>JARQTG010000289.1:43424-643424 GCA_030142615.1 Syrista parreyssii
CTTTCATTCTTCCCAGACCCGTTCCCTTGGTCGTATTCGGCCTTACCTCGCTGCGCGTCCTCTCTCTCGCTCCTGCTTTGCGCGACCTGCCTTGTAGATTTTAAGGCAGAAAGTTTTAGGCATGATAATGAATAACTTACATGAAAATGCGTAGTGCCATCTGTGAGGCGATGGTCGAAACTTTTACACATGAAAGAAAATAATTTTTAATTTACACTTGCAAGAGATGATTCATTGCATAATCCCTTTTACACAGTGAAAAGAAATTGTTAACTTTCAATAAGCATCTTGATTTTTAATAATTTAACTTCAACTATTTTATCAGGGTAAAGATTTGATTGTTTTCAATTTGTTTTACCATTTGCGGTTATCATTAATGTGGTTTTACAAGGTAATGCAGAGATGGCGCAACTTATATCAGTCTAAAATTGACTATTTCAAGGGATCATATTTGCACCAGATTTATTTCATCAAACTCACCGATTGATTCTTGTATACATCTGTAAGATTCTTACGAGCGTAATTAAATATCGTTGAAAAGTGCTGATATATTTTAAGCAGCGAACATACAACATTTTTGTGCAAGGGAGTAACAAGGAAATTATATAATAAATTAGTGTAACAATCACATGTTGGTTGCTCTATTACTTCCAATGCTTGTGAATATTAGCGGCATAATAGCATCGACACAATTGACAACCTCATGGCTCTTCTTCTTCCGGATGCTCGATTTTATCTCACAAGCGAGCAATTACTAGTCTTTCTTGACCTCATAGCTAATACCCAGAACTTAAACGTGGGTATAAGCCTCCGTATCCAAGTGTCCATCCGGTATAATATCGTGGGTCTCGCGGAGCTTACGAATCTCACAGTGGATATGGTTCGACGGCCGTCCGTTCAGGTGGCGCGTCGACGCAAAAATCTAGTTGTATCAAGAAAAGCAGCCCATTGGCAATCTTTCTACTCATATCTGCTTCCTAGACGTTGCACACGATCTATGTAAAGTATGAAAGTGGCGGATTGCATTGAAGCGATTATCGTGAAGTCGTAGTGAAGATTGTGAACGCGAATTATTCAAGAAGACGATATTGGGTGAAACGGGAACTAGTTATTGAGAAATTGTTGAAAAACTGTCGAGTTTCTTAGATAGAAATGTAGTCTGCGTATGTTTTGTTGTTTCTTTATAAAATATCCTCGAGCGGTGTGTTTCAGACAAGTAACGGTGATTGTGATTTTATTTATTCCATGACTCCTCAACCTGATAATACGTGAGTAACGAGAATTTCACACCCTGCCCTAATATTTACGTGTAGCGACTCCGTCATTTACCGTCACGCAATATGTAATAATTATCCAATGCATGCCGCAATTTCCTACACATTTGCTCCATTGCCTGAAGCTTCCATAAAATCTAATAGTGCATATGGGATTTTCTAGATACCCTATGGCATATCTATGCTCCACGATTCTTAATACTTTCCTTGTGTTTCCAGGTTAGTGGAAAATGACTGTATTAGAAGCAGACGAAGAGACAGATGAACGGTCGATCCCTCCCAGGAAAAAATTTTGCCTGTCTCTGTCAGGACATCGGAGTACCATTCCTAAGACTATCTCTCAGCCCCCTCGTACCACTAGCAGAGGGGGCCTTTTTGAAAGACAAACCCTTTCTTACGGTAAGGACAGTGTTACCACATTATTTTCAGCACTGCTATGGAGAGCGTTAAGGTTCACCGACGATACGCCGTTCGCCATATGCGTAATCACCGACGCGTACTGCCATGATAACTTATCATATATATTTCGGTACTGGCAGCGAATCCAGTGCACTTATGCATAACGGGATCGCGTTATGCACACATCGGCGTATACCATCAAGCGGTCGGCCTATCGTGGTAAGCCTGCTTTCTACTCCATGGATGATGGTTTACCTTAATACAATGGTACGTGTTGCAAAGGTGAAGGAAAAATGTTGAACGGCTATCGAAATCATCTGAGCAATCATCAAGATCCTGGTTGCGACGTCATGGGTGCCGGCTCTGAAGGATTGAGAATAGCGACATTGTGCAATCTTGGTAACACCTGCTTCTTAAATAGTGTGATTTACACTTTGCGTTTTGCACCATCCTTTCTGCACAATTTACACCATCTCGCCACGGATCTGTCCAACTTGACTGACAAGCAAATGCAAACCAAGGTACGATTCATACAATGATCTAGTGACATCATAATTTATCCTAATATTTCCTTCGACAGATCAAATCCTCCTCATTAGGTAGAACCGGAGTATCTTTAACATCAAGTGGTAGTCGAAGTTGGAGCAGTAAGGATCTCTTAGCATTAGCTGGTCCCACTGGAGAACTTAACAAGCCTCGAATACAGGTAGCGACAGAGAAGCTTCACGAGTTGTTTATGGCTCTAAGGGTCTTAGAAATAAGAGATAGCAGTGAACCTTTTCAACCAGACGCTTTTCTCCAGGCCCTCAGGTATGCACCCCTTAATCTCGTCAATCGTATTCGGAGATACATCAGCTTCCTCTTGTTTCAGAGAAGTGAATCCCATATTTGAGGGCAATCAGCAGCAAGACGCACACGAGTTGTTAGTTTGCCTCTTGGACAACATCAGAGAAACATTTCAACTACTGGTTAGGCATAGAGAGAGTCAGTTCGGTCAGACGAGTAATGGAGGCGCTTTGGATTTCTCTTCGGAGCGTGTGAACGATGTACAATCTGAAGGCGGTTCCGGTAAGCGAGGCGTTCGCAAGTCTTGGAAGAAGAAAAAGATATCAACCAAAGGAAGTACGACATCCCTCATTCAGGCGAACATAAACGGCGTTGCGGTACCTTCCAGACCCGTCGAGAATGGTTACTCGGAAGTTCCTGAGAGCAACGGTGACGTAGTCGCTCAACGACCAGAGAGCAAGAAGTGTTTTATATCAGAAGATTTCGAAGGAGTCAGCCTCCTTCGCACGACGTGTCTCGAGTGCGAACACGTCACTGAAAGGAAGGAGACTTTCTGCGATATTTGCGTTCCAATCGATACAGATCGATCCAGCGAGAAGGGTAAGTCATTCGATGAGTTAAATCAAGGCGTCACCCAATGGACGATGCTGGTTGCTTTAGATGAGTCAGGATCTCCTATGGATAGCAGCGAGGTATACAAACGTGCTGTGGTGACCAGTGAACTGCTGTGGGGTAGAGACAAGTATTGGTGCGCACGCTGTCTACGCTACAACGAAGCTCGTCGCGCCGTTTGCTTCCCATCGCTACCCAGATTGCTCGTCTTTCAGCTCAAACGATTCTCCACGGCAGCTGGGTAAGATCCAGTCGTGATTCCTCTACCAAAGGATGCAAATATTCATATAAATTCATACAATAACTATAAGAAGAAGTTTGCTCCATTCTAGCTCTATGGAGAAGATTAACAACCATATGCCGACACCCTTGACTCTTCAATGCTTCTGTGAAGAGTGCAGTTCCGATCAGTCCCAACGTGGTGCATCAGCACGAGAAAATGACTCTCGACACATTTACAAGCTCTACTCCGTGATCATGCATCAGGGTGCCACAATGACAGCCGGGCATTATGTTGCCTACACGAGACTCCCGGATGAGTCCGCTTCATCCGAGTATGTCCGATGTGATCGGGACGCAAAGCGACAGAATTCTGGACAAAGTAATTCTACGTCAAGCGCACCTTCCACAGACCGATCATCCGGGATACTCAAATATTTCCGATCAAAGCCCAACGTCCCTGAGAACAAGGAGCCGCTGGTGAGAAACGGTTGTCGCAGTATGGAATGCTGTGGTATCCGTAGGGGTAAACATTCCGGTACGTGGTTGGAATGCGACGACGAGGCTGTCAGGGCGATACACATTCGAGAACTCGAGGAGAAACTTGCACCAAATCCTCGAAATTCAGCGACCCCGTATCTTCTCTTTTACGTGAGATCCTCAACGTAAGCATTCCTCCCTACATCTGTATCAAACGTCTCCGTTTTAAATTAAAACCTTCAAAATACCTGCGCAAAGGCAAAAACAATTTAAGAAAAAAAAATATACATATATATATATATATAAGAAGGCGTTGTCCATTGGTGTCGTGAATATCAATTCAGGACGTTTTTCGAGTTCGCAAAAAAAAACAATAAAAAATGAATGCATGTAAACAGGGCCACATTCGTGTATCAAAGTGTAATGCTTTGAGGTCGTAACGTAACAGAAATTGCATATTAACCCTGGAATGCATATCACATCAATGCTTCATCTCAATGAAAAATGTTTCTTAGTTTATTTAAAGAAAAAAAGAAGTGTATGCATTCTGGGATTAAGGATACCAGTGTTGAACTCGAAACAATGAATTGTGCGTTTAGCATCTTGCCGCAAAATAAAATCGATGGTAAGAGGGGAAACTGAAGGATTTTAATTTCAATGAATCAACCCATGTTACCTTGATATGAAATCAATCAGAATGGATTCCATTCGGTCTATTATAATAAATCTTAACATTTATTCGCATCTATAAACAAACAAGGTACTTTCTCAATGATCCACTGAAGAGTATCAGTTTATTTTTCACGTCTTTTCATTCTGAAAGTGAAGACCTTGTACATGGTAGAAAAAGGAAATAAAGATGGCCACTGTGTACTCGATGGACTTTAAAATGGGGTGGCAGTCAAGGTGGTGGAATAAACGAGTCGAGTGAGGCAATTGACCGCATCGCAGGTCATGGATTACGTATGAACTTGTATTATGCTCTGTCGAGGTGATTGACATCGATCCTTGTTAAAAATCGTAGCTATATCCAGCGTTATTACCAGATAAACGGGAAAAATCGGCTAAAATCGTAAAAGGCAGAAGTCTGGTACAAAAAGGGCGTAAGTAGAACGTGTAACACGTTGCAAGCCATTTTCGGATTGGGAGTGAAGAAGTGAAAAACGTGAAGCCAAGTGATTTGTGAAACGTAGAACGAGGCGGGAAACAGTTGATCGCCGGGTGCCCTCGAGTCGAAGAGGTTATGGATAACTTCGTTAAAATTGAAAAAATCGGTGAAGGGACTTATGGCGTTGTTTACAAGGCGAAGGACAAGCTCACTGGAAAAATGGTGGCGCTTAAGAAAATACGGCTGGAAACGTATGTGTTAATATTACATTACGAGTCTCTTCTTTTTAGAGCGTCTAACCTTTATGCTTTTTTGCCTGCACATTGAGACCGGCTGATATATTGTTATGTTGTGGCTGAGTCCGCGACGTTAAGCGTCGCGATGTCGGCGGTGTCTCGTTGCACTGGCAGGTCGTTTTAAGATGCAGCTAATATAAATTAAAAATGAGATTGATTAATGCGTTTCAGGGATATCATAAGAGGGTGAAAGAGAATAATTATAGAAATAAAGTTAACTTTAAGCTCTCGGAATGGTCGAATATGCATTCGAAACCCTAATATTCTGATTTTCATTATTTCTCTTGCACTTTGTCATTAATCACACGTTACTACTTATTATCTTTTTCTCATTTTCATCTGATCCTTTGAGTGGCAGGATATTCCTTTTTTCTCCTTTTATGAGTGGGCTTTTCGCTTTTATGCATCGCTAACACATCCGCTAACCCGCACTTTGGGCTCAGCTGAATCTGCAGGGGCCACGTTACACTATATCCTCGTAGCACCACATTATTCAGCTTGTCCCATCGCGCAATGCTCGCCTGGTATTTAAGTTCTGTGAGTTGAATAAAGAATCTTTATTTTAAATACGGCAATCGTTCGTTTACCTGTTCGCGATAATGTTTCTCGTAGTTCTAAACCACAGGAAATAAGCGTTTCGCATTGCCGTTTGTAGTTGCAAATTTATTCTGTATGCTTTGGATGTATTAATTATTAACATGGAGGACATGAAGAAGAAGAAGGACCTATTACAGTTTGTTGTCTAATTTGTTTGTAACACAAAGATTGTCATTGAAACCTCGTTAAGGAATATTTATTTTTAATATAATAATGTTCGGTCTTGATCAGGGAGAGTGAAGGTGTACCATCCACTGCCATCCGAGAGATATCCCTGTTGAAGGAGCTCGCACATCCAAACATCATACAATTATTTGATGTTGCGCAATGTGATAAACATCTTTACCTCGTTTTTGAATTTGTACAACAAGATCTCAAAAAGTTTTTAGATTCTTGTAAAACTGGTCTAGATTCTACCCTCATTAAGGTAGTTACTATAATCAAAAGTTTGATATGAAAGTTCTGTCTACTTTGTTAGGAAGCTAGAGTCATTTGTCATTGCAGAGTTATCTGTGGCAATTGTTGAGAGGAATCGCATTCTGTCATCTTCATAGAGTCTTCCACAGAGACCTGAAGCCACAGAATTTATTGATTGACCGTGAGGGCTATATAAAATTAGCAGACTTTGGCTTGGCACGTTCCTTTGGAATTCCTGTGCGTACATACACACATGAGGTTGTGACATTGTGGTATAGAGCTCCAGAGATACTCTTAGGAACCAAGTTATATTCCTCGTCAGTGGATGTGTGGAGTCTTGGTTGTATCTTTGTGGAAATGGTAGGTGTGCCATTGAAAGACAATAACACAGATGGTAAGAACCAATGATTGCTAACAAAAAATTATTTAAATAGGCAACGAGGAGAGCCCTTTTCCCTGGAGATTCAGAAATAGATCAACTCTTCAGGATATTTCGAACCCTGGGAACTCCAGATGAGACTGTGTGGCCTGGTGTGTCGCAACTTCCTGATTATAAATCCATGTTCCCAAGATGGGATGCACGAAGTCTCGACGAAGTTGTTCCATCCTTTGACTCTAAGGCCAAAGATTTACTTACGGTATGTTAATGATAAGACAAAAAGTATATAAGACAATTTCTACGGAAATGTGCTTATAAAGATACGTTCTTATTGTTTACAGAGATTGTTGACCTATGATCCGAACAAAAGGATAACAGCATTGATGGCTCTGAACCATCCTTACTTTAATGGTGTGAAGCTAGTACCGCCACCATTACCAAAGAAAGACTGACCACATACTCTGTTAGAGTCCGTTTATTCATTATATTTCATAGTACTTTTGCATCCGCTAAAAGAATTACCTCCAGGACTTGGAAAGTCTACTGAAAAATATCTCAGTTGGCATGATTCTGACTATTAAGAAATAAGAATAAATATTTTTGATGCATTTATATTGGCTCTGGACAATGTCAATAATGTCCAAAGCTCATAAAGACAGAGCTAATTGTATAGCTGGGCAAAGACAAAGTCTCTAAGCCGACTGCCAAGACGTGTTCATCTTGCGATCTTATTTATTTTCATGTAACTTCCATTGTCGTGCAACAGGTACCGTACAGTTAGCAATAAAACTAATATGACTTCAACTGAATTGTAATCTAATAAACTTTGTCCACGTTGAAAATAAACGCCGTAGCTGAATAAAGGGGTTTTGTTCTGTTTTATTATTTGTAGCAATTAATCGTGTAAGAAGCTCGTAGTACAAATGCGATACCACCTAAGGATTCGTATAGAAATATCGTGGGTGCAGGATGCTGTCATAGGAACCAAATACGGCTATACTTGGTTAGTAAAACTCAAGGACACCAATTAAACCAAATCACGGCCCCATAACATTTTTTAATCTTCTTTAGAGTAGAAGACGGGGGTCGGGATATTCCTGAGTTCTCCAGGTTCTGAGGGACAGATTGCTACTTGGAAGATCGTCACTTGACTGGTTCGTCAAGTAGCGACTACTGCTTGAGCAATCAGAAATCCACGTCCTGAGTATAGCATACCTACTACGCTGGTGCAGATAGATCTAGTGTAAGATTGAATGTTAACCAAGTGTCAGTGACTCGATATTTTACATAGTATTATATTATGGCTCTGTCACCAGGTGACCCGTTCATCCGATTTAGGATCATCATGATCCGTGCCTTATATGCTTATGGCTACGAGTAGAGCGTAAGATCTCCTCCGAGAGGACACATGCAGAAGGTAGCCAATGCGATGCAAGATCAGATCATACAAATTTAATTGAGACCCGTATCCCATCTTCGAGTCTTTGACGTAAATTTATTATTGAGCCAGTCCAGTTCTGGTCGGAGGTGGAGGGGTCTCGACTAGCTTTGGTAGAGCTATTTTCGACTCGGGTCCAGGTACGGGAATCATTGTATCCTGAATATTAGCCTCGGGCAGTAGCGAAGCTGCTAATTTAGGTAGACGAAAGTCTCTTGGAGATGATTTCTTTGTATTATCCACAGACGTCTTCTCCGAGGACTTAATGGGGAGACTGTTTGGTGGTCGTGGAGAAGTCGGCGACCTGGGGGATCTTTTCTCGAGGACATTTCTGGGTTTAGTTTTCTTTGGTTCCTCGATGGCATTCTCTTCCTTGGCAATGGTCACCTTCTTGGGTGTGCTGGACTCCGGTGTCTTGACCAAACTCGACTTCTGGGGTCTAGGAGTTGACGTAGGACTGGGACTTCGTGTAGGTGGAGGAGGATGAATCTCAGGATGGGAATTCTTCTTTGCTTCCTTAACGTGCCCAGTACGATTGTCTTTCCCGGTTGTCGCACTTACAGAATTCTCCACCTGAGAACGTAGGTTTACCTTCAGGGCATTCCTGCAATCTCATCCTTGACATCTGATACCTCGTGCGCCTGGAGTTGCCCAGGGTGCTCATTGAATAATTTATACTGCTTTATACCAGTGATACTAGTGGTGAAAGGTACGATTCGATTGATATAATCGGATCGTCTAATTTCTAAGGTTTAAGGTCGTGGAGGAATCAGGTGTGTGCAGACTGACCTTGATTGTTCGATTCACCGTGACAGTGAATGGTAGTCATAGCGATGCTGCGAATGCACCAAAATGGTGCAAGCTGGTCGTGAACAACGTGGTGCTAATTATTTTCGACTATCAATATCAAAAACAAAATGAAAAAAAGCTCAACAATACAATTCGGTTACTCGCACAATATCAAAGGCCTTACTAATAATGAGTTACTGTTATACACTATCAAGATTCATGATAGTCTATTGGTTGGGTGCAATGAAAAGTGCTATAAATTAAATTGAAAAACAAAAGTATTATTGTAATTAGTATATCTAGTAAATCGTAAGAGATACATTGGATGGTCCATAAACAAATAGCATTCGCACCAAGTGCTAACTTGAGACAATTATACGAATCGGTATTAATTAGTGTTTTCACCTTTAATATCGCATAATCATTCGAACGAAATACATAATCAACGTAGAAGCGAATACAGCGTTATTATTTCTAGCGAATTATAATGGCGGAAAAAGTCTCTAACAAGTGACGTAGGTAAGACATTTTGTGACGTGATTGCACGAGTGTATTTTCCAACGATAATTCATCCTCCTTCGTCTCCCTCGATTCAAAATTCCCTCCATCCCCATAATTAACCTCTTTCGACCTAACCCTCACTCTTCTTCAAATATCTCCAATACATTAACCGTCTAAATCCAAGTCTTGCCTCTGTATTACGTAAAGACACCTAAATGACGTATCTGCGAAAATACGAATATCACGTATCGAATTTTCCTACATTACGTAACACAGTAGCTACATTTCGTAACGTGACCTCCACATTCCACCTTACCTATTTACATGGATAAAAATTCTCATTACTTTATCTCTTTGTCTATCCGTTTCTTGGGTTATGTGTAAACATGGCGGCGGCCCTGCGGTAAATATCCTTAAAGATAAGGTCAGGGTGATCGCATTTGGATTGGCATTACTGATAGATGCATTATCGATTTCGCCATTACCGACAATCGGTTCCCTCACGGCACGAGTTGACATTATCATGAAAAATCAGCGCGGCTGCGATGCTATTTCTTTCGCATTTCTCAATCCCAATCTCTGATCCCACATTCGCTGTCGATTGATCGAGTGTCTGATCTCTTTCCCGTGTTGTATATTCGTTTAAAAAGGAAAGGGCGACTGGGTGATTTGCAAAAGATATGTGACGAAAAATTGACGTAAGCACGCTAAATCCTACCAGCTACGAACCTCGACTAGCTACCACCAGTGGCGTACATTTTTTAAATCCTTTAAAGTACACCGTTTCGTCAAGTGAACGTTGCCCTTTTGGTCTCTTCCGTTAGACAGGAAGTCCTAGCCCCATTTAGGGACCCTTGATCTATCCGGATTGGACTTTTTGGATGGCATACTAAACGAGAAAGGGAAACGCGCGAGGAACCCAATGGCGATTTCTATGTCTCCCAATTGATGGACCGCGTGGCGCTATCTATATGTTTTAACGTGAGTTTCTATTATCGTACTTATACCTTCGTCTTGATCTCGTTTAAAAACTCTCACGGCCATTCTTTTTTAATGCTACGCATCATCCCTTGAGCTCTACTCTCATTCCATTCTCTCTCTCTCTTTCTCTCTCACTCTTTCTCTCTAGCGTGAACAAGTGGCTTGGTAAATGTGCTGCGAGTTAATTCCGTGAACGTTAAAAACGCGAGATTCCTGGTCCGTAGATCAATCTCGCTCTTAGGTCCTGGCTTGGCTCTGCTCTGCTGCTGGTGCACATATAGATCTTCTAGTCAAACGACGATCGACCTGGATGACTTGGCGGTTCGTCAGACTAATTATATTTTCACACTCTTATTATTAGTATCTCACGTCGCACGAGCGTCAAGGATCGTGATTCGCCAGTCCACGAAGGCCCTCGAGGAGTAAGTTTTGAATTTAACAATAAATGTATACCACTTGTCATACTGTACTACCACGTAGACTAACAATCCTCATGGTTAACCTCAAAATACAGATGTCAACTTTTCTTGCAGAAAGTATCCGTCCTCGAGGACGTTGCCGGAGTGGCGGAATCTACGTAGCGACGTTAATTAAGATCCTCCGAAGGGAAATGGCGACGGAGCTACGTTTTGTTTTTGGGAAATGTGAACGCAAACGCAAGCAGGGGCTAAGATGGCGACTTAGCATTCCTGGTTGAGGTTCTCGTCCGATGTAGGCAGGCCGTTCTTGGCTTCCTGGATCGCACCTGGTGGCACGGGGCTCTGCGACACACAACACACGTTGGACCATTTAGCCAATTTCAAGAACTGGACGCAACTGGATACATGCTCGCTCATTCTCATTGGATTAATCCTAGGCTTCGCCCTTGGTAACGATTTCATTAATTTTTTTAAATTAATCTGATGCGTTATGACGTTATCAGAAGGTTATCGTGCGGCAGGTTGCACAAGCTACAGACACGCCACGCACTTATATTCATACACGCCTTTGATCTGCCAACCTGAAGCTTCGGCCATACGTGACACGTACCAACCGAATATTTTATTGCGTGACGTCATTTCCGATATACTTTTCCATCAAGAGGTATCTTTGACGAGACCGTGAATAAAGGCGAACAGCGACCGAGATCAAGCTCGAACTATGTCACGTAGTTCAGCGCCATGAAGAAACAAGGAAATTATTGTAAGTAGCACAAGTATATACGCTTAGATCCTGAATTATTAACTGATCTGATAAATTATTCCCTGAAAGGAAAGTCTTCGTGAGGATGTCTGGACAAGAGAAGGAATTGAAAATGCGGATGGAGCTTGAAGAATGTCATGGCTGTCTGTTACAAGACATCTGACGTGCATCGTGCTACCAAAGATACCGAAAGCCTGAATCAAGAATGGAGCCTGGATTAAATTATTCATAGAAAAGTAGTAGTGCGCTCCATTTTTGATTATCAACTAGGGTGGTGTTAACATGCAGAACGTAACGTCGACTAGATAATCATATAGAAGCAATCTTGGATCATGCAGTGTTTGATTAGAAGATCCAAGACTGCAAGAAACATCGGAAGATAGATGAAAAGAAATACAAAGATCAGCTTCGACTTTGATGTTTTCTTCTTTGGTGAAATTTTGAAAAATTTCTTTTTTAAATTATACTTCAATTTTGTACCTGAGAACCGCTACTGCTCAGACTCTCAACGTTTGATCCAGTCTGTCGCAAATAGTCTCGGTCGTTGAAGATCTTCTTGTCGCCACCGCCAGGCTTGTGCTTCACATTGTCCAAGGATCCCACCTTGCTCTCCGCCTTGATCTCGATCTTCTGCGTCTCGATCTAGCGTTACCCATATGGATTAATTCAGTCGTATTTTCTTAAGTATATATACACGTAATCACATAGTGGTACGTAGAGTGAATTTGTATTGTCAGTAAAGCGAAAGCTGAGTTTAAGCAATGGCGTCCAAAGCTGCGCGCGCATCTCGTGAACAGCTGACATATTCCTTGAGAAAAGTCTACGTCTTGTGTTAAAGCTTGTTTTTCCTATACGTACTTGAAAGCACGCTCGGTACTCGGCCGACACATAGTTTCGAAGTATGACGGAAGTTAAGAGGGAGTGAACTATATAGGTCTTGCAGTACAGCCAACTATATAGCCCTTATATTATTATGATCGGAACGAACTAATAGTTGAGATCGACCAATCGTTTCCTCGTGAGATCTGCTCGGCATCGACATGCGAAATCATGCTTGGCTACCCTACTTATTTCCGACTTCCACCCTTCCTACGTAACTACCCTTCACGAGCAATGGCTTATACTTACCAGAGATAGTGATAGATATGCCTATAGTAAAGCGTGCGTGAATCCGTACCGGAGGTAATAAATTATTTTCTACTGAAATGCTGATCGATATGCAGATTGTTTTTCTAAAGGCATTGGTCGTACTAGATACGACATGAATTTCTGTAATAGGTCCATTACGATTTTTTTGTAAATCAATTCTTGAGATATTACGAGCAGTGCCTTAGAAAATCACTGGGCATATTGCACGTGCAGAAAGTCACCATAATTATTAAAGTTTCAAATAACGCAGGCAGAAGTGCAGATCCTTCGACGAATGTCTTCTTCTTCGGAACGAGCGTCCGTGCCAATCGAGATGTGATCGAGTATTGGGAACTTGGCGAACGGAAGTGATCGTTAACCACGGGATCTCTCGAATGGCAGGAAACACTTTTCCGTAGGAGAGAGGAAGAATATCGCAAGGATTTGATATACCGATTACTTACGTCCTCGTTGGTATCCTGCGGCGTCTTTGGCGGCGTCGCCGTTGACTAAACACCCAGAAAGAATAAACAACAGGTGTTACAAGTGACATCCGGTTAATTTAAGACGTGTTTCGTGTGTGTTTCCGGTGTGCTTTGGGTTTGGCTTTCGCCGGGAGCCTCTCTTCTTTTCTTTTAAAATACGTACTAAGAATAGCGTCTCGATTCTCCCACGTGTCACCTGTCGCTTGATACGTGTATCGATTTGATCGTTATTGTGATCATTGAACGTGGACTTGATTATGAATTATTACACCGATTATTATAATATTATAAAATTCGAGTCAAATGACATTTGTATACATACAAGGTATACACTTGGGCATTCCTCATGCAATTATTTTTTTTTCGCTAAGCATGTCCACTTTCTACAACTATCACGTCGCAACAAGACGATGAACGAAGCGAGATCACCGTTGAAACTTATTGGCTATGGTTGAGCGTTTGAGCTATTGAGCTATTGAGCGAGCTATTTAGTCACAAAACACGGCAAGCGTTCGCTGCTCATTGAGCTCTAGAACTTTTGAGATTGCGGCATTATATCTATTACTTAAGACTAGACCTGCTCCAATTAACTTGTGGATGCTGAGATAATATATGATCGTGGATGTATCGTACAGACTCCTTGAGTGATCCACACATGGTTTTCTGCTTCCTGACAGGAGACTTCACTGCTTTCTGTACTCATTCTTGTGAATAGAAGAAAAATACTCGAATGAACTGGATCTATCGTTAGCGAACTATGATCGAGGGATGCATATAGAGAAAACAATAGCATGCCGACGTTAAGAGTAGAAAAATATAGCAATCAAAAACCTGACGCAACAGAAGATTCTGGAGTCTCGCGAATTTTCAAGAGTCAACTATGAAATCTTTCTTCTCTTCTAATCGAGGTTGTTCTTTTTCTTTGGTTATAAATTACCTTCACGCTTCCACCTCCTGGTACGTGCTTGGCGTTGTCCTTTGAACCAACTTTTGGTTTTGCTTTGTCCTTGAAATCCAATTTCACAGTTTCTATCTTCTTGTCGCCACCGCCTGGCTTGTACGTCGCGTTGTCGAGTGAACCCACCTTAGGCTTTGCGTTCCACTGAAGCTTCACTTGCGTTATCTGTACCAGAGGTAGAGCAGGAGTGATTGTGCATTATGAGGAGTTTATTATTGATTAGTATAGAAAAAAAAGATGCTGAACCTTCTTATCACCACCGCTTGGAGTATATTTCTCATTTTTCGCTGCGATCTTTGGTTGCGCCTTACTGAAGTCCAATTTTCGATTTTCAATCTTCACTTTTCCGCCACCAGGTTTGTAGCTGGCATTGTCCAGGGATCCGATCTTCGATCGCACTGTCTTCAGGTTGGGCGAGGGTGCGGCGCCAACCTGAACTTTATTCATGGGAACTTCTGGGGACAAATCATTCGTGGAAGGACCCGTTCTCTTTTGATTATCATTTTTGATAGATGCTGTACTCACTTTTCTTTTCTGTAGGCACAGCTGATGCTGCAGTGTCTGGCGTTTTAGGCAATGACTTTGCTGACTTACTCGGTGACTTGGTCGGGGATGCTGCTGTTGATCTCTTTCCGGTATCCTTGGATTTTGAGGGTGATTTCTTCGTGGGGGATCCTGCTATGCCATTTGTGCTTGTTCCCTATATAATTGAATTACATAATCAGACAATTATCTTTATATATTTTATATAGAAAATTGAAATGCCGAGATACTTACGTTGGTTCGTGCTGTGTTTTCCTCTGCCCTGGTGTCGTGCTCGGCTTCTGGGAAAAAAATGAAATATCCTTAAAGTATTAAGAAAGAGGTGAACCTTATTTGATTGGTATTAGGTTACTCTAAGAATTATTTTTATGCAATATTCTGTTGATGAACCGAAGCATAGTCCTCATTGTATAATTGACTGTATCAGGGAGTGATTTGAATTATTGATAAAATAGATCTTCAATATGGACGATTAAGGAACCTGATTTCTTTGCTCGAGCTGATGTCATTTTCTTTTCTGGTGATTTTTCTTTGTCCATCCTTAGAGGAGTTTGCGGACGGCGCACAAGCCCTGTAGGAGTTGTCGGTGACTTTCCTCTGGAGGATTCATCCGGTGTGACAGATCCACTCGCAGGAGTTTTCTCCTGTTTCTCTTTTCGTGTTATGGATTCCTCGGAGAAGGTCGCCCTTTTCTTTTCACCATCCAAAAGTCTTGTGCCTCCTGGTGATTTTGGTGACTTTGGTGACTTGGGGGGAGAAAGTGGACTGCTCGGCGGAGTCACGTTTGGTGAAAGTGATTTTCTCTGACCATTGTCAAAGCCCTTAATGCTACCTTGGGGTGATTTTGAAGGTGAAGCAGATCCAGGAACAGATAGAGTTTCTCGATGCTCTGGGGTTGATGAAATTGGGGTCCCAGGAGTACTCGGAGATGTAACCGACTTGCTTGATGGTGGACGTTGACTTGGGGAATTGGACGTTGCGACAGGTGACTTTGGTGGTTCAGGGGTAGCATTGGATGATGGTATTGTGGATTTTGGTGACTTTGGTAGTTCAGTTGGTGGATTGGATGGAGCCACTACGGATTTTGGTGATTTCGGTAACTCATTGGTTACACTGGATGTCAAATTTGGTGATTTTGGTGGTTTTATGGATTCTTTAGAAGGGCTTGAAATGACACCTGGTGACTTGGGTGATGCTGGGGCTGGGGTTCTGGGTTGGTTTAATTCTGAAACTGGAGTGGATGTATCGCTACGATTACTTTCCTCGGATACTGGCGTTTTAGACACCGCAGGACTTTTCTCATCGCTAGCAGCACCAGTTACAGTCTTATCATCGGCAGACATTTTCTCAAATTTTGCGGATGGGGTAGGCGAAGGAGTAGTTTCGTGACTGAAGGAATTTAAACTGACATTTTTATCATCGGCATTCGAAAGTCTCGACTCAGCTCGAGGAGTTTCCTGTTTGTCCAAAGAATTCCGGGAAGGACTCTTCGATTTATCCAGTTCGACAGTTTCGTTTGTCAACTTTTCATTCTGCACTTCCGCCGTGGCTGGTCGCTCTACTTCCTTGTCTATTACTTCCGTCGAACGAGGAGTCTGTGGTTTCCCATTGGTCTCGCTGATGTCCTTACGATCCTGTATCACAGCTGTGCCAGGACGCACAATTTCATCCTGGGACTTTTTCACAATCCACTCCTTACTCTGGTTCTTCTCTGAATCGAAGACCACGTCGTCATCATCATCTTCATTGTCCTCATCCTTGCCACGTGTTACCGGCTTCCCTTTAATGATGCCATCCTCTGCCTCCTTCTCAGCTTTGATCTCCTGCTGACCAATCTTCTGCGACGGGTCAGCCATTTTCTCAAGGATGGAAGACGAGCCAATGAACTTTCTATCGTTAAAAGCGTAACGCTCGGGGATGCTGCGTCGTTCGTCGTTCAAGTTAGGCACATTCCTCGATTCCGCCCCAGGACGCGGAGAAGCAATTCCCTCGAAGCTCGATGAGAAGTTCGGATTTTGAAGAGGCTGAGACTCCAAAGATGAATTTCTTTGTGGCCGTTGAAGAGGAGTACCAGTAGGTCCTATAGGAGGTCTGAGATGTTGTTGACTCTGTGAACCAGGTCGGATGCCGCTTGAAGAATTTTGCAGAAAGCGAGGACCTGGTGCGTTCAGTTGCCTCGGAGTGAAGTTTCCCGGTGACGGAGAACGCGGAGGACCGAAATTCGGCCTGGTCTGAAATTGTTGAGGTCCAACCGAGCCGATGGAGGATCGACTGTCCAGTCGACGCAAAGGTGGCGGTTGTCCTGCTAGAGGACGAGGTCCACCGGTAGGTCCATTATTTGAAGGATATCTGGGCGATGGCGGACCCTGAGGTCTGGGTTGAAATGCTGGCGGAAGCGACGGGCCCTGTTTTACCTGCGTCAAAACATTTATTTCCAGCTGCAGGCTAAAACTCCACCCGACCCACCCCTAATGATGACAGCTCCCACCTATAGATCCCTTGACCCACCAATAGAACTATAATGGCTCAACAATACTAGACCCGTACCTATATATGTTTTTTGAAATCACATTTTTCTACACCTTTCAAAAATAATCGTTGCTGCACGCCACCCAGTCGCACATTGTGAACCAGTATTTTTGACGTTTCTCCAAAACAATTTTGCCGTGGCTTAACGACAAGAGACTGACTAGAAAGGTTGACGTTAGAAAAAGTAAAGCTGACTTTCAAGTGTTGGTATACCTGCCAGGCTTGGATACGTGCGTTTTAATTCGATTAGCTTAATCGAATTTCCAAGCACGACCCCTCGTCAAGCACTGTCGCCCCCCTTCCCCTGGTCTCACCCATCCCTCATCAAACCCTCTACTTATCACAGGGATCTCCACTCATACGATTTCGACTCAAACCGAGACGAAACATTGTAAATCGTGTTAAAAGGACGTTACGCAGAAGCAATGCAAGAAATAGAGATAAAAGGGAGCCAAAGGAGATTGGCTGCGGGCCCATCGATCTCTCCTCGTAATGCACGGAGCATCCTGATACCTCGACCGAGCTTTCTTCGTGCCTGCCACCGTTTTCACTCGACCCTTTTATTACTGGGATCGATCGGGAATACCTACGTGAACTATCGACATTCCGATCCGCCTAATACCGCCTTAATACACTTGTCGATTTTCTATGTTTTATAAACGCACAACTAACCTATAATCTGTTCCTAGTAACTTTCTCTGAACTGATCCGATCGAGAAAGAAATGATAACAAAATTTTGTAAGAATGAAAATTTGTCTAACGACTGACTGCTTACCATCGCATCCCCTCTCACGGCTACAGGGTCGGCCATTGTTCTTGGCGTCTGTTGCGGATCCATTCGCGAGAATAGCTGATAATCTTTTTTTGTTTTCAAAACTTCTTTATCTCAGACAGACTGGTCAACTGAACCTTCCGTCTATACGAAGACAGTTCTCCATTAACCTGTTGCGTACAACAGAGAATGTTACAAGGCATGAGCTTTGCTCTTGCCAACAACGTGCTTCTGCTCTTTCCCTCTTTCGGATAGTGAGTGAGTGATAGCTTCGGCCGCTTTCGTGATTCTATGGCTTACGTGTCGCGCGGCCTTTTGGATTTTTGCTGTTCCTCGTGTCGCTATTAGTGAACCAGCCTTATTCTAGCATTCAATTTATACGTGGAAAATACCAAGAGTACTTACAGTGTCAAATATATATATGTATATACGCACGATTACTTAGTGCGACGAAGCTCTTATACTAATATTCTAGTGATTTCTATGCGCCTTGATTATAGTACCTATTCGGTACTATACTATGTGAACGCCGTGTGAGTACCGTGTGCTAATAAAATAAAGGATGTAAAGTAAAGGTGGTTACGAGTGGGGGTGGCTCGTAGGAATCTGTATGAGTGTACTCGAAAGTTTGTACGTTGAAAAAAGGGTTGGAAAGGGTGGTTGTGTAGGTCCGAAGGTTACGGGGTGTACGGAATCTATATATATATATATAAGGGGAGCATGCAAGTCACCTTAGGGTTGGCGTTAAAGGGTGCAAGGGGTTCTCTGACACGAGGTTCCTTCTGGCTATCGGAATTTCTGTCGCTGTGTTCAACCGTTGCGAATACGCCTTGTGCATGTGGATGGCGTCACTTAACCTTGGCGAATTCCATCGGCATCGCGATAAACTCCCAGCAAGTTCGTGTCCCGCGATAATAACTGTGTCGTTCTTTGAAAACTCGTTAGCCGCGGATTACACTTCTAGTGATCTTTGGATTCTCAAAATTCCCACGTTCTGCCCTGCTCGTTGCATCATTCGCGAATGGTGAAGTTGACAGACACGGATTTAAATTCCTTCCGAAAGCATCACTGTGAACGGAGCATTAGGCATTTCTTAGCCGTTAACCGAATTGTTCGATAGGTTTAACATATCGTAGGCTGAGACGACGCCTCGAAACTTCCCCACGTGTAAAGCCTAATTAAGTCACTTTGTTATCGTCGTTTCTGGATGAATAAACGGCCTATGTTTGATCACGATGTTGAGACGTGACTTCATTCAAGTCACGCTTGCTTTATGCTAAGATGACGGGGTGAATGTAACGGTCTGCGTGTCGAGACGAACTCCGACCGTTAACCTTCCGTTCGACCTCCAGACTTTCATGCACTTTTCCAACCTCCCAGCTTAGCCTATCAGACCAAGGATCGACGTTTGTTTAGATCTGAAAAGGTGCTTCGGAGGTCCCACTAGACTTCTCTACATATTTCAGTCTACTTTAAGCGTATCTTATTAATATCCGCGATACCATTAACCTGGGTTGACAAAACATGTTAACATTTTCCAAGCAGAACATTTTTCTCTAACAAGAACTAAGCTGGCAGCTAAAGTGTCAAGTTCAAACTTGCCAGGAAAAACGTCAAACAATAGAACGAGAGGTCTGGAATTTACGGCGATTATTATCAGTGGGAAAAGTAGAAACGGGCCGTATTCCATACGGCCCGCTGACTAGCAGGCAAGTGCGATTGGTTGCCGGTATTGATCCGGCTCACCGAGCGTGTTCGAATCGAGTCTTTTACGTAGAGAAGTATATTCTACGTATATAAGTTACACGTACGAATTACGTATATCCCTATTACGTTAGTAGGTGGATACACGTGACATTGATGAGGGGTCCAAAACTCGGTAACGAGGAAATAGAGAAATTGCATGGAAATACAAATAATCTTTTAGTGCACTGCACGAGTCAAGGCTCCAATCTATCAGCTGTGTCATCTATCAGCTATCATGTCTGACTAACTATATATATATATATATAGTGTCCATACACACAAATTGACGAGCCTATCATCCATATATCCTTAGGCGAACTACTTTGATCGACCGTAGCCCATTATACACAACGGGAGCATAAGGATTATCTCAATTCCTTTGTCCTCGAAAAGATTTGACGTGTCTATCGATTTTTGTATCTCGCATAGTTGTTGGTAGCTTTGGTGCGTGGTACCAGGGATGGTTGCGACACGCACTGTTATGATTTACGAGTTGGCATTCCGAGTAATGTAGGTTACAAGCGGTAGGTAGTTTCGCCGCTGCATGGATCGTGCGTAAAAATCCGTCGTGATATCTTTTAGGAGAGAGAAGGCTGATTTGATTTTTGTTCGTTGTTGCGTTCTATTGTTTCCAAGTTTTTAGGTTAGTTGAAAGTTAGCTGACACCGAGGGTAATGGCGTGGTACGTTTATGCCCTAATGACGTTTTGTAGATCTACTGGTCGGTGCTGCTCATTTATCTAATGTCGCCTAGCGATTTATCTATGGGAACGCTGCCCTCTGTCACCCCTATGGACACACAGGACTGTCACGAATGGCGGACCGCGAGATCTTGCGATTTCTTATCCTTCCGCGTATCTGACTTCCTGCATCCATTTTATGCCAATGCTGAGTGGTCGTTTTGAATTTTTTATTTTTTCCTATAATTGCGTCATCGTTTTAATCGAATATTTTGCGTGGACTGTACTAAGAGGGTTCCACCTTGAATTTCATTAATGTATGTTTGATTTACGGTGAGTCTATTTTATTTTTCTTTACGCGCTACGTGCTGGAAAATTGACTGTTTTACCCACATGCTTCATGCGCTAATTCAATTGATACTTTTCGCGGTAAGTATTACGTGTGGATTTTCTACGTAATAGCCAAGCTCCCTAAGTCCACTTATGTCAGGTATACCGTAATAAAGTCGTGATAAGTAACCGAGGCGTCTATAGGATAATAACAAGCAGTCCGATACACGAGAAAATTATTAAGTGACCAAAAGTAAATCAACCCATTATCCTTACTTACAGACTTCAGAATATTCCGAGGATTTCGAAGGATCCAGAACGTTTATATACCAACAGCCATGTCTACACCGTACAAAAAAAAAGGTCTAGAAACACCATTAAAAATGTCTTTTGTCATCACTGTAGCACGTTGAGGCTGAATTTCTCAGGAAAAAATTCACAATCAAAATTATTCCTTGCCAAAATCCCGATAGGCGTTTCCCCAGGTTTCTGGATCCTTCGAAACTAATAATTCAGCTCCGTAGGCAGCCAGGACCTCAGTCAGAGCAGCAGATAGACAAACCGGGCCAAGAGTCTGCTTACCTGGGGAGCGATTTTCTTTCCGTCCGTCAACTAGGGTGTCTAGACGGTCGACTGGTAGTTCAAACCCCGTGCACTACTAGCCTCCATCGTCCGTTCGTCCTTCCGTACGTCTGTCCGTCCGTATATCCGTCCATAGGTACGTTTGTCCTGTATATACGCTTTGCTCCTGCGCTCCACGCCCAACCCAACCCGGTTCACTCGATACCCACAAGCCCGAGACTTCCCGTGGAGACGAGGAAACCAGGAGGCTAGGATAAGACGAAAGAGCGAGAGAGAGAAACGAACTCTCCCAGTATACACGTCTCGCTCTAATGTCTGCTTCTTTTGTTTATATATGCTGCATAGATTTTTTTTTTCAAATCAACCATCAAACTCTTATCAACTGACTTATAGGAACTTCCTACAGGACTTGGCTGATATGTCCATATCTGAAATTTAGGGATCAATCTCCAGGAGGATACAGGGTGCGTGCAATCTTGAGTATACCTACTTTCAGGGTGTGCCTTGTGCATTCGTTCAGTCGACTGTTGATAAAAGCTCTGACGAGCTTGCAGAAATGTATATAGTAATATTACATGGTTAATACAGGGATGCTGGTTAAAGCAATGTTTAATAATAATAATTATCTTGTTGAATTTGACTTGTGTCTGGTTTTATGGCTCTGTGTATATGACTATATACACTCAAGGTCAACCGGTATATGAACCAGTAGGTGTAGTACGCGATTCCACTTGGTTTTTCGTTTTTTTCATTTGGTAAAAACATTATCGCTCGTACATAACTGTCGTGCTTAAAGTACATACCGGAGACAGGACTTTTACTTAACAACATAATATGCGTGATGACATCGGCTCGGTGAACAAAAGGCGGAAAACGCGTTAAGAGAGAAGCTTTTGTTATCTGGGTGCGCCAAAAGTAACGTGTCCGATACACGCGTGTGTATCCAGTGGTCACACCTTCACATCCACTTTAATTTCGTAGCCATTAACTTAATGCGTCGCACTCGCCATTTTGTTGGTTTGTTAAGCACTGTTTGTAGAAGGAGATTCGTGAAAATAAATAATATGAAGATTTCTCTATAAGCGTAAATTGCACGTAGAAATAATGATAGTCGGAGATCCAGTCTGTTTATAGACTGAACGTAGCCATAATATTTTTCCAGTATGGTCATCGTATCGAGCGTTTCGTCTATCCTGCCACGTCATGGGCTAAAACCACATGGATCCAATTATACGAGTCTTGCGGTGTGCTACTCGAGACACGTTCGTAGCCATGAAAATCAATTAAACCATCTATTAACAATCTTCTCAGGCATAAAGAAGTTGCCATTCAGGGGAATTCGCCATGAATAGATGAAAGGGACTTTTGCTTCGGTTCCGTCGGGCGCTGATATCGATTAACGAGTTAGTGACTTGGTAAATACTTACTGCGAGCGTCTAACGGTGCTCGGTTTCAAATCTTTCTCACCTGAAACAAGAGAAAAGTAAGGTTAGACGTGTATGAGATAGGATACTGTGAAAAATTTTGACCAATAATTACTTTACGTTTTACAGTAGCTGCTCAACAACTTCATACGGTCACGCGAGTTTAGCTAACGTAAATCCTAACCTCATTTCTGGCGGCTGGGATTCGCTCAGGGAGAAAAAAAAGAAGGATAAGGAAAGAGTGACGGGTGACATTAGGTCAAGTGGGTCAAGTAAACCAGGTTAGGTTCAGTTGAAATTTGAATTTGGAATAAAATGCTTTTAATTCTTTGTCTCTCTATAATACGCAGCCTAGGACTAGGGGAGACTTGAATTTCCCAAGGAGGAGGTATCTTGTGCTCGTCCCGAGGAGGATCGATCAGGTACATTCACGAGGAACCCCAAGGCACGGGCATCGCCAGGTCTCGCCCTGTACGAATGAGGTTGCCCTTCTAGGTAGAGCAGAGACAGCGCCTGGAGACACGGGTGAGTTTTGTTCTCAAGGAGGGATCTTTGAATTATACGAATCGAGTTCAGCAATGTCCTGGGTCTCAGTAGTAGGAACGATATCTGTCTATTGTCAATAATAATACATATTCATGAGGTTAGTCTTACGCATTAGGCTATTTTTATCCATCAATTTATTTTGGCGGACCTATCACTGTCTCATAAAATTGATAAGAATTCGAAACTGAATGCCGTCTGTTAACCCTCTAGCAAGACCCATCATTCCGTTGTAATGTTACAACTGTCAGATAGAATATAATAGCGTAGCGTAATGTTATTAGACAATTTTCAGATGTTACTGGCTTATTATCAGTGGTTAGGTGTTCGAGCAGTTGCTAGGTGGCTGGCAATGTGGGTAGCAGTAACATGTCAGGTAAAAAGCCATTTACGCAGATTAGCACGGTATACCTGATAACACAATGCTGGTGGTAAAGAGTAACTGAGCTTCTGTAATATCGGCAGATAATTAGAGGCGTCCTGTGGATTTCCACGTCCCAATCAAGCTAGGGGTCTAAAGTAGTAGTCTTCATTAGGGTACTGCCACCTGGTGATCTTCTTCGCATTACCTAAAGGATTCAACGTAGTTGAGTCCTAGGGTCGGTACGGTCGGTAAAGAAGTTTCACAGTGGCTAAATCCCTTTGCTAAATATGAATAAATTTTACACAAAAAATGTCCAGCAGCTAATATCAAGCACTGGTGCAACCTTGTAAAAAAAAAAAGAATGAACAGCCCCCATAAACCAAGACATCTAATCCACGTTAGAGGAAACCTTTCAAAGCCCTTACAGTCCAAGTTGGGTTGATGCGGCTGAAGTCACTGAAACCCTCGGAATCGATGGTCGGCAATCCCTAGGTAGTTACTGATACCAACTAAGTATCTTCTTTACCACCTCACAAGCCTAACAAAACTCTATCACCTAAGAGACACGAGACACGTCCAAGAAATATTTTCGTGTTTCTCAAGAGAAGTTTATTATCGTTGACTAAGCCAGTCGGTGGGCGTTGTCCAAGTATTGGTCTATCCACGTGTCTAGGGTGATACTTACGTAACTTGAAAATCTTCACGAGTATTTTATTCTCTTGTTTACCAGCCGGATGAGTGTCGCCCCGAAACATAACCAGTGGCCGATGACGACTGGGACAAGGAGAGTCCAGGCCGTATTGAACAATGTATCGTTAAGTCGTTTAGACGGTGATAAGATGGCATCTCTAGGGGAAGCTGTCGACCATCACAGCATACGCTACCACGTAGTCCATATTTATTATCATCAATGCCAGATTCTCATTACAATTCGTCATTTGACTAGCATCGATTCTCTCTTTGATGACAGACCAAACCGAATGGAATAGCAGGTGCAACCACTGTTCCGAAATGTATCTTGGTTACAACTAGCAATTACCAAGTCAACGTTAATGTCAAGCCTTGACCTCCTATGCATAACAGAACAGCCCGAGTTCCCATAGAATAATGAGAATAATAGCTCGTTCTTTTATAGGAGTACGTGAATGCTCTGTACCTTCAAGGTAAAGTGAGACAGAGAGAGAGAGAGAGCATTCACCCGAGATTGCATCTGACGTTCAACAGGAAACAGACGTATAGCGTATCGCCATTAATTATGCAATTCTGAAGAATTTAGTACTGAATCCATATATACAAGACAAGTATGAGAAAGAGGTTGGTAAGCGTGTTCATTGGATAGACGAGCGAACCTGGTGGATCCAAAAGGTTGACGTCGCTATTCTCAGCACGCGGAACGACGCCTGGCACCGCGACGGCAGTGTCTCTCGAAAGGTCAAACTCGCCGATTCTTCACTTACTTATTGTCTATTACCGATCGATGATTTATCTGTCATCGACTTCCATAGTGAAAATATCTTAGGTATTCATTTACCTAGGTGAGACTCGGCTCACGTCTGTCCGATGATTTACATTGACAGGCATTTCCATTGAACGACATAACTGCTGGGTATCGCGTGTCGTTCCAATTCTCGTAGACGAGGACCGCGTCGGATTTGGCCCATTAGGCATAGAGACGGTAGATCGGTACATGGGCGACCTTAGTTATCGGTAAGGCGATACTCGTAACTGAACAATCAGTTACGCTTCGACATTAAGATCTGTAATAATGAGTGACAGGGTGCGCCATTACCTTCCCTTGCGCTAGCACGATCGATCGTCTAGTAGAGATTAAAGAAGAACCTATTGGGTGTTACTGGCGTCCCTGGTTGTACAAGGGCGAGTTTCTAGGGAACTACAATAAAAAGGAATAAACGACTAAAGTCGATGACTAAGTGGATTTCACTTGTGCTGTGGCCAATCAATTTGGTCGGGAAGTGCATACAGAAAGTGGCATGGAAAAAATGTCGGAAAAATCATTAAAATTCTAGTCACGTGCTACGTATTTGTCGGACTGACTGTACATACACCTAGTCACGGATAGTATACAGTCGGAGTTTTCTTTTTCCCATTGAGTTTACTTGCAAGAAAAGATTCGAGGGGCAAAAAAAAGGAGCGGACTATAAGAGTACGGAAGGAAGGTTGAGTGAAAAAAAATTTCAAATCGGATGTTAACTTTAAGCGTACACGGTCAAAGCGGAAGTCGCGGCGCGCACGTTCTCCCTGAGTGGAGCAGGGATGCTGCGTCACGAGGCGCCGTTTTATTATCGATTTCGGGTCTGGTAGCGCTCACGTAGTAACCCAGCCTCCCTGTCGGTCCATCATCCCTCTTACCCCTCACGCTCTTTGGGTAAGGCACATGCACGCGCACCCTTGTCGAGACGCCGAGCGTCAACTTACTCGCCAGCCTCACAAAGGGAGGCGAGATTCTAGCCCGTCGTTTACCAGCGCACAAAGATTCACCCCGGAAAAGCAACCCTAGCGACTAGCGAGTATATGGAAGCGAACCCTCTTACAAAGTTCAGTCGGCTTTCCTCTTGGTCGAGCAGGACCGAAGTCATCCGATGATGACCGAAGCGCAACTTACAACTGATATACAAAACCGCTAAGTGCTGACTAGTCAAGGTACGCGTCACTTTATTGCGTGACTTGGTTAACAGTCACAATCAAGTTACAGATACTTGAGTTCAGAGTTTCAAGAGTCTATGATAAAGATTCAAGAGACAGGGACTAGCCACACCTACGTTGGTCAGAAGTGTGATGATTATGATGATTATGATGATGATGATGATCGTGATGACGTAGGAGGATAGACTCGTTTCTAGAGTCTGACATCATCGATTATCGCGCAATTCGTGAACCAGACTCGTTGTTCGTCCGTGTGTATCTGGCTGTTCTGTCAAATTAGCATTAATTCCAAATTCTGTGAAGATGAGAAATGTCAAAGATAAAATAAGAAAAAGTAGATAAACGAGAAGGAAGTAGCTGATGGAATAGAATATAAAATAATTGCATTTCGGGCACTTTGTAAATATTATCATTCCTTATCTATAAGTATCTACATAATTCCGCGGAGTCTATTATTATTATTTTATATAACACGCAACACGATTGTCTCCATCTAGATTGCGTTATCAGAAATGATACGAGTGTCCTCTCTGCTATAGTACATTTTTCTTTTTCATAACAGATATTGCGTTTAATCATACCGCATCGACTACGAGTATTCGAAATCCAAAAAAAAATCTCGGTAAATGCAGTCAAAAACTGCAGAAAAACTAGGAAGGAGGTCAGAGGTCGTCGACTCTCTCGCTACCTTATCGACGATAACGCGTTGAACTCGTACAGGTTAGAGCGCCTAGCTTTGCGTACAAAGTGAAATTCCATAGCACGCATTTCACATTCGCTTACATTGGGACACTAAGCTGTCTCTTACAACATGTATTAGGTATGTACTGGTATCGGAGTAGACCTCTGCTCCCCCTCCAATCAACGTCTTTTAAGCCTACTTTGTACATGTCATTCCAAGAGACGCGCCTTGTTGACTCTTTGTACGTAAATTGCGACTATGGTAACTAATCCTGAAAAAAAAAATTACTAGTCTCATCTCGAGTCGCTGGACCAAGGTAGTACATCTCGTAATGGCGGAAGGTCAGGAGACGTCATAGCGACTAGCGTTGCGACTGGTAACATTGCATAATCGAGAAATGACGATGATGCTCTAGAATAGCTACATAACCTACAATGATGTACCCATAGTGCAATGTTAAAACGTTCGCAAAGTACGTGCCTGTAGGCAGTTAGAATTTTTGTTTTTTATACTTTCACCCAATGATTTTTGCTGGGTCAGCTTTTTCTGAGCTTGCCGTAGTCTTCCCAGGTCGGTGAACCCGGGTAGTTAGGGCTGGTGGGCATTGTGAATGTTTCTGAGGATCCCGGCATGAGGTTTACTTTTACGCGTTAATAGGGCAAACTCGATTGATTCCGTACTACGGTTGGATTTCGTTAACGTGGACTCGGTCGATGATGAGAGTTTGGTCGATAGCGGAGCGAGGCACCAGGGTCTACCTGGTTCACCGTCATCGTTGGCTTTGCAAAAAGTACTCGGCTTGCGGAAGAACGTGAGCAACTACACGATCGACTGTCTATAGAATTTGTGTATAGAGTCACATACGTGTAGAGTTTACGTATGAGATTGTCTGCTTTTACATAAGAACAGTGTCGACGTCCCATAAGGAAGTCAGTGACGAAACGAAGACTTTAACCGAATAATTTTTTTATTTTTGACTAGATCAGCGACGTTTTAAAAACGTGTATTCATTTCTTACACAAATTTTCAGAGTCGCAATGGACCCAGATCTTGGACCCTGGATACACTTAGGAGTCACTATGGGACAGTCGAGTGCTTAGTCTAAAGTCACGGACTCGTATGTAATATGATTATTTGTCCCGCGTGTCTCTTTTATATACAGTACTAATTCAGTATTATTCTAACAATCTAATTTCTAGCTCCCAAGAACGATGAGCGACTCTTCCTTATTAAGAAAAAACGAGACATAGTTTTCTGAAGGATTTTAGCAATTTGTCTCAATCAGTCAAAAATTTACAGTATAAAGATACCGTCTGCTAATTATTAATCCCTCGCGTAGGTCGTCACGATAAATGAAATTTGCGGATGTGTATAATGCCTTAGGGGAGGATGACGACGAATTAGCGAAGGATCCTATAAAAGCCGTATATATCTATACCCATATGAATACTCCAGCAGAATTGGATTCGCGATGTTCTAACAGTGCCAAATATAGAAGCACAGTATCCAAGCAATTTTTCAATTGCCCCATTTAACGCCCACGAACGATGGCTATCGTCGATTCATTAACGTAAGCGTACCATCAAATTTTCAAATTATCCCACAGTCCTTTTTGTTCCCCATTTCTTGCATCCCAGCCCATAAGCAGCCTAATGCACGAACCATTCATGGTCAGCTGTAACTTAGAGCGTCCTTAATCGTCTTGGCAAGTCTGATTGATTTGCTGGAAGTGGACATAAGTTTAATTCGTAATCAACAAACCACTTAGATTCATTATACAGAGTCGATCGAAATTACGTTCAACGTGAGACCAATGCCTTCTAGTAATTTCTATATTAATTTTATCACAGCCAAAGTACAATGCGATGCTTATTTTATTTTTATGGCCAGGAGAAACATCGCTCATCTATATCGATTTCTTTTACATTCTTTTTGTCCTTCGATCAAAACCCATCAGTAGCGTTCTTAATGCTGCTTTATTAATTGAAGAATTTCTGATGCAGACTCTCGGAAATTATGCGTGAAGCAATCATTACAGTATGCTCCACTCTCGTTAGATCCTACGATAGATGTATGCTGTGTATTAATATATGCATGTATGCTATGGTAATACATAGTATGATTTATATACTGCTTAACTAGTATGTACATCTCTGTGTAAGCGCACTTCATTCCCGAGTACATGGACAGACATTAATATGTAGGGCAATAGTATTTTGGTTAAACGCAATAGTATGCAAGTTCAACACAGGAGTCCAAGAGAGTAAACATCCAAAAATATCAAGATGAGACACTCGCCATTATTACCAGTCATATTACAGTTTACCTGGGAGAGCATGAGATTAATAAAATCATCACGAGGCCATAGTCTGTATCTTATTTAATAGTATGCATCTTTGGTACGCCAACCTGTTTGAGGTTAAAACGTCACTGACGTTTCTCATTCGTCAATAAGGCAAATGCATGAGAGAATTCAGTATAGGAATATCGCGTGATCCACAACACTTACGCGCCATTCCTGTCTACCTTGTTATAATATCTGATTGATAGTTTAACATTGATTTTCAATAAAAGAGTCATCTGCCAACCTGTTTGAATTTGTGGATTTTGCGATAGTCTGTTTCCCGGTGCCGATTCGCCGAAATTGCTGACAGCAGGTTTTTGCTGAACGTCCGTCATCTTCCCGTCGAGCCAAGATAGCTCACCGGTGATATTCTCAGTCAGACTTTTCGTTTCTCAACAGAAGACAACACTCGTTTCACCTTCTTCACACTTAACGCAATGATGAAGCTTCGAAAAACACGCCGAAAGCATCCACTGCGCGCGCGTTTGATACGAGGTGTTTAAAAGGACTGGCCAAATGCCGGGCTCACGAGCATCCACGAAGCCTCCACGCCCGTGACTCGCGAACTTACACGAGGATCGACGGAACTGCACGACTTGCTTCGCTTCTACGCAGCTGCTCGTTGTGTACCAACCGCTTATGCTTTTCGAATCTTAAATATATAATATCTGTAAGCTTCTAAACAATGTAGAGTATCGAATACTTTGGAATAAAACGTAATCGACTGTACTGTGGTATCATACTAGTTGCGGTCTTTGGTATAGATGGCTCTTCGATGAATGCCGATATCTGATAATGATAATGTCAATGCTTAGTAGCGAGACGATATCATTCAATGCTTATGACGTATATCTATATATATCTATCTGACGAAATAAACTTCTCTCCTCAGGTGGAGCTGTCGGCGGTTTTGATTCAGGCTAATGTCGAGCTAAACAGGATGTTGAATTTAGCCGATGACACATGACCCATATGTAGACCGGTTGGCAGCCATTGACGAGAGTGGTGAATTAGCGGAGTAAAATATTTTCGAAAATTGACAATACATCTATGAACGATTTATCTTCTTGAAATATTTTTGAGTTCCGATTTCTCGCAGAGATGGCAGCACTGTTTCGGCGTGCTCGAGGATTCCCTTTGGTCCTGTCTGGTCTCGATGACTTTTTGTCACTTCCGGGCACGTGGAAGCGCATTTTATTAAAGTAATTGTACTGGTAGCAGCAGTAGTAACAATAATAGTACGTAAGTAAAATAACAGGATTATTTCATTCGGCCTAATACAGTGCTGAGATACGTCTAACATAATCGTAACAAGTACAACAGTGTGCTAAACCAAATAAAACAAGGTGTCCATTTTGGTATCCATGATGGGTGCAATGTCTTCCCGTTGTGTTTCCGATGGCAGACGTTGCATTTAAATATTTCCAGTTAATTGCTGATGAGCCATTGCTGCCCAATGTATAAGATAGATATTATATACCCGCCTCTAATTTCTAGAGTCTCGAGTGGCCGTAGAAGTCAGAAATTAATAATAATAATCCATCCATATATACGCAGGGTGAGTGTCCATTTTGCGTGTTGTGTATAGAAAAAAGAAAACGCTGATCGAAAGAACGCCGAGTTGGTCTCTTCGGCGGAAGTGAACTTTGGCGAATGTGATGAAATAAAATAAACGTATCCTTCGTCGACGGTGATGTTGACGGAATCAATGTCCCGTTTCAGCTTCGGTCCAGTGACGGATGAACGTCGCGACCTGATTGGCGGCCATCTTTTATTCGTTGCCGCCTTCGTCCTCGTTACATTCTGCCGCCTTGTCACACATTCTACGAAGGAACGCTGCAATCATGGACAAACATTCGATCAGATTAATCATCCTCGGGACGGAGTCGTTAGAAGATGCTAAGCGGCAGTGTTTGCGAGAATGATTATTATTATTATTTAATTAGCCCTCTTTTTCAAATGGATGGATCCATCGATCGTAGAGTATATCGATCATGCAAATAAATGATATGAGAGCAAAAGAGATCAATAGTGTATCGCTGGAAAGGTATTAAGACACGTTTAAGCAATGGAATGATTGCTGATTGTTATTGATTGTCAGCATCGTCTCCTCGGTGTTGCACCGTGGCGTCCTGTAGAGTTTCAAGTCGATCAAAAGAGAAGGAAACACGGATGCACATCTTGATAGAAATAGAATGCGAAAGACAAAGAGGTGGCACGTGTATAGGCGCATGAGTAAGCATATAAGCACATGTATACATAGGCGAGGATACTACGGGGTTTACTCACGGTTGATGATTTGTTTCTCATGACTTCTGGATTTAGGCCATCAGCTTCTTCAGGAATGCTGCAAATTAGACAGATAAGGGAAAAGGTCATAAGGGAAACAATTGGTACTACTTGGTTAATTCCTTTAGGGATCTGACAATCTTTCTTCTCTATGCTGGGTTCTTCTCCTCTGCTTATTCGTTAGGTTGCGTCTACTTTTTCCGGGACTGGCAATTCAATGAAAACGTTACTAAATCATTTCAGGGGCTGAGTCAATGATGTTTCTTAGCTACTGGGACCTACGAGGGTCAAACGACAAGGGACATACAATATACCATATACATTATTTCATCGATCATCTTGCTACCAACTGCACACGACTCCTGGATCATCAAACAGCTGAATTTCACTCCTGTCTGAATATTCGTTTAAATCAAAACTACACCAGGATGTAAGGGAATACTTTTCAATATTTGTCTAATGGAAATTAATAATTTTTTTTCTAGATGCTCCTGGTTTATTGTACTGATAACTTACGGGCATAGGGGATGAAACCGTCATCATCCTCAGGGTCCATGCAATCCTTCAGCACAGTGTCGCACTCCTGGTCGCTAAGACGCTCACCTAGAAAATACCAAATGATATTTTTAGTATTTTTTTTTATAATTAATAGCTACTTGTATTTTCACATTAAATTTATCCTTTTTCTGCAATTTTATATTACCCAGGGTAAGGAGCGTGTGCGAGAGTTCAGCAGCCAACATGGTGCCGTTCTCAGCCTTGTCGTAGAGCTTCAAGCACTCCAAGAAGTCCTCGTAGCAACCCTGGTCCTTGTCCTTCTTGACCTGGCTGAAGATGGGGAGGAATTCGTCGAGCTTTAGTTTCTTCTCGCCCCTCTTCTTGGTGCCGCCGAGTTTCTCAATGGTGGCGTTGGTTGGGTTAAGGTTCAAGGCACGAAGAACGTTGCCGAGGTCGACGGCGTCGACGATGTTCGTGCCATCGAAATCGTAGATGGAGAAGGCGAATTCAGCCCCTAATTATTAGGGTAAAAAGCACAAATTAAATTTCTTTCTTCGGTACAGAGCTATGGGTTCGTCGAAGAAAAAAATTAGTTTACGATCAAAATGATTTTGGTTCCTAAATTTTTTTTTACTTATTTGCCCCAAATAATTCGCCTGCGTATCCCCCAAGTGTTTTTCGTTTTTTTTTATTAGGCAAGAGAGCTACGGCTCTTCATCGAAAATATCTGTCGTCTATCTTTAGCAATGGTAACCCCCTCCCTTCAAGACATGTCATCCCCACACCTTCCTTAGCTACCAACACGTGGCTCAGGTTACCCCTGTCGAGCCATATAAGAACAGCGTCTGAACTATTTTTGGCTGCGGAACACCACGCTCCCCAATTGGAACGCTCATTTCTTACGGTCCTCCATTACAAGGCGTTACGTAACATAACATCAGAAATTACGTGTTTGCGGTTTTATGAAAATGAAAAAAAATTTTTTTTCACGGCGTCACTGACTTTTTCTTGTATTCCCATACACGAAAAGTAAGTGAATTTTGTAGGAATTTTGTGTGTTATTATTTTTAAAATCTATTTCTTTTTCTACTTTATACGTTTACATGTATATTAATGCATTTGCCACTATTTAGTACGGGAGTTTTATTTATTCGTGAAACACTGTACTACGTAGCAGCGAATTAGCCTGTACTGTTTTTTTATAAATTATTTTGTAATGTGAGCTTTGGATTTTGTTTTACTCACTTTCGACATCCCTTGCGCTGAGATCAGCCTGTAATTAATAAAAGAAAATATTTAATTAGATTGGCGAATAAGAATTCCGTAATGTGTACGTTAAAAATTGCTACAGTATGTTTCTCTTGTTACAAAATTAAAAATGTGTACTGCCGAGAGTTATCGCGAACCGAAAGTTGTAATCGAAGTTGGATAATTCACATTAGCGACGTTCACTGGTTTTTAAATTTGGGTTGAAATTCCGAAGGAAAGTATAAATTTGCAGTATCAATTAATAAAACATCCGCGATAAGGCAGAAGACTCACCATTGCTCTTTGGTAGGTGTGACGGCTTCTGGGTGTTTCCTGAACGAAGTTTGAACCAGAAGTGCGACCAGGAGGTACCGCGCCGATTCATTTTATTACGACAGATGGCGCCTCGATCGGGTCATCCGAGAATCACAGTCTCCCAGCCGAAAAACCTTCTCAGATCTAACTTTGGCAACGACGCATTCCAAAAACAGTTTAACGTCCTTCGAAGTGAAACTGTGTGCTAGCACTACGGTAAATGGTTTTGGACAATTGTATTTTCGTGTCAGGGTTGCCAGATCTGTCACGATACCGGGAGCCACCATCACCGAGTATATATCCGCCACTCAAAAATACACGAGCTGATTCCTGCCATAACCGACTGCGACCGAGTTTTGCCGAAGGGAAGCTTTTCTCGGAACCTACAATTTTCCTCAGGTGTAAAAGCTTCGCGATACCAAATACTAACAATAAAGATACCCAGTTGGGAGTATCCAGTTTCATTCAGAATTCCTTCTGGCAACTGGTGGCAACTACTGGCTAAGTGCAGACCAGGCCCACTGGGACCTAAGAATGTCTGGCGCAGGGTACTGGTCAGTGATAATCGAATTTAGAGTCTCGAGTCTATTTTAGTACGAGGAACCGGGAACGAAGGGTGATTCTGAACTCGGTAGCTTAAAAATGACTAATCCTAATCGAAGTAGTCAAAAATTGGACTTTATTAAATTTCAATAAAGCACGTGGTTAAATTCCACTAACAGATCACGAGTGGGATTTACGACCCAGAGTCGATAGAAAGAATCTTTTTAGTCTGCTACCAAAACTTCTTTTCTTTTTTGACTTGAATTTCGAGTTGGCTTCCAACGAAATGTTTTCTGGTTTCTTAGCAGAGTCCGACTTGGCAGTTAAGTCATTGAAAATCATCGGGACGGCAGGTGGCGCATCCACTACTTCCTGTTTGATGTCTTTGGACAATGATGAAACTGATTCGGTTTTGGATGATGTTTGCTCATTGGATTTTACAAATGACACTTCTTCTGTATCTGATTTATCTTGCTCCTCGTCATCTTGTGGTCCTTGGATGATTCGAATAAATTTTTCTTCCTTCTCTTCCCATTTTGCTATTTTTTCGTTATTTGGTAAATTAATCAAAATGGATTCTGTGGATTCCACTGATGCTACTTCCGGTTTTGACTCTGTCTCCAATTCTTCGATCATTTTGTACAGAACACACGAGGTTACTTTTGCTGTGTCTAGTCGACATGTCGACTCGCTGGTTTCAATGTTTGATTGATCCACGTCGTCTGTTATTTCTGTGATCTCGATCGTCTCGATCAATTGCTGATGATCTACGTCTCCCTGACCATCTGATATCTTGGCTTCAGTAACGACCATGTTGTCTATACTGTGAACGGCTCTTTTAATTTGAGTCTCTAAGGTGGTAAGTCCTGGCTTCACCAAGGATGAGTCACCAATCTGTAAGTTTCCCAAATCTTGAACAATTTTAATAATTTGTTCTCTTTCAGTTGGATCAACGAAGCCTTCATCTTGCAGCTGCATCCGAATCAATTGAGTGGTCGGCTGATTCTCCTGCGAAAAGTTTTCTCTCGATTCGAGATCGTCTTGATTTTTCTCCATGGATAAATTTTGACTTATGGATTCTAACTTGTTTTTCCAGGACTTTCCTTGATAGGAATAAAAATGTGATATTTTGAAAAAATTTTTTTGTTTTTTTTTTTAATTAACATTACCTTTTTCCGTATCAGCATCCAAAATGTTTATGGCTTTCAGTACCACTTCGTTAACCAGGTTCTTCGCAGAGGATACGATCGTGCATTTTGTGTCGATTTTTAAATTGACATTTTCTTTTTCAAATTCGTTACGTCTTATAAGGAAACTAAGGTTTTCTTTACTTTTTATCATTCGTGACAATTCCAAATATTTTTTCAATAAATTTTCAGATAACCTGATCAATCTCAACAAGCAAATGTCAATTGCTATCTTTTATTTTTTCCAATTCGATTGTCCAATTTTTTCACCGAAAGAGTGATTACAAAAATTTTTTTAATTTTTCCGCATGTCAAAATTCATATATTTTGCTTTCGCCATGGCTAAATGCAGTGCAATTGCATAACCTAAACTCAACGACATGCAACAGCATTCATAAAATTTTTGTCTTCGAGTCAAATCGCGTGCGAGATGTGTAATGGAAGCGATTTATCCTTCGTGCGATTCAATAAAGATCTCATCGATATCAAATTACACGAACGAAGAGAATTTTCAAAAATCAGAGATAACCGGTTGCGCAGGAGATAATGTAGAGTTGCTTCTTGAGGTCGAGGTCAATCAGAGTCTCTGCAAGAACAGAGCCAGGAAGTCTAAGGATCATCGACTGGTCCCTGATGATCTTGTAGAAGTTACAATAATTCATCCAGCTGCTCCCGAATCAAAGTCTACACTGGGACAGTTGAATTCAAAATCCCCAAAGGTTTTGAATTTAATTACAGAGAATGATAAGGTACATGGAGATCATCTACTGGATCGGAAACTCAAAAAAAATATTTCAGAAAGTAAAAATACTAAAATCGATCAACGGAGAGAAATAAAAAATAATATTAACATGTCCAAATTAAAAGTTCCCTTAAGAATTCCTCAATCGGGCGATCATTATCGATCTGATCATTCGGATAACGTTGAATCGGATAAGGATGCTACGTTAACTGATTCTTTAGAATCTCATTCAAAGACAATTATCAAAGAGGAACCAGCTACAGTAGACGATACCTGTAAAAAGATTGAGGTTTCTCAAATTTCCAAAAAAGAGACTTCCGGTCTAGGTAAAATCCCTTTCATAGAATTAAGCGCGGTTGACAAGGTCCTAGATCGATTGAAGACTGAAATTAAAAGACCAAAGTCGCCAAGAAATGATTCTTCTAAAGAAGTGATACTGAAGCTGCAGAACCTACTCGGAGAATGGGACGAGAGGAAGTTAGATGAATTTTTGAAAAAAGATCAATCTCTTACAAAGTGTGAATATTGTGGTGTCATCAGCTGTCTCAAATCATTCAGGACATCGACCCGAGATACAGAATCTAATCAACAGTCTTCAGATCATCAAAGATCATCAAAAAATATTTACGACAGAAATTACCTGAAGATCCATGAAAGATCAATAACGATGCGCAAGGATAACAACGATAAAAAAGATATTCATACAAGTGCACAGATGCGTTCACGATTTTCTTCAGAATTATCCGAAATCTCAGGACCAAGGAATGCTGCAGGATACAGCGAGAGATATTTAAGAGCTATTGATCCGATACACAATAAAACTATGGCGGCTGAACGGGATTCCACTTCGAACGAAGTGGCAGGAAAGACAGGAACTTCCTTTCAAAATCCACGTCCTACTCGTCGTCCTACAGAGGCGACACCTAAACGTGCTCCTGCTTCTGCAAGCAGAAAACCAGCTGCCTGTGAGAGGAAGGCCGAAAATTATGTTAATGACAGTGAAACCAAGTGCAAGATCAAGACAGGGAAGAAGACGGAGGTTGAAACCGACGCCGTCGTTGACAAGCAGCGTCGCGTCAGGCAGCGTAATGAAACACAAGAAAAGACCAAGGGAAGAACTTTTAACAATCCTCGTGTGGGTGGAGACGCTATAACTAGAAGACGTTGTCGCTCGAGCGACATGCCAAAATCTGAGGAGCATAAAAATGAATGTGTCAAGGATGGCATTAGGAGGGGGTTGGTAATGGAATCTGAGACTCCTGAAAAGTTTGACAACTTCATAGCTGGCTCATTGGCAGTACAATCAGTGTTTCCGGTTGAATTGACTCCTTTGAAGGATACAATGGAATATTTGGCAAAAGGACAATTTTCTCCTAGTGATAAAAAGGATGAAAATAAAATTTTTAATGATTCAGGTGAATCTTCAGTCAATCGTATTTTTGATAAGAAGAAGCAGAGTTTTGTTCTGCATGCAAGCAGAGATGGCGGTTCGCAATTAGACTCTGGATTTTGGCTCTGTGACGGTGGACGTGCTAAAAATATTTGTGAAAAATTTGAAAAAAGTGGCTCGTTAAAGCCACTGTTATCGGTCGCTAAAGACACTTGCGAAAATGAACGTTCGTTTAAATCCGAGGATGCTATTTCTTTAGGGAATCGCACCGAGGAGAAATCGGGAAATTTTCCAGAAAGTGATACGACAGCCTTCAGCTCATCTTCTGCTGAGAATTTGATACGCGAGTGGATGAAGCCTGATGGAAAAATATTGCAGACTTCCGGTGCCAAGAAGCGTGAAGTCGGCGATAGAGTAGTGTCTGGTTCGATGGAGAAATTATTGCCGAGCGATAAGAGAGCCGAAATAATTCGTATTATCAGAGACAAAATTTCCAAGGCCATTGAAAAGGGCGCCACGTATTCCGTAATCTCGGAAGACAAATTGTATAACGACGAGAATTCTGAAACGGAAAAAATTCAAGAAAAAATATCAAAATATTCTGTCGGACAGGATTTAATAAAAAAAATTGATAAACCAATTAAATTGAAATCTGTTATAAAAAAGTCGGAAGTTGACTCACCAAAAGTATGCTGTTGTGAACACACCTTAAAACCTTTTGACATCAGCCGGGAAATTATAGAAAAAATCTGGGGCACCAAAGATTCATCCTTAAGGTTGACCGATGATCCAATTCACGAAGGCCGTTGCTTGGCTAAGCAACAATATATAATAATAAGCGCACCTACAACAAAAATTGAGGAAAATCAAAAAGAAAGCATGAAAATGACTTACAAGAATCCAAGTTCCGGAATGTCATTGAGTAGCGCCGAAAATTCTTTAGAAATTGAAAATTCCGAGCATTTCGAGCGTGAAGTGATCTATGATGATGATTCCTTCCATGATACTGTCAGTACTGATACCATAGTAGATCCAGCCTCCAGAGTCTTACCAATGTATAGAAAAATCCTTGGCAGCAATGAAGAAATGGATTGGGAAAGTTTTCAGCAACTGGTAGGGACGCTTCATCCGAAGCAACGTGACTTGTGGTATGACATTTGCAAAGCAGTAAGCAACGAAGCAAAGCGCGTTGCTGGCGAGACAGGAGCAACAACCGAAGTCTGTATAGAGATCGATCCAGTTCGTTGCAAAGATAGAAAAGGGAAAATTCGCACGCGCGCAGATGAAGTGACATTCGAGATGGACATGACACTTAAAGACGTCGAAAGTTTTTTGGATAAAAAATTAGGACGAAATCATAAAAATTCAAAAGACCAAGTTTGATTATAGAATCGATTACGTTAATTGACATCCCTGCTAATATCAGTTAAAAGTGTCTGATGAATTTCAAAACTTCTAAATTCCTATACTAAAATCACAAAAGTGTCCATCTAGCGCAATTCGCGCGCACCATCTTGGCACGTTTCAGGCCAAGTAGATAGATGGTGCCTAAGGGTTGGCAAAGATGCTGAAGATGCTGAAGGGTGGTTAGGTCGAGTGTAGGGTTGGTCCAGCAAGCAGATTCCTCGACTGATCGATGAACGACGGCGCATTGGATTTCCCAAGAGTCGCGCGCGCATTCGTCTCTCGTTCTCTCCTCCACTTCCTCCTCCTCTCTCTCTCTCTCGCTACCTTCTCTACCCTTTCAGTCCCCAATCCGCCCTCGTGCGCTTATGTCGTCTACGTGCATCCTCCCCTGGCACTCTTGCTGGCATCTACTAGCCACGGAAATGCCAGACAACTTTCATCCCTCCTCTGGCACGTGATTACGTCGCGACGCACTCAGCTTCCACTTCCTGTCTTACCTTTCCTTCCTTCGTATCAAAAAGTACTTCCGCTTCTCCTATGGGCAAAAAGTGATACCGACTTCGAGATCATCGAAAAAGTCTTCTTTATCATTTTCTCCAGTTTCCACAATTCTTCCTCTAAATACTTTGGTCAGGGTGACTTCTGGTCATTCACGAACTCTACCATATGGAATTGCTTCGCCTGAGTCACGAATAGAGAAACAAGGTTGGTACTTCATTAAAGTAGCTTTCGATTCTTGGCTTCCTGTTACTGTTGTATTATTCTCCTTGTTTTTCTTCTTCTTCCCCTTAACCACCTCCTCAAATTGATTTCATAAACTCCCAGGGTGTTCGTGACTGAGGCAATAGGGTGTAGGCGTGAATTTTGATGAAATCTTGACTCGTTATGCCCTGCTGGTCTTTATTGCAGAACAACATGGAGAAACGACGTTCATCCGATGATAGCCTGAACGATCAGGCGTTGCCAATTCCTATTCAGGTTTTCTTATGGCGCCAGATAAGGTACGAGATACAATCAATGATTCAATCGTTATATACAATCGTTAGCATTATATTTTCTTATTTCTCTTCTTGTGTCTAAGAAAACGCTTCTCTTTCGCAGTCCCTTTATTCGTGCTAAATTAGGGAAGCTACACGAGGCATCGTGCATGGTAAGACTTACTGTTTACACATTCTTATGGAAAGTTAGAAAAAATAAACGTGTACGACTGTGTGAAAGGATGTGAAGAGCGCAAGGGTCTGTGACGAATGACACGAGAAAGTCAAATGAATATCCATTAATATCGAGGCACCTATAAATATATATAATAAAATAAATAAATATTATGCTTGTTATCCCAAAAAATGTGTGAAAAAAAAAAGAAAAAAGTCTAAAAAACTACATTCTGTCCACTTTTGCTTGATATAATTGTTGCTGCCAACAACTGTGCTTCACGTTACGCAATTGCGTCTCAACCGACAACTCTCGATGGCTCCAAAAGTCAGCATCGGTTTCTCTCGAAAATTAATCAGATTTCAGGAAAACAGAGAAAGAATTGTTTTCAATTTATAAAAATAAAATGAAAAACACGAGACAGACCGACAAGACAATAATTTCAAAATTTTTTTGAAAGACAGGAGAATACAAACATTTTTTTTAGTATTGTACATAATTACGTAATTGTCTCAAGGGGCTGACCATAACGTGTACAGTACTACTAAGGTACGCTATCGCGTTAACGTATCCCCCAGGCCAAAATGATCCAGCATCCTTAAATTCATGTTAAATTGATCTTACCCCAAAATTCCACCTCTTTATTCCCAATGAATTTTGCCTGATTTGCCTGAACCTGCACTAACGAAATGACCTCCTCCACGCGGCCGTCTCCACGTGACACCTGCAGTTCTGTCAACACGCGCCCGGCCATCATGTAAGTTCGCTTTACTGCTTGCTGACCCGCGATACTGACCTGCTCACGCAATTACCTCTGTAATTAGTCCTATAACAGCTTTTAATTCTAAACTATATCCGCGTAGTCCGCAGTGATTAGAAATCCAAGATATTTGATATATTTAAGTTTGAACATTTTTTTTCAATTATAACCTTCTGCACTACGAGATAAGAATTCAGGTGGACCCTAAACGGAAATTTATGAGAATATATAAGAGAAGCAGTTGGTATTTAGTTAGTGATAAGAATCATAATTTAAATACCAATTTTGGTAAACTCAATGGTCCCTCCAGACGCTTATCGCCTTTATCACGCAACCACCTGCATTCTAATTTGAATTTGCTTAAAGAATATCTATACGTATGAGAGACTCATCGATATTCTTTATACCGTGAAATAACTATTGCTCGGCATGTCAAATTTTGTCTTCTTTTTGCTGTACACACACTTGTCATAAGTGTAACACATTGTACCTCGTATGTAGAACAGAGTAATTATTTATTTACTAATGCGACTCTTAAACTTCCTCCGATATTAAATAATCCTTTTTACCCTTTACTGTATCTGTTAGATTATTGTTTTAGGGAATAATATTTTTTGTATTAATATTCAATGCTTTCCTAATGCCATCCTATACGCAGGAGATGAAAGAAGCTTGCAAGGTAAGTCAGTGAAGATCCGAGTGGTCCAGTGGATGTGATGTGTAACTGATGACCTTTTTCTGGGGGTTGACAGTGTTTGGAGAAGGTTCTGGTACAAAATCTTCACTCGGGTTTATCCTTATCTTTGACTGAAGCTTTGGAAGCAGTGCCTAGATGGCGTCTGATACAAGCAGCTCTTCCACACGTTCTTCACGCCTCTGCAAATCTTCTTCACAACAGGTGAGAGATGATTCCAGAGTACACAATGTTACCTGGAAGATTAATAATAAATTTTTAATTTAAAAACTCTAGGAAGGATCTTCAAAGTTTTGGAGCTGTAGAGACAAAATTACTTTACACTCTTCATTGGATAATTCTGGATGCAGCTGAAGAGTGTGCAGATGCGGATGCTGAGCATAGAATCTATCACTCCAATCCATTTTACTATCTCTTCTCGATACCCACGATGACGGTAAAAAGACGAATCTTCTAATCTGCAATAAAAGGGAAATTAATAAAAAAAAATTATTCTTCATCCTTCAGCTCTTCGTTTACCTCTTCGCCCCTTTGTGCAATCATCTGAAGGAGTCTGACTTCAATTCCAATTATCGTCTACAAAATGGCCTGAAGATATGGTCGGCTATGTGGGAATGTCGCCATCCTGACACACCATGCTTCACTGCCCATTGCCGTCCGAAGCCTCGTGCTCTATGGTGTCGTTCCACCAAGGCAACCAGACACCAACAACAATTCGAAGACGTCTTCATGGGAGGAAGTAAGTAATGGAAGATGAAAAATCTTCCGAAGCTAGTCGTTTGTATACACTGAAGTATACAAAACACTGCAGCATGCTTTCTCATAGGAAAAACGCCAATGGACAAAGGTGTGGATACGGAAAGTCCACCAAGTCAATCGGTCAGTGCGTGCTTTTCTGATCAGAGTGTACCACCGTCTAGTAGACAAGCTGATGAAGAGGTATAATTAATTTATTATATTAAGTCATCATGATTTATTATTCCATTTGATAATAATATACTATTATCACAGAGCAATTGGTTATCATCACCCAAGGATACTGTATTCCCTGAAACCATACCTGAAGAAAGTTCCAGTACAGAGGATGAGCACGTGGTGAGTGAATGTGATGAAGATGACAATGGACTGATTGAAGACTTAATTTTTATTGTTCTTTTGGTGATTAGGTCATCTTTCGATTACCCTCATTAAGTGAATCCGACAAGGCCATAGACGGGGTGAAGGAAATATCAACAATTTTTGCTGGTGAAGCTAGTATATTTCATGTTGCCATGGGAAGAACTACTAGTTCATCGAAATCTACCCTGACCATAGAACAGGTCACGGCCATTTCCGGTTTAGACACCTGCAGACATTATCAAGCAAAGAAAACAGTTTATACGGAGAAGATTGAGAGGGATGATAGGGATGATAAGGATCTTGAGGTGTCTAAATCAAAATCTTCCTTAGGATGTCAGAGTTCACCTGGTGGTACAGTTTCTCAAAGACCACCTACACTTTCTTCTGGATCACCTGTGGTCATTGACGTATGTGCTGCCACCTTCCTGGACGTAGCAGTATTGCGGTGTTTGTTCGTTTCTCAATGGCACGAAGAGGGTATTTTCTGGGCACTACAATTTCTTTATCATCGGTACGGGTTCTATTAAATACTTCCAAAAAGATGATGAAGTACTGACTTTATATCGGTACTCGTAGACTGCGGGAGATCAATGAAGACAGTTCGGTCCAGCAGCTTCCTCGTCGGCGAAGTAATTCATTGCCAATTCCAAAGATTGAAGTTTCCATCTATCAAAGTCCTGAGAGTAACAAACGCGATGAAGCCAATAAGGATTTTATTGAAGTACCGGAAGTTCGTGACGTTTCTGTACTCACAGGTACATTGGTCTAATCCTCCAGATGATTTGTGATGACCTCTGCTACTCTTTGTCCATACAGATTTGACCACCTTACCAGATTCCCCATGTGTACCCTGCAAGTCAAATGATTCAGATTCGCGACACTCTAGAAGAGCCAGTGAGAAGACGAAGAAGAGAATGAAGATGGCTGACCTTAAGGCCTTCGTCGAGACCAAGTTACTCTCCAAGTCGGAGAAGACATTAGAAAAAATTGGACAGGAAGATCCAAAAGCATTATTTGAGCAGGTGAGCTATTCGAATTTTGGATTTTTTAAATTTCGCTAAATAAACTTTTTGAATCTGTTACAGCAGTGTCACAGGAGTCTGGATACCGGGGATGATCATCTAACTAGACCCACTTCGACCTCTTCAAAGATTTTTGATGCAAAAGACGTAGACAGGATAAAGCATCCTACAAATTTAATAAAAGGGAAGAGTATGCCAAGCTTAAGGTACGAAATTTTTTTTAATTCAATAAACTTCTTTTTATAAAGTATTCAAAGTAAAGTATACTTCCCTTGACTTAATATATCATGAAGGCTGCGTCGTTTTCTCATTTTTAATAGTCAACTAATATAAACGATAGTCATAGGCAATAGATGTAGGACTGATGTATAATATTTATACGTATTGTATCTATACATACTATAAATAGGTGATAAGAACATTAATGATTTTCTACTTTTACTATCTACTTGGACGATGAAACTGACACGCAATTAATGATTCTCTCTACTTCTCATTTGACTCGTATGTAATGACTTTCTTTGTGTGTCTCTCTTTTGTCTCTTTTCTTCGCCTCTTTCACCCCGAACTCGTGCTCAGCTGCTTGATTGACGAGCTGACCGCGGGAGGGTAAGTCATCAATGACTCAATCACAAAATCGTCACCGAGGAAGTCCATGAGCTTCTTCCGGTACTCTTCTTCCGCTTCTTCCTATCACTTCAAGCTTATCGACTTCAGCTTCAGCTGATTAGTACGAAAGCACATCCCAAACCAGACGTCTCCCACCGTTCCGAATCATTCTGCAATTTTTTAATTAATGCCTGCTCACCTTGATTTTCATCGATCAATACGATTCTCAATGGATTCGCTATGAAAATCCACTAAAATCTTTCACTCGTTTAAACCTTTTATTAATCATTTTAGTAGTAACACATTTAATTACCTGTCTTGTGATATAAGTTTCACTTTGACACTTAGCATCTGCTACAACACCTTGCTTTTGCTATTGTATCCTTTTTTCATCTCTTGAGTAGACAACTTGTAGTAGTTAGGTCGAGGTAGCATGAGGTCCTACGAGCCCTGGTTTTTGATGAAATTAGACTGAAGTAGAAGAACGTAGAGATTAGTGCTCGAATAAGTACACGAGGACTAGCATGGACAATTTATTATTAATTAAAAGACATAATTATTTGATATGATTGTTACCTTTTAGATATATTGGCGACACGAGGATTGAAAGAAAGCAGAGTAGATTTTATAGCCAATCTTGTACTGGTACCAATCCGATAATCACAGTCACGGAACACACACCGACACCATCGCCAGATTACATGAAAAGACAGGTAAATAATGTAATAAATCTTTTTTCTAGAAAAACGTATATTTTCACGCCAAACCATAATAAATTTATGAATTTCTCAACAGGCGTCCATCGACAGTCAATTGAATGTGATGAGCATTCACGGCTGTAAATCAGGATCAGAAAGGAAGCCGAGTTTGACCAGGTCTCAGACAGACTCGAACATAATTTATACAGGAGATGAAATTCCGGAAGCTCCAGGATCACTTTGTTATATAACGAAGGAGGGAGATATAGATTATCAAGTTATGCTAAAGGTACTTTAAGAAATTATTATCATTATTATATTAAAATGACCGAGACAATAATTGCAGGCTGTACATGCAGTTGCTCTAAGAGATAATTCCTGCTGCACTCTTCGTGTCTGTGAAAATATTCTCAACTTGATTGAACTGTTAATGGACATGGGAGTTTTGAAGCAATGCCTGCGTGAAGAAAATGCAGGTAGCAATAACACAGGTAGGTGTTTTATAGATGGTCAATAAGACAGTTTTTCATTCTATATGATTGGCAGGGCAAGCTGCAGGTGCTGGTCCAGGTGAGAAGACGGAGAGTCTTGTGAGGAAGCACGATTCTCCAGGCTCTGAGCAAGATCGTAGAAATGAGACAAACGGGAGGAGCAGTAGCAAATCGACGGCTCACAGTCTCCTGATGAATTGCGTAATAAGGGTACTGAAGCATATGGGCTGTCCTCACGGATGTTCAGAAGGCATGAGGGGACCGCCGGCTGATTTCATCAGGTCACAGGGTCAAAGTATTCTGAGCAAGCTGCATCGTGCAAGTCCGAAGCAATTTTCGCGATTCTTGCGTTCGATGATTCGCGAACAGCCAATCCCTGAGCTTTTGGATTTCTTCCATGCATACGTTGGATTCTGCGTAGACCCAAGTTCGTTATTATCTCCGCTTAGTGAGTAACTTTGAAGTATCATTAGTACCGTGGACTCTCTTCTTTAATTCTCGTCGCGCGTCCATCTTCTTCTTGCAGATCAGAAGAGAAGTTCCAGCAAGTCGCCTGACGTGGCGTCGCAGGGTGGATACGCGACCAATTTCGGAGCAGCTTTTAGCGGCGGAAGTGCCAGTGGTAGCGGTGGTGGCGGAAGTGGAGGTGTACCTGTTAATACGACTGTTGCAGCAGCTGCAGCAACTGCAGCTGCAGCTGCAACTGCTGCGGCTGCTGCTTACTGTGGGATGGGTGGCAGTGGAGGCGGTGCGAGGGGCATCGAGGGGCAAATAATGAGCAATGTATTCAAAGCTCTCGTTACCCGGTTCGTCAAGTCTCTCAAGCAACTGAAGTCTCAAGAAAATATTTCACTTTATTGTGACTTGAGACAGTTTATGACTTACGTCAAGGAAGCTCATGGCGGCGTCTTTCGACGCGTTGCTCTTAGTGGTTTATTGGACTCGGCTGATCGGCCTAATAAAAAGAGTAATAGTAACGTTCAAACCACGAGGGTTATTCGGTAAGATATTTCCTGTTAAGATACAATTCTTATTTTTAAAATACAATTTTTAATATTTTTCATTAGGCATATTCACCAATCGGATTTTGAAGAAAATGCCGATCTGGGTGGTGATTCCTGTTATGCTGTAGATGACAGGGGAACACGAAAATTTCTCTTTAAGAAAAGAAGCACTTCCTCTACGTGCGCCGTAAATATCATGGTTTATGAGAATTGATAATTTATAAGAATTCTTAACTTGATAAATAATTGTCTTTGGATTCAGAGTCTTTTGGAAACGGAACTCAGCGAGGAGAATGCGAAGATCAGTCAGAGTCCATTAGGCAATTTACGTAAAAAGCATCACGTACTAACACCCAGACAAAGTGAACGCAATCTTGGATTGGGTGAATCTTGCTCCGTGATGAGTAAATCTAGAAAGTCAGCAAAATTAAAGATTGGAGGACTTGGTGAGCGCAATCAAAAATTCTATTTATATTGACTTAGTATCAGACAGTGTACAGTTTGTTTTTTCATTGTGAAATCTAGTTAATTGGTTCCGCAAGGAATATGGAAGAACAGATTCGACTGACAGTCACGATAGCAGCGAGTCTCCTACCGAGGGAAGTTTTGTTAGACAACCAAGTATCTATCATGGATATTATCGCGGTACTTCACGAACTGGACGTGGGTATGTGACATCATTTCTCAAAGTTCGACTTCATCGAGACTTCAGAGTCTAAGTCGCATTTCAAATTGATCCACAGTGTTGCGCGTTGTAGGGTCAGTCAGACATTGCAAAAGGCGAAGAGACGGATGGAGGATCAGTTAAATAAAATTGGACTAGGCAAAGGAAAGAAGAAGGAGAGCTTAGAAGAAGTACCCGGAAGCTGTAAGGCCTTGTTTTTCCTTTAAGTCTTAGAAATGACTTAGTTAAATTAATTCATCTGCATAGATTTCAGCCGCAGAAATTCAATGGACATGGGCGAAGCTTCACGAGAATCAGAATTCGTTGTCTTGAAGGAACGTAGATTGGTATCACGTACGGTAATATTTGATGGCATGGCAAGGTTTTCTTTTCTCTTGGAAACCTGCCAACCCGGATCCGTTCCTGATCATCACCTCATGGCAGCAGTTTTGGACCTGGTAAATATAATCGATAATTCTTATTAATGCATCAATCGATGGTCAAAATCAAATATATAAATTTGTTGTAGCCCTATGCTCCCGTGGTGGCTAGAGCCGCCATGATACTCGAATGTGCTCACCTGGTCCACCAATGTAACAAAGGCCATTGGCCAGCCTGGATGAAATTGAATTTCCCAATGTTTCGGCCATCTGTGCCAATGAACAATCGCAATGCACCAACTGGATTAAGACGCACCCATGTTCTTCAACGGGCAGCTGGGAAGCTGTTCTATCAATGGGCAGAAGCCTTGGGTTCCAGATTAGAAGTCTTATTGGCTGAAGATAAACAAAATGTCGAGCAAGTAATAACTATGGTGTCTGATGAAAGTAAGCAAAGAGAATTGATAATCGAAGATGAGGAGGAAGATTTTTTGGATGAGGGTAAGTAGCCGAATACATACCTTTATATATAGGTAATACATTACCTTTTTCAGTTTTACATGTACTAGATGCAATTATGATTTTTCAGCTAGTATCAATGGCTACGGATCCCAATGTCCAATGGCTCTACGACTCGTTGCCTGTGTTCTTCTATTGGAAGTAACTGCCTTCCTTAGGGAGACTTATCAGACCTTGCCAAAATCAAGCAGATTATCTACAAAGGAACGTCCACCACCCTGGGAAAGAATGTACAGTCGTGAAGCTAACAGGCGATGGAGCATGGCGTTGTCTTCTATGGGACAGTCTCAGACTTCTGCACAAAGTCTGCAATCGATTGCAGGAGATCGTGAAACAGGCGAGGGTAACGAAGGGTCTTAGATTTTTGGAAATGTTATTCTATCCCCATTATATTTGATCCTTTATTTTTTTTAGAACGCAAGATCAGCTTCGTTCTTCACGAACCTGATAACGAGTCTGAAGGGAGTAGCAAATCTACTGTGACAATTCAAGGAGAAGAGACGCAGAACAATGAACGTGAGAAGAACAGACGTGTGCAGGCACCTCAGGGTCGACCTTTTCTTTTACGTCGTGGAACGGCTGGCAATGCTACAGGTTCTTTCAAAAGGAGAAGCCTCAAACTACGTCGTGGTACCAAGGAAGGAAAGGATGTCGAATGTGAAGCATGTGAGCAATTTTTTGAGGATTACTAATTGTGCTATACTTTCTTTTGAGTAGTTAAAAATTTGATATTGATTAAGTGTTTTCCTTAGATGCTGTGAGGAGAGCTGATTCAATCCAATCGAAGAGGAAGGTCAGTTCTCTGTCCGACAGGAGTGACACTTCTGAACCTGGTCTAGGAGGTGAAGTCAGTGGTGAAGAGTCTCCAGGAATCCTGAGCGATGATCAACCTCCAGAAAGTCCTAGTGACAGTAACGATACTGATGAGACCAACAGAAATTATCCTTGGATGAAGGTCCTTGTCCAGCTTACAAATTCATTCAATTTTTACTGCTCACATCAGAGTTTCTGTCATCCATTTTGTCATCGACGTCAGATGCGAGCAGGTGGTAGATTGATAAAATCAGTGCGCAAGATTTATGGTGAAGAGTTTGGTATACTTAATGGGGTTGGCACTTTTGACTTGGACACGGATAAGAAGGAAGATGGTAAAAAAGAGAAAAGAGGGAGAAAAGTGTCTGAGCAGACAAGCACACAGGTTTCTCCAGTAAGAAGAAAGGACAGCGTAGGCCGGAAGTACAAGTAAGATATGAAAATAATTGTTTTCCTGTTCTTTGGCAATAAAAGAATTTTGTTTTCCAGAATTGAGAAGAATCTGGAAGGCTCTCAATCAGGACGTCTGACTGGTGGCAATCGTGACTCCTCCAGGGACTTGGCTGATCAAGATGCAGAACGTGGGAAAGAATCTGTCAAGAGAGGAAGCGACGGAGAAGATGAACCAAACAAAGATCCTCCACCGATTTTAAAGTACATTAAGAATCAAGTCAAGGATGCTTTTCATGCTCCATTAGCGACCTTAGTGAAAGGTGCAGTGGTTATGTCAGAGGAATTGTTCATCGACGTACTTCCTGTGGCCTGGGAACTTCTGCTAGAATCGAACCAGGAAGTCGCAGCATCCGCAGCGTCCCTCTTTATTGTGGCTGCCGTCAGAGCACCCAATCAGGCTAGTGAGCTGATGCATCATGGTCTTCAGCACAGCAGCACTTCTGTTCGTATCAATGCGATTCTCAGATTTCAAGTTCTGTGGAAGCTGAGGTATCAGGTCTGGCCCAGGATGGAAGAGGCTGCTCATTTGACTTTCAAAGTGCCGCCACCAGGAATAGAGTTCACTTTGCCTTCTCCAAAAATTGGTATAGAGTCATTGCCGGTTGTCGATCCACCTTGGATGCCTCAGGTCAAGACCAAAGTAGAGGAAGTCACTATAAATCAGGAGAGACACGTAAATCAATCTTTAGTATTATTCACTGTATTTATATATGTATGTGCTGTATTAGAAATAATGAATATATTTTTTTTCATTAATTATAGAGATCACTCGTAACTGCGACCAAGACGCGCAAGAAGCAGCAAACAGAGCTTATAAAGAAAGCTCTGCAAGCACAGGACGATAAGAAACGAGAAGAACGAGAGAATTTTCTTATCACGACAATACCAATTACAGTACAGGCTGCTTATGAACCGAGTCCGGTTGGCGATGATCATGATGAAGGTGGCGTGATATTTTTCTTATAAAAATTAAAAATTGAACGATTAATTAATACATTTGTAGGAAATATAGGTGACGAGGATGCTGGTGAAACTGCACCTAGAAACACCTCACATCATGGCCAATCAGCATTGTCGCTATTTCCGTCGTCGCTGTGTTCAGCAATAGTGCAAATAATTAATTTGCTTGACGATGCAGCTGTTTCCGATGATGGCAACGCCGTCTACGAAGTGGCTTATCAAGTCAGTACACAGTTATGGTTCTAGAATGATTCAAACTTTTAAAGAATTTTTATAAACAATATTTTTTTTTAATTTCCAGGTAATCTGGAACTGTCTTGTCGAAGATAGTGCCCTTTTTCTACGTTACGTCCTGGAACGTTTAACTAGAGAGAAGCAGGAACTCATGTTCAAAATTTTAAGACATCTTATCAGATTTGTACCAAAATTACCACAACAGGCGGCCTTTGCTCTTTACAATTATATTATTGGCTATGTGATGTTTTACGTGCGTTCACCACACGAAGAAGGACAAAAACTCATAGGAACTGCTTTATCCATCTTGTGGATGGTGAGTACAAAATTAGATGTAGACTCTATGGATTTATTTTTGAACTTTATTTTTCGAAATGTCATCTAGGTGGTGCATAGCGTTCATGGAATAATGTTCAAGGACCTTAAACAAATTTTGAGAAAGGAACAGTGCGACGCTTCGATCCTCCTGACAGCCAATGTGCCATCAGCAAAGAAGATAGTTGTTCATGGTCCTCAAGATCCGGATGCAGGTGGAATTCCTTCCCAATTTCCGGTTCAAGAGGATACGCAGTTCTGTCAGATATTACGAGAGTCTCTAGACTTTTTTGGAATTGAGGAATCAAAGCATCGCGAATATTTTCTTGTCGATTACAAGACACGTAAACATTACAGATTTTCTATAACAGAAACTCCTACTAAAATCGGTATCTATATTTTTCCTATCTTCCAGATCAAATACACAATCCCTCGTCGTACGTGCGGGATTATTATTTTTTCAAAAGATCTCAATATCCGCAATTGGAATTGGTCCACATGAAAACCGAAGAAGCCTTCAATGCCCTACAACGTCAAGAATTGATACACAAGTTTGTGGAAATCGGAAAGGTCCTATTGACCTGGGCCATTTTGAAGAATGTTGATATGGTCGTCCAGAGAGTTGTTTTTCTTCACGAGGAGTTGATGAAGCTTCCCTCGTTTCCCAGGAAGGCTTTGGAGGCTGATCTGGACCTGTATAAAGGTGGTGAAATCGGCAGGGTATGTAATCTTCATAAAAATCATCACTGTCATGATCATCCAATCGATTCATATAATGATTTTACTCTCTATAGGAATTATTAGGTCTGGATGTGATGCACAAATTTATGTGGGTCAGATTGATAGCTCGAATGTTCGAGGCAATGGCCGGCAACTTTGCTTACTCTGGCGACATTCATCTCTTCCTCAACGTGTTGAACGGTGCTGTGATTCTTCACAGTGAAGACTCCTGTATTCTCAGATACGTCATAGCTACTTACATAAATGCTGCACACAACTTCAAGAATATCTTCTCAACAAATGGCTATCTGTTGATCATGCCTACATTGCTACAACTTTATTCGACACATCAGACAAACAAACTGGTTACGACAACCGTTGAGTATGCAGTGAAGCAGTTTTATTTGATGAACCGTAAACCGTTCATTCTTCAGATGTTTGGCAGTGTATCTACCATTTTGGATACTGATGAGACAAGTACTCATGGAGAAGCACACAAGGTAACTCGTTAGAAAAAAATGTTTGCTGAATTGATTTGCATGGTTCTGGGATTTCAGGTTCCTTCAACCTGTCTATTTAATTTATTATTGAGTTTGGAGACTCCGTCACCTGATCCTCTTAATATTGGAGAGTTAGTTAAAGAAGAGAAACCTTTAAAAGCCATTGATTTCTGCTATCATGATGAGAATGAAATGGTAACTGTGCTTGATTGCATATCTCTCTGTGTAATGGTGATAGCATTCGCAGCTGATTCGATCAGAGGACAACAGATGCTGGTAAATAATGAACTTTCCTTAATCAACTGTGAACGTACTGGAAAAAAAGAAATAAATATATTTAATATTGGCAGACAATACTCGAGGCTATTTTACCTTGTTACGTACAGCAGATACAATCCCCCACTTATAATAAAGAGGGTAAAACTGAAAAAGAAATAATTAATCAATTAGCAATAGCAGTAAAGACACTTGTCAATAATTCCGAGGCACTAACCAAGTGAGTATACAATTTTGAAGAATGATGTAGAAGAAAAATACCTTTAATACATTTATATTGTCAGATACTACAATGGACCACAGAAATCAAGTCCTGAGCACAAAGGTTCCAGTCAACGAAATTATGGGAAAGGACCTTATTCACCAGGGTTTGATTTCGATGATGATGCTCATACAAATAAATATATAGAACACTCAAAAACTCGAATTCTCTACGATCGTGATAACGAAGACACAGAAAGTTGTCATAAAAATGAATTTCGCAGACCACGAGACACTCTGCTCAACATGGTGGGCGATTTTGTTGCGCGTTGTTCAGTACGACTTGTCGAGCTGAATAAAAAGTCTCAAGATGGAAAAACTATCGAGCTTCTTGATTCCAAATGTCACGTGGTATGTCCACTAGAAAATTTCAACTATCAGTCGAATAAAATTTCATTTTTGAATGTTTTTAGCGACTGGCAGACATTGCTCATAGTCTCTTGAAAATTTCGCCGTACGATCCCGAGACTATGGGATGTCGAGGATTGAGAAGGTATATGAATGACGTTCTTCCATCAACCGAATGGGCCAATGACGATATGAGACCAGCTTTGACGATAATCCTGCGAAGACTGGATAAAACCTTTAGTAAGATTTATAAAAAGGCATCCATCAGAAGGAATACTGATTGGGAAGCAGCTGGGGATTTGTTGAAAGGAATTTATGAGACACTTTCAAAATGTCCATACATTTCACATTTTCAACATTTGAAGACTCTGCTCAGCACTTGTCAGGTCAGTCGTCTTCAGTGGAAAGATTGGTATGTACCTGTGACTAAATATCTCCTACTGTGAAACAACAGGCTCTTATCGTTGGTGATACCACTGGCTTGGTAGAGATGACTTCAGCTGCTTCAGCTGCCCTTATGAGTCAAATTCCACCTCAACACTTTTGTTCAACAGTCTTACGTCTTATAGCACTTCAAGTAATTTCTCTTGGGGAAGGATACTCATTGGAGAACGTATGTGGAGGACAGTCAATGTTCGCTACTCAAAATCGAACAGAGAATATGTTATTGAATTTATTGATACCTTTGTTCCTGCGTGTTGGAACCGGAAGAAAAGGTAATTTTTTTTACTGATGATTAATAACATTTTTCATCTATAATTCTTTTACTTCCAGACGTCCCTAAGTTGAGACAATCCGATATAAGCTTTGCTTTGACTGCTGTTCTAAATACTCTCTGGCCACCGTCAGCAAAAACTGCACCAATCACAACACAAAATTTGAAAACGGCTGCTGACATGAGAGCCGGAAGTTTGACATTCACTGCCAGAGATGCTAAAGTCCCCACTAAGATTTCACTGACACTGTACCAAGTAGCATTCTTGGGTAAAGTAGTACTCATTACTTTAATCAGTAAAAAAAATATTAAAATGGTCATCGCTATTCTTCTCTTTGCAGCCTTGAAGATCATGACGATCTGCTTTGAAACTGAGTTAAAGACAGAATGGCCGAAGGTGCTGAGAACGATGAGATTATTGAACAAACGAAATGAAGCATCGATACACTTATGGAACTTTCTAGAGTTCGTAGTGACCCATCGTACAGCGCTCTACATTCAGATGCTACCCTTCATCGTTCACAAGATAGGACAACCTCCAATTTCTGAACATGAGAGAAACATGCAAAGTATAATACGAAAGAAGATCAATGGAATTGCAATGCCAGTACCAAAATCCCGTGGTACCTTACTGACAGATCTTCTCCACGAACTAAAGGACTTAAAGAAAGAGATAGAAGATAAGAAATTCGGTGAGTCCAACACAAAAGCAGTTCGATCATCCTTTCCTTCGTTGATAAATGTCTACAGACGAAATGCAGCCTGAGCCAAAGAGAAGCGTAGTGGATATGCACCCAGCAGCGCCAAACGCAGCTCAGAATGCGACCGAAGGTCAGCACGTGAGAACTCAGAGGCCATCATTGATTGATCTCTTGACGGGAGATCTAGGATCTAGAGCTCACATAAACAGGACACCAGCTGAGACTCCAGTATCGCATCCTCCAGTTCCACAATCGATTCCTCATTCGATTCATTCGCAAACCATAAATCCCAATGCGGGAAGCAAGATCAATATAACCAATCAAGTTCCCATACTTGTCGGGACCAATGCAAGTCGAGGTACCTGAAACAGCATATGAATTTAATTAAACAACACTTGATCTCTAAACCTTGAATTCTTTCAACACAGGATCAGTATCAAGCACAAGTGCAGGATCATCGACGCTAAGAGAAGGCAGCGATCTAGGCCTTGGAGATTCACATACAGATCAACCAGCACAGACAGGTACCTAACTTCTTAGTAAGATCCTGACACAACCTGACCTGAACCAAACAGAACAAAAACCAGACTCGATATATCGGCGAAGGGATGGAAGCTGTTGAGTATAATTGCAATTACATACACAGTGTGTATATATGTCAAGGATATAAGGTACCTGATAATATCGATCCTAATGGTATATATAATCAAGGATCGATACCGCGTATCGTTGCTGACACAATGATCACAGATCACATTTGTACGTAAATACTTTACCACAGTTGGATCGAGCCATTGTCTATGCGGCACTGCGACGAGTCTATGATTGCATTACTTTATTTATTGGTTCATCATACTTATACGTGACACTTTACCATATGTATATACATATATATGCTTGCACTTTGCATACGGTCGCATTGCTTCTATCTTCCGTCCGATCCGCAATGACCTTGTTATTTTTTATCAATTTTTTGAGGCCCGTTGCGAGATACGTTCACGACTAACGTGCTCGTGCGCGAGCAGATTGACGTAAATTTTTTTCAAAAATATCGACAATTGCACGCGCTCGTTCGCTGAGAGTCACCTGACAACTTTTTTGAAAACGCACGGGCCTCTGAACTCCCTCGTAACATTGACACATTGATTGATTACGTTGCTTTCATTGCTAGCTAGGGAAAGGAGGTAAGCAGATACGATTCTACATGAATTTTGTACTTATTCTCATGATATATATCCTGTACGTGTGTATATCCTTTATGCTTTTTCACTATATCGTACGTTATGGATTTACTCAAAATTAAAAATTCCCTCATGTGCTTTTTGTTTCTTCGTTCCCCACTTCCTCACGACCCTAAAGTGACAATTAACTGTCACCATTTATATCATTTGACTCGTCGTTCTGTATATTTTGCCTTTTTGCTGTATACCATCCTTCTGTTATATTCTATTAGTATATACATACATATTATATACATATATGTATATATACTCGTTACCGTTTGTTTGTAACGTTACCTAAGACCACACCGAACTTACTATATATAGCAGTATTTAGACAATGGTAATGTCCAACAGTTGGTACCCCGTTAATTGTTGCGTAACCACTCTGCATCAAGGACGCCTTCGCCTCGACAATCTTCACTCAAAATTACCCTCTAAGCTCTTTTACTCTTCACGACTTCAGCTACTGTCTTCACTGATCTGACTTTTGTTTTTCTCTCCCTCGCTCTTTGTTTCCCATCGTCCCGCATTGGCAATGGGCTATCCCGTTGGTGTATTACTTTGTCCGAGGCGATTGCGTACTTAATTAAAAAAAAAAGTACTCACGTAAATACGTCGTGCATACGTCGTAGATAATTTAATGAATTTTTCAAAAGTATTTTTGAGATGGAAACAAGCGGAGGGAGATGTCGCGTGCATTTTCAAGAATTTCTCTCGGAGGTAATGATCGAGAGATCGTTATGTATATACATACCTGCAAATATAAAAAAAATATAATTTAACATATTTAGGTGACGTAGACGATGTAGACAACGTGATTGAACACTATTATCTGCTACTGCGGAGTGGTCTGTCTTACTGTGCGATGATCGTCTTGTTACCTCATATTAGACGTTCAATGTGGCATGTTTCAGATAGATCCCAACCATCTTCTACTAGCGATGAACGTAACAATGTTAAGCCTCATCCCACTATCTTACCTCATCAAAAGACGTCCAAACTGCGCTTTGTCTCTTCCGTAGAGTTTAGGCACTCGTCAGGTAAAAATCCCAGATCCCTCCATTAGCCCGTTAGTCCTTAGAAAGACACAAGGTCCTGGTGAATACTTGTTTCCAGTATCATTTTCCTGGGGATAAGAATTGATAACACAATTAATTATTGCTTGGGATTGTCATGAGTTGATTTGAAGAAAAAAAAAAAAAAAATATATAGAACTTTGAACGCTCCTTCGATTTTCTTAAAGGATGATCTGCCATTGATAACGATTAAGCGAGTTGATCGATACGATATTTAATTAGCTCCTGTCCTTCCGCAGTGTTGGATTCATCACATTCCTTCTTTAAAAGTTTTTCTATCGATATACACCTTTCACTCATCACTTTCTTCCCTTTCTATTTCTCTCTGTCAGTCACCTAATTGTAAAGATCTGTACGTACTATATACGTATATGTAAATATATATATATATATATATATATCTATATATATACATGTGTGTCTGTGTGTGAGTGTGCGCGTGTGCGTGTGTACACTAATTAACACTAATTATATTTTACGTTACGCATGATTATTTTACACGTAGCTTGCAGACTTATCGTTTATAGAGTTCTGTTAATGAAACTAATTGACACTACCGGAATGTTTTTCTGGCTAGATATACATAATGATATATATTAAAAAGATGTTTGAATAATACTCGTGCGATATTCGCCTTGAGAGTCACGCATCACCTCGGGTCATACAACACACGAAGGTTTATCACGATAAGTCGTGTCTATAGAGTGATAGAGGCACCTTCGAACAGCAGCATGAGTAGAAACTGATAGACTAGAGCGTAGAACGATGCCTGATGTAAAGACTATGGCGATCGTCTTCTCAGGGGAAACATTGACGAGCCAGTTGAGTCCGAGCAGTCCGACCGAGGACAGCTCCGGCGACTCTCGTCCAGACAGACCTCGTCTTCAACGCTCTATGGGTCAAAGCAAGAGGACCTTCCGCCTACGAAAGAGTCGGAGGAGTCACGTTGAAGTGAGTGTATCAAAAGTAAATGGATGAAAATAGTAAGATTCTTCATGTAGAATACCTAATGATTTCCTTGCGCTGTTTTGTTGTAGGTATCTCACATTAAATTGGAAAATGCAGACTCCACTCCGAGCCAGCCAGCAGTTCAGACACCATCTTCGACGACAGAGGCGTCAATTTTCAGCATCCCTTCGGATTCCTCTTCGATAAGGTCCAGACGTAGCTTATCTACGAGACAGAGTTACAGTGATAGGGGAAATAACAACGAACAGAATCAGCATCACCATCAGCATCAATATCACCATCATCATCACCATCATCATCATCATTCTCACCATCATCATCTTCATCCTCAATCGGATGTGTCCTGGGACGAGGACACTTCTAGCACTTCTGGATATCGTGAATCTTATAGTATGCAGTTGGTATCCTTGGAGAATAGCGCCAGACAGAATCAGGCTCCTCCATTGGCATCTCCGGATTTGAATGACATGCCTTCTACGAGTAGTACTGCTACTAATTATATGGCCTTTGACGGAAGTTCACCAGATTGTTCCATTAGTGGCAGTGGTGGTGAGAAAACCGCTCTGCTTACTTCTAGTCAGAGAACAACCTCGCAACATTCGCTACTTATGGTTTTTCAGACACAGGATGAAGATACCTTGATTTAGACTCTTTACTGATAGGGTAGGAGACACCTTTAGGGGTTGGAGACTGCGACAGTTTTATGGACCATGAGTTGTCTTAATGGAGAAAACTTGTGCGATTGTAGTATGTTTTTGTTGAGTACGGATGACTAGAGTTTAATCAAGGAGAGTGATTGTACGGTGCGAATGTAGAAGATAACGTTTTAAGATAAAAACTACAATACAGTGATCTGTTGAGCCCATATATTAAATAATATGTGTTGATCATTTATGTCATGGAAGTATTATAATCATATATATTTACATTATTTCAAGTGGGGAAAATCATGACTCAAATCAGCCAGCACGTAAGAGACTGCTGCGAACAGGGCAGTGTTCATATCCAAAGCGTTAGGATTTTCGACTAACATGGTATCAGCGTTTGTATGGTGGTACCAAAAGTACTTGCTGTTTTTGTTCCAAAGCGACGCTCCTGGCACTCCTGCATTTATCCAACCTTCGATATCAGGACCTTCTGCAGGACTGCGAAGCCTCATATCACCAAGAGGTGTCAGAAGGCTGTCAATTTTGAATATCGATTTAACTAATGTTGTCGTTTATCTAGTGGTATAAAATCATACTGATTGATGATTATACAAACCTCATGACTTTTTCCAAGATACACATGACCTCTGCTGGCGCCGTTACATCCAGTCCTATTGGCTCAAAAGTTCCCATATCAGATTCCATGACGAATTGTAAATTCGACTGTTCCGCGCGATGCTCTTGAATATATTGGCGTGCGCCGACGATACCCATTTCCTCGGCAGTCCATAAAATTGCCCTGATCGTTCGTTTGGGTCTTAGATTTAATGATTTTAATATTGCCAAAGAGTTCCAGGAGATGAACGCGCCACCACCGTCGTCCATGGCACCTTGACCGACGTCCCAACTGTCTATGTGTCCGGATACCACTACAGTTTTATGTGGTTCTTTGACACCGATTATTTCTGCAATTACATTTCGCGATATCTTGTTGGGATAGTTTTGTGCTTCCATCTTTAAGTTGACCCTGATTCGTTCTCCTGAAAATTTGTTTATTTATTAGGATGTGTTTGAAAAAATTATGCCTGATTTCTGTTTTTACCTCTGTCTGCCATTCTGTTGAGGAGAGTTGCATCTTCTACGGTGATACATGCTGCTGGAATTTTTGTGACATTTTCACCATACGACATCATTCCTGTATGTGGTGTATACAAAGAAAATGGAGTTACTGATCTTATTAAAGCAGCGACAGCTCCGTGCTTTGCAGCTTGTGTTGCTCCTTTTGATCTATATTGTACAGTTTTTGCATAGGAAACAAATTTTTGATTGTATACTACAATTTTCCCTGGAACCTAAAATCGAAATATTTATTCAAAACGTAACTGTGACTGAATAAAGGGTCTGGTGTATCGTACTTCTTTTGATCTGGTTTTCAATTCAGCAAAGCTTCGCACAACAATCACATCAGCTGTAATGCCATCCGCATCTGTTCCAACACTATATCCCAAACCTAAAAGTGCAATATCCTTTTTTCTTGGTTCAAGTAAAGTTGCAGATTCTGATCCTCTGAAATGTAGATTCTTGTAATGTCTCTGATACCATGGACAACAGTATAAAGTATATACCTAACCCAATGAGGCACTGTAGCATTTTCTCCATGCACATTTTCTAAACCAACATCCAGGGATCGATTCAACATATATTGGATTGAATCTTCAAGAACCTGTGAGCCCGATGGTCTTGCTCCAAATTTATCAACGAATTTTGATAGTTCTTGCCATGTTGATCTTTTATATGTACCATTCAGTGTCATATTGATAATATTATGAACAATGGGAGCATAATCTTTTATCTCTTTAATAAGATCATTAGAAAGAGAGCAGGTGCCTATCTTGTTATCTTTATATCCAACAGCATTGCATATTCCTTGAGCAAGTAACCAAATGGCTACAAATAGTTTCAAAGAAACCCACATTTTTAAAGTGATGCAAAACATCAAGTTAAACCTAAACAGAATAAATATGAATAATGTAATATAAAGTATTCAACTTAATGCACATAATACCTACACTGTAAGAAATTTTTAAGTAATTTTAACGTTGTACAGTGTTTAAATTATAAATGTGATTTTTACCTTCAAAAGGAGCAAATTTTGTAACATAATTGCTGAAGCGGACTAAGTACTTGTCATGGCCTACTTTATTTTGCTAAATATCTAAAAGTTTGTCGAAATGACTATTTGCGGTCAGCCGGTAGACCGGATATAAATCTTCCAAGATTTACGTTATCTTTATTTAGTTTTATTGTGATCATTCCATGAGACCTAACAGGATATATTATTTTTTAAAGAAAAATTGCATAAGAATGAAGTCTCGTTGCATAATGAGATGACCTTCATCAAAACCGGTTTAGATAATGAACATATTCAACCATGTTGACTTGTTTTGACAATGTACAACAATATAACGATGTAAGATGTAAGGATCAAGATCAACAAAATGGAACGTATAGCGCCATCTATGAATGAAACGAGAAAACGTAAGCTCGATCAACATCTGATCTCGACCTCAACTTGTAGCTTGTGTGTTCTAGAAGAAATGGACGGTGATTTCTGTGTCGCTGTACAAGGTATTTGAGTGCGTTTAATTGATCAGACCGGCCGATTGATTGCGAACACGTTTTTCACGGATTGGCATTCCTTCAAAAGTACGTTACGATATCGATGTAATAACGCATGTACAGAACGGGTAACGCGCTATATTTCATTTACTTTTAACTTTCTTAAGTAACTGAATGTTTCTGATTCTGGCATTTTTGAGCGTTAGCTTAACCCAGTGTTTTCCCGCGAGACCAGCTTGCGAACGTGTTTTCTGTGTTCTTATCATTGAAAATAGTTTCACAATTCTATGATTATTAGTTCAATATATTGTTGGGAGTCTGCAGATTATTTAAGAATCGCGACGTAAAAGCTCTTCTGAATGATATTTTTGAGTTGTGAAAATAGATTTTGTGTCTGCAGACACCTGGATCTTTGGTTTCACTTTCATCTTTTAATATAAATATTTTTGGATGGCTCTTATCAGTAGGATTAGGGCCATGAGAATCATGTGGAAAATGTACTTGATTTTGTTAAATATTTTGCAGAGAGCTAGATGACGTCCAGTGACACTATAAGGGAAACTTTTGTGGATTTTCAGTGATATCCAAAATTTATTTTTTGGAATCACTGTCGAATCTCTATTGACCTGACAGAGGAGGAAAAGAAAATGCCTTCAACTTGTGGAGATATCGTCGAAGTGCCTGGTAAGGCAAGACGTGGCTTAAAGAGGAATTAAATAATAATAAAAATGGTTGAAGTTTATTTATAAGGATTGTATATTGAGAAAACTACTAATGTTATAAAAATATATTTGCTATGCTTTGAATTGATTGCACTTGCTCTGGCTTTTGGTTGTTTGTTCTATTGCTCGACTGCTTAACTTACCAATAATGTGATTGGTGACACTGTGCTGGAAAAGGGCATTAACTTATTTAGAAGTAATTCTATTGCTGTAAACATAATGATGAAGAAGCTTTACTGACTTTGGAGCAACAGATTAAATAGCATGAAAAATATACTGTTCATTAATAAATCAATGATGTGTATGCTTAAGTGAATGATATTAATATTATACGAAGCAATAAAATTTGTATCTGTCATTGTGTAAACCAAAGTTTGTGAAAAAACATGAGTTTTGCAAAATATATATATATTCTATAAACAATATTTAGTGCTTGTCAAATTTCTATTCTTGAGCAAAAACTCCAAACTTAATCCCTGTAAACTGTAGCATAGTTGGGTACGGCCTTGGAATAGAATTCAAGCAATCTATTAGGAGCATACTTTGCATAATTGGATGCTCCACTAAGTAAATACAATCTCAGTTGTCCACTTAATTCAGCTGAGCTTTAACTTTTAAACCAGTAGACCAAATTTAATCTCTTGCACAAAACTTAGAATAACAATGAGGCATGTATGGAATTTCACAGAAATGTAGAAGTACAAAGTATCATGGGTGTACACAGTACGTATTATTTTTTATAGTCGACCACATCCTCATCTAGAAATGTAACAAATAATGACTGATTGCATGGTAAATTTAATCTACGTTTTCCATGATGAATCTAAAGAGTTGATTTGACTTTATTGTTTTGCAGTTTCCGTTGTGCAAGCTGGAGTCCTTGATGGTATCTCCAGCACCGACAGTGTCGGCACACACAGCGATGTCTCTGGCCACACAACCATTTCTGGAAGACCCAGGATGGACGTCGTTTGTGTCCTAGATCTACAGCAGCCTGAACATCTTGCTCAACGTAAACGAGCACTTGAGGAAGTGAGGCAAGCGTGTAGCTTGGTAAACGCCAACATGCATCACATACAGGTAAACTGGCGCCAAGCATTAAAGCATTAATATTCTCGCGTATATAATTTAAAAACAAGTGTTTTGTTTGCTTTCTTTTGCAGTTCGAAAAACTAGATTTCGGCGAGACGAATGTGCTGGACACATTTTACAATGCGGATGTCGCTGTTGTTGATCTGAGCATTCAACTTCAACAGTCGTCGTTGTTCTACCATTTGGGAGTCAGAGAGAGTTTTGGAATGAGAGAGAATATCCTGTTGTACAATGACATGGACACAGAAGCTACAATTAGACTTAAGGTACGTTTCAATTTTACAAAAAGATATATTGCCTATTGGCAAGGATGATTCTGTTCTGGAATTATAACTGCTTGGCGTGACGTTTCGTCGATGGTGGATGGAGATAAAATCACTATTGATCCAAGATAAAAAATTTTAATTCAGTTTGACGTTGCGATGCTTTAGATTCGTATGAATAAACGTACGCATCGTTTAATAAATGAATACATGTGGGAAGGAGAAGTAATATCTGAACGGCCTTGGACATTTGTTAGAATGGATAAAACCAGGATAGGCGTCAAAGCAGTGGACTCAATTAGAGGTGTTATTAATAGCTTGATAATATGCAACTGGCCTACTATGTCTACCGAGAAATCTATTGTCAGCATAGATCCTATTAATAAAGTTCTTTTTATGCGTTCTGCCTCATGGCTTCCCTGACGCTGTGACGTATAAATAAAACAGTTCAACGTCTCTGGACCTTTGTCCATTGGAAGCACATTGCTGACCAGCAACAGCACCGAGAAACCCAATGAATGTTCACGACAGTTCAGGTGCCTTTTGATATCTGAGCTTTCATGTGAGGATGTCGCGTTTTACAACGATGCTTTAATTTTAAAAAAAGGAGTATCAAATACATACCTCCATTGGATATGGAGCTGGAAAACATGAGTTCATGTTCTTAATATAGCTATTACCCATGCTGCCTGCCATCCATGCGACCAGCCCAACCATTCGCAATTGTTTTGTGAGATTTACTGTTGACAGTTGTGGCTCACGTCAGAAAGTCACTACTGTCCCTTGATAAAACTGCAATCTAATTCATTCACCGTGTACATTCCCACGATTAAAGAATTTAAATGATACATAAGAGCTGGGAGTGTTACACAAAAGATAAATAGTGAATTATCAATCATAGAAATGCACCGATAAAACTATACCAGTGCAAAGTTCCAAGACCGTTGATTTTTACTTCAAAGTGAACCCGAGGACAATGTCAATAATTAACGTATCGTGTCAGCTAATTGAATCAGAAGATTTAAATATCAGTTTATTCGCCATTGACGCAGTATTTTTCATTTTGGTGATATCCTCATTCTGTGTGTGCACTGTACATTGGAGTAGATCATTTGTCAACTGAGTGAATGACGGATGCCAGTGGAATTTAAATATCCCACAAGAGATGAACTCATTAAGGCCTCGCTGCGTTTCCTTAATTCGAGTTAGGAGAATGGCTGGAATAACTTGGTGCCATTAGGCAAGCGCATAGTAGAATTTGAAAGCTGACTGTGAAATCATTCTTTGACAATATAATCAATTAATTTCAGTTATCGTGCGGCAACTATACATTTGTTTCTTACCGTGTTGTGGAATGTGGATCCTGCGTTTCAACAAGTCCAGCAGCTAGCAGAGCAACGGGAGAAGAAGTGATAGATCCAAAGCAGCACCTCACGCTCAAGCTCAAGAAACTCTTTCAGGATGTCGAAGTACAATCGAAGTAAGTTAACTGAATGTGACAAGAAACGAGAGAAGGATTAGCAGTAGAAAAATGAAGTGTTGGATAAGGAGAATGGGAATGATAAAAATTTTTAAAAATATAAAATTTCAAAAATTTCGAACAATCAGTCTGCGCCAAAGTGCATGAGTGTTCAACACTTATTGTTAGTGATGCGCTTTTATCTTATCTTACTTGCACAGCGAATTCCTTCAATCAGCATTTCTCGTGTTACACTGTATCGTCATAATCGAACAATCGATCTAATTGTAATCTCGATTACTATGTTTCAGAGCACATATGAAGGAAAAGTTCCTAGCCGACTTGCGCAAAGCGCGCGAGACCTATTCTGGAGAAGAGCTTTCCAGAGCTTTGAATAACATGAGGAAACGTTTGGATGATCCGAATGTTCTGTCAGGTGAAGTTGTGCTCAACGTTCTAATCTCCTTTCGCGAGATACAGGTAAATGCATATGTGAATCAAGTATGATTTCTTTGTTGGATAAAAAAAAATGGAATAACTAGATGAATTGTGTTTTTTCATGTGGATCAACAGGATTATGATGCAATGGTGCAGCTTGTCGATGATCTACGAACAGTACCGAATCACAAGAACTATATAAGCACTCCAGCTATTTGTTACTTGTATGCGTTTGCTTTGAATCGACGTAATAAGGAAGGAGATCGTGAAACAGCATTGAGAGTCATTGAAAAGGCTTTGGAGAAAAAGGAAAATCATGTACCGGATATGCTGTGTCTTTGCGGAAGGATCAACAAGGATAAATTTGTCGAGAGCAGACATATGGATCAAGAGAGTCTGAAAAATGCTATTCATTGGTACAGAAAGGGTTTTGAGGTAATAATCAATTGAGGATCGTAGTAGTAAAATCATTGATTAATATTTTGATGCGTCGTAGGTTCAACCGAATGAATATGCCGGCATAAATCTTGCGACCCTCTTAGTAATAGCGGGAAATGAATTTTCAAAGAGTGAAGAACTTCAACACATCGGAATGGTGCTGAATAATTTAATTGGGAAAAAGGGCAGTCTTTCCAGTTTGAAGGAATATTGGGACGTGGCAACATTTTTCGAAATTAGTGTCCTGGCCGAGGATTATTCTAAAGCTATACAAGCGGCGGAGTGTATGTTTAAATTGAAACCACCGAACTGGTACGTTTTTTTTTCCTTTGATTTGACAAACAGGGGTATGCAACGATTAAAGGACAAAGAATAAAATAATCATATTCCCCAGGTACCTAAAGTCTACGATAGGCAATATATCACTGATCGACAGATTTCGTAAAAAGAACGAAGAGGCTGAAGTGTCGTCCGAAGAGCAAGTTTTCAGTTTTTGGATGGATTACTTCGTCGAGGCTACAAAATCGGAAGTCGGGGATAGTATACGGTTTCCTGTAAGTTAAAATAAATATTTCTTCAATGAATACCATAATTCAAACACGCATCTCTTATTTTACAGCTATTGGTTCTGGAACCAACTAAAATCTTAATGCCAAGTTACGTAAACGTAAATCTGGGAGCTGAAGAAAAGTCTATTCAAATTTGGAACTTGTGTCTAGACAATATGAAGAACAATTGCAAGCAAGTTCACGACTGGCTCTTCACGGCTAACATGATTCGTAGTGTGAGCTTGTACAAAAGGGACGAACGATGTTTGTTCTTGTACGTGCATCAAAATTCTGATGATTTTCAAATGTACCTGCCGTCTGTACAATGCAGACAAAGATTTTATGACTTGGTCCTGGAGATGACTCGGGATCAGGAAGGAATGGTCACTGACTTGGATGCATACATGACCGACGAGCGTATGAAGGTTTGTCGCCACGATAATTCTGCATTAACATTATTGTGTGTAAAAGCAAAACTAAATTTCACTTTTCATTAAAAATTCTAGTTCGAGTATGAATTGGATGATCAGAACAAACGCATAATACTTGGTAAAGGTACATACGGTATCGTATTTGCCGCACGAGATCTAAATACACAAGTGAGAATAGCCGTGAAGGAAATTAGAGAGAGAAATCTAGGCGACGTACAGCCTCTGCACGAGGAGATCAAATTGCACAGTCAATTGAGGCACAGAAATATCGTGCAGTATTTAGGCTCCGTGAGCGAAGATGGTTACTTCAAAATTTTCATGGAACAAGTTCCTGGGGGTAAGCAGCTTCCTGAACAATTAATCTTTAGGGATCAACAGCTCTGTGCTAATTTCATCCGATAATAATGTTACAGGCAGTTTATCAGCTTTGCTAAGATCAAAATGGGGTCCTTTGAAGGAAAATGAATCTACAATATCATACTATACGAAACAAATCCTGGAAGGCCTGAAATATCTGCATGATCAAAAGATCGTACATCGTGATATAAAAGGTGGGATAATCAACCTTGCGTTATGCAAATTCAAGATCATACGCATGTCGCAACATCGTGTTTCCCATGAGACTGTTCTCACTGCTCCTTGTTACGTAACTCCCTGTAAGGCTGGAATGGTGTTAGTAGTTTTATATGTACTTCCTGCTGTGCACAGACCGTGAAGTAACATGCAAATGTCGAAGACGTAGGGAGCGCCACAATGATTTTACATTACGTATCTGCTTCCAATCATGAATTATCCATTAGCTAATTAATTTATTTAAAACTTCTACGATATCCTCTCGTAGGCGACAATGTTTTGGTCAACACCTACAGTGGTGTCGTTAAGATATCAGATTTCGGGATGTCCAAACGATTGGCCGGCCTTTGCCCGAGCACGGAGACTTTTACAGGAACCTTACAGTACATGGCACCGGAAGTTATTGATAAGGGACAACGTGGTTACGGTGCTCCGGTAAGACATGTATATTTTACACTCTATATGTTCTTCATAGCGTATGTCTCTATTGCATGTATTGTATTGCATATGAAACTGACATGCTTCAACTATACGGAATGATACGGTGGTAAATGCATTGGAATGATACTGGTGTGTTCAGTTTGTTGCTGACCTCGTTCTAGATGTTCTCAGAATATTCATACTGTATAAGAAATTCAAAGTGTATAGACATTCTTATAGATTTCAACCGGATCGTTGAAAAGTCAGTGATTCTGCAAGTGTCACGGCGATCGTTCACTATTATAGAGAGGAGAAAGTGAATAATTTGCAATTAACGTGTTTATAATCAATTAAAATTTGGGTTTCCATCACAGGCAGACATTTGGTCTCTTGGCTGCACTATAGTGGAAATGGCAACTGGTAAACCTCCGTTTATCGAATTGGGCTCACCTCAGGCTGCTGTGTTTAAGGTACAAAATATAGAAAATAATACAGCATGACGCTTTGGTATTATCAATATCTTTATATGATGTGAATTACAAATAGGTCGGCTATTATAAAATTCATCCTGAGATACCGTCTGAATTATCCGAAAGAGCCAAGAGTTTTATTCTTCGCTGCTTCGAACCTAATCCTGACGTACGTGCGACGGCTGCTGAACTACTGGAAGACCCATTTCTTACGGAGTAAGTAGAATTTTGATGTACTTCTCTAAATTGGTTTCGAAAATAAGGATTTTTTCTAGAAAAAAAAAGACCACGAGACTGGCAGCTCCTCCCGACTTCAGCAGAAGCATATCGGTGCCAGCTGAGAGGCTGGAGCGTTTAGGAAAATGTGATAAGACAAATAATAATCACATCGTGACTGCCCCAGCTATCCAAACGTCTCAATCGGATGACAGGTAAATAGTGGTACGACCAGTACGAGTAACGTCTGTCCGCTAGATAATTATATTTCATTAAGCATTTGTCAATATTTCAATATTCCCATTATCATCTATAACGCGTTCGTTATTCACAATTGCTTTAAACGATTTAATACAATTTTTTGTCATTGCTCCCTGTGACAAAACACTATGCTACTAACACCACGCACATTGTTGTACGATCGTCAAAGGATTTGATTAGTTTTTATTTACTAGCGGAACGCAATTCAGCGCATTCCAATTATTTCTATATTTAATCGAATGATCTGGTAGTGGAAAAGCACGAAATTAAAATTCTAACTCCTGGAAAATGAAAGCCTGCTGGATAAAATTAGCGAGCATTATTCAATTTATATTGTAATCAGTGGTCGGATGTGGGCAGGATGGTTTACTTGGTTGTAGATAAGCCAATTCGCCATTCTGATTTGGTAAACAAAATTCAATAGTTAGTATCATATTGTTAGTTGCACGAGACATGTGGGACTTTAACATTTCCTTATAAAATGTGCCTGCGAAGATGCTTGCCATAGACTACAGTTAGATTGCAACTAGTATCAATTCTTCAATAAGTAGTCAACATGTGGTTTTGTCAGCATGAAAAGAATAGAGTGGAAATGCGTATGGCTCTGAAACTGTATCCTATAATAGACACGGAAAGTTGGACTTTCAAGTACACATGGTTTGTCAACAATTGATTCTTACGTTATAAAATCTATTCACTGTACCAGAATCATTATCTGAGCTAATCATCAGCTAGTTTAATGTGCAATTGATTTTTCAATTATGAATTTTTAATCTCTCGTGTACTATTGTTATAATTTATAACAATGTAAGTGTGATGTGTAGCGGAGGGCTGACCAAATCAAGCCCACTGAGGGAGCGGAGTCCAGCACATCTTCTTTCCCCAATCAGCATGCCTACCGCGACATTATCTTTTAACAGGTATTGTACTCTCGTCAAAAGGGTCCTGTAGACAATTTTTAATATACAATGTGTAATAAGCTGTGTCACTTGGAACGTGTATGGCACGTAGAAACGAATCGAATCACGCTCGCAGTATACATGAGATATATTTCTAATATTTTTCTAACAATTTAAAGACAAAAAGAGAAAATCGAATTAGATGATTTAACTAGAAGATAATTTATAATCTTTATACCTACCCCCTGCCGTATAACTATGTGCGCTTTTGTAGAGTTGAAATCCAAGGCTTATCACTCCGGTAATAATATTAATTTGGCAATGTGACGTCAACTGTTATTTTAAAAATTCATAAAGACGTTACGTCCGATAATCATTACGTTCATTTGATTGTCCTCGTTGTCGGCTACGTTATTACATGTCTAGGATCACAGAGTGCTGAATAGCTTCTAGTAAAATATTTGTCAGCTGCAAGGTGCCAGTAAGGCAGTCAACGATTAATTGTGCTGACGGTGCAAGAATATTAAGTTACAATATCTAAGAATGTTATTGACCAAGCAAGATGATAAACTGAAGTTGAATTCTATCTGTGTCCTCAGTACGATCGGAAGTACGCCATCTATAGAAACCAGTGAAACGGATACAGCTGGTGCATCGATGACAAGAAGAAGCTCATCGGGTGCATTGCTGTCGCCGGAAGTTGAAATAACTGGTAGGTCCATAATATTCCTTCTAGTATATTCTTGCGGAACGATAAACCAGTGAGAAGAAGTTGAAGTTTCATGAGATTTTTTTGTATCAGGTCAACCAGGACAGAAGTCGGGTGAAGAGCAAGAAGGATTTTATTTGTTGAAGAAAGACAGTCAACGACGAATGACGTTGACCAGAGTCTTGAGTCAGGACGAGGCGAAGATTTGTGAAGTTTGGATGAGAAGCATACATCAAGATGTTGGACAGACTGTCTTGCGTATGGTGAGTTGTTTTTTTTTATGATGAAGCATATTTTTTATAGTATATAGTCAGTGATCCTATTTGTGCTTTTCTTTGTCACGTTTGTAGAGTCACTTGGAGTTATTGATGCGTGGCCTTAGGAATTATATATCTGAACAAAACCAAGACGTAATAACAACAGCCATCCGGACGTTGAAGGAGGAACTGGATTTCGATTCGACCGCAATTAATCATCTTCATCTGGCAATCTATCTATTTCAAACAGCTGTTAACGAGGTTCTTAGAATGCACAGTATAAAGCCACATTGGATGTTTGCTCTGGACAATCTAGTCAGAAACGCTGTCCAGGCTGCCATTACAGAATTGTCACCCGGTGAGTTATAAACATTGATAATCTTATCAATGAGGATGCCTTTGTTGAAGCTAACATTAAAGAAGGATAAAATTGGCATTTTTAAAAGGACAGGTATGATGCTGCTAGATCAATGACTCAGTCATAGTGATTTTGAGAAAATCTACTGAAACGTCAGATGTAATTCTGGGTACTCATAAAACTTTCACCATCCGGGACATTAGTATCTCATGTAATTGATCTCTCGTCGCGAGTCTAAGAAGCTTAGCTCAACGTTTACTATAATTCTATGATCTGGACCAGATTGCGTAGGAACCCCGGTGTTATCGTAATAGGTTCACATGGTGGCATGTCGCCTGTTTACGGTAGCACAGTCTGACATATGTAGCAACTAGTAGCCATATGTGCAGATCCAGTATATTAACGTGTCAACTCTAAAAATATCCCGATGGAAAGTCATCACCAATAATAAAGGGACCCTGCATCGTGAATGCTTCTCAGTTTTAGTCAGTCGCTACGATGTGATAGTGCAGCAAGTGGTCGCTACGTGAATCTATATATATCAATGTTAGAAAAGTGTTATCGCAACGGTGACAATGAATTTCCTTTGATCTTTCATCTAAGTGCAACAGGATTTATCACCGAGAAGTAAAAAAGTAATCTTTTCTATTCCAGAGCTGGGCGCAAATTTGCTGGGACAGGAACGCGTGCAGCCCGTTGCCGAAGGGGCGGAAGAAGGTTCCACTTCCGGTGTCTCGACCGTCAACTCAGTCAAGTCTCAGAAGACAGTGGACTCTGTTGACAATAAATACTGGCGCGAGTATCGCGAACAAATGGGTGTCCTTAAGGTCGAGAACATGAGACTGCTTCATGAATTGCTGGAGAGTCAGAAATCGTATCAGACGTTGCTGCAGCAGGCGCTGGAGGAGCAACGTGCTCAGGTCGGTGCCTTGACTCACTTGTGCGAAACTATCAACAGGAGAACAGCCAGACAGGAATCGGGGTAAGTTGAGATTTTTTTGAGGATTCGTTTCTCGCGTGACCCTGTAGCTGGGCTATCAAGCGATAAGCAATGTTACTATGTGTGGATCAATATGAAGATCGATGATAGACACCAATTGGAAACATACTGATTCACATTTTATTCATGAGATACTCTTCTTTCTCCTTTTTTTTCTAGCTACTAGTAGACACTGTTACCCTCGTATCTTCGCTCCGATAATATTTTGGTAGGATCACGTTTCTCAACACTTCTTTGATGTTGATTTAGTGTTGTCGAATGCTTTGCATAAGTTCATTAGCACCCGTGTACCCTGTCGATGATAAAATTCTATCTGTTCCTGATACCAGAACTGACATTACTTCCTTTCTTATCGCAGATACAACTCGACCATTTTCGATGGGAATGTTGTCTCCCCACAAGAGGCCTTTTTACCCCAAATTAGTGTCACTGAGCATAATTCTAGCAGCCACAGGGACAACAGACTCACAGAATGGCTGCAAGGACTTGGGGTGGATGAAACATCGATTGACAGGGTAAATCTGATTTAACTTTTTAAATCTACATTTTTGAGTTTTGAATACAAAAATTCATTAAACGTTTAATATCAAATTTTCTTTCATATCCAGTTACTCTACGAGGAGTATACCCTGGAGGATATTCTCTTTCACGTCACCCGGGACGATATTCGAAGATTAAATTTAAGGTGAGTCAAAAATCAATGATATGCTTATTTTTGAATATTGACAACTAATAAGACGTTGTTTCTCTATGTTACAGAGGTGGCATCGAACTCAGGATATGGAAGGCTATACTTCAACACCGAAAGGACAATGACATATGAAGGGAATAAATGCATAATTTTCCTTAAAAGCTTCAAATCGTAATTCTTACGTGAAATGTCAAGCAGGGTATTATAACCGAGCTGTAACTGACTGCCGTTAAAGTAAAATTGTACGTTGGACGATACAAAGCTGTATGCGCAACAATTGTTGACCTATAGCAATATGTGATCGGTCTTAGACTGAATCAACATTTTTTTCATTAAGAAAAAGGGAAAGATTATAATGCAATTGAATATTATGTCACGTAGTTCCTAGATATTGATTAATCATTGTAAGCTATCGAATTGTTAAAGACGTAGTTAAAAATTTAAGTCTTCATCCCTTTACGAATGAACTCGGTTTTATACACCCGTGCTACAATGAATCTTCGATGCTGGAACACAAAAGAAAAATGAAAGTGACAAGGAGTAATTATATTATGTTCAACTACGGTTAAATGTACGGTGAATGCCTACACAATTCGTACAGTAAGAAAGAATAAGGTGAATTATTCAACGATATTAAAATTTTGGAAAAAGCCTAGAAATTTTAATATTTCTATATTATTGCCAGTGTCGTCGGTACGTTCTGTTGGCTTTTGAGAATCTGAAAATTCGAGGGGATTAATAATTTCATGCGGCTACTCGAGGATTATTTTAGGGTGATGTACATCTTTTGGTGATGTACACGTGTATCTTGTGTGCTTTGTACAAAAACGAATTATAAAAAAAGTAAAATATTTATCAAGCCGTTGAAAGATTATAGAAAAAAGTCTGCAATTTTTTTTTAGTGCCTTATCAACGTAAACGGACATAATACAAGCGGATAAATATTTCATTATGCGCAATCAATATACTTTTACACTAATCAAATGAATCCGTAACAATGCGTACCTCTCGAATATCCATTTACTTGTATTGTTTGCATCTACAAATTATTCACGAGAGAAACTTAATAGAAAAAGCAAAATCGATCACAAGCGCACAAAAGATTGGTACTTTGTCTTCCGAAGGTAAATATTTTTGGAAAAATCAATATCATGTTTTTCACTTTAAGCAACGTTAAAAGTCATATTGTATATATAACGCAGCCATGATATTAGGTAATCGCAATACCTTCATCCCCTATAATGTTTCCTTTCTATACCAACATCATACAGTGAGTGCGCCAAGTCATTATGCAATTCGAGACTATAAAAACTGCCGTGTTTTCAATTTTGAGATTAACCAAAAAAAAGAAAATCTCCATAGAAGTGCCTTTTCTTTAAGAGAACCTTACACGTGTCACTATTTTTGGTTATTATGGTGGAATTAGTTTCGATCACGAAGACAAGCAGATCACGTGGAATATTTCTGTTCCTCGATGTAAAGGAAGAAAAAAAATAAAAATAAAAAAGGGTAGGAAATACTCCTGGATATCCCAGGTTTCGAAATCAGCACCACCATAAATAAAGTGTTGTGTGATTTAGCGACTGACATTAATACAAATAATTGGACATTAATTACCTTGGTACTTCTACAGTAGACTAATGATATATTACAAGTGGATCATTGCAATAAATTGTTATCCAAAACGTCGAGTTACTTGTTTCTAATAAGAGTGCATTATGGGTAGTTGATCGTACCTGCTAATAAAACAATAGGATCTATACAGAGCGAAACAAGTATCTCGAGAGTGCCTGTTAAATAAGATTGTTTTCACTCACAATAATTGTTACGTACAAAAATCATTTGTAATAAATTCATAAAAGATGAATTCCCCATGGATTCTTTAACCACCATCCACTTACCACAACAAATATCCCAAGAGGTTCGCGAATGAAATAAAATTCTCAACTGACTTAAAGGTACGGCCGGGTTTGGCAGCTCACAATGTGAGCTCGTTTACTGAACGATCTCCTTAATTGAAATCGGAAAGAAAGAGAAAAGGGGGAGGAGGGGAGGGGGATCGTTGGGATGCTGCAGCGAATAAGAGGAGTCATGGCTCAGCAGCGTGATCAGTTACGCTCGTGGCATTCTTTTGGCAGATAACAACCCCATAGAATTCTCTGACATTGGTATGGATGAAGCGTTATCGTCGTCCCTAGCGATTCGGGTTTCGTCAGAGATAAGTCAAATGAATTTTAGACTCGGTTGATGTTTAAGGAACCGCGTCGAGAAGTTTATACGGTGCTCTGCGCACCCTGACCGATTCAACCTGTAGAAGATTCGTCCTTTCTCTGTCTCATCTGCCCCCTTTTGGTACAAAGGATGAAGAGGAGAGCGAAAGGGAAAAGGGAAGAAAGGCTGGTGGGGACTGAGGGAGGAGAGGGGAAAAAATAAAGAAAAATATCCTTGCCAATCGAATTGCTGTCGTATTTTACGTTGGAGGGACCGTCGAGGCGTAGCGACGCTTTATTCGACGGCGCGCGTCGTTTCTTATTCGATATTCCGTCGACGTCGGGAGAAGAGCACCCTGATTTTTCACGCAACCCTCGTCTAGAATTCCAGAATTACTTATCAACGGGGCTACTGGGTTAACGCGGAGCGTGGCGCCATTGAAAGTTCGTATTTATCATCAGAGTCGGCGATCGAGGACGCAGGAGAAGCTGAGGGCAGTGAGAGGGAGGTGATAGGGTGACGTCAGCCGGGAGGGATGAAACCGGAGGGATCCTGTTTATTTTATCAATTTTACGCACGTACCCCGGTATCCCTTATTATCCAAATCATACGATGAAGCGCGGAATGACGATGAGGGGGATGTTTTTTTCTCTCTCTCGCTCTCTGCTCTTTCCTAGAGGGCGAAAGTAACGAGCTTTGAATTACCTTTTACGAGGATCCTGCATTGCCCGAGAGATTGCAGGAGATTTGCTCTGGCTGAGTCCTCGTGCCTAGTTGCCCGGGTTGAAAGGTCAGAAAGTCCATTTTAAAGGCCATGTCAAAATACGTCGCCTGTCAACCCTGGATCTACCCCTATTTACGATATACAGTATATACACAGACTGAGAATAAGAACTTAAGAACCGGCAGGGTCGTTAAACCCCGCCGAAAGTATAGCTGTTCCCGAAACCCTTATGGGGCAGCTATAGGACTATTTATTTACTCATGAAAAGTCTTCATTTTGTTTTATCTTCTTCCTCCTAAGAGATACATTTGATCTCGAGAGGATCGATAACACATTCTCAATTCTTTATCATCTCTCGTTGGCACTTAACAGCCCTAGGCTGTTATTATAGTAAGCACCGTCCTTCACTTTTCAAAGAACCACCCCTCATCAGCTATTCTAGCGGAAGTCTGGTTTTAGGGAGCCGCTTCCGGCGTATCGGTGACTTATGATTGGCGTACCTCACGCAAATATAAATGTTAATGCACCTTTGTTATCCGGAATTCCGAGCGCATACATTAGAGGAGCGAGACGTTCTCGCCTTTTTCCCAGAATTTGCAGAACGCAAAGAAGCCTAAAGGGAATCGGTAATGTTATGTACGCTGCCGTTTACGCTTAAATGCTCAACATTGCCAACCAGGAGAAAGAAAGAATAAAAGCCGGCAAAAGGGAGACCGTTCGCTTTTGCCTCTAAGAATTATGCGGCTTAACCTAACCTCTAGACTGTCTACACCTTAATTCAATGCTACTTAATTTTCCTTCTACTCACCTTTTTCCAGCATTCAAAGTCCATGCATCCACGTTCCTGTAGCATCCATTATATCCGGACACTGAAAGTCGTCGTTCCACACACTTAACTTATTCTGAAAATTAAAACCATTGTCAAAAGCCAGCGTAACTGAACACCTCGGGATTATCGAATGGCGTCCTCTCGGTATCCGAAGTCTCATTTCCGCTCACGCCACTCTCAAATAAAGAGATGCAAACATTTACCGATTCAAAGAGTGAAAGCTACACTTGAAACAGAGCGAATTTCCGTGGAAATGAGCTGTCGTCTGTCCTGACTCTCGAATCCCGACCGCGATAGAAAATCCGGCGTCCATCTTTATCACTTCTACCATTCGACTAACCGAGGGCGTCTGGGACGCGCGATAAATATTTGAATAGGATTCACTACGCGAGTCAAATGGACACTAAATTCGTCATCGTTCTCGCTCTCTCTCTTGCTAAGTTCATACGTTCTGTGCAAATTACACATGAATAATCTCCTTGAATATCCAACGGGTGTATTGAACGCACATAAATATAAAAGTATGAGAAAAATTCGTGATATTGGCCGGATTATTAAATCCCTTGGGAAGGTATTTTGCTCCGAGAATATCCGAAATTGGGCTTGTTTAGAAGGATGAATAGAAGGGGATTTTTGCATGATTGGAGCCATTGTACCCATTTTATTACTCTTGATCGATGATATTCCTAAAGAGGTGAGAGACTCCTTTTTTCCTCCGTGAGAAAAGTTGAACCGATATGCGTAGAATGTGACGTATTTATTCGCTCGAACGGGGAGCCAAGACTCGAGATTGAATTTTATTAGTGGAAAGTCGCAGCACGGGGTCGAAATTATTTGAAAGAGACTGCGAAGACGTTCAAAGTCAATCAGGGTGGGATGTTCCTGTCGCTTATCTTTGGGTATCCTTGAAAACTTACGAATCCTCCTGGAATTAACAAGGAACAATGAGACTATGATTCTCTCGATTATCTCGTCTCACTCTGAGTTTCTGCTAACTGACACCTCTTGTCCGCGATCTAATTACTCCCAGCTTAAAATCCTTAATTTGTTGCTGAAAGGGGTAAGAAATCCACTAAAGTACAGAAGGGTTAGTAGGCCCCGATCCATCCATCCATCCATCCATCCATCCATCTATCCATCCATCCAGCTCCTAGAGCGAGGGACCCCAGATCTTTCTTTGTACCTACTTCACGCCTCCTGGTTCAGCACTTAAGAACCAGCGCGCTATTTAAGACAATAATTCGGCCAGAGGGATTATCAAAAATGTCAGCGAATTAAATGACTTAGTTCAGTAAGGGAGAGCACTGGCTCGAAAAATCCCGCTGGCATCTCAATTCAATCCGTTCCCGCTGTCATTAAGCCTTGAAACGCTCCGTTGGGGTCCGTCAAAAGTCCCACGGCTAGGAGCGAGATATCAGTCGGTGGAAAAATCCGGGCAAAGAATAAAAATGAAAAAGAATGACAAGGAGATGAAACAAAAAGAAGAGAGAGGAGGGTGAAGATATAAAATCAAAAATGAAAGGAAAAACGACAAAGGGCGAAACAAATGCTATATATACCCTGTCGCCAAAGGGGACAACGTTGCGTATTTGGTACAGTGGCTGGTAGGAAATACCGTACCCTCCTTTCAGATCGATATTGAATCATCCTGCAGCCACCACCTCCACCCTCTCCCCCTTTTGTCTCATAACGCTCAGCTACACTGCGACAGATGTTTCTGATACATATTCATATTCTACCCGGCTCAGCATTTTACGCTATTCTGTATTACTCGCCAAGATACAACCCCGCCTGTGTCTCCTCCAATGTACGTACGTACGGTATTACACGTGCTACATAGGTACACTCGTATTCATACGTTACGCAAAAGTGCAGAGAGATACTAAAAGTTTCAGGAGTTTCTCTTATTATTCAGCAGGAACGGTGGCGTCTCTGAAAGAATGATGCGCATCCCTCAGTCGTGATCCACGCGAGAGATTCTCTTATTTCGAAGACGAAGTCGATCATAAAAAGGTAACGAGGCACACTCGTGAAAGACGTCGTTAAACAGGCCGGAGTTAGAGCTAACGGATCTTTAAAAAAAAGAGCCAAAAAAAGGGAAGAGGAATAAAGGGGGGTTAATAGGGAGTCGTCGAGTAAGGGATGAGGAAAAAGTCACTGGCGAAAGAGGGTTGCACTCAAGAATGCATGAAGCTCCCTTAGCTTGTAACTACTCGAAACGAGGAACGGTTATGGGCTGGCCGCTCCTCATTTACATAGATTTAATTAGAATGGCGAGGAGGACCTTGGGGCTGGCCGCGGTGTGCGATCACAATAAAATTAATTCGACGCGTGCTCGTTCATTTGAATACAACGCTAGCGAGTAACCGCGTTCACATTTTCGTAGGACGCTGCTTCGCGATTTTATATAATTATGTGTTGCCAGTTGCGAACGAGTCGTTTTTATTTCTATGGCTTTTGCCAGTCAAATTACGCTACGCTTATTGGTCCGAGGTTCGCGCATGCGCGGTGCGTCGTCTTTTATAACTGAAATTCGAATCGAGTGCTAGTCAAGGAAACTTGAAACTCGGCAATAATGACGAGGAATTAATGGCATTCGTATTTGTGTTTTCAAAGAGTCTTGTTTGATCGGCGAGTTTCGGGGCTTAGGCTGGACCACTCTCACTGTCGATGAAGAGTCAGATCAAATAGAGAGTGGGAGAGTAAACAGACGGTAATGAATTAGTTGCTGGTTGTTAGAATCATGAAAATAGTAAATAACCTAAAAAGAGTCGAGGATCGATTCCAAGTATTTTATTCGTATAATCGGACTATTTTTATTTCGGAAACAATTAATGGGGAGAGGATCTAAATTCTTGGAATCTTATTGTCTGCTTACCCAGAATCCTCTGTCTGTTGTAACCCTACCTGGAATATCCATAGAGAAGGCAACCCTTTAATCTTAATAATCTATTATCCTGTCTGAAGGACATTGGGTGAGAATTAGGCAGGTCTCCCTTGTTTCTTAGAGTGATTCTGGTTCAATTATTTTCTGTTATACGATATACAATTTACGATATAGAATATTGGAGAGACAGTGCCTCGCATGGAGGAGAAGCTGAGAATATTTCGCTGATAATGCGATACCGTTGCGAAATTACTACAGCGTGACATCGAATCATCCCTTGCGAAATACAAGGGATGAAATTCGAAGGAGCCCTTTCTGCCATAACCGCGAATTTATTCCTTGACTAATTTTCCAAGAATTGCTCTAACATTTTTTCAAATAACATTAACGAGCGGCGGATGAGAAATTGTGAAAATTTTATTTTTTCAAAATCTTTTGTATTTACCACATCCATTTCGAAGGGTGGTTTTTACTATTGCACAAAATTACGAAGAAAGCTTATCGAGCGAATCGCATGGAATTCAAGGAAAGAAACAGGTGTGGAAGGTATAAGGTGTGTGTAAGTGGCGCCGCGACGCCGGCGTCAATCAGCCAGTGGCACCTACGTCTATCGTACACCTTACTCCTGGCAAGGGCTGTAATAATTTCTTCATTCAGATTTCAAACCACGGTAAGTCCTTTCGAATTTACGTCAATCTTAAACACCCCAAGTTTACATAATACGCAATGTTCTAACGTACCACAGGACGAAGTATTTTTTTGAAATTTTTCTATTTTATGAAATACAACAAATTCGCATAAACGATACAATCCTACAGTGAAAATACAAAATACGAGTAAAACCAAGGTACTGAAAGAACTGTGTATCTCTAAAAATCGAGTTACCTTATCATGTGAAAAAAAAATTATTAAAAAATTATTTTTTGTCATATTTCAAATTAAAAATGATACGGTACAGTCTGCACAATTAGTATCAAAATCTAACATTCCCAAAGTGCGTTTACGTGGACGTAGCCAAAGGCGTAGCTCTCGTTGCTAGGAAGTGTTTGGTAAGGCGCCGAATTGAAGGCCTAATCTATAAAGCACCCTCCGACGCCCAGGGTGTGCCAGGGTGCATCATTCTCGTTTCCCTGCCATCAAGAAAAATGGAAAAAATTAAAAATTAAATTAACAATGGAAATCTGTACGGGTTGTATTACATGCATGTAAGGGATGTTTGAAGTTTCTTGAATCTACAGTACAGTCATCGGCAGAAGCTTGTACTTGGTTAATATGATACTTTGAATAAGGGTGGAGAGGACTGTTATTATTGGTAAGATACAAGACTCAACCCCTACGTCCTGAATCTCTGATGCTTCCTGGTTAAGCGTGTTCAAGTAAAGGTACACAAAATACAAGGATTCGATGGATACAACGGAAATTAGTGGCATAACAAGCCACTCGATACTCCAAGTGGATGGTTCCGTACTCCATCGATTTTGGCCCACGTGAATTTCCAAGAGAGCGAAAGTTGCCATGGCGAACTTGAGATGCTTAGACGGAATTACTATCGATAATGGACCCGGAATCATCCTCGAATTACATGCTCTTCTTCATCTCATGAAAATCGGGAGGATTCAGTCAAGAGGTTGAAATTCCTTACTAGGATTTACGAGGAGATTTTCGAGGGACGATTTTATTTATAATGACATAAAATCAGAGACTCGTATAACGATGTCAAAAGTTTCTTTTTATTTTATATATATATATATATATTATATATCCATACAGTAGTTTCATTTAGTACTAGGTAAGTACTAAATAAAATTCAGTGCTAAATATTTCTACAGCAAAAATTCATTTAATATCAGTATCGAAGTACTGAGCTCTGATGACACTTTAGCCACTTCACTCTATTGACTCTTCGTCCCTTAAGAACCAATCAAAACGCCATTGATACTCGGACCCTTCCACGCCAAATAAGAAACTCGAAGCCAGTATAGCTACTCGAGTAAAAAACTTGCTTGTAGTTTTCCAATATATATATATATATATATATATACACATACAAACACGCGAAAAGAAAATTCTAAAAAAATTACAGCCCAATCAGATGAATAATTCCTAATGAATAAAATGACCATATTTAGAATCCATAAGAATCGTCAAAGGGATGACACGAAGTCGATGACCGGACAAGTAGACCGACGTCGTCTTTGCGATTGGCCATAGTTCGCAAGAGACACGACGTTTCTTTCTGGTCTTTACGTCTGAGCGTCGTAGCGATATGACAAAAATCGAGTATGCCACATAAGAGAGTCTCGAAGTGCTCGAGGGGGTGGATAGTCAGAAGAGTGAAGTCCCAGCAGCCAAGTCAGCAGGATCGGAGATTCAGAAAGTCGCCGGGTATTGAAGTGGCTGGAAAAGCTGAAGGAATAGAATAGAACTCGAACGAAAGAGTCAACGAAGGAATGGTGAGAGTACCGAGGATTCGGGGGAATGAAGGAACGAAGGAAAGGACGAAGATAATATCTGAATATTGAGGCACTAAGCGAGGACTGTCGCGCTCGTAAAGCACGCTGATATGAATGCGGATGGCTCAATTTTCCACGCCTCGCGATGCTTACAGAAACGCTTATCGGTTTAGGCATGGCTACCCGTACCTGGCATACATCACTTTTACTTTCCTTTGTCGAGAAGTCATTTAGCTATATATTGTATACCAACCGGATATGGCAGATGGACTAGGTATAAATTCTTATAGGAGTGTATATGTATAGTAATATATATAATAGTATATTTTGTATGTAGATAAAAGTGGATAATATGTTGGTCAGAATATTGATGGGGAATTATGTGTGTTTAATGTAGAAAATCAAAATGTCGGACACTGAGAGCAACAGCGAGAGCATCGTCATGGAGAAATCAGGGAGCGAGGCTAGCGCCGTGATAGCCACTCACTGTGATGAGGAAACCGAGAAGCTCGAGGAATTCGAGAAATTGTTTCAGGCCATGATGGAGTCCAGGTGTCCTTCTACAGACGACGATGAAGATGCCTTTCATAAAAAGAACAAAGGTACTGAACGTGTGTGTAGTTTGTCAGTTAAGGGTTTTTTCTTTTCCTTTTTACATTTTTCAGTATGATTGTACAGCGTTATGAACATCCGATGTAAAACTTTGTTGCTGGGTAGAAAAATTGCCAGAGCAAGTTTTTAACAGGCTGCGCATATCGTTGTGTATTTCGACGAGGGTTTATCAAGTGGCGAAGGTCGAGTCGACGTTCCCCGAGGTTCCCCGAGGTTCCCCGAGGTTCTCTGAGGTTCGCCGTGGCTGGCAATTATCGGAATTTTTCGCAGTGACTTTTCGAGGGGTTCGCGCTTTTGGCCAGCAATGGGCAGCAACGAGTAGCAACTGGTAAGTTGCTAAGCGGAGCCTACGAAATGTAAAAAAAAAAGGATTACCAGCCACATGCATACAGGGTTATTCACGACAAACTCACCACTTCAAGTTAACTTGTCCATTTGATTTTAATGGTAGAACCAACTTCAGGTGGTACCTTTTCCCTGAATAACCCTATATACTTAAGCCTGGTGCCTAACCTATCGTTGAAAATCTGGGAGACGTCAGTGCTTTTCTTTTCACTCTTCTACTTTTTCTCCCTCCTTTTCACTCACTTTCTATGTATACACTTGAATCTATCCTTTCTTGCTATACTCGCTAGTCTCACAATCACTGAACGTTCCCTGATTTTATTCTGGGAAATCTACAAAGCCCAGCAGCTAACCTGTTGAGAGTCGAGAGATCCTCGAGAGAGGAAAAATGTAGGAGAAGAGATGGAAGTGGAAGAGGGAGGCTTGCAGGCTTAACTTGGGGCAAATTTTCCAGACGCTCAGACGCGCCGACGGCTCCGCGCCCCAACCTGAGCATTAACAGGGAAAGTGGCTGAAGCGATGTGAGGATATTTTCATGGTTACTGGATTAAGTTTTTCGGTGACGATCGTAGGGGTGTCGGAGGTCACGCAAGATCAAGATAGGGATCATCCGAAATTGAGGAGCAAAGTAGTGTCTCCCCTGTTCTATAATCTTATTTGTAGTTCCTAAGCGCTGACATCTTGCAGCTTGGAAATTGTCTGACGGGAAATTCAAAATGAGCTGCTAAGTCTTCTTGTTCCGTACATTTACATATAAAATTGTCTTGCTAAATGCGTACGTCTGAGGAGGGTGATTTTTTGTTGGCTTGCTTATCACATAAATTTTTGACACTGTTTGTTACCCTGGGACTTTTCTCCGCAAAAGATTAACCGGCTCCGAACAAGCACTAATGATTTCCGTGGAGGATGTCAACTGACGGAAACCTAATTCCCTTGCGGTCGCGAGAGCGTAGGGATTAACTTTATTAGCCGGATAAAAATTATCCTTCCGTGGAAGCTGACTGCCCTGTTCTGCCCTTTTGGACGCCCCTGGAATTGCCAATTGAACGAAAAGGGCGAAAAATTAATTGGACCATTCTCGTACGCCCCGAGGGTTCCAACTTAGCAAAGAGACACGAGTCCTTCGGCTTTGCGAAGGCGTATTAGTAAATAGCATTCGCTACCTTTTGAACAGCCCTGTAACCCATAAATACAAATTTACCATTGAGAAACATCATTGCGTATTCATATACGTAAAAAGTACGGTTTAAAAAACTGTTCCAATTTACCTTCATTTATCTATAGGTTAAACCGCCTGTCAGCTAACAACTAACGTATGTAACTAGTAGCTACGCCAGTCCTATAGTTCCATTCGCATAACGCAAACGTGGCTAAACTATAGCGCAGCTGTTGCCAGATCAGTTCGAGTTTCTCGACGGAATCCAACTTGCCTAAGCGTCTCCTAAATTTCGCGGAGAACCAAAACTAGAATATTCAGAAGCGCGGAGCCGCCTGCTTCTAAATTAAACTCATAAAATGCCCGGAAACCGCAAAGCGTGCGACGACTATTTAGCTTTAGCGGTAGGCATTTGGCAAGTGCGATACCTCTAGTCTCTAGCCAGGCAGGTATACCTACCTACCTATCTCTACCCTGACTGCACTGCCATTGCCAGACCTGCCTAGTGTAGCTGGTGCGGTTGGCCAGATCATAATTAAAATAATAAATTCTCACTCACCCAACGACATTTTAAACTAATTTACTGTACTACATTATTACTGCCATCGCGTCGCTATACCAACTGCTGCTAAACGCTACCTAGTGGTACCAACCACTGTTTCCCATATTAAGCAACATATTCTGACCCTGGTGAATGATACCCTGAATTATTAATACAAGAATAGCACGTCTAGGGTCATATAAGATATTGCGAAATTCTTTGCAATTACATATTTTGATTTAGTCTGCAAAATTTTGTTGTTATGAATATACTAAACCGCATTTTTCTTGATTAAGAAAAATTTGTTTTTGCCAATATTTTTCTTTGTTTCTTCCTTACATCTTTCAAGGAATTCATTTAAAATACACGTCTTTGTAGGAGTGCGTAGCTGCTGCGTATGAAACGTGCCCGGTGTAACCTGGCTTCTCCGGTTTTCTTGCCGCTTTTCAACAGGGAGGTAAAATTACATTTCCAATGCCCGAGTATAACACGTCTTATGCATTCGTCGTTCGTACACGCATTTTCCATGGGGTTTCTCGAGTTTCCACCAGGGCTGAGAACGAGTTCACAAGCATACAGGAGGCACCTATGTTACTTATGAGGGAAATCGCCTAGGACGCAATATGTGATTTGAGATTAGCATAATACCCCTACGCCACACAAAGTAGCTGCCATCCTTTCTCAGCTTTCTCTCCCTTTCCACACTCTTTCATCTCTTTCATCTCTCTCTTTCTCCCCATTCTTGACAGTCGAGTTGGGATTTAATCAGCAAACTGAGTTCAGCCACTTTCAGGTGCCACGGTGTTGCTGCGTTTCGATCAGCTTGAAAATAGAAGGGGGATGAAATAGAGGGTGTAAAGATTTTTCATAAATATAACTACAACATCACTAAGTCATTTTCTTTGATTTTCCAAAAATCTTCTCAAACCCTTAAAAGGTTTTAAAGGGAGACTATAACGTCTTTTGCAAAGTGCACTTTCTTAAACTTTCACCCTGGGCTCAGTGCAAGCTCAAACTTTTAGATACTTTTCTCTCTCTCTCTCTCTCTCTCTCATACTCACTCTCCGAGCAGAGGAAGTTTGAGAAGCGCAGGGTGAGCTTAGGTGCTCGCGGAAGGCGCCCATGAAAAATGACGTCAAGTTCAAAGCCCCTAAATAAGAAATCACTCCTGAAGGTGCAGCCAACATTATTCACTCTGCGCGACTCCAAGCTAAAATGGTGGAGTGGAGTCGCGTAGCCGCAGGAGCCAGGCTCATCAATTTCCACGTCATTCTTTACGAAATATACCGAAAGGCTTTCTACGCAAAGCATCTAGAAATCCTCGAGGCGCTTCTGTGATTTTCCCTGGGCTTCACCGTTGTCACCGTCACTCTACTGAGATTTCAGCTGGATATCGTATTTAGGGTGAAAAGGTAAACGCAACAAGAGATAAGAGAATCGAATAATGTAGCCGCGTACGTATGTCTACTACACACATGTCTGCTACACACATGGTCCCAATAGTCGTATCGATCACGTGTATCAATTTCCACGAGTCGTCATAGATTGGCAAACTTTTCCTTCTCATTCCTTCGAACAAATCACTAGGCAATTTACGTTTCCTTTACTATTCTTAATACGTGCAGCCATTTCTTTGCAGTATCGAATCGTTTAATTGCCCGGCGTTCAAAAGGCGGAATGCTTTCCGCAATCTTTAGAAATACTTTCACCCTTCGTTATAACTTTTTCACGTTTGCTACCTTACGCGAGCGTCTGATAATTCTTATCTCGCTATACGCCGCAAGAGAAACAGCGAGAAAAAAGCTGAGAGAGAGAAAAAGTCTTTATTGAGCCAAACTGCAGGGAAGACGTCTCGTTACAAAGTTCACGATTTTATCTACGTAGTATCTATTGTGACCCTTTAATCCGCGTGTATTAGAATTCAAGGGTAGCCGAGGAAGGGTAACACGGCGACTGCCTGGGGATAAGTTGGAGAGTCAAGAAAGTGGATGTTGAAGAAAAGAGAAAGAAAAAAGAGAGTAAAGGAACTACATTGGGAAAGTACGTCCCAGTAGGCTGCTCTGGTGAAAGCGAGCGCGAAACCTGAAATGTGAAATGCGAAGGTCCATCCCTTTTCATAATTCGTCCAAGGGATGATTTTTCCCAAATGAAAAGTATGCTCTGGCTTTGGCTCTTAGCCTTTGTGCGAGGAAACTCAAGGGTGGATTAGACTGATGAAAGAAAACCAAACTCCCCAGTCATACTATACTATATATGTATATAGTATATAGATGCTCCACTCAGCATCCCCTCTCTCCGCTACGCATCACGTCAAATATTGACCAGGGGAGCGAGTTATCAAAATATTATTTACTACGTGAAAAGATTAAATTGATTTGATACACTATCCAACCGGAATCTCATGCTAGCTTTGCTATCGACAGCGCCATTGTTGTCCTAGCGTCAATCCTACGAGTGATCTTGCCCAACCCCCTGCACCCTCCTATTGTGCCCTTTCGATTGAACGAGAAAAAAAATCACCAAATTCAACGACGGATCCCTCGGACATCGATTAAATCTTTCAGCATCCATTCCCAAATCAGATTGACGTATCTTTCATCGATAAAATTTAGTTTTATTTTTTTTTATCCTTTTTTGTTTAATCGACTAATCGGAAAGGCTTTGCGAAAAAATAGAGCAGGCCAAACAGGGAGTCACACGTGCAGAGCATAGCTGTACGTTTATATTGATTTGGCTAGATGGCAAGTTAATAAGAACATAACGAATCTAATATCTCGTGACGTAATTCAACCCCTACCGTAAATAGGCCGGTAGTGCACGGTACAGGGTGACATTTCGACCTATGTCGCTACCCCTCGGCTAAAAGCTAGTTAGTCCACTGATAGGTAGTTTACCTACCTTGACTCTAGATATCTTCAGGCTTTCTTAACCGATAGTAGCTGTGCTTAGTTTGACACTTTTTAATAAAATATTTCACGTACACGTGACTTTACGGGATATAATAAAAAATTGTATAGTGATTTATGCAGGTGAAAATTTTGTGGAAAAAAATTTATTTTTTATTGTACTGGTAAGTACTGGAAAGCGAATTCGTGACTGGGAGAATTTCAGTGCATCTGCATCGATATGCATCGCGTGCAACGTCATTGTCTCGAAATGATATCCTGCGCATCTCGTGACAATTGAACTGCAAACAGTTGCGAACGATTCGTTGCATTCTGTGCAGTACTGTGCCTGGCGGCAAATGATTGTTTATTGGAATCGATAAAAAATTTAATATTGTTTAAACGTATATAAAAAATTGTAATGTTTACGACTCTTTCGGTGTGATTATAAGAAATGGCTGGTCCTGATGCACCGGCTGATTATCGTCTCGAGCATATCGGTTCGTTCGTTCAAAAATCATTGAAGTTGAAACCAGAGAAATGGAGTCGTCTCCTCTTCACGGAGGAACACCGGAACACAGTTTTGGACTTTTTGGACAATCCAACTCCGACTGCACTTTTCGTGGTTCTCACACCGAACGCCCAGCTGGTTGCATCCTCGGGATTTCCGATTCTGTGTCAGAGAACGAAAGGTACGAATGCAATTTTTTGTGCAATCTTAACCAATGTTTTAGGGTTTTGTTCCTTTTGTCATTGTACGTTTTAACAATGATTTATTATGCTCCTAAGGTACTTATGCTGTCAAAGTAAAGATGGCAGCTGTTCCAAAGGACAAAGATGGCTGCTCAGCTATGCTAATAATGGGCGACCTGTCGCATAGGGTTGTCGACGAGTTGGCTACATTGGTCGACAATATTTTTGCTCCTTTACTTAGCAAGCAGGAGAATCATAAACAACTACCGGAAGTGGCCGTGCAGGATATATGCAGACACGTCCATTCGCTCAGAGGAACCTTGTACCAAGTATGAATGCATCCTGAAAGATTAATATTTATGAAGACGAAAAATTTGAGAAAAAAAAATGAGCAGAAACTTAACGCATAGGTGAAAGGTCAGGTAAACGGAAGAACCGTGCTGCCAATGCCAGCTGGATTGGAAAAAGTTGGCGAGGTCGAGAGATTGGTATCCACGGAAGGACCGCAGGCAGTGGATTTATATTTGAAAAGTGCAATCGAAGGTGTTGTAATAAAATGGGCATATCTAGTAAATGACGTAGTAACTCGGGAGTCCAGCGCTGCGTTTGATAATGGTCAGAATCCAACGCCGAATATGGAGCTGGAATATTGGTCCACGAGATTGGCCAACTTGAGGTGAGAAAAGTGAAGAACTCGTAAGTCGAAGTAATCGGTTGTACAGAGTGGCTGAAATTCTTTCAGGTATATTTTCGATCAATTGAGGGAAGATCGCGTGAGGAAAATGGCGATAATACTTGAGAAAACTGACAGTGCTTATTATCCGTGCTTTCGTACGCTTTTCGGTAATGTCGTCTCCTCCCTGGCTGAAGCCAAGGAGATATCCCTGTATCTGACACCCTTAACGAGGAACTTCAAAGCTATCGAGGAAATTGACTTTTCCGAAGCGAAGTCCCTAATGGCGCCTCTGATACACTGCATTGGATTAGCTTGGGCGAAATCTCGCTACTATCAGAGTTCCTCAAAGCTGATCATCATGCTGAGGCAAATATCGAACCTGTTGATACAAGAAGCACGAAGATTTTTAGATCCGACTTCGATATTCCAAAGTGACGTAGACGAGGCTCTGCAACGCGTTCAAATTTCCCGGGGTAGGTCCAGGATGCAGATGCAATTACAAATAGGATCACGATCTTGCGATGTATGGATCCGATCAGTGATCGGGAGCTCGATTTACATTTCACAGGAGTCCTGGAAGAGTTTAAACGTCAATTTGAACGCAGAAGACAGATGCCAGGATTGAAACCGGAAGCTCCGCCATGGACCTTCAATCCATCTGCAGTATTTCAACGCCTGGATGCATTTTTGAAACGACTAGCCGACATCGAATGGCTGTTCGATACCGTTTTGGAATTTTCAAAATTAGAAAAAATCGAAATCGGTGGAATCCTCGGTCGCTCTTTGAGTGCTAGGATCGTTGGAGTCTTCAAAGAATTTCAACAACTTTTCGCTTCTTTTTCCGCCAGGGCGAGTGACGTGCTGGAACCGGATGATCAATCCTTTGCTATAGACTGTGCCAAGTTCAGCGAATCGATAACCGATCTTGATAGTAAACTGGCCGCCATTCTATGTCAAGCTTTTGACGACTGTGGTAATTTAGAAAGCACCTTTAAGGTACAGTGAATCAAAAGGATGTCACGAGAGTTATAGATCTACTGAAAGTTTCGTTATCTTTCAGCTGATAAATATAGCAGGCACCGTACTGGACCGGCCGGTAATTCGAAAACAATTCACCAACCGTTACTCCCGCATCCTGGAATTACTGAATAACGAGTTGACGATGGTTGAAGTGCTGTTTAATCGTGGCACTCGTGGCGCACTGAGTGACCTTCCGCCATTAGCCGCTGCCTTGCGATTTACGAGCATGCTGAGACAGCGAATCGATCTTCCCGTGCAGTGCTTTAAAGCTCTCCAGCATCCGTAAGTAGCGAAGGAATCAGTATGCGTATAGCTGTAAAATAAATCGACAGCAGGAACTTTCTAGAAAGATTGTCAAAAGCATCATTCGTTTTTTTAATTTTCCTTTTTTTTTTTGTAGAATCGTCGAGAGTAGCAACGGGCAGATCATAATAAAGCGTTACGAGAGGCTGACAAATATTTTACTCTGTTATGAAAAAAATCTCTTTACCGAATGGACCAAAGTGGTGCCACATTTCGTTGCCGGTGGCTTAAATCGTTCCTTATTGATCAGAGATACCGATTCTGTGTTACTGTTGAATTTCGATCCAGAATTACTCGCAGTGCTGAAGGAAGTGAATTATTTGAAGCAAATGTCACACGAGGCTGTACCAGAGGAAGCTTTGGAAGTTTACGAACGTGCTGAGACGTTTCGTAAATTTCGTATACTCTTGGGAGCCACTGTGGATTCGTATAACAATATACGAAGAACGTCAACGAAGGTTGAGTTCAACTTGATAGAATTGGAAGTGGCTAGAATAGACTCTTTGGTATCACGTGGGGAGAATGAACTGTGCTGGAAGTCGGATGGTCTCCTGGAATATATAATGGAACTGGGTGTCCTGGTGGAAGGGTTATGGAAAAGGATGAAAACGACTCAAGGAAACGTTAACAGGATCAGGACGATCTTGGAGCCATGGACCAGGACGCCATTGATTGAGCGCAAGGATCGACGTAAGGACGCGCTGTTATCACTGGACGAAAGATCTGAGAAAGTCTCGCGACGTTATGCCGAGATAAAGAAAGCGGCCGAGCAGATTCATCTGTTACTGGCCGAGAACAAGGGTCTATTCGAAATTGGGGATAATGGCGGAAACAGCTGGGAAGACTATGTCGAGTACGTCGATGGTATCGTGGCTGAATCCTTACGTCGAGCGGTCGGGTGCTGCTTGGGTTATTTGGCAGATAATATGGACCCTTTGGGGCACAAGGAACCTTTATTGGAAGCAAAATTGGAATTACGCGAACCGGACTTATTTTATGTGCCGTCCTTGGAACCGGACGATCCCGAAGGATTGGACCAATTGATCGTAGGACTGCTCAGTGACATGATCGGAATGGCTGCTCTGGTTGAACGACTCAAAACGGATGCTGAGGGATACGCGGATGAGCTCTTGCAAGATGAAGACATCAAGGCTATGAAATCAGAAATTTTATCAAGCGTCTCGACAGCTGTGGAAGAGGCTACAGATTTTTGTGGAATTTTCGAAGGTATGTCCTAGGTTCAAAAAGGAGTCTTTAGTCATTTTTTTTCTCACTCAAATTTCATAACTCAAAAAACACTTGCGCGTCTCAGGGTACGCTTATCTCTGGCTCGAGGACAGGGAGATAATAATGCAGCAATTCTTGGAGTACAGTAGACAGCTGAGTCTTGAGGAAATGGAAATGATAGCTGTTCTGGATTCGAAGGCACCAAAACCATCGCCCCCAAGAATGGAGCAATTTCGTGAACAAATAGACCTGTACGAAAAGCTTTATCAGGAAATAGAAGAGATGGACACCTCCAAGGTCTTCTGTGGTTGGTTTCGAGTCGATCTGAGACCATTTAGACAATCTCTATTGAACACAGTCTGCAAGTGGTCCAGCATGTTCAAGAGACATCTGGTCGAGCGCGTGACAACTAGTCTGTCAGATTTAGGTTCCTTCATCAGGTATCTGCGTGCTTGAATATTTCTCGTAAAATAGGGTCTCCTTCACTATCAAATATTATTGACCAGGTTAGCCGACGAGGGACTCCTTCAGCAGATACAACCTGGGGACTACGCAGGACTAGTGAACGTGATGGGATACCTGATGCAAGTGAAGGAAAGACAGCCAACGACAGACGAGATGTTTCAACCCCTGCAAGAGACCATTGAACTATTGAAATTCTACGACCAGGACATTCCTGAGGAGGTCAACGTCCTGCTCCAGGAATTACCTGAGCAATGGGCCAATACCAAAAAATTGGCACTTATGGTGAAGCAACAAGTGGCGCCCCTACAGGCTGGTGAGTACATGACTCGATATTAATAGGGGATGAACGAAGTATTTAAATCCTGAAAAAAATCTCCTACAGGTGAAGTTTCCAGAATCCGTGGACGCATCTCAGCGTTCGACACAACGATTGGCCATTACAGAGAGGCTTTCAGGCGTTATGGTTTTTTCAAATACAATTGCGAAAAACCTTACGAGCAGCTGGACGAGGCTGACAAGGAGATTTGCATGCTGGAACGTCAGATGAAGGACATCCAGGAGTCAGCATCGCTATTCGAGGTGACGGTACCAGAGTTCAAGCAGCTGAAGCAGTGCCGAAGGGAATTGAAGATGCTGAAGCAGCTCTGGGATTACGTGAACATTGTTCAAAGTAGTATAGAGGGTTGGAAAACGACACCCTGGAGAAAGATTGACGTGGAGAACATGGATATCGAGTGCAAAAAGTTCGCCAAAGAGATAAGAGGTAATATCAAATAAGATATTGAGACAATATATTTTTTTCACAAAGATACATCATTTTTTTTTTTTGTATCAACTATATCTTCCTCCCATCGCTTACCTTTGTTCGTCATTTTTTCTTCCCTTTTCATCTCTTCCACCGTCTACGTTGCAGCTCTTGATAAAGAGATGAGACCCTGGGATACTTATGTGTCGCTCGAAGCCACCGTGAAAAACATGTTGACGTCTCTGCGCGCTGTAGGCGAATTGCAAAATCCAGCAATTCGGGAACGACACTGGCGTCAGCTTATGAACAGTACCAAGGTACCTTTGGGTTTTGCGTAATCGCACTACGCCACTTTCATTATTTACTGTGTACTTTGTCAATTTAATGATAAGCAGCCATTGCTCTTGTAAAGTGTAGGAATTAATTTTTTTTTTTTTTGAATTTCTTAAAACGTCAAAGTCTTATTACTGATTTTCATTTGATACGTCGTGATTGATCGATGTCAATGTCAATCACGTATTAGACTTAGTCGCACCGCTGTACATAGGCTATCGGTGTTACAGAAATTGGGCAACATGACACCAGAAATGACCGTAAGTCCACTGTACATAAAGAGCACGAGATCATTAAAAATTAGAATTTTTATCGTGCACCAAGGATCATAATTCAGCACAGTATACTCTCTGTCTACGTTGCGATGATATTATAGTGCTGTCAATTAATTTTATTAAAGTAGATCTTTTTATTGTACGATTCACTAAATCATACGCAATACCTTATAGCAAAATCGATTGCAAATAAATACAGGTAATTATGGTTAATACAGTTTTAATAACCGATAGCGCTAATCGAGATAAATTAATTGAGCAATCACGATAGTCATTGTCATAATCATCGTTATCGTCACTCGTAATCATTGTACATATCGCCAAGCTTTCTACAAATAAATTTTCATCAAACCTGAAATCTCGTTTCGTTATGTATTTTTCATTTCCATTTCATCCATATATTTTACGTTGCAAAGTAGCACTTATATATCTATATGTTTCTAGCTCTTAATCTTACCACCTATAAGTACGTACTAGAGGAATGATAATCATTTAATAATATATAGTTCTGCACTGTCTTCTTCGAGACGAAAATGGGTTCCAATTAAACGAATGACAAAACTCAGGTGCGCTTCGTCATGGACGAGTCTACGACTCTGGCGGATCTTCTCGAGTTGAGTCTTCACGAGTGCGAGGAGGAAGTAAAAAACATAGTGGACAAAGCAGTTAAGGAAATGTCCATGGAGAAATACTTGAGAGAACTGAACGTAACGTGGTCGGGAATGGAATTCGAAAAAGAAATCCACCCTAGAACAGGCGCGAGTCTGTTGAGAGCCAGCGAGGAGTTGATCGAGACTCTGGAGGAGAACCAGGTGCTGGAATTTTTTACTTTGGGTGGTCAACATGGAAGAGGCGTCGCCGTGCGTCTTTATCGTAACGTTTGTCGTCCCTGACTTAGGTGCAATTGCAAAATCTTATCACGTCGAAATTCATCGCGCACTTTCTCGAGGAAGTGTCGGCTTGGCAGAGAAAACTAAGCATCGCTGATCAAGTGACAACAGTTTGGTTCGAAGTGCAGCGGACCTGGATGCACCTTGAAAGTATCTTCATGTCCTCCGAAGACATAAGAAGACAACTTCCGGTCGATTCAGAGCGCTTCGATAGGATAGACGGAGAGTTTAAAAAAATGATGGAGGACATGGCAAAGACGCCGAACGTCATTCAGGCTACCAACAGGGAAGGTCTTGGTGCGGCTTTGGATGAACTGCAGAAGGAATTGGTACTTTGCGAAAAAGCGCTGGCAGAATATTTGGAAACGAAGCGTCTTGCGTTTCCTAGATTTTACTTCGTGTCATCCAGCGACTTATTGGACGTTCTGTCTAATGGAAATCAGCCGGAAGTCGTAGCGAAGCATTTGATTAAACTTTTTGATTCAATGGCGAAGTTGAAATTCGCCATTGTCGAAGAGAACGCGCCGCGATGTGTGCTTGGTAAGACCAATGAAATTCGTGGTTGATTTGATTTTCTAATATTCTCATTAATTTCTCAAGGGATGCACGCGAAGGATGGCGAATACGTAGAATTCGCGAATTGCGAAATGATCTGCGAAGGCCCAGTAGAAGTTTGGCTGAATCGTCTTCAGAACGCAATGAGGGCAACCATAAGACAATATTTTAGCGAAGCTGTAGTAGCCTACGAAGAGAAGCCGAGAGAACAATGGCTCTTTGACTATCCAGCTCAGGTCTCTTTGTGTGGTACACAAATATGGTGGACCACCGAAGTCAGCTTGGCATTTTCAAGATTGGAAGAGGGATACGACAACGCCATAAAGGATTACCTAAAAAAGCAAATTTCTCAATTAAGCACGTTGATCAGCCTATTATTAGGAGAGTTGACGAAGCAAGATAGACAGAAGGTCATGACTATTTGTACCATCGACGTTCACTCGAGAGACGTAGTAGCTAAATTGGTCCAGGCCAAAGTGGAGACTGCTCAGGCCTTTCAGTGGCAGAGTCAGCTTCGACATCGTTGGGATGAAAAGGAGAAAGACTGCTTTGCGAATATTTGCGACGCGCAGTTCAAATATTCCCACGAGTATTTAGGAAATACACCTAGGTACACTTTTTGTAATTGTCATTAGTTAATTAGTTGAAAATTCGTACAGGAAATTGATACTAGTATTTTTTAGGTTAGTCATAACGCCACTGACTGACAGATGCTACATCACTTTGACGCAGTCACTTCATCTTGTTATGGGTGGAGGTCCCGCTGGACCAGCCGGTACCGGAAAGACTGAAACGACCAAGGACCTTGGCCGTGCACTTGGTATCATGGTCTACGTGTTTAATTGCTCGGAACAAATGGATTACAAGTCCTGTGGGAATATATATAAGGGTTTGGCACAGACTGGAGCCTGGGGATGCTTTGATGAGTTCAATCGCATTTCCGTCGAAGTACTTTCCGTGGTTGCGGTTCAGGTGAAGTCTGTTCAGGACGCCATAAGGGATAAGAAGGAGAAATTTAATTTCATGGGAGAGACCATAGCACTGGTGCCAACAGTAGGAATATTTATCACCATGAATCCCGGATATGCTGGTCGTACAGAATTACCTGAAAATCTTAAAGCTCTGTTCAGGCCATGCGCCATGGTTGTTCCTGACTTTGAATTAATCTGCGAAATTATGCTGGTTGCCGAAGGATTTCAGGAAGCCAGAATCTTGGCGAGGAAGTTCATAACATTGTACACTCTCTGCAAGGAACTGCTTTCTAAACAAGATCATTACGACTGGGGTCTCAGAGCCATAAAGTCTGTCTTGGTCGTTGCTGGTAGTTTGAAACGTGGCGACCCGGGAAGACCGGAAGAGGAAGTGCTGATGAGGGCTTTGAGAGACTTTAACATTCCAAAAGTTGTGTCGGATGATCTACCAGTTTTTATGGGCCTGATAGCTGATTTGTTTCCAGCTTTGGATGTCCCGCGGAAGCGGGACGTTGAATTTGAAAAAACTGTCAAACAGGCAGCAGCTGATTTACTTCTTCAACCGGAAGACGGCTTCATTTTGAAAGTGGTACAGCTGGAGGAACTTCTGGAAGTTCGACATTCAGTTTTCATAGTTGGCACCGCTGGTTCCGGTAAGACCCAAGTTTGGAAGAGTCTCTTCAGGACCTACCAGAATATCAAGAGGAAACCCATTTACAATGATCTCAATCCAAAAGCTGTGACCAATGATGAATTATTTGGAATCATCAATCCAGCAACCCGAGAATGGAAAGACGGTTTGTTTTCAGTCATCATGAGGGAGCAGGCCAATCTAGGTGGGGAGAACCCAAAATGGATCGTTCTTGATGGTGACATAGATCCAATGTGGATCGAGTCTTTGAATACTGTAATGGATGACAATAAAGTTTTGACTTTGGCCAGCAACGAGCGAATTGCATTGACGCCAGCAATGAGATTGCTTTTTGAAATATCAAATTTGAGAACTGCGACACCAGCGACGGTATCCCGAGCAGGTATACTCTATATCAATCCTCAGGATCTAGGATGGAATCCCTACGTTACCAGTTGGGTGGAAACGCGAACGCTGCAAACTGAAAAGTCAAATTTGGTTATACTTTTTGACAAGTACATACCGCCGTGTTTGGAAACTCTAAGAACGAGATTTAAGAAAATAACACCAATAGCTGACATGGCTCACGTGGAAATGTTATGTCACCTGTTGCATTGTCTACTACAGCCTGAATTGACAGCTACAGATTTTTCAAAAGAACATTACGAATTGTATTTCGTATTCGCAGCTGTTTGGGCTTTTGGCTCTTCCATGTTTCAAGATCAAACTGTCGACTACAGAATTGAATATACAAAGTGGTGGGTCAACGAGTTCAAACAAATTAAATTTCCATCCCAAGGAACAGTCTTTGATTATTTTATCGATTCCGAAACCAAGGCATTTGTACCCTGGACCGATCGATTGCCAAAATTTGAATTGGACCCGGACGTGCCACTACAGGCTGCTCTGGTTTACACAGCCGAATCGATTCGTATAAGATATTTCATTGATTTACTAATGACAGAGAAGCATCCCGTGATGCTGGTCGGTACAGCAGGAAGTGGCAAGACTGTTTTAGTAAACGAAAAATTGTTACAACTTTCGGAAAATTACGCAGTGACCAACGTGCCATTCAATTTCTACACATCTTCAGAAATGCTTCAAAAAATTTTAGAAAAGCCTCTAGAAAAAAAAGCAGGCAGAAATTATGGTCCTCCGGGAAACAAGACTCTGGTCTACTTCATTGACGATATGAATATGCCGGAAGTGGATACGTACGGTACTGTTCAGCCACATACTCTAATCAGACAGCATCTAGATTACGGTCACTGGTACGACAGGACCAAATTGACCCTCAAGGACATTCACAATTGTCAGTACGTCTCCTGCATGAACCCAACAGCAGGATCGTTCACTATCAATCCAAGATTGCAAAGACACTTTGCCGTCTTTGCCGTGAGTTTTCCCAACGCCGAATCTTTGACGACAATTTACGCCTCCATCTTGTCCCAGCATTTGGCCAACATCGAGCACAGGTGATTGCATGAATTTCCTCGTCCTATATTTTTACTAGAAGAAGAAATTGACTACGGTCTAAAATTACATTTAGATTTCCACTATGCGTTACCGAATTGTGCAACAACATAGTGCAGGCGTCGTTGCAGTTGCATCACAGATGCGCCCAAGTATTTTTACCAACAGCCTTAAAGTTTCATTACATCTTCAACCTTCGTGACCTTTCAAATTGCTTCCAAGGGTTGTTATTCAGTGGAAACGAGTGCCTGCAATTCGGTGTTGACGTCATAAGATTGTGGATGCACGAGACGCATCGTGTCTACGGGGACAAATTAACGGACGAGAAAGACATAGAGATGTTTTCAAAGTTCCAATTGGACATTTTGAAAAAGAATGTAGAGGAGATCGACGAGGGTGCCATATTGGAGAAACCAAATATTTATTGTCACTTTGCAGGCAAGTCGTTACTTATGCCTGTAGCACGTATTAATTTCCCTTGCATATATGTACAATCTTGGTATGAACTTGTTCAGGCGGCGTTGGAGAACCAAAGTATATGCCAGTCAAGGATTGGACCACGTTGCATCGTTTACTATCGGAAGCATTGATCAGCTACAACGACTTGGTCTCAGCCATGAATTTGGTTCTATTCGAAGACGCCATGATGCACGTGTGTCGAATAAATAGAATCCTTGAGTCGCCGAGAGGAAGTGCTTTGCTGGTTGGAGTCGGTGGTTCAGGAAAGCAGAGTCTCGCTAGGCTGGCAGCTTTCATAAGCAGCCTTGAAGTATTTCAGATACAACTAAAAAAAGGATATGGCGTCTTGGACCTCAGGATGGAATTGGCTGCATTGTATGCTAAGTCTGGTCTTAAGAATATCGGAATTATGTTCCTTATGACGGATGCTCAAGTGCCTAACGAGCAATTTCTTGTTCTTATAAATGACATGCTTGCTTCCGGCGAAGTGCCTGATCTGTTTCCGGAAGATGAGGTGGACAATATTATAGCTGGTTGGTCATGCGTTGTGACTAAGATGCGGGAGGATTTTATTCGTATAAATGATATAAAGGAGACCTTGTGTGCTAGGTGTCCGTAATGAGGTCAAAGGTGCAGGTATCCTGGATACTCGTGAAAATTGCTGGAAATTCTTCATCGACCGTGTCCGACGACAACTCAGAGTAGTTTTGTGCTTTTCGCCAGTTGGCTCGACGCTGAGAATTCGATCAAGGAAGTTTCCAGCTATAATAAACTGTACGGCTATCAATTGGTTCCACGAGTGGCCGCAAGAGGCGTTGATGTCCGTGTCGAAGAGATTCCTCCAGGAGTTAAACGAACTTCCGGAAAGTTATAGGTATCCTAGTAGTTTCCTGTAAATCCTAAAGACATATATATATATATATATAGGAACATTAATTACAGAGAATCAGCGGCAAAGTTTATGGCGCATGCTCACACGAGCGTCAACTCTGCCAGCCGTCTTTATTTGAGCAGCGAGAGACGCTACAATTACACGACCCCAAAATCATTTCTAGAGCAAATAAGTCTCTATACAAAATTGCTTGGTGCCAAAGCCAAAGAATTACAGGGTCGAGTGAAGAGACTTGAAAATGGTTTAGCAAAGCTAAGATCAACAGCTGCGCAGGTTGATGAACTCAAGGAGAAGTTGGCAGAGCAAGAAATCGAGTTGCAGCAAAAGAACGAAGCAGCGGATGCTCTAATCGCCATCGTGGGAGTGGAAACTGAGAAGGTCCAGACTGAGAAAGCTTTAGGTATTATCAAGATGACATGAGACATACGAAAGTTCGATTTTACAAATCGTGAACTTACACCGTTTTTCCTAGCTGACGAGGAGGAGTCGAAGGTCGCCATAATAGCAGAAGAGGTCTCGAAAAAGCAACGGGACTGCGAGATCGACCTGATGAAAGCTGAACCAGCTCTGCTAGCTGCTCAAGAAGCACTGAATACCTTAAACAAAGCGAATCTCACGGAATTAAAGTCATTCGGTTCACCGCCAGGTGCCGTGACTAACGTCACTGCGGCCGTTATGGTACTTTTAGCACCAAATGGCAAAGTACCCAAAGACAGAAGTTGGAAAGCAGCCAAGGTACGGTTGTTTAATATTATAATAGCAAGTACAGTTAGTAACTAGTTAGCCACCCTGTATATGGAAGTTTAGACCTTGCTCGTTCTCACAAAGAGCCATATGACGTAATAAAAATAATTTAATTTTGAAAATAGTATAGAAAATATTTTTGTAGATCGTCATGGCGAAGGTCGACACGTTTCTTGACGCTCTGATAAATTACGACAAGGAAAATATACATCCTGAGGTAATAAAAGCGATTCAGCCTTACCTCAAGGATTCCGAATTCGAACCCGAATTCGTAAGATCAAAATCCGCAGCGGCTGCTGGCTTATGTGCTTGGGTAATAAATATCATTAAATTCTATGAAGTCTTTTGCGACGTCGAACCCAAACGAAAAGCTCTGGCACAAGCCAACGCCGAATTAGCCGCGGCTCAAGATAAGCTTGGCGTTATCAAACGAAAAGTCGCTGTAAGTAATAACTTTGGGCTTTTTCTCGATACCGAAGTAATCTGCCAAGCCAATTACATCGAGTTCTTCGCCACTTTTTTATTCTGTCCTCATCCACTTTTTCTTCTTTCTCTCTTTCTTAGTCCTTGGAGGAGCAGCTGGCAAAGCTGACGGCTGACTTTGAACAGGCTACGGCTGAAAAATTGAAATGTCAAAGAGAAGCGGATGCCACCAATGCTACGATTGAATTGGCCAATCGTCTTGTAGGCGGACTGGCTTCAGAGAACGTTAGATGGGCAGATTCCGTAGCTAAGTAGGTCTGACAATTTGTTCTTTTCTTTTTACCAAATAAAATTGCGGCATCGCTATCTGTTGATTTTCAGCTTCATGCAACAAGCATCCACTTTGCCTGGTGATGTTCTTCTCGTAACTGCTTTTATCTCCTACGTGGGATGCTTCACGAAACAGTTTAGACTGGATTTATTGAATAAACAGTGGCTGCCATTTTTGCGCACTTTGGAGCCAGCAGTTCCTATAACAGAAGGTTTGGATCCATTGTCATTGTTAACGGATGATACACAGATTGCTAAATGGAATAACGAAGGTTTGCCAAACGATAGAATGTCCACTGAAAATGCGACAATATTGACCAATTCTGATCGTTGGCCTTTGATGATAGATCCTCAGGTTGGGAAAAAAATGCTTTTTAGGTACTGAGTGATTTTTAGTAATAAAAGTTCTTGTTTCGATTTTCCTTCTACAGCTTCAGGGTATAAAGTGGATAAAACAAAAATACGGTGACGAGCTCAGAGTCATTCGTCTTGGGCAGCGTGGCTACCTCGACGTGATCGAACAGTCATTGGCTATTGGAGCTACTGTTCTTGTAGAGAATATTGGAGAAACCGTTGATCCAGTTTTGGATCCTTTATTAGGACGAAATCTCATAAAGAAAGGAAGGGCCATTAAGATTGGTGACAAGGAGGTCGAATACAATCCAAACTTCCGTTTGCTCCTTCATACGAAACTTGCGAATCCCCACTACAAGCCCGAAATGCAAGCTCAGACAACCCTCATAAATTTCACTGTAACCAGAGACGGCCTGGAGGATCAATTGTTAGCCGAGGTCGTGAAAGCCGAGAGACCTGACCTGGAAGAACTGAAAGCTGAGCTTACAAGGCAGCAGAATGACTTTAAAATCACTTTGAACAGTCTGGAGGACTCTTTACTTTCCAGGTAAAAATCTTCTTGAAAATCTAATTGGATTGCAAAGTTTACTCGAAGATCCGATTGAACCGTTTTTCTTAAAGGCTCTCCTCAGCAGATAGCAACGTTCTGGGCGACACGGCCCTGGTCGAAAATTTAGAAACGACCAAGAGAACCGCTGCTGAGGTTGAACGTAAGGTTATAGAAGCTCGTGGAACAAGTCGAGAGATCGATGCTGCTCGAGAACTTTATCGACCAGCCGCTGCCAGAGCATCTCTTCTCTACTTCATCCTGAACGACCTCAACACCATAAATCCCATTTACCAGTTTTCCCTGAAAGCCTTCAGTGTCGTCTTCCAAAAAGCTATTTTGAAAGCCGATCCGGCACCGGACGTATCGGCGCGAGTGAAGAATTTGATCGAATGCATCACATACTCGGTTTTCATGTACACGACCAGAGGACTCTTCGAGTGCGACAAGTTGATCTTCACCTCGCAGATGACCTTTCAGATACTCTTAGCCAGAAGGGAGATCCTGGCCAGTGATCTGGACTTCCTGCTGAGATTTCCGATTACACCCCACGTCACGTCGCCAGTTGATTTCTTATCAAATACAAGTTGGGGTGGAATAAGGAGTCTCGCGACTAGGGATGATTTTCGGTAAGCGCTCAACTTTTCTGCTTCAAAGTGCTCAATGGGTGGATACTTGATTTTCATAAAGAATAATGGGACTGAGGATCATCCACTTTCCTAGAAACTTGGACCGAGACATAGAGAGCTCTTCGAAGCGATGGAAGAAACTGGTCGAGTGCGAGTGTCCAGAGAGGGAAAAGTTTCCCCAGGAATGGAAGAACAAAACAGCCCTTCAACGTCTCTGCATGCTGAGGGCTTTGCGTCCAGACAGAATGACTTACGCCATTGCTGCCTTCATCGAGGAGAAACTCGGTCCAAGATACATCGAGGGGAGGACGGTGGAATTTGCAAAGTCCTTCGAGGAGACCAGCCCGTCGACTCCAATATTCTTTATACTGTCACCAGGAGTCAACCCTTTGAAGGTGATTTGCCTAAGCGATACGAAAGATCCACGATAAAAGCCTTTCACGTAATTCCTTGTCCAGGACGTCGAGGACCTAGGTAGGCGATTGGGCTTCACCCTGGACGCTCAGAACTTCCACAACGTGTCGCTTGGTCAGGGCCAGGAGATTGTCGCCGAGCAAGCTATGGACGAGGCTGCAAAAAATGGACACTGGGTGGTCCTTCAAAATATTCATTTAGTCAAAAAATGGCTGCCGTTCTTAGAGAAAAAATTAGAAGTCGCCGCGGACGGTTCTCATCCTCACTACAGAGTCTTCATGAGTGCTGAACCTGCGAGTACACCCGCCGGCCATATTATTCCTCAGGTGAGCATCCCTGTATTTTTTTTTTGTTCAGGGTTTCAGATAAAAAATAATATTTGTCCTGCATAGGGAATCTTAGAATCCTCGATTAAGATCACGAACGAACCACCCACGGGGATGCAGGCGAATTTGCACAAAGCATTGGATAATTTTAATCAAGAGACGTTGGAGATGTGCAGCAAGGAGGCTGAATTTAAGGGGATTTTATTCTCCCTCTGTTATTTCCACGCGGTTGTTGCTGAACGTCGAAAATTCGGTCCGCAAGGCTGGAACAAAATTTATCCATTTAACGTGGGCGACCTTAATATCAGCGTGAGCGTCCTCTACAATTACTTAGAAGCCAGCCCCAAGGTCCCTTGGGAGGATCTCAGGTATCTTTTCGGGGAGATCATGTACGGTGGCCATATTACTGATGATTGGGACAGAAGACTCTGTGTCTCTTACTTGGAAGAATTGATGCAGCCTGACCTGATCGACGGAGAACTTCAATTGGCTCCTGGTATGATTAGATCATTTTTTAATAAAATTCTATTTTTCATTTTTACACCTTAAAGGATTCGCCGCTCCTCCCAATACGGACTTAGCTGGCTATCATGCTTACATCGATGAAGCAATGCCCCCAGAATCTCCATACCTGTACGGACTTCATCCAAATGCAGAAATAGGTTTCCTCACTACAACCTCAGAGAATTTATTCCGAACAGTTTTCGAGATGCAACCAAGGGATGCTGGGAGTTCCGGTGGACAGACGGTGACCCGAGAAGATAAGGTGAGTCAAGATAAATAAAATAATCCATCCCACTGTCACGACTGAGCAATACCAAATGTTAGGTGAAACAAATTTTGGACGAAATAATGGAAAAGCTTCCGGAGGAATTCAACATGACCGAAATTATGGGAAAAGTGGAAGAACGCACCCCGTACGTAATAGTAGCGTTTCAAGAATGCGAGCGAATGAATTATCTGACAGGCGAGATGAAACGTTCCCTTCGCGAATTAGATTTGGGTCTAAAAGGTGAATTAACGATAACATCGGACATGGAGGACCTGGAGAATGCTATATTTTTCGACCAAGTCCCACCAGTCTGGACCCAGAGAGCTTACCCGTCCTTGCTGGGTCTGGCAGCGTGGTTCGTCGACCTGTTGCTCAGACTCCGAGAGCTGGAAACATGGTCCACGGACTTTGTCGTAAGTTACCCCAAGAAAAACATGAGGAGACTGACAGGTACCATCCATTAATATTAAAATAATTTACATCCATTAATCTTACCATAAAGCTACCAGCTTCCGTGTGGCTCGCCGGCTTTTTCAACCCCCAATCTTTGCTGACGGCGATCATGCAGTCGACGGCACGACGACACGAATTACCCCTCGACAAGATGTGTCTCCAGTGTGACGTAACTAAGAAAAACAAAGAGGAATTCACGTAAGTCTACCAAACGTATACTTCAGACATGCTACCTAAGAGACACACTGTACCCTTTTTCAATTTTTTCTATTGGACCACAGCTCAGCGCCCAGGGACGGGGCTTACGTTCACGGTATCTTCATGGAGGGTGCACGCTGGGACGTTCAGGCTGGAATAATCGTTGACTCCAGAGCCAAAGAATTGTTCCCGTCTATGCCAGTGATCAACATACGCGCCATTACGCAAGATAAACAGGACTTGAGAAATATGTACGAGTGTCCTGTGTACAAGACACGTACCAGAGGTCCGACCTACGTGTGGACGTTTAATCTGAAGACAAAAGATAAGCCAGCTAAATGGACATTGGCCGGAGTGGCGTTGTTGTTACAGACTTAATGATGAATAAATAAATTTAAAATAAACAATTGAATTACTCGTTGAATAGATACTCGGCGCAATCCCGAGAACAGAATGAAGCCAAGAGTGCAGGATAGTCGAGAATACCCCGAGAAAATTGGTCCAGAAATAGAGATGGTTATTTGCTAGACGAATCTCCAAGGGCAAAACAATTATCCATTATTTGTCAAAAGTCAACACACAGAGAGACGCAATTCTTCGGGAAGATCGATGACGCAGGAGGTTGACGTAAACAAAGCCAATGTCTAACCAGCTACAAAATGCTAGAGAATTTAATTTATGAGCTCCGAGAGTTCGGATATGTGGCTGAGCATGAGGGAGTGGATGCTGCTGTATAGAATATACATAGGAAGGGAGGAAGGGAGGATAGAAAAGAAAAAAAGAGTGCACGGTAGAAGATGTAAGATTTATCTGCCTCGGGGATATAAGGGCTTACGTATTGCGGCACTGGGATCAAAATTGCATCATGTTAGCGAAAGAAATTAGATTTCCTTCGTGCGTCCCGGATTTTAAGACGCGAAAGGAACGATTTTACAAAACAGAATGGATCCCATCAAATATGCAGAGGCTATTATAGCCCTTAGTCGAGAAAGAAAAATGTTTGTGCTTCCTTTCTCACTCCTACTCTTGTTCTCTTCTCTTATAAAACGTGCGTCTCGCGCAACGACGTCTCGACGCTCGTAAAAACGTCGGGAAATTTTCAGTGTATAAAAAACCTATTCGAAGAGTCAATCGATATACAGCAAGGTTCGCCAGTTTATTAGCAACCTAAATAGCAGACGGCAACATTGGACAACGCGACCGTATTGTATGTATGTACATACATACTATACATATATACATAGTATGTATTATATAATACATCGATTCTTATATTTACATACGTTTCCGTGTAAAACACCCAACGTCATCAAGACGCCACACGTTAAATTAAATTATTAGCTAGAGCAACGGACATCTCTACCAAGTGATACATACAACGTACACAGATTAGATACAAGCAGTGAAATATGGATCAGATGATCTCTAATTCAATTTCGTGATGGATAATAAAAAATGAGATAAAAATTTCAAGAGAGATAAAAAAATTAAAAATAATATGGATTGACTCAAGAAAGTAAATGGTTGAGACGGGGTGGGAGTGAGAGAAAACGAGAAGGGATAAGAGCGAGGGTAGGATGATTAGCCAGGAAAAACCCCTGGCGATTCGTTCCGATCGATTGTCCGTATCATCCTGAATTACGGTTTTCATTAGCCCCAGCGAGAGCGAGAGAGAGAGAAAATAGGAGTGGTAGGAGTTTAGTAGCGCGGATCGAATATCCACTCATTCATACGTCACAGGGGAAGAAAAGGTTTTGGTTTCAGGGTTGGCAAGTAGCCGTGCCGTGGTGAGGTCGTCGTGAATGCGATGAGAGATTTCAATACCTAATTGGACCTCGAATTCACGTTATACGATATCGCGAAGCCAGGACTGACGTGAACGCAGCAGCAGACTATCTGACGAGGTTTAATTCAACGAGGGAGCATCGCTCACATGAAAATTCGTATTTTAATGAAACTTTTCTGGTTTCTGTGTATAGAGAGCAGCGAGGTACGGCTGAGCTAATGGTTCCACGTACGTGTGTATATATATGTATATGCATATATACATATATATATATATATATATGCATCTACTCGAATAGGGAATATTAATAGACGGTCGTTAGCGTGACAAATCGGTTGTCAGGACGACGTGTCACCAGAATGTCGAGAGTCGCGGAACTGATGACCTGCCGTGACGCCAGATGGACCGATCGAAGATCGCGATCGCATAAATAATAAACTCGCTATTGACATTAGGGTAGCTGATACTTGACTTCTCTATACGATTTCTACTATATTCCGTATATGCAGCTAATACCGGTATGTACGTAGCTGTCAACTATTATAAGATACTAGTAAATATGGTCTATACGAAATATGGACGCCGGGCGTCGCACCGCGTCACGGTTCGAAAATCGATAAAGAATTGATGGGAAGGAAGGGTATATCGTTAGTGAAGTCAAGTTGAAATCGAAGGGAGGACAAAGCGACGTCGACTAGAAGTAGTCGGGCTGCCTTATTGGATTGCAGTCTGTACAGCACCGTGACGTCGCGACGCCGTGACGAAGTGCCTCGGCGAATTTCAATCTTTTCAACTTGGCGGTTCTCGGCCGATAAGAGACGGGACAGTTCGTACACGTGTATGTACCTTATTTGGCATAGAGTACGTGTGACGGTATAGGGATATCTGCCATAGTAGGAACGAGAGAAAAAGAATGAGCGAATAAAGGACGAGGAATAAGAATGCAAATAACGGCAGGCTAATGTCTCCTTTGTCTCGAGAAAGACGCTTCATTTTTCATCGCTCCTGCCTCCCGTGTAGCTATGCAGATATACAGTGTGTATACGTGGGAGCGCAAGGGTTGGTTAATCATTTTTAAAGGACCAGAGGCAGGTGGCCGGCTGTCATCGTAACGTCCCTGTATTAAGCAGGCGGGTAGGCGACACGAGAGTAGAAATTAAATTTTCGAGGGTCCACGTGGTCCACGACCGACGCCATTGCCTTCGCGTTAAATAATGAAACGCTGTAAAGGGTGACGCGAATTTGCTTAACATATAAGTGACATTTTTCATTGCTCTCTGACCGTCAAACGTACGACACTTAATATTGCGAAACTACCCCTCCTACTTATACCCTCGTTCATTTTACACATGGAGGCTGTGTGGACCGCGTGAACTCTATAACCAAGTCTGCCAATCCTACAGGCACTTTCCTTGCTGGTCGCTCATGTCAGTCCGAAACCCTCCGGGTACGACCAACCCTTCTGTGGCAAATTGTCAAACGCACTGTCTCACCGCGGCCATTGCTACCAGACAGAGAAATGGACCTCGAGGAGATGAAAGGTGGTGGTTCAAATCGACACTGTGCATGACCTTTGGTCGGACTGGGTCTATGGATTTGTGTTACTGTTAACAGTCCTTGCGTTGCTAGTGAACCCTTATTTTTGACTCGAGTAAATTTTTTCTACAGTCAACCCTTGCGAGTAGCGGATACTCGAGATTGGCCCTTGTGAAAAATTATCTATCGGATACGTATACCAAGTGCATCTTGTTGTGGATTGTTATTTATGGGGAAAATTATTCTGATTCTTTGTAAGATTTAATTATTGTGGTTAATTGAGCTTGGGATTAATTTGAAATATGAGGGACTAATAATTAACTGAAGATACAGTGGCTCAGAGATTTCGATCGATGGGTGTACTGGGAGTGAAATGGAACGGATAGGCACGAAATGGAAGGGCCGTGGCTAATAGGGGCATTATGGTCTTTTTGAAGAGATCATATAAGATAAATATAGAGGGACCATACAAAGCCCCATAACAGGAACAGGATTACATCGTAAACACCAAAGACTGGGGATCTGACACGTATGCTGTGTGTCCACTTACGTAATACCCAATTTTTAATATATATTTGGACAATACTCGACCCTATATTTACCCCATAGATTTCAACTCGAACGAATAAATTGAATAAATATTTTTTGCCCACGTAAAAATAAAAGGTAAAAATCACAGGGAACCTTTTGCTCAAAAATGAATTTTTTTTTTCAAACGGCTCATTTTGTATCCTTGAGAAATCTTGTAATCAGAAGATAGATGTTCGTGAGGTAGATAAGGAAAAATCAACTCGAGGAAAAGACGTCTTGCGATACAAGCATATGAGGACGACGAGACGCTGCGCCTCGTTGTGCAATTAATTTTATGACATAAGAGCATAGTCGAGATTACTAATGACGACGACGTTCATTAATCACGTTATTTTTGCAGTAGATTAATTACTTAGAAAAGCGGCCAGAGTTCAGTACACTGTAGCTAGAAAGTCAAACGTCCAATGCAACGTTAATAAACTGTAGTAGCATCAAGTGGAAGATCAACAACATACATAGTCGCGTCTGAAACACGTGTCTGCAGCCTTGATAGTTATACATAGAGATACGTCAGTATAGGGTCTACCCATAAAATTCAAAAATACCCGAGCCACATACTCCTCGCCGTCAAGTTTCCCTTGGGAAGAATCCTGCAGGATTCCCAAAATCGATATCCAGCAGGCATTGCGTCCCGGCAAATGAACGAATGCGTGAATAAAGAGTCTGAACAAGAGTAAAATCCGGCAAAGTTCTAAAACAAGTGTCGAGGACACTGTCCGGTTATCCTGCAGATCCAGAAGGTTCCTGAAGCAGGATATGTCGACTAGGGTGCGCCGACTCGTGGAGTAATTACCCCTTGGTGACGGTGGGTGGCTACCCTGCAGTTAACGTCAACGACAGGACTCGAAGCAGAGAAGCAGATTTCGCAGGACCCAAGGATGCCTGAGTTGTCAACCTAGTTAGGGTCTTTGCGAAGCTTCCGTCGTGTCCTTGTTTCCCTAGGTTCCAATATGTACCACGAGTACAAGTACAGCAAGGGTAGCTACGTGCTACGTCGGAAATATCATTCAGGCTCGAAATTGGTAGTTTCGGTAAGGGTTGACATTTTGTCGCGTCTACAAGACGAGGACGTCTCTTTGAGCGCTCGATTGAACGAGAACAGAAGCAATGCGTAACGGGAGAATATAAGGGAAGCGTAAGCTTACTAATTACGTCGAGTGTAATTAAGGAGAGCGATCGAGGGCGTCAGAAAGGCATAACGATAGGCATAAGGTAGTAGTGTAAGCCAGAACTACTTTATTAAGAGAATCAAAGAGAAGAAGCGATAATGAGTGCCTTGTAAATCCAAACGGTTTACGAGGGAACCTAAAGACATATAAAAAGGGAACCACTGACCTTTGACCCTTCGCTAATAATTCTCTTTCAATTAAACCGAAATAAAAGTCTGTCCGTGGATCAGTTTCACTCACGTACTCGAGTAAAAGGCCTTGTTTTACTGTAACGAATTATTCTTTTTAATTGGACGGATTTTTCTCGGTCGACTCCTCCACTACCATCCTGCTGCCTGTAGCAATAGAAATGCAATAGTAATTTCTTCTGGCTTATACGACATAAGTAACATCCCCCAGGTAGCGAACCAGTCACGTGGTACTTTCGTTCGTTACCGTATATATGATCCAATTGATAGATTTCCAAGTGGACCGAAATAGTGAGGAATTAGAGGATCTTGATAGGATAAGAGTAGGTGGGTGGTTGGAGGGTTGGAAAGGGCCTTTTAGTCAAGGGATGATCTATATATATATATATATATTTCCTGGCATAAGGGACATAATGAGACTGCCGCTTAATACGAAAGGAGCCAGTGATCTTAGTTCGGAATTACTGGAAATTAATTAAACAGCCACGCAAAGGGTGGGAGGCTAAGGAAGGGTGACTTAGCTAACTAGAGGCCTTTGAGCAGCGCTCGACGCCGCTTCGACTCAGCAGATCTGTAAACCAATCAGTGACGCCTCGCCGATACGATGCCTAAGTCGGCCTAACTGGATCGCTTGACTAACTGCTTACTCGATTACGCGTTAGTTAGCGTCACTAGTAGCTCGTTTATGTTTACAGAGCCTTATAATTTGAACCAGGGTGTACTCTGTCTTATTGGGGAGCACTTTGATTTTTCATTCCCATCGAACCTCCGTCGTGTTCCATCGGGTGATTAGGTTGCGAAAAAATACATATATATATATATATACCGTTGATCATAAACAAGGGTTGGTTATTATCATCCAAGATTATAATTGACATTCGATAAAGTATCTACCGGATGATTATACGGCTTGTAATGACTTGTTTTTTTTTTTTTCCACCCCGTCCTACATACGAGTCTCGTAGGCACAATGGTTTTTTACCCTCTGGCAGTGATACTGCTGATACCCATGGACTCTCGTGGTCCAATCTAAAGCGTCGTCATATTTTTCGTAAATCCCAGTGGGCCCTGGCTCATCGCGAACGAGATATTTGATAGGTGTAGCCTCGCCAAACACCGGGACACTGATTGTGTGCTTTGTCTCGTAGGACGCGGTGAATCTATTGTCATAATTAACCGGACGGGGCTAATTAGAATAGGGGACATTTATTCGGCCGTTACCCACGGGACAGATGGCCCCGCATATTGTTTGGCCATCGGACAGTTGCTGGATGCAGCGGGTTTGGCTATGGCTATTCTCTGTGTTTGAGCGTCGCGACGCCTGACAATGAAGAGAGTACTTGTATGTTTGGCGACGCCTAATTATTTCATGTTTCACGTGTGTACCTGCGGCTACCATGTTTGTACGAGTCGTACACGGCTTTCTAGATTCTGTCCTCACTTCGTCTCTCTCTCTCTCTCTCTCTCCCTGAATTATTTTCACCTATCCGTCTACTATATTCGTTGAGAAGCAGGACGCTGATGCTATTGGATTCTACGTGTGACTGTACGCTGCCACTTTGGCATTTGTCCTATATGCTAGTACAGTATTCATTGTCACCTACCGTAGCCCCGTACTGTTCCACTATTGGTTGTATCTAGACTATTTTAACCAAAGGATTTTTATTTTGTCTGGTACAGTTAGCCCGATACGTGTGCTATTATATCCCTTTCATCCCTTTCGCTTCTGTCGAAACCCTTAAACCTGTTGCAGCGCGGCTCACGTTACATCCCTGAATTTAATCCGCTTGATTTCATCTATGAGAAAGTGCCGTGGCTAAAATCGCCCTTAAGGGAAGCGGCGTGTACGTCATATAGGCAGAAGGAGCGAGAGAGAGAGAGAGAGAGAGAATTAAGGGATGAAATAGAAACCTAGGTACATAGAGAATGTCGAACACAGGGGTAGACAGACACCCTCTTAAAAGGCGCTGACGGGCCATCAACAGTTAACTTGAGACTCGTCGGAGCGAGTGAATCGTGCGACGTCAACTCGCGAAATTACACATCCCCTACGCGAACCACCCTCAGACCTTGATACACCCACGGAGAATTTCGCAGATCCGCCTTACATCAGCCACGTTGGCAACGCTACCCTTATTGCCATTGCGAATCTTTATCCCTGGTACAGACTGCCATACCGATCCCTACGTACTACGACTTGGCTGAGTAACGTTTGCTCAGAAAATATTATAAACTAATATTTGCTCTTCGGCAAACCCTTCGTGGCTGCGGGCATTCTTACGCCAACGCGTTTACTTTAATATGATTAAGCCGCTACGTGATTTATTATATTTCGTGGATCCTGTGACTTTCCAACCCACAGCACGTATGTTCATTCCATCGTCTACGGCGTGTACACATGTGCACATGTGCACTGGAGAATTCGACCGGATATCTTTTTACCCTTTTCCTCTAGGCACATCCGCAGAAGCTACTGAACTTCCTATTTATCCTCGTACCCTTTATGAAACGTCTTATGCTAATTCTTCGAATCCAGTCGATTTTTCTTCCCATGCTTTTACACCATGCACGCTCCTAGCCATCCATCCACCCCACGGTGTCTACCGACTGGAATTATCTAGCAGCGTTTTCTCGGTGGTTTAAGACACAACAATTGCAAGCAATTTTGAGCACAATGGCCGAGGTGTGATGACGCCTGGTTGGCCACATTGTCAGTAACTCGAAGCCACACTGGAGGGACGGACTTCGGCGGTAGGTGAACTGGGAAGTGCGGGGGGTCTCGGCAAAGGGTTGCCCCGACGTACCGTCGTGATTTACATGTTTACCGGTCTGTTAGTAATTGGAAAATTGTTATTGTGCCGTTTCGAGTCTTGTTTAAATAGGCCATGTTGAACTAGACCCATGAACTAGTCGAATGAGAGTGAACGAGAAGCGACAAGAGGGTAAACCATAGTCCACCCCACTTTTCCGTCTCACTCTGTTTCCCTGACATGCGGTTGCAAACTATTGACCCCCAATCCCCAAAATGAAAATACGTCTCCGGTTTTGCTCTCGCCCCATCCTCTCTCACCGTGCAAGAATAAAGGACCAGTTTTTCATGCTTCATATTTTATCGTTTACCTACAGTCCTTTGCTACCGTGTCCTATCCTATCCGCCATACGATTTACACATACGCGCTAGCACCTATGTACCAAACATAGTTAACCCTTCTTTTTGCATAAGACCAATCCATCGAATATCCTCCGTAGAATATTTAGCGATTCTCATTTTTTGCCATTGGCCACGAGGAGAGAATTAAAGAGAAAAAAAGGAGAAAGACCTTTCTCCATCTTTCATTCAAATTTAATGAATTCCTCGTGAATAGCAGGATTAATACATTGGCATAGAGAAGAGGCGATTTGAAATTCTTTCGATCGCCGCCATTGAAAGCTGTCATGGGAACTCATAACCCTTTGAACCCTCGAATTTCGAAGCGTTATCGCGTCCCCACCGGGACTCAGAAACAACCGGCTCCTGTGAATGCAACCGGGGATTATCCGTACTCTCCTATAGTATATACACCATGGCTTGTATATCTATATACATCCATTATAGCTATATACCCATAAATATATATGTATATCACGCACCGAGACAATACCAGGATTACACTTTATATTCTGGCTCTCCATTCCTTTGTCCATTATCTCGCCATAGTAAATGCAACAGAAGTTTCTCGAAGCGCGATCGCTTTACGTCCCTATTTATTATGCTTGCCTTACATTTTATGACTCACGCAGCAGGTGAAAAATATACCTAAACCCTATAACCCCTTTTCGAGAGGTGTCCCTTTGATTTCAAGATCCAAAAAGTATGTCTTACCTGCTCGTCAATTCTCGAATCTCCCTGGCATGTGCTTTTTTTCCCTATTTTCCATTTTTTTTATTCTCCATTCACTGTTCGCTATTGTCAAGTGGACTTTCATATGCGACGAGACAATTAGCTCGCTATGAGCATTAATAAGAATGGTTGGCCGTCGTGAAGAGACGTGGGAACATAGAGAAAGGTTGAAGTGAGGAGGGCGGGGGGGTGTCAATGCCTATGATGACGTCACATCAAATGTAAATTATAATAATTCTATATCAATGCGTAATGTCCAGCTAGCATTGTGTTACATATCGCGTAATTCCATTCGATTCCTGAACAATGCTTTAATCACATGGACAGTGTCCGAGTTCACGAGGTGATATTTATTCGTCAAGTACTACATGGGAGAAAAGGGTCAAACAAAACGCGCATCTGCGCCATTATATAACATCGGTTGGTATATAAGTGCTATACTTATTATTATTATTTATTTGAAACTACAATGGGTTTGGGGTATAAATAATAATCATTTGGGTATTCAGGTTTCGTGATTCATCCCTTAGCGCGAAATCCTGAGTCTCCAATGTCCAGTATCGTTTGGACCCTTCCAGTCGTGGATTAGGATTCTAAACCCTAACGATTATGTATATAGCAGTAGGAATTGTTACTGGCTGATTTTGAAAATTATTTTCTTTAATCCCTTGACTACTGTTAGACATGCTTTTTGGTACGTACCAGTCGAGAGTCCAAATTTGTGTATGGTATATAAAGAGTATGGAGGATGGAGGCGAGTGTGCATGAAAAAGATAAAGAAAAAAGAGAATATCTAACAAGCTACTCTTGTAGTCCTTCTGTGCGACCAAATCGAAATCTGTATTGGTCCTGGGTCTTGTGGAAGGTTCTTTAATTTTTTTTTTGGTACCTTTTTTCTCCTTTTGCAACTGGTCCCGTCGGTACTTCAAAGTTTCAGTGCTCTGTAGGGTGTGCCCGAGGACACACGGTTCGCTCTTTGAAATTTTGTTAGGATCCTTGAGGATCCTCATCTGAGAGGAGAAGAGCGGAAGGATGGCCACTGACCTCATCCGTATAGGTAGGACGAGAGTCCTTCGTCGTGCTCGAGAGGCGAAGGAAAAGAAAAAGAAAAATAAAAAGGTGACGGCCTGTGGGAAACCGGTCGTGAAAATAGACTTTATTCCATTGACAGATTTATGATTCATATGTATTTTTTGTATGATATTATTTCTAAACGAGGACAATGGTTGATAACAGGGACTGCAACTGGGTGAGTGAATTTCGGTCAACTACCAGACCAGATAGTGGCTTATTATGTTGCGGTGGGTAGTGGGGTCATGTTTAGCAAATGGCAATTAGCCAAGACCGGTCTTCGCGAGTTCCCGTTACGAGCGCATGCAAATGATCGACGAGGCTTTGGGTTTCGGAAATACAGATTTCACGAAGGAGTGCGCGGAGGGCCGGAACGTGTTCGTTAATTGAATATTCATACGTGCGAGTGTATTTACATTTTGTCGAATTATCATATCGGCCTCCACCGTGAAGGCATGCATTCCCATAGTAGCAAAGGGAACTTGTACTCTTCGGGTTGTTAAAATTTACGAAAATTGCCCTCTGATGCGAACAATCTAGGGAGAGGGATGGGAAGGCAGCTCTGTTAGCTGTACTCTAGTGAACGAAGGAAAACAGGTAAAGCGAGGAGAGCGAGAAGGATTTGTATTTGGAATCCAACCAGCAACGTGGTACAGTGTGCCTACTTAATGCAATGTTTGCCCTTTTCCCAAAAGACGTATGATTTTCGTAGAAGCAGTGACGCGGACACGTAGCTACCACTAAAGGAGATTGTTTGAGGGTAAACAGAATGAAACGTCATCGAGAAAGGGATGATTACACCCCTTGACCCCCGTCTGCTCTATTTCAGCTAAATGGAACGAGACGAGAAACAAAGGAAAGTGGGAGCGAGTGAGAGAGAGAGAGAGAGAGTGGATGAAATAAAGATAAATTACTCCTGCTCTTCATAATACGCGACTTTCCATAAGGGATGTTCTCCCAGTGAGAAGCACGCAATTCGCGTATTCCCCCGAAAGAAGATTAGGCGTCCACTCGGCGTGCGTAACACAGAATGAAGACTACCAACAATTTCACGCACGATGCATATTTGCAAGTGCTCGTGTCCAGGGGGTAGTAACAGGGGCTGCTGCCGCCTGGGCGGCCATGTTGGTTCCCAATTAAACAAATGCCGCTCGCAACTCGAACAACCCCTCGCATCGCTTTCGCTTTTGCTTGAGCACGAAAAGGGGTGGGAGTGGGGGGTACGCAATGGGATGGACCACACACGTGTCGACGAGTATGTGAACGCGGCTTAACTCTGTTACGCTACGCTCGTCACTGACCAGGCTCTCCCTATCGTATAGACTGTGATGCCTGCCTCATTCACTAACTGCCCGACTGCCATACTGGTCCTTTGAATTTGTAATTCTTCACGCGCTAGCGAAACGTCTAATTAAATGACGAGTAGAGGCGTCTGTGAAAACCAAGGCAGTTTCAGCAGATTCGCTGGGTCGGGCTGTTGGATTCTGAAAACGGGTAGGAATTATTATTAGCTTATGATGTTGGCTAAAATTCAACCTGCTGAATATACCCAGAGAGAGAGGGAGAGAAAGTTGAGGGAGGGAGAACAAGACAGCCTGAGCACTTTTAGCTTCTTGCTGGATTACATTACAGGGTCAAATATTGTAGTAGCCCTTATGGCATGGTCAAGCTGTTTGACTTACTGATTGTTCGTTCGTCCGTTCTTCCAGTAGGATGAACCAGGCGTCGCGACGCGTCAGCAACGCTCGACTCTATGTATGTACCACAGGCTAATCCTGATGAGAGTAACCTTCTCTTCAAGTTCAGAGAGGATTCTATTATGTGCTGGTCTAAGAGTCAGAAGGATTTATGAAACATGGATTTTTTTTTTTTCCTTTACTTTACTGAATCCTGATTTCGAGGATCCTTGAAATTCCTATCGCTTAGTCTTGAGTCTTATTCATTCTCATCCGGTGGTGCCTGCATACTGCGATGCTTTTTACGGTACTCTAGTACTTTAGGGGCAATCGATGACCCTTCTCTGGCAAAGTACTCTCCTCATCCCCGTTCAAACAATGTCCAGCTTGGTAATCATTAGTCATTTGGATTGGCTCTCTGTTCACTCATTCGCTCGTTCATTTGGTATTCTCCTTTTCACCCTCATCCTCGCTCACACTCTCTCTCTCTCTCTCTCTCTCTTTCTCTCTCTCTTGTGGAAGCTTCAAATTTCAAGGGTGGCTAATATTCCTGGCTCGATTTTAAAACGTACGAGTACCCACTTGACGGGGGTTACCAGTAGATCTTCAGATTCTTGATAACATAGATACGGAGGAAAATACTTATCAGGTTGAATTTTCATCTCGTGATCGAGTCTCAATGATTATTCCTGGAGATCCTCTTCTTACGCAAATATTTAGTATCCAATCTCAGTTCGAGAAGTAATTCGAAAATTGCAGATCTTCGACAGCTTCCCTAAGTTCATCTTCATCTCCTGTAACTCGACAGCTGAGACAAAGTCCCTGATTATCTTCTCGTGATTGACTTCGCAGTATACGGGTTTATCTCTCAGGGGAGATTCTGATAACAGGGCCGCCGCTGTCCTGGTTTCTCGTAGACGTGCTTTGAATTTTCAAGGTCCAATCCAAAAAAAAAAAAGTTTGCTTTTTAGTTTCTTCATCTCACTCACGTGCACACGTTGCCATCGCCGAGATCTTGCTGTCGTCCAGTGGGATATACAAGTCGCGAAATTTTTAAGACGTCCGGTCCTTTCGGATGCTGCGGAGTCTTATGGAGCGGATATAGAACATTCTCGAGAGCAGATTCTGGCTAGGAAGACAAACAACACGGTTGTAATTGGCCTTATTGAAATACGAGATGAAATAAGAGATCTGAAGTTGGCTCTTGTCGAAAGCCGATGCGCTCCTGAACAACATAATAACCCCAGTAGTCTAGTACACTGTCATCGAATGGAGGGTTGAATCCAGGTTGTTCCGTGGGTTAGGGTAAATTGTACATTGATTAAACTTTTGCCGATTTGATAGCTCGTCTAATTGACGAGTAACGAGGTATCTAGTGCAAAGTCTTGAATTTGATCGAGGAAATAGGATCCGCGTGATTCACTCTCCTTTAATGAGTGTCGCGAAGAAAATTACGTTGAGGTGAAGAGAATAGATAAGAGAATCTGGCAGATACAAACGTTTCGGCGAGTGTCGTTAATCCTTGAAAGTCCAAAAATATCGACGGCGATTTCTTGAGGACGAAGTAAACAAAAGGATCCGTCACCTAAACGCGTGTAGTAACGAGCTCAACTTTCTCTAACTGTCGCATTAAAAGTCGCTAACAGCCAATTTCTTGGTCTCGTTCACTCTCCCGGTACCATCCTCCGAATTTCAACCCTAGTGTTAAGGGTGAGAATACTCGTGGAGGATGGCCGTGCCTCATCTCGTCGCTTCGCATCATCCCCGTGAGTAGCTGCTGATTGGACAACGGAGCAGGTCAGTGGGCCAGCTAGGACATAAGTCGTATGACGGTCAGGGGTTGAGGGAGAGTGAAGTGAAGGGTGCCAAAGAGGGGTTGAGTTGGACTGTGAAGAAGGGATGGAGGGAAGAAGAGAGTTACGACGAAAGCTTTCAGTGAGGAGGACAGGGTGGATCTTGAGGTCTGGAGAGCGCATGGGTGGAAGAGAGTACAGTGGTCGTGGAATATAAGGGGGAGAGAGAGAGAGGGAGATACAGAGTTAAACAGCGAGCGAGGGACTCGCAGAGGACTGGTCCTCTCCAATCGAGTTTTCCGTTGTCACCGGGTGGGTGGTGGCAGACGAGGGAGCCCCAAAACGCTGAATAGGACGCGAGACAATGGGGACCTCGGGATTGCACGTCGAGTTTTCCGAGTAATTAAGCCTCCGTTTCTGTATTTACCGTAGTATTATTGTAAAGCCTTATTTTTTATCAAGAGATACCCGAGGGATCTGCACGCGGAGATGTAGACGCCTCGCTGAGAACGTTAACAATTAGTACTGGGCTGAATTACGTGAACGTTCCTCGTTATTGCCTCCACCCTCCCCTCATCCACTCCCCCTCCTATCGGACTCTCGTAATTCCTCGAAAAATCATAGTTCTCTCATTCAATAGCCACATGCTGAAATAAATCTCTAACCAGCAGGCAGTCTATCTTAGGACAGGGATACAGAGCATGGGATGCTGGGTGTGTATAGTCGCAAGAATAGAGTGCTGGGAGAGGAAGGGGCGATACCGTGAGATAAAATAGAAGAAGAAATCTCGACGCTAAGTGGTCAATAATAAATTGCATTTGACCGCGAACAATTCGATTTCGACGAGCGGCAGGGAGCGTCGCGACGCCAAGAATCGTCTACGACGACCAGAAGCAGGAACCCTAGGGTCTGATTCACTGGTGCACTTTTCGACGAAGGACGGAAGATGGGCGGGATAGTGAAAAGAGGAGAGAAAAGGAAAAAGTAAGAGAAGTAGGAAACACAGCATTTAGGCTAAAAGCAAACGTGGATTCGCAAAGGCGAAGCGAATTGATTACCAGGCTTATGTTGACAAAGTGGAGGCGACTTCCTGTCTCTAGATTCTCATAGTGACCCTGAGCTACTAGGAATTTCCTGGGATTCCCTCAAATAATTGCTACAGTCTGGACAATGGCCGTCAATTAATACCAGCACGATGAACGACATTGAACGACGTCGTCCCAGGACGTCCTGATCCTAGAAGGAAGATGCTGTTAGATCTTATGATCTTATGATCTAACAGCATCACCACGGTAATTCAGTTCTTTCTTTTTATAGACGCAAGCATCACGACGTTTCTCACGGACGAATCATAATAGTCGAGGGAACCCATAGTAGACCCGTTCAACTATTTCTTCAACACGTTGATCAGTTATTACTCTCGGTAAATCCCCACAGTGAAGTCTCGAATTATGTAACAAAACACTTATGCATATATATGGATCTTTGCCTATGTTGATATCATGCGCGTTCGTATCTTCCCACCTTTTTCCTTAATCGTTTTCAAGGCTGTCCAGATGTCGCTCTACGATACGTCTACGAGAATAAAATTTATACAGATGGGAATGATGCGTAAATACATTTAAAAATATACTTTACATCCCAATACACTGTTTTCGTTGTTTCGTCAGTCAATACAGTACTGAAAACGAGTGCACGTGCACCGAACTGAAGTTTCTCATAATTTAGCCACTTTCGTCAACAGCCAACGACAAACATTTCCTCTTCTCTAATTTGCAGAAAATATAATTTGACAATCAAAATAATTGACGTTTCTTCCTCGTCGCGTCGTACTTGACTGGTATGCGAGGTATGAGAATATTTTAATAGAGGAAACATTTTCACTTAATTACTCACGCTAATGGCTGCACTTACGAAAATTCACGTGTCATTGTAATTTCCTTATTTTCTACGTATTTACGTAATCACTATTATTCGTGTGAATAATTCCAATATCTTTCAAATCAATTTTCCCTTTTCACCGTAACACATACTAAAATACTCCTTAAGCTAACGATCAAAGTAAATTTTATATATTGACGTATATTTCAACTGCTATTAATATACATATATGAAAATATAGCTCTTCCAGAATTTCAAATTGTTTCACTTTTTTTTTTTACACATAAATCCTCCTATTTACGCAGCTGCAATTAATACCGTATAATATCCGAAGCCCGTGTTCGTTATAAATAAAAGACTAAGTCATCGTTATAATTTCTTCACAGTGCATTAAATGACACAGCAGCCAACAAATATTGAATCCAATGAAGTCTTTAATCCTGAGCTGTCAAATCGTCGCCATTATCTTTCTATGTAAGTACACGTAAACATTAACCTGGTCATTATTTGTATAGATAATTCAATCTGACACGAAAATAATCAAAAATTTGTTATTATTATTCTATACGTCAGTCACTACCCACGTGGCTCGTTCCAATGACGTACACGACTGTCCCCAAAATTCCACATTTCGTTGCGATACACGTTGCCCAGAATTGTGTCACATAATAGGTCACGAGTTCTTCAGATGTCCAACCGTATGTATTGACACCTTAAAAAAAAGTTATAAAACCAAAATTCATTCAATCCTCTCATTACAGGATTGCCGTTGGGGTTGTTTCTGCAACGATGGATACATACGAGAGTCTCGAGGTGGTCCGTGTATACTGCGAAGTGATTGCGTGAATTAATATATAAAATGAACCAAAACTAAACCTAATAACACAACATGTATACAAAATGATTATTATACCTTATTACTCGTTTGATTATAAAACGATAACACGGACGATTATATAATAAAAAAATCGAATTATTCAACTTCAGGTTTTCCCTCATCCGCATCATTAATTTGTATGACATATTTTTATTTACCACATATCGCACGCACGTCCGTTTCATTTACTACACCAAAGTTTCGTAAAATACGATAAACGTGGTTGCAGAATCCAACAGTGATGAATCCTAATAATTTAATTACCGATGTAACAAATCGATTGATCGATCGTTAATAAGACGTGTTAATTTGCATTCCCACGTTTTCATATTCATATATCATTTATATACGATCGTCGCGGTTCTGATTCATTGCAGGCATAACACATGCTCGCGTCTTATCGGCTGTTTCCAAGTACCTCAAATATCTGACTGACGTGGTTGCCGTGCGGGAACTTTTTGTATAAAAGCTACTCAGGTTGAGAGGAAAGACGAATTTTAATCCAATCTGTCGAAGTGATCGGACATCAAGATGAAGAAAGTAACAAAAGTTTTCCTTCTCCTGGTAATCGTTGCCATACGTAAGTACAGTGGGTCGACAGTATCGACGTGGCTCCTTGTTTCGTCAGCAATAATAAATTTCATAAGTCTTACTGATTAATATTTTTGTCCTCCTTAAGATATTACGCAGACTTATACTAGAAGGATCGGGGATCGCCATGTATGTGCAAGGAACGAAGTTTGGTCAAGTTGTACCACTGGCTGCCCTGAACGATGCATTTCCGACGATCGAGTCTGCCCAGCGGTGATCTGAATATTATATGAAAATAATATAGAAAGCAATAGTTCGATTTAATAATATTTAATTAATATTATTTTTCTCAGGTTTGTGGACCGCCTGGTTGCGTCTGTGCTTCCAACTTCAAACTGAACGACAATGGCGAATGCGTTATTTGCTGAATACGGTTAACTATTTTCCAACGACGTATCTTATGATGGTGACCGACGCAAATTTAATCATACATAGTAGAGCTTGGATTTATTGATACGGACGGGACCGGAAGTACTATGGATAATTCAATAGTATATAGATATTTTGTCTATTTACGAAAAATGAATAATTCGTGAATTCGATGATTATCGAGGATATTCTTTCTTTAAATCATACTGTATCTGGGATTTATGTGTTGATTATTATTGATTATTTTAATAACGATGATTGAACCGGCGCCACTATATTCCATCGATTGATCGTAAATCTTGCGATTTTTAAGGATAAATATATTAAACTCTGCTATAAAAGAGAATCTGGCTTGTTAAATACACACACGCTCACATATGTATAATGTTTTTATTTGCGAAGATTTATCATTAATAAATAATCCACAGTGTATATTATTCGTTGTGACGTCTTTATTTAATATTATATAATATTCCTTCCAAAATAAAAAACGCATAAATAATTTTTGAGAATAAGCAAATAAACGCTGTCGTATATTACAGTCGTAATCAAGTATAGATATATTTTTGCATGATTAATACAATTGTTTGCTATAAAAATAAATACATACCACGTGTTGAATAAATGACCCTGAATTTATATTTCGAACTGCAAATGACTCACGTGGTTGCGTTTAGAAAAGCAAGATTACGTAAACGTGTTTTTATCTTTGACAGTAAAATAATACATGAACAACGCAGAAACAAAACACATCTAGTCATCGACAAATCTTGACTCCCGTGGCTTTTTAGGCTGCTGGCGGATCACAGGAAGACTTCAGGATGCATTCGTCACTTGTGTTCGATCGCAGCACGTATCCTTCTTCACAAAAGCATCCTTTCACGCAAACCTAAAAATTCGACGTACACACGTTAAATTCAGTTTTCAAAAATTACCTAACCAACGCAGACATACTGACCTGAATGCAAATGCCTTGCGGCGTGTTGCAAATTTCAGGACAGGCTGATCCACATTCCGAGTAAATTTCATGCGCCCCTCTACATATGCAACTGCATATGGGTTCACTCTGCTCTGAATCTAACGAACAATATTTAACATAGATACTAAAAAAAAAGTAATTTCACAATGAAAAAAAAAATGATACTCTAAAATATACAGTAATAACGTATCTGATATACGTTGTTATCAAAATACTCACATATGACCAAAACAGTCACGATAAAAGTTAGTAGAAATAATATCTTCATGTTAACAAGGACTCGGAATCTGCTGATGATACTGTGTCCAGATGATATCATCTTTCCCTTATATACGAAAAATCCACAAAAATAAAATGTCGCCAAATATTTGATTAGGTGCATTGTATTTATTAATAAGAATATTGTATTGGCACAACGCAGGATACTAAATTTATTGTGGTGTCGCATAATAATTTACATCCTCGTTATTTTTATCTATAAAAGTTCATGCTTCTACGGCGGCCAATACTATTCGAGATGGCAGTCACTTTGGGTCGTGTTCAACGTCCACTATTAAAATAAGAAAAGAGGGTTGCATCCTATTTACAATTCAAGTCAATATCATAGTTTTTAAAAATTTATTTATTATCACCAAATCCAATTTGGGTTATCATTAAAAAATTTTCAATGCTCTCGAATATCGAGCAAAGAGTGATGCATTCGTCAACCCACGGGTCATTGTTCAGTTGAAGGGTCACTATGAGATAATCAGGGTCACTTTATGAACACGTGGTTGTTTTAAATAAAATTATTCCAGTAGCTTTAGGTAGGAATGTAAATTATATCTGTGAAAATACTTGATTGAATGATATCGATAAAATTTTGTTATCAATCGATTATAATTAGGTTCAATTCGTAAAGGGACACTTCCTGCAGGAATGCATCGCTGCGAAGCTTCCGTCGAATTGATCCACCCGAATGCTAATGTATTTGTACTTAAATTTTATTTACTTCCAGAACTGCTTCCGGCATACGAATTGGTAAATTAAAATTCCAAGTGAGTAAATACAACTGTTACGTATAAAAGCCAGAAGTAAGACTAAGCTGTTACAGTATCGTATGAGATTCAGAAGCTTCAAGTTGTCGAAATGACGAGCTGCTCCATACTGGTCGTCAGTGTTTTTGTGGCTTTTCTGAGTATCTGTAAATATTCGAATACTGTTTTATTGATTAATAAATATCAAAATAGTATTAAAAGAGCATGGGATAAATTTGATTTTTTTTTTATTATATACCTGGCACTTAGATACGACACAGGTTGCAGCAGAAACTTCAATAAAGTGCACGGAGCCAAACGAGGAATTCGCACAGTGCGGAGATGTTTGTCCTATATATTGTGACACGCCCCTGCCCCACCCCTGTCCCAGAGTACGTATTTTATTTAATTATCGACAAGGCCAAAAAAAATCGATATTAATAAAAGTTCGTTTTTCAGATATGCAAAGTAGGCGGTGGCTGCGTCTGCAAGGAAGGATACGTGCGAAAGTCGAAACGCAATCCCAGATGCATCTTAAGGGAATCGTGTTGAAAGACAGCAGAATGAAAAAATTAATCGAGTTTGATTAAAGTAATAAAATATTTTTTTTTATTTTCTCTACAATTTTCTACAACCGACAGTAGAATGAACTTGTCGAGATAATTGTTATTCGAGTAAATCAATAAAATTCAGCTTACACTTATCACGTACATTCTGCATAGTCAATATTTGCATACTCGAGGATACGATTGCGAACAATTTTTTATACGAGTGTTTATATTAATATAATATATAAGACGATAAGGAGGTATCAACCAGTTCAAAACCTTGAGACAATGCAAAGGTTCTTAAGAATTGAAGTAACAATAAATTGAATAAATTTAAATACCGTGCAAATACGTTGCAAATTATTTTAGATTAGTCACCCTTAATTTCGCGTATCTTTTATTTACAATTTTATATCGACCATTGCTCGGCTGTCAGTTATGTGTATTTACCAAATTTTTCCATTTCCTCTTACAAATGCATTCTGGGTCTTATCTGCAGGCAGTTAGTCTCCACGTGTATCCCAGGAATGTCAAATTTAACGCCTGCGAAACACCAACCCCACATGTGCATCAAAGCATGCAATTTAGTATGTTGCAATAATTTTTATTATAACGTTAAAAAATGCGAAAAAATCGCGCAATGCAACGAACATTTAACTTATATCGCAACGATGCGAGATAAGCTATTTCTGTTTAAGAGATTACAAACTCAGAGATAACTCAACATTCATCTGCATCAAGAAGAAAGATTATACATTGACCTTGGCAGGAAAAAAAAAATGTAATAATCATACGAATTTAAATTCAATAAATCAATCCAACATGTTTATCGATCATGATTTAAATATCGATTTTTTTTTAAATCATCCCCTTTTAGTATCGCGCTTTTTCTTTTTACAATTTTTATAAAACATCCTACGTTTCGAAATAATCGAGAAAAAATGTAATGATAAGTTCACAATGCAGGTGATTAAACATCCACTAGAATACGTGGTTCTAATAACACATAACGATTGAGTTACGTATACATATATCGGGTTAGGAAAATTGTGTAGCTTCAGGTGAAAAAAGCAGCATCTACGATTATGAAATCGAAGACTGTCCTTACGTAGCACATATCATTCCCCTTTATTCGCCAATCAAAGACCCAATCGTCAGGTTAGGTCCAGCGTCTTGACCGCGTTGCATCATCCGAGCAAATCTTCTAAATTTATTTCTCATTAAAAAAAAAAACATACCCAGTAAGAGTTTGATGTCTTATTACTTTTTTATTGCACCTGATAAGGAATAAATATTGCACCACACTAAAAACATACTTCAGTTCAGAATGCTTGGTTGCACTTTAAGAAAAGCCAGGACATAAAAATACAATACTAAATACATACAGCAGTTGAGGAAACATCCGATGCAATACTTTAGCATACAGATATACCTAAATATTGACAAAAGTTTCATCAAGTATAAAAAGCTAGCGACTCAAACCATTTCGATTTAGTTTTGCATTCAGTAACAAATAGTAACAATTTCCCGTAACGAAAATGAATAAGACTCTCATCGTATTTCTGCTCGTGGTGTGTTTGGCTGTCTGTAAGTATTCTTTCTGCTACCAGCCACAACTAGTCACTTTTAATACAACTAATTGCCCATCGGCCGAAACTTTACAATTGTCACATTAGATTCCGAGCAGCAGCGTCAGCGTTGCCCGAAGACTCAAGTTTTCAAAACGTGTGGTACGCGATGTCCCCGCATATGCAACGTGCCGCCACCTAAAATTTGTACCAGGGTACGTAATACGTGATAATAATAACAACAACACGTAACACATACGTACTACGTATGTGATGTAACATTTCTAATTTTCACAAATAATTAAACAACGACCATCTCAGAATTTAATAAATAATTTCATACGTGCTTAGGAATGCGTAAGAGGCTGCTTCTGCAGAGACGGACTCATATTGAAATCTCGTGGATCAAATGTTTGCGTCCACCCGCGAAACTGTCCACGTTAATTCGGAGGATTTTGACGTGCCGAAAAATCGTATCTGATGTATCAACATATGTGTCGATCGGATTGATTAAAATATATATAATATATATATATATATATATATATAATAATATAATCTGTCATTTAAATTATCGCCTATACCTAGTTGTGTGTAAAATGAATAAAGCACGTTAAATAAGTCACATTAGTCATCACTTAACAATTCCAATTGCATATATAGATATAATAATACATATAAGTCATACGACTATACATGCAGTAACAAACACAGAGTCGTTGAACTTTTCTATAAAAAAAAAATATTCTTATTTTCTTTTTAATGTTACTGATTTTAATGTTAGTGCATGTATACTGCAATGCAATTTAACGTGTGTAACGTATGGACATGGGTATTGATGTGTATAATAAAAATATATACCTAAAATAATACATATGATTAGTATGTTAATTCTATGCCAATACTCGCTACTAAATAAAGCGAATAAAGCACGTTGATATTTTTCACCAAGTTTCACCTATTAATGCTTACTGCGTTAAGATAAAGAGAAAAAAAAAGAAAAACAGACTGGAGCGTGTAGCGCAGATGATTAAATATCTGACGCATCATTTTATTTTGCATTGTTAAAAACACGGCGATTCTCAAGTATAAAAGGACGTAATAGAAATTATTTTATTTTAGTATCACATTCGAAGGTGATATATGCTATTGCAACAATGTCTAAATCTTTCATCCTACTTCTTCTTACGATCTGCTTGGTTGCCTGTAAGTATACGGACTTTATCATTAGGCACTTTTTCTTTATTATTATTGCAACAATAAATTTTGCAATTCTTACCTTAGTTTCCAAGCAACAACAATGCGGACCGAATCAGGTTTACAAAACTTGTGGTCCCATATGCCCCCCGGCATGTGACACCACGCGGCATATAATTTGTCCTAAAGTAAGTGTCGCGTTATGTATTTTGAGGAATTCATATAAATATCAAAATTTTCACAGACGTTCATTTATTTTTAGATCTGCGTCAGAGGCTGTTTCTGCGCAACGGGATACGTCTCGGTATCTCACAAGTCACGTGACTGCATCCCCTCGTCCCTTTGTCCAAGATAATTCGCCAGTAATTACCATCAAAGACATTTTCGAAAAAATCACTAATATCCATACTCGATACAAAATATATACTTTAAACGTGTAAAAAATGTTATTTAATTTTTATAATAAATTTTGCCTCCCAAAATTCAAATCGACCATTTTTACTTATGAAGTCACTTCAACCCTCGCTTGTTATCTTTAACTACAAATTAAAACAATGACCAGCGTGCAGAACAAATGTTCACATATCTGTCCCACCATTTTCTGTATGTTTTATTCATACGAATAACGTTGCGTATAAAAGACGATAACGCATATAGTCACTGATTAGTATCACTTCGAATACGTCAACGTACGCTTGACAAATATGAAAAAGTTTCTCGTTCTCCTCCTCGTATTCTGCATGGCAGCCTGTAAGCATCCTCGTTGTACTACTAGCAATAAGACGTATCGCCGCATTTGCATTGCAATTAATACGCGACTCTTAATTCAGTTTCCAAACAACAGGACAACGAATGTGGACCAAATGCGGTTTACAAGAGCTGTGGTACTGCGTGTCCTGCAACGTGCAATTCAACCCAAAGTACCCAGCCCTGTCCTACAGTAAGTACTATATATACGCATTGACTGTAGTCCCTGATAAGCAATTGGTATCAACACGAAATTACATACACGTTTATTTCCAGGTTTGCGTACCAGGCTGTTTTTGCGAAGCAGGATACGTATTCATTTCCTTGCAAAAGAGGCAATGCGTTCTTCGTAAAGATTGTCCGAGATAATTCAATCCCAATGCACATCAAAGATAGCGAGCTGGAAATACTTGAACGTAAATAAATTAACTTACTGTACAACCAGCCTCAAAATTTTACATTACAAGCGTATAAAGTTGCGCGCGCAACGCAAACTTGGACACGTAAAAGAAATCGAAAAACTAGAATAAGTATATTGAAAATGCGAAAATAAATAGTGTATGGTATAAAAACTTTATCAGAACCTATTATAACTAACAGAAGGTCGCTCATTGCGTATATACGTATAGGTAAGTTTGCTAAGAAGGACTAACTCGGTGTTACGTAATCAGGAGGTGAGTCGGAGGGGGTAATAGTTGCATATGTAACAAACCCAACCATACTAACACTCGTTCCTTCAGTAGCATTGCAGTCGTTGACGAGTGAAATTTGGATTGCAATTTGAATTAGCGAATCAGAAATAATTATTTTGAAAAATAATATCGTTCCTTTGACGTGGACTGAGTCGTGGGGAGTCACGTGACAATTAAAATGAATTATACCAATCACTAAAATAAAGGAGCTTGGAAAAGATAATATTAGGCAGGCATATTGCGAAATATTCATTTACCAATAATATTTTGCATGTTACATTTCGCGAGAAGAGGAAGGCAATTGCAGTTGGCTTATGCACGTGCAACACAGATGATCAAACATGCCGTTCTACAGTGTATTTATTATTTTTAATATATACTCTTTAGTTCATTCTCAGAAAAGACACTTACCTAACACAGTCAACACTTTGCCTTGTTTCTGCATACTGAAAATTCCCATAGGCTTTTCCGTGTAAACGTAAATATGATCAGACGGGTTTTAATATACGTTGGGAAAATACGTAGGTTAAGATTGCATAATGAATTATTGCGAAATTATGATTTTCACAATCACGCATTTCTCTGCAGATTAAATATCAACATTTGACTGTATATAGATATATGTATATGTAGGTCAACACTGCTCCAATTATGATAGCTCCATGAGTTATCATCGACTCTCTCTCTCTCTCTCTCTCTCTCTCTGGTCATAGCCTTTCTATATCACATTTAACAGATTCCACATTTTTTATCGAACCTTGTATTTCTTGCTTCGAGCTGCATTACTAAGCCTAATAGCAGAGCCTAGTCTTTCCTCTTGAACTAAACTATTGACAGAGCAATGGTCACGCGTTAAATAATTTTTGCCTTGGAGTCAAAGTCACAGATTTCCATATGTGTGCATATCTCACACTTTCAAACGTAACACGTAAAAAACAAAAATGCTCATCATATATAAGAGCGTCTCATCCGCAATAATAGCAGTTATTTCTTGTTCAGCGTCCAAGAGCAACAGTCAACATGTCTCGCGTCACTAAAATAATTTTGATCGTCGCTGTTATCTACTGTGCATGTAAGTTTGTATACCACAAATAAATTCGCACGTAGTATGAATTACTTGGCTGTGAAATTATTGTAAATATGAATAAATCGTAATTATTGAATCTTCTGCAGATTCCGAGGCTGGAGTTCCAGGACGGAATTGCGAAGAGAATCAAGAGTGGGTCAGTTGCGGATCAGCCTGCGAGCCATCGTGCGTGAATCCTAATCCAAAAATTTGTACATTCGTAAGTGTCGATATTTTTCTCCATGACGTATCGATCGATGTGGGATAAGTAAATATTGATTGTAAATCTTTCCTTTCAGAATTGCATTATTGGATGTCAGTGTAAATCTGGATTCTTGAGAGATGCAAATGCAAATTGTGTTACGGAGGAGAACTGCTCTACTCGTTAGAAAATGTTAGGTGATGCGATATATGTATACAATACGTATACATATGTATACGACGAGGGAGAGACTGATATGTAAAGTGTTGGAATTTGAATAAAGTCAAGGCGAATAATAATTTAAAGAGACTCAAAGCGAATGAAATTCCTAGACGAGAACCTCGATATAATCGGGCTGAACGCACTTTAATTTAAGCGTCGTGCAGACCGAACCGAAAATTAATCGCATGACTGAATATCTTTATTAATTAAGGATGCGGTTAATAACTTGGCTGAGTCGCACCCTAGTTTGCCTCGCGTAACTTTGAAAACCGAACCCCATCATAAAGCAATTTGTCATTAATGGAATTTAACAGCGCATTATTAAACGAGATTTGGGCGGGGGTAGTTATGGAAGTCGAATTAGACGAGGCTTTTGCGGGAAAATATTAATAAATTATCGACGGACCCGAAGGGTGGGAAAATCTTAGCTGCCGTTTATAAACCATTTCGAAGCATTGGTCTTGAACCCGAAAATAATGAGAAAACTTACCCCCCGTGACAACACACCCCAAGCTCTCGGGTAATCCGAAAGAGACTGCGATTTGCCAATCTGAAAATGTTTTAGTGCGACGTATCGAAGGCGTCGCGACGCCTCGATGGACAGTGAGCACGTACGCTGCACTCCGGTCTGTTTTATATTCAATAGAAAAAAGATAGGAGGAAGCAGGCGTCCGCGAAATAAAGATATATAAATTCGACGTAAGGGAGGATATTGGCAACATTGCGAAACGCATATCGGCAGGCTGTTGCTGCTTGAAGATTTCGCCATGAGATGGGAATCGCTTCGAGAGAGAGAGAGAAAGAGGAATAATATTCAAGAGGAACTCAGAACTATCTTGAAAATCGGGACGCTTCGCGTTTCCAGAAACAATAGAAGCGTCGCGACGCGTCGTGGCGTCTCGCCCGTCAAGGGGTGCGAAATACAGGGTGGCACGAGCCAAAAAGAAATACCCTGGGACAAAGCCTGCACGTAATTTTCTCCTGTCAATGAAATTCAATTGGCATAATAAAGTAGAACCGAGAATGATTTTTCGTCGCGTGCTGCGATCCAATTAAAAGTTACAACAATGAGGATCAGCAAGAACGGAGAAATCCTGTGTTTCGTCTCGTTAGAACTTTTCCATAATACAATACTGTTCGTACAAAAATGACACGGAGCAAGTGACGCTGTGTGATTTCCCACCAAATATCATATAACGAGTACAGTTTGCCATTGAGAAAGAAACAATAAAAAAATCCACAAACCCAACCTGCCTTTACCCTCGTTTCAACATTTCCCGCCCACGTCCAATGGACGTTTCCAAAATATCCTAAATAATCGCGACTCCTCCTGATCCCAGCTCCCAACGTACCTATAGCTACGTCACTGGATCCCTCTGCGTCTCCCTAGGGAATTACAATCCCGTTTCGTTGCTCCACGCTCCTGGTTCAGCTCATTCTCTTTCCTCGCAGTATTTCTCTGCCTCTTCCGTTCTTTCATCCTCCCGTCCTCTCTCGAACGGAATGGCGACCGATCGCTCGTCAGCTCGCAGCCACCCAATTTCAAACAAAACTGTTATCTGAGGGCAGCCGACGCAAAGGGAGATGCGAGCTCGAATTCGAAGCATATTCGGCTCCAGGTTTCCGCCCGGGTGACTCAATGTGTTCGACCGATAAAATAGAACGTCCACCAGGCAGAGACAATGCACCTTTTGAAGTACAGAGCCTGTAGGGAAGGTTGGGAAGGTTGGAAGCTGGACGATGGTCACTTCATGGGACATCCCCGTTGCTTGGTTACTCCTTTGTACACATGGATGCCACGGAAGAACGATCAAGCCTATACACGTGCAATTCCTGGCAGGAGGGACGAATTTAATACAGAGTTAATCAAAATGGTTTCGCATTAGAATCCGCTCGTATGAAATGTCACGTAGTTCATCTTGTGGAAGGAACGACGTTCCTGTCTGGGAGCCACGTACGTCAGGAGTCTGATGTGCCGTCACGCACCGTCGAGCACATCCGCCTGATAGGATTCCTTAAAAAGTCTCATTTTATCGGTCGGTTTCATCCGGGTAAAAGAGAATGATAGAAAAATAATAATAACAACGCTCGTGTAACACGAGCGAGAAGTAAAGTCGCGCCTATGAGTACCAAGGAAACCCGTTGGCGCGCGTAACGCGATCTGGCATCCGCACTGAGAAATTATGAGTAAAGTGGAAACCGTTGGTAAAGCATGACCGAGTTAGGCTAGTCTGGCACATTGCGCCACACACAAGGCGTCCCGAGGAGCGCAGACAAACGCCGCGTAGACGTTGGGCAGGGGCGCGGGCCCATTATTGTTATTATGATGCGTTATTAACGAAGCAGTTAGAACGAACAGAAGACGAAGACAGTCTTGTTAATGGAAATCAAATTGAGAACAAATTTCGACCGAGCTTGTATTTCCATTGTCCTGACTTTAAAGGCAACGCCCTCTCTTGGTAAAAAAAATAGGGTTGGGGTTCACCACGGGGGTTCAACAGCCACCACTGGCGAGGCTTGTTCCTTCGGGATGAACGTTCAAGTGCATGAAAAGTGTGTCGAGGGAGAGAGAGAGAGAGAGAGAGAGAGAGAGAGAGAGAGAGAGAGAGAGAGAGAGAGGGAAGGATAGTGAGGATAACAAGGAGAAGAAAGAAGCAAATACAGATGACTCCAGAACGAGTCCGTTTTCAGGATCGTACAAAGCGAAGGCTTCGAATACACCAGTGGTAAGTGTATTCGGCAGTGGCGGCTCGATTAATGAAAGTGCGAGGCGCCCTGGGTGTTTTATGAGCTCGCGAAATTCACGAAATTTTAATCCACTTTGAATAACGAGACGGTAGAGTCTCCCATAAACGCGAATCGTAAAGCTGTCGAGAATTTGAAAATCCCATGCTGTAACGACTGGAGGCTGTTACGCAGCCTCCGGGTCCAGCACTGTCGTAGCCACGTAGCTCCGTATGCATTTCTCTAGCGTAACAACCGCAATAATGAGAAGCAGCGTAGTGCAGTGCAATTGCAACGGACACCTCGACTATACTCTATTCGTGAAAACACGTAGGCACTTTGACTGTTATCACGAATCTCCTATGTCTAGTACATAGACACTCTGTTACAGTCGAATAAAATTATTCTGACGAGAGATGCAAATCGACGTGTTGATTAAAACGTATCTCGTTAACCACGTATTATGAATCACAAGATGTATATATATATATATATATATAAAAGACACGTATTACGCGTGACATTATTTAATCCAGCAATCGCAGATAAATCGCACAGGAGCAAATCGGAACGATCGTTTGACCGTGTATAGCTATAGCGTACGGTTTAAAATAAAAGAAACAGGTAAAATTGACAAGCGCCTATAGGGTAGGTATCTCGTGTGGAATCTTTGCGGGGAACAAAAGAGGCATTTCGTTACTTTGAGAATGTATCGGTAACGTAAAAGATTTTATGACTATCCATTGGAAATTAATTGAGGAGATAGGCGAGCAGCCGGTTCTATCCGAAATACTGTAGATCGTTTCGATAGTAAATGTATTACTACCCTGATCGTAAAACCGACTACGGTCTCCACCTGCGATAACGCGCCAATAAAATTCAGGTTATTTATAGCCTCCATGCAAAATACACTTACGTGGCAAAAATTCGAAAGAATCGCTCGAGCAACAACTACGTCGATCGATTATCCATAATTTTCAACGTTTCACCCAAATTTCAGGCTCGAGATTAAATATCATCCATACCAATCCAAACGTACAAACGGAGAATGAATTATTAATCAGTAACCTAACGAGCAATGATATCCAACCTATAATATTTTAATCTCCCATATGAGTTTTCCAATAAACTTAATAATAATAATAATAATAATAATGGTCTTCGAGATAAGACTACATTCCACGACCAGATCCTTACGAGATGCATTCCCCGCCATTTTCTCTCCTCGCCTTATTACGTAACGATAAATTGTACTTTAACTGTTATCACAGTGAACTTTATTTGCATCCATTTAATAACACAGCCTATTAACTAGCAATGCAGCCAGACATTCTCCAGCTTCATTAATCGACCGTAATTTTTTATAACGTTACACAGTAATAATATAATCGATACCAATAATGATAATCAGAGCGTGAATAATAGTCGCCCCAAGAGTTCTGGTCCAGAGATCAGAACGTTTAATTGGCCTGCGAAATTAATTATTTTAGAAAATCTTGTAGATTAACATGAATGAGAATCTTGAACTACGTCAGAGATCACGTATGACTGACTGCCAACTGGAAGTTTCGAAGTCGTTGCTCTTTCTCCTTGAGCTAGTTGGTGGTCGCAGTTGGACATTGCACTATCGTAACGTTAGCTGCAGTCAATAACATCGAGTGCTCGACGTGCCAATTAATTCCCAGCAAACATCCATGGCCTCAGGTACATTACGCATATATATAGATATACGTGCCAACGTGCCACAGGATGCGATGTATGTTCATAATATAGGACATATATGGATACGGTATACAATATATGTATATGTACATCCTTGTCTTACAATATGGAGAATCGTGCGCATTGCGTCACGTGCCGCGGCAGATACGTCGCTGCAAATTTTCAAGATGCTGACCCCGTGAGAATCCATTAGGCAAATAACCGATTGCCAGTGTATAAGATGCAATTTATTGGCGAATCACGGTTTGATTTTACAGGAGAATCCTGCACGTTGCAGTTCAGACGAGTGCAGCGAACGCGCCAATCTCCTTGGACCGTATTCAGTCTGTAAAGGTGTGTAAAGTTTTGAGTTACGTAAGTCAAAGGGTGGGAGAGGGTGAAAAATGATAAAAGTGCATTGGAAGATTCGATGCTGGAAAATATGATGCAATTAGGCACCGTTGAAGAACGTTGCATAATTTGCATTAGGAAAGCAGTGGTTGCGCCTCTCGTATTATTTTCTGTGTTTAAATACGACTAATCTGAATTCGATCGACGCGGAGCACCAATGCTTAACGAGGAAGTTGGATGTGATATATAGTATAGTTAATAGTGATGCTATATATATATATAATGTGAACGTTCACCGATAGTTTTGAAATTTTTGCGAATTTCCCACCTTTCACCAGCAGCCTAAGAATCCGACATGTTTATGTATGATGCAATTTATAGTTTATGGACATGTGGACAAGTAGGTGCATGACGTATGAATAGAGCGACATATGCACTCGTTAGGTCAGTCTTCGTGTATCGGGTATAAATATTTCAATAAGAAATAGAGTCCAAGGAGCAGAGTTCGACGGCTCTTATGCAATCCTGAGCACAATCCTGGATCGCTTTGGTCCACGGGTCAACAATCCGAGAAGACTAACAATTAGACTCGGTTACAATGCGAATAGCCAGCCTCGTCGCTTCGTTTACCTTTGGTTAATTATAAATTGTAATCAGAAAAGATCGAAGAGACTGACTTTGGACTTTCCTTAAGGCTCGTTCACTTCGTTCTCACGGACGCGTCTGGCGATGGAAGAAAGACGGAATAAGGTGGAATAAAAAAAATCCACAAAAATCACGATAAGCCACGAGGCAATTATGCAAGAATCGTGCGTTCCCGTCCGGATGCGCTCGGTCTCGGTTCGAAGGAAGCGCGCAATTTGCCAACGTTTCAGGACCAACTGCCAATCGAGCCCGGAAACCGCGGGGCAGCTGGCCCAATCTTGTGCGCATTGCGCACTTCCTGTTTCAAGAATTAGACCGGAGGATGGATACTAGCAGGAACAATAGAGTCGGCATAAATTAATGATATTAAAAAAAAAGTAAATTTGACCTAAAAAACAGATACGTGATGGATCCATTGATAGTCGCACTAGGCTAAGTACGTTTAAATTCGTAATGGCCGATGGGTGCTTGATGAACTGGGGGTGAATCTGACTGCTAGGAAGGAGATGGCAGCGGCGATGTTAACGACGGTGGCGCTGCTCGGTCATGGTGGATGAAGAGCCAGGCAGAGTCTGTGGAAGAGCAGGAGGAACGGAGGTAGGGAAAATCATCCCCCGATAATGCCAAAGTAATGACTGGGGTGGTAACATTCGAGAGCCCTCAACGAGGAATGCTCGTGCGTGTAACACGTACACGACTGTATTACTATATATGTCGGAGTATATAGGAGGACGGAGAACCCCTGTAGGTATACCATAGGGCGTATACCCATATACACCCCGTACAACCCCCGTGTCAATCATGGCCGCTGGGGGTCAGGAGGACCCGGAAAGGCCACTGATGGCCCGAGAAAAAATCACCGGGCTGAACTCACGCTGTTAACTTTCCCGATGATACCATTTGTATGCAGATTCCGTGTATTTTTCACTCTTATTGAAAGAAGCGCAAGCAGCACAGCCCCGTGCGTGGATACACGCGGGTATGCATGGTTATAGCCTACTGATTGGATCCATTTTTTCCTATGGTCTTTGCTACCCGATTTTGGCTTCTTTTTTTTTTCTGAAGCCTCCCTAGTAACTGGCCAAGCAACCCCCCAGGCCTTTTCTTCGACACTGACTTATTGAGCTATCCGGTCCACGTATCTGGTATGCGGAGAATTATGGATACTCATAAAATGTATGATATAGATATAGGTGCAGGGCTATTCGATTTAAATGATTGCTCTTCATTGTGCCATTTTGCAAAATTATAATAAAGCGCTCGCGTGGCAGCTGTCAAATTTGATCGGTGAGTCCGATCTGGTAACTTTGTGTAGTTGTTAGGTTAGGTTGGATTGGGTTAGGTTGGCTGACGAGAAGGTCGATCGTGTAGATACTCACGTAGGAGGGAGTCTACATAGTTGTAGTCGCCCAAGGCTTTCATGAATACCCAAGTGAATTATACAGGCAGCTGTTGCACGTAAAGAAGGAAAAATGTAAAGGCTTGTTTACCGAGTGGGATCGTTACGATGAAAGTGTAAGACGTTACGATTCTGGGTGAGAATAAAATGTAAAGATAAAAAGGAGCGTTTCAAGGTCATAGCACAAATCTTGATCAAAGATTCCCAGCAGGTGGGATGAAAAAGAATTACGTAATTACGTTATTTTTAAATAACGAGACACACTCTACATGCGTACAGTCAGCTGATAAGAATCCTAGTGAAATTCTACGGGTTTGGATCATCGATCGTGAGTTTTATCGGTGAAAGAAGAAATGGTGCAAGATCAGGAAGAAAGGGAAGGAAAAGAAGTAAAAGCGCAAAGTACGAAGCTGAAATCCCACGACGGAGCTCGGGTGCCTCGTATTTTTCTTCCTTCGGTTGGTTACTTGGTTATTTGGAGTGAAGCTAAAGTGGCTTTAGAAAATTACAAGACAGTCACGGGGTGCGTAACGCGAAGGAAACACGTCGGCCCTGACTCTTTCACTCGGTCAGGGAGTTACGAGACGCGAAGGTGGGACGAGCGATTTCACGGGTTCATAAATCTCCAGCGCGAACGAAAAGCTTGGGGCAATTTTAATTTAAGCGTCGGCTAATCGCCGTCAAAATTACAGCGAAGGATATGTGCGCGCGGAGAAGACGAAGGAAAAGTGGCCGAGTGCCAGGATGGCAGGATGCTAGAATAAGGATCGAAGGACGGTGCCAGGTTCCACCTGTTCTCCTAGGAAACGATACCTGCTGCTGGCGTCGTTTAAACGTCAACAAGACTATCAGCGATCGGAGGGCAATTACCAGGGCAGGGCGAAACTCCAAAAGGATTGTAAGGTCCTAGTTTCCATTTCCAATTAACCCTTGAGTCGCCACGTGACCTAGAAAAGATGTTTGTACAGGTGGGACTTTGAGCGCACGTGTGAACCACGTAAAATGTGTAATATACCGTCATATAGGAATATGGTAGGGTTTATGACTGTGAAAGATTACTTACGAGTTTTCCCTTAATGGAACGAAGACAAAAGTTTCTCGATTATTATTTACGTCGTTGGCAGGACCGAAGCGTATAGGCACGAGGTAGGGTATAAGGTCTTTGAGGCTAAACAGTAATTTAGGAATCCAATAAAAATTTGGCTCTTCTCGAATGCCCTGTAATCACGCAGGCTGGCTCTCCCAATAAGGGCACCCCGAGGGATGTTAAAGGGTGGCGCCTTTCGTTTAGTAATATGAAAATTAAAGGGTGGCCCCGGAGTTGCTGTTTTGTTTGGAAGTACGCGGCGAGGTTAGAATTCGGGGGGCCGCAAAACCGGCTCGAAGGAGCCCAGCTGTGCCGGAAGTCCGCGTCACGGCCGGATCTGTTTGTTTGTCAGTCAGCTTGAGTTTCCAAGTTCCCTCCCTCGCGAAAAGGGTTGGAAACGATCGTGGCTCTGCTTTGATTTCTATATGGGTTGCCTAGCGCGAATATTGAGAATATTTTACAAGGAGTCTATATACTCGCCATAGACCATTACTCATAACTCCTAACCGTTATAACGTGGCACATATACACGTCACCCCCCCACTCATAGGAACGTTTCAAGGGACGCAGCCCGTAGCGAATCGCAAGCAACCCTCAGTGGCATCAAGGCGGATGCATCTTTAATAATCGTACACTTCTTCGGCCAGAGAAGCGGAGAAGCTGAGTGAAGCGGACAAAGAAGAGCGGCAGCTGCTTCGAAGTGGCTCGCGTGGTCGTGCTGCAGCTTTTACCTCAAATCCAAAAGCACCCTCTTCAATCATTTTTTTTTTTTTTTTTTTTTTTTTTTCCTAGGGGATAGTCTATTCCGCGATTCATAATTTTCATTCTCCTTCCCACTAACGCATTATGCTTCCCTACTTGAATTCCCAATTGGTATATATGTATACACGTGGACCATGCTGCACCCTTGTTCTACGTACTTACCTACCTACATGCCTACCCACCTCTCTACAATCCACCTACCTATCCAGTCAACATACATATGTGCAGAAACGTCCATTGAAACAGCGAGCAATCAGGACTGACAACTATCGACCGTTTTAGGTATCAAAGTTGTGCTTGTGAAACGGCACCATATTTCCTGACGGGTTTCGCGTACAGAGTGGGAGAGAACGAAAGAGAGAGCGAGAGTGGGACTAACTGGGAGGAGAATCAGCAGCAGATGGGCGAGTGGAGGTCGAGTTGGACGATAAGTAAGAAATTACGGGATACTGAAGTGTGCCGGGTGCGGCATTGTTGTGATGGAAGTCGCGTATGCTTTTCCATGGGGACTGTACTTACATAGGTATATCTATCGCGTATACATATGTAGGACCTACGTGCATTAACCGGACTCCTATCTGTAAGGTCTAGGTAGACCATACAGGCTAGATAGACTGTAGAGTGGAATAATTTGTTCGTGGCTAATCGAAGCCAACGTGAGTCGAGGTGCGTTAAGTTGATCGGGGAGGTGCGGGAGGGGAGAGAATAAAAAGAGACGTAAAATGGCGTCGATGGAATGACTCTCTGTGAAAGGTATAATTTAGCGCAATAATTCGTGGCCACGGACGATTTGATGGGAATCGACGCGTGCTTCCGGATGCCAAATCCTATCGATACGTAACGGCCACAGACTGTACAGCGCTTCTATATTTCACAAAGGCCAAACAGCTCTGTCTCGAAAAGCCCATAAAATGGAATTGCGCGGCTAAATCACCGCGGAGGATTGCCTCGCGAGTATGTGACGCAGTTTCTATGAGGGATGGTGTTTGAACGAGTAGAACGATGGGTACAGGTGCCACCCTTGGAACAAAGGGTAGTAACGGCACGGAGCCTCTTATATCCCTTATCACTGTAATTTTCTCGGATTTTCTCGAGTAAAATGCAAAAGTGGAGCAGGTCTCCCTCTTGAGTTATGCCACACGGAATTCGCAGCATGAATCAGTGGCGAACGACTCTGAGGAATTGAAACGTGAAGAATTCGAATAGAAAGCCAAGATCCTTTATTCCGAACAATATGAGTCTCGTATAAAAGTATGCAGAATTAATTTTATCTACCCGAGACTCTACTCCGAGCTAGGTTCGAGTCCTCTCGCGTGGATCGTTTCGAATAGAGGTTTTGTAGAGGAGTCACATATCAGTAGGGAGATAACGATAAGTCACGATAAGCACAACTATACTTCATACACTAGAAAGACATAGTTTTCCTCAGCCAGACGATTTCCAAAGCGTCCCGGGCCAAAATCACACACGGTAAAGTAGGACATTCCGAATGGAAGTCCTTGGCATTTGTCAATGGGCTTTGCTATGTCGCATAGGGGAATCAGTGATTGGAGGAATTACAGGCTGGACTCGGTCAGAATACCCTGGAGATTTCGAACGGGAAGAAGTAGTCAGCATCTCCGCTGACTCCTTGCACTGTTTTCTCAGAGTCAATGAAAACAAGAGGTACGTCGTAATCGATCGTTTCCATCGGAGCGACATGATTCCCAGGTGTAGGAAGTGCATGCGTCAAGGCAGACGTAAACGGAACGACGTCCAATCCAGCGCGATCCTTAACTCCTTTATACGATGCTTCCCAATTCAAAATAAGGGGGACCTGCACACGTGTTCCCGAATTCCTAAGCGGGTCAGCCCTGCCTTACGGGCCTCTGAGGCCGCTAGGGAGAGGAAGAAGTGCGTACGGTGGTTCTTATTCAAGGTCTGAAAAAACAAAAAAATTGCCCTTCTCTCTCAAGGAGAGGCAAGGAGACTCGTTCGCTCATCTGCGCAGTTTGACCCATATAACGTGGCGTAGAGGAGGCAACCAGCTAGCCAGCCAGTAGCTGCGTAGTTGAGAAAACATACAAAGGGCATCTTTCCTGTGCAGCCAGTCACACATAAGATCGGTATAGGGAGGACTGTGCAAATTCTATGTGTTGAGTATCCCATGTGTGTATATATATATATATATATATATATATAGGAATAGCGGCAAGAGAGACCGAAGGAAGAAACTACTACGCATTTGCGCGAGCCTATACGTAAGGTTTATATAATAGGGGCTGAGCCAGAACGAGGCCTTGAGGCCCCACATGCCTGCCTTCCAGCTGCTTCTCCTCCTGAGAGACTTACAAGTCCCCCTTTGCGAATTATCGCAACCTTGAGATCAGCGAGCAAAGAAAGAACAGCGCGTGCGTACGTTGCTGAGTTGGTACGTGCGAATAGCCCTGAGCGAACGCGTGAGTGCGTGAGGGACTGAATACGACTGTGCCAAAGAGACGTTCAAGACGATTTAAAAATTCGCTCGTGAGAGTCCGCCTTTACTAGTAGTTAACGACGGTTCCATGTCGTACGACGTAACAAAGGAGGCGTCTGTGGAGCGAAAATTTGCGAGTGCAGATTTCTAGGTTATAATCTTAGCGATAGTCCTTGGGAGGAGAAGGAGGAGGAGGAGGAGGGGGGGGGGGGGGCGATGGCGCTGAAATTGAAAAGGGGATTTGAACCCTCGCTCGTATATTTTTTGAGATTAAAAGAGTTTTTAAATTGAGCGACCTGCACGAGCCTTAGGCCCGGACTCGTCCCAGCGTCACGTTCACATCGGTATTACTGGAACGACGTAGGTGCTTGGAGTTTTCGAAAAAAAAAAAAAAAAAAAAAAGCCCAAGGGCGTTGGATCATTATTTTCACGGAAGGCGAGTACTCAATGGGCCGCATACCCCATGCTCGATCGACGATATTACGAATCTACCCTTAATCGGGTGGGACTTGCCGGCACTCGAAGATCTTCCCGATTTACACGCCGCGTTACAGCCGCCAGATGCGCCGATCTACGAGGATCCTCGAGGAATTAATCGGAGCAGCTTCCAACCACTTTTCCCCTTCGATTTTCCCTTTCGAATTTCCGGACTATCCGTTAGCTACCCCCTGCTAATACGAACGCAAGTAGCGCCAGGAGTAACCCCGTTGACACCCCCTACGGCGCAGATAGGCGATTCGCGTCGAAGGCTGCAGCGACGCTTCGGCGCTGCTTTTGTCCTCGCAGCACGTAGACTTGCCCTTTAAGGTCCCGTTTTCAACTCCTGCGACTGCTCGACACTTTCACGATCCTCTCACTTATTTCCACACTTTCCCTGATACGCCGATTTCACAGTGTGCAATGGAAACGCTCCGAAGCGCCTATATTTGAAATTCAGATGCTCGGATTGTTTCGCTAAATCAAGAGAAATGTGGCCCCCGTGAGTTTCGAGAAAAATATCAGCAAGCCCAGCATCCCTCTGCCATTTTCTTTCTTCCTTCCTTCCTTCCCCTCTCCTCGCTTCTCTCTTTGCCCACCTCCTACCTTCCTTTCCTACCCCTGGCTTGTCTCACTTCCCGTGTTTTCTCGCTGCGCCACGAACCCAAGTCAGCCTTGTGTGTTTATGGCTAAATCACTTTTGTTCTCGAATGTCGTTCTTCTCGGTTCTCTTCTTTGGCATCGCAGCTTTCATATTTTCATCCCTTTTGCCATCCGCAATCTCCCTTTCCACCCTCAACTTCCTATTTGCTCCCAGTCTCTCTATACCATACACTCCCTCTCTCTCTCTCTCCCTCATACCTAACCCCATCCATTCTTCAGCCTCTACTTTATTCCACAAGAGATTTGCCTCTAGCCTGCCTATTCCAAAGGCCATAGTGGCACTCACTTGAAAATTTGTTCAAACTTACAAGAATGTCACATGTGATATCGTACATAGCCATATATAATAGAAAACGTCTTTCCAGATACAAAGTACGAGAGCAGATTTCAATATTTTTCCCGGTAAAAGTTCCTAAGAGATATTTCGCAGGAATCCACTTGCAGCTTGCCTGAAAAGTCTCAGTAAAACCATATCCTTCGCCAACTGCAAACATCATCGGACGATCATAGTAAACGAATAGAATTGATGAAAGTAAGGAATACAAAATTGAAGTAGATAAACCCAGATGTACCTCGCGTTGGCTCCCATGCAAAGTGTTTCACGTATTACACGTCGGCAGGAAATAATACGCAAGAGGACAATGAGTATGGCGTGGATGACAGTGGTACCATTTAAAACCGGTGCAATAACTCAGGTCCCTTTTTTTAAAGCGATCGAGAATGATTTAACACGCATTGTCGCACTGTTCGCACGTGAAATTTATGAGGATTGTACCCCGGCCATAACCAGTATGCTGTAACAAGTCCTTTCCTCATTATTCCCATTATGCCATAACTATTTTTATGGATCCCATCTTTTTATGAGCCCGGTAGACGACTGTATAATAAAAAGGAGGAAAGAAGCAGGAGGATGATATTGAGAGAAGGAAGAAGGAGCGCGAGTAGAAATAAAGAAAACAATGAGATGAAAGGAAGAGAAAGGAGATAGGAGCGCATTTCGGGTACCTGAGCATTGTCCGCAAGTGGAGCAGTTCTCGAGTTCTTACACTTTATTCATTCGAATCTGATGAATGGAGCACCGCAAAGGTCTCTCCTATGGCTCTTGTTATGGAAGGTTACGCCAAAGGTAAAAGGGTCCCAGTGGGTAACCCTGGTGAGTTCAAGTTTTGTCCTGGCGCTACTATCCGAAGTCCTGCTCTACCCAAGACACGAGCTACAGAGCAGGGAACAAGACTCGGGACTCTTATTTCTCTGCTGTCTCATCCTCTTGTTCCGATTCAGCTTCATTGAATTAGAACGCACCGACGGTAGACGACACCTCGGTCCAGTGGCTGCGAAGAAAGAGATTAAGAGAAAGAAGAGAAACAGTAACCACGCAGAAGGGAAGAGTCGCTCTTCCGTGGAAGATGGGTTGTCGGGGGAGGGGAGGGGGGATTCGACATGGTCCTCGAAAGGAGATTCGTAAATCAGAGGAACCCGGAAATTTCGAATGTGGGGTCCCGAATTCGTGATAGGTCCCAGTACCATTCAGGCCCACGAGCTCTTCTCCTGGCCCAATGACGGCACACGCGGTACTCACGAGCGGGGTCCACCTTTTCGGTCGAGCCTTTGTGTGGAAAACGTTTATTGCCCTTTCGTGCTTGACTCTCCAAGTGTATTTGCGGTCATTCGCTCTGTCATGGCTGCGCTCCAGCGAGGCCCTAGACCAGTTGACACTTTTCGTCGTAAACTCTGTTAAGTTTTTGCTCATAAATATGCTCGACGTATTTCCGCACTGAGGCGGGCACGAAGAATCGTCTTTGTTTGTCGGCCGAAAGTTCGACCGGGCCGAGAGAGAAGTCGGAGAGGGAGATTGAGGGGAGGGGACGGGAGGGGGGAGGGGGGGGGAGAACGAAATAAAATTACGCGCTAGGGAGACTCGAAGATTCTTTTCTAACGTAACTTTTAGCCGAAATAGGCGGTCCCTGGAATCTAATTATCGAAAGACCAGTTAGGAACTTGGACCGTTTCGATTATTTATGTTCATTCTTTGTTTCGTGGCTTTTGGTAACGAAATGGTCGATTCTTTCCACGTGTTTACCAGGTCCGGCATCAACTCCACGTTTCGTGTCCTGACCGCCGAGGATGAGGTCAAGCACGAAATGCCTGGAGCCTAAGATCCTCCTCTTGAGATCAAAATTTTTTTTTTATCTTGATCCACAAAAAGAAGATTGCGTCATCAGTTATTTTCGTAGAGATTAACAAATTCTTAATGCGCACTACGGAATCAATTTACGGGGCTGTTGATTTCGAGTCGACGCAGTTCTCTAATTGCGAGCGCGAACTGCCTGAGCGTGGCGCGAGGGTTCGAATTGGCGGCGACACTACGGGGTGGAGCACAAGTGCATACGGGAGTGCACGTAATAAAATTTGGCTTTCAAATGAATTGTAAATTGGCCGTGGGGCGTCGATTCAGAAATGGTAGAAACATCTGCGCGAATGTGGGTCACGCGGCTGATGATTTCCGGCCCGCTGCTTCCTCGATGCCAAAGCATGTACGGACACTTAAATGTTCAAGAGGAATCGACGTGCTCGTAGCCCGCGGTTATTCGCCATAGAATCAACGAACGTTCGTCAAAAATTTATGGCGTTTATCCATCGACTCGTTCGAGCTCTTCGTTTCAGCTGTTTCATAAATGAGCTGAAAAAGCGATCAGATTTCATGAACTTTTTCAAATTTTCAATGTAACAACTGGATCATCCATAGAAGGGATCTTATTGCTCCGTGGTCAGTCTAGATTTCAGGGGTTCGACTAACGTAAGGTTAATTAGCGTAGTCCACCCCTAGCGGGGTCGGGGGGGTCGGTTTGTGGGAAAATTCTGAAAGGGACCCACTCGGCTAAATGCTCGTTGAAATAATCATAACGTACTTTATCGCTCGTAGATCGCCACTGACCTCTACGGAAATCATAAAATACCTAGAACAACGAACGTGGCCAGTTCACCCCTATGGAGCCACATAAGGTCCTACGCTATTCATCCACCATCCACCATACGTTGTATGGCTCTAAGTTCCCATAATCGTGGCTTGTCCCTATAGAGAATGAAAACAGGAGCAAGGAGTACATGCTTCGTTATATAAAGACGAACCGGTAGCTGAAATGTTAAACCGGATATATAAACTCTCCACTGACCCTCTATCAAAGCGTACACATGTCTACTTGGGTGTTTGAGAATTTTTTTCTATTTCATATGACAGTATGTAAAACGTATGATCTGTACCATGGTATTTCCAAAAATTGACGGAAAACCATTTTCCCAGTCGTTTAAGAGGAAAAAGAAGATTTGATAAAATTATATAAAGATGTTGAAAAAAAAAATTTTTTTTCTTTTCCTAGTGTTGACAGTTTGAACTACTTATGGGGAAATGAATACTGGTTTCCCATGTACCTACGATCACGTTACGGTGATGGGCAATGAGTTGATGCTCCCTTAAAAGGCGTAGCAACCACTAGCGTGCGCGTACAAAGACCCTCTGAATTTGAATGCGCGATGCCTTTATACTTTGGCCATTCTTTTCAGCCATAAAAAGCACACATTCCACGCTCCCGTATGCAGCGGCTTAAAACACACACGTCCCATCGTAAATCACCTCCCTAACGCCTAGCTGTATCGCGGCTGCTCATACTGCCAGTTTCATTAGATACGACCGAGTACGCGTTGTCACGATATATAATATATATTTCAGTTTCGACATACGTATGCCTATGACTATGTAGCTCGTAGCGTTTAATAATAAGTGTACGATGTTAGTATATTCTTATGGGTTTAGTATTTGAAAATTAACCATTTTTCAAGTCTTTTCAGACGCGTGGTCGACGGCAGAGATGCGCAGTGCAGGTGTGGTTGCATCGTGAAGCGCGTCGTTGTAAGTTCTCGACTAGTGGCGCCGCCAGGCGTGTGACGCGCGAAGCTTGGAAACGTGATACGATGCATTGTAAATCCGGGAAGGGACGACTTTGTGTACTCGAAATCGATATGTCTTCACGAAGATTGGATATAAATGCTCAATATGTAAATGTCAGGTACACTTGTATATGATTAAACAAAAATTGGACCTCGTGTACGATCTTGGGATAAGAAATGACCCGATTAGAAATCGCTGCGGAGAAGAACTATCGTATTAGAATCGAGTTCTCAATGCTACGCATTATCTGGATCCTCTTCGAGGGCTATTTTAAATAAGAAAGGCTTATCCTCCTGGTGATCTTGTGTGTCCTGTTGAACGAAGGTGAGGCAATGCAAGGCAGAGCAAAGCATGGTAGAACCTGAAGAGCAAGGATCTTCATTTTCGAAAGGCGTGGTCCGTATCAGCCACGGTGTTCCTGTTCCCGAAGAAGCAAAGAAGAAACGAAAAAGGAGCTTCGACACCTGTTCCATTGGAACATCCGATGGAACCGACTAAATCTGAGTAACGAGGCGGAGGTCCAGCAGGATGGGCGGATACCTTCGTAAGCTTCATAAATTCCTAGGGGAGGCGTCTCTCCACCCTGATGCTCTCCCGATAGGGGTGGGTAGGCCAGGCAAGAAAAGGAATTGGGGCTGTGGAAGCCTCAAGGCGTAAAGCATAACGCTCAATGGTAGGGGTTGCACTCTGTTGAAAAGGGGTAGAAGCGCCAGTACCGGCCAAGTAGTCGAAGTAGTATTAAGGGGTAGAGACCTGGCAAGGGTGGGGGATGAAGCCGCAGGAAAGGGGTAGTGCTGCTAGCTGCTGCTAGCTGCTGCTCCCGCCGCTGCTGCTCCTGGCGGCGTTACTGGTGGTGGTTCTTGCGTAGGTGGCTCACGGGGTGACGGGGTGAATGGTGACGTCACGCAAGGTGCAGCACGATGCACCGATGCAGGGGATGAAGCGAACCGGGCGGAACTGGGCTAGTGGGTCTCCGGCAGCCATCTGTGACTCGCTTCCTCTGTCCCCACAGTTAACAGTAGCCACGTTATGGTGTTCCTAGACAACATTTTTAAGGAATACTTGTTACGTTTCCACGAGAAAAGTTTTTTTTTAAAAATACGTGATTCTGTTGTGAAATTCGCAGAATATTATTAATTTTTTTTTTTTTTTCATTTTTCGATATGATTATCTTTTAATTTCTCTTTTCCCCCTGAAAATTCTATTTTTCATTTCATATCGGTCGAAAAATTCTTCATTTTCTAAGTCTCGTTTCTGCCTTTTTCAGCATCTTCTTCTATATTCCTACATTATTTTTCCTTTTCTTTTCTTTTTCGTTACAGCCTGAGTATCGTTTGCAACGAAGTGTCGCGACGACGAAAGATCCGAGCGACGGATTCGCGACGGCAAATCAAGACGTTTTCGTTGACTGTGAAATTAGACTCTCGGAAAAAAAAAAAAAATTTTTTTTTCACTTTACTATCTATACTTTTTTTTAAGTTCACCGACGGATACGACGCGCATGCAGTTCCTGTGCAGTGCATCGAAATGCATTAAGATAAGTTTCCACGTTGCTGTGAAACGATAATTTGAGATAACACTAGATACTTTTTTTCATGTTTACACATAATATCGTCCATTTTGTCTGATTAAAAAAAAATACAATGTGCTTCCTTATATTTAGCGTTTTCTCAATGTCTGTCTATACGTCGCTTTCACATGGTGTATTATTATTATTATGATTCAGTAAAGCATCGACATCACTCATTATTTCCACGTATACGTATAATTAATCAATATTAAGTAATCGTATTTGTACGCTTTTTAAAAAAAATATCGTAAATCTTAACAATTCGTTGTCTCGAACATCTTTTCTCTCAACCAATGCTATCTCGTCGTCCTAAATCTCTCCTTTCTCACTCTTAAAAATCTAGGATGAATCTCCCGGGGTCGTAACAACGTTTGGCTCTTTGTCTCGATTCAATTTTAATGTAAATAAGTAAATTCCACGTTGCAAACTACAAGCTCCGTTCTTCTGGATGCATTTGCATATCCTGCCACCAATCGCATGCATACATACGTCCATTGTGCACGAGGCCAAACGAGCCGAGTGACCAAAAAGAACAAACGAAATAAAGTCTATTGTGTTACCTACTAATTTGCAGTCGACATGCACGCCACGGTAGTCCCGGTCGCATGCAATTTCCCAGGCCCCGCTGCGCTAAAACATGCTTCCCCAAAATAGAGAAGAAACATAGAAGAAGAAAAAGAAAAAAGAAAAAGAAAATACGATTAAACAGTGTCACGCGGTATTCCAGCAGGAAGTTGGTATTAAGTCGTAGCATTTCGTATTTTCGGTCAGTCGTGAATAAACTCGTGGAAAAATCCGCAAGGCGATAACAAGAGCCGGAAAACTGAATAATATGCAGTATTGCGAAATTGGAAAAAAAAAAGCAGAGACTATATCTATAGCGAAGGAAAAAAAGGAATTTTTTAAGAATCCAATCCAAGGACCAGTTTGGAAAAGTTTATCGCAAGTGGACGAGTGAATAACGCGGAAAGAATTTTCACTCTCTCTCTCTTTCTCAAATACACATCAATACACATCGAATCTCTCTTTCCCTCTCTCTCCGTTATTTCTCATTATCGAATTCACTCAGAAACCCTCGCGGTTTTTTAAGGCCAATAAAATTCAGCTCGTCGCGTGCTATCGATAACGTATAGACCGGCCGTTGGGCATTTCACGTAGTGGAAGTACTCGGCCGTGCACCGAGTACCGACCGATCGCGAGAAATGCGCGAAAGAAAAGAAGAAAAAAAAAAGTTAGTTTGATGAATAATGGGTGTTCGTGAGACGAATGCACTTGTATGCACTCATACGTGCATAATGCAGCTGCAGGTCGGTTGCACGATTGACCTTCGCGTATATCTGCGCAGTTTTTCAACATCCAAATATTTTAAGTGTATCTAACGATGAGTAACACAGCTACGCTGTTATGTAAACCGCGTATTTATGCCAGGTCTTGCGTATCGAATGTACGTGAATCATGTGAAGTATTTTTATTGCGAGGTTTCCTGAAAAACAAGCTCGCTTGTGTAATTTCCATCTCTGGCATATATATGTTCACGTGGGTGCACGCGCACGTGTGGGTCAGTGTGTTAGTGTCGCGCGCTCCCAATGTCTCCGGTGCATCGCGAGTGGCGTGCGCTCAGGGGTCTTTTTTATTTTTACCGTTATCCGCCACTGACTGTCGCCATTAATCTCGCAAATCGCAATAACGTTTCACTCGCGAAACACCGCGCTATAAGCAACGTGCAGTATAGCTGGACGCCGATGCACGCAGCAGCAGCCTTGTATTATTGTTTCAATGCATCTAGAGTTTGCATATACATACGTATACGTACGTATGAGCTGCTACTGACTTTCCATCTATTTATTAATATCCTCGTACGTGCAATAAGCCTCAAGCTTTTTTACTTATCACTTTGAACGTTGCATGCGCAACTTCCTGCATCTGACACAAATAAAACACGAGCTTCGAGCGATAATGCAATCGCTCCCCAGCGTTAATCATCGGGCACTTTGTATGCTGACGAAATTCATTTCCAATTTCTTAGCCGTTCAAGTTCCATAGTCTCCATAGGTACTCGTTGAGATATTCCAGTGAATGCGAAGCCCGCAAGTCCTCCGGGACGGATTGCAGCGGTCCAGCCAAGTCTGATCTCCACAGCAGCCTAGGTCAAGCATATTTACATAAGAGGCCTCGGTTAACGTGTTCATAAGCCGATTATCTCGAAGCAAACCTGCATGCATGGCTGCACGCACGAGCTGATAGGAATGGCCGATGTATGGGGAAGCCGGTGGTCAGATTTGGCCGATGCAACGCAATTCGCAGTGTGCGGATCGCGCGGCGCTCGGAAGGCGTCGTGTTTTGCGAACGGGGCGCGTCTCTATGCCTCTGTACTGTTAGGCAGTAGTATGCGTCGAGATGTGGGTGGGTGCGGTCATGGAGTAGAGGACACGGCGAAGGTCAAAGTTGTACTGCGCATCCCGACGCAACCGGTGCAGTGGAGGGACCGGGTGACTGAAAGAGGGCGCAGGAGAACAGGGGAATGAGGGAGCGAGGAGAGAAAGAGGGAGAAAGAGAGGACACGATGCAGGGGAGCCAAGAAAGAAAGAAGGAAAGAAAGTCTGACCCTGATGCAGTCGAAACAAGCTGCGGCAGATCGGTGCGCGGATTGGCTGGCACAGAGACGGAAAGGGAAATGCAAGCGAGCAAGTCGGGCTTCTAGATAAAAAGAGAGAAATGCATAGTGAACGAGTGTGTTGTGCCAGTGCACATCAATGCACGCCAGTGCATCCCGTCTGCGTAGGTATACAGTCTGCGCGATTCGATATGCGACGGCCACTCGTGAGTTGGCTATATCGATGTGTGTTGCGCCGGCTTTCAAACTATTATGCTTTACTGTACCATACGTGAGACTATCGGATGATACGGTGCATTCAATGTCGATATGTATTTTCATGCATTTTGTAATTGCGATATATTGGAATTCTCAACGTCTCGGATTCACTAGCTCGATTCGATACGGCTGATCCACGTGCTGCGCACTGCTCGCTCTCGATGTTCTACACGTGGCAGCGTGTCTTCCTAGAAGCATCGTATCTACAGATGTACTAGAATTCTTTGCATGTACTTAGGAATCGTATGGCAAACCTTATGGCGCGTGCGTAGGTCGCGACGTCGAAGAGTATTTATTTCCTTCTTTCGTGATCCGCCGTCACGGCGACGAATGAGAAACACTCGAACCTCTCGCGGCTTTCTCGGTCTTCTTTTATTCGAGTCTTATTCTTCCTTTCGTGGTATTTTTGCACGCCGTTCGTTCAGCGTTACATAAAACAGGCCGATCGATTGTGGGTTGCGTGTTGCGACTCGCCCATTCCCGTACAAGGAAATACCGGCCGATCCGACCGGTTGACCACCAAACTGCTCTTCGATAATTGCCCGAATTTCCAAAGCGAATGGGATCCGTTCGGTAACTGAGAAAAGAAAAAACATATAGAAAATACGATCATCAATCTCTTGAATTTTTAGAACCTTTTTCATGGGCTGCTCGAAATTTACGCATGGATATTATCTACTAGGCTGGTTGAGAATATTATTGGACTAATAGGACACGCTAACGGCGTTTTACTAGGGAAGAATCTTTTTACTGAAATGGGAACGGAATAGAACTTTTTAGGGGGGACATTGACGTCAGGACATAACCAAACAGAACGGTTCTCCTTCTCGTGAATTAAAGTGCTAGATACTCAGCCGTGAAGATAGTGAGGTACCTGAGAGACGCTTCGAGTCCCGCACGAAGATGAGGATATTTATAGTCGAGAAATTTATATCCGAGCGTACCAGATAAATTAGTTCGATGAGTCGAACTACTACTTCTACTACTACTTCCTCTGTCCGTACCCGGTGACTCCTTTACAGTGCGAGACACTTTATAAGACACAATCGAAGTGGTCCAAGGAGGTGAAGTGGCAACGGGAGGTCGTGCTACACTAAAAGGAAGTGTCCTTTTTACACTTCGTTTGGATCCCGCACTCGAGATGAGTTTCCTCGTAGGTGGCCACATCGACACATCCTCAGGGTTCCTATCGAGTATCGAGTGAACCGCTGCTGCACCCTGCACTCCCCACACAACCAACTAGTTATTTACATTCTTGGCCGAGTGACGTCATTGCGGGGACCCTGCGAGGAGAAAAGGGCCCAGGCCACAGCCGAGTAGTTTCAAGTCCCGAAAAACTATTTTAGACAAGGCCCACGAGTATCCAGTCATTCTATACTGTATGTTTCTATCCTCAATTTATATATGCACGTAGTACGTATACGTACGCTTGTATACTTATTCGCTTAACAATCGTGCAAAGGAGATTGCCTCTTTGGGCATTCTCGAATTTCGCACATGCTAATCGGATTAGCGACCTTCCTCTTACTTTTTTTTATTTCGCGAACAGCCGCGAAATATTCCCCACCGCCGTCTAGTTGAAGCTTACGTGCGTTTACGCCCAGGCACAATGTGTATTTTGTAGATGGCAATGTTGCAAAGTCTCCTTCAAATATTTTCATAGCAATTCGACTCGGGAATTCTTAATTCTTTTGTGCATTGAGTATGCTAATGGCAAGGATATGCTCATTGTGTTGGATAAGAAGCGGGAGAGAATTAATTGATGCGTTTACCTAGAGAAGCACAGCCATCCAACTCTCGGAACCAAAATCAAAACCTGTTCGTGCGTTCCACCATAAATCTCGAGCTCGGTTTATGGTTCCCGCCGAAGGCCGCCATAAAACCTGATTCCGTACGACATAGCTACGAAAGAGCGCGAGGACTCGGTATGTCGTCTTCCGATAGTCCATAGAGTAAAATCTACGTATAATATCGATGCCTACATACCTTTAATCACAGCTAGAAGAGTCAATGAGAAGCAGAGGAGTAAGAAGGGTGAAATTGTGATCGGCGATTGACAGGCCATGTTCGATGACGTTTTGGAGGTTATGACACAATCCGAGAGCGAACTGCTGCTGGTAGGTTCGTAATTATAACACATCGAGTCACCAAGTGGGCGTCGTGAAAACTTCCCTTGAGCAGTTGGATATCTTTTATTCGTCTCTTTTCGACGCATTTCCGTGACTCGTTGCCAGCCGAGGTTACGTCGACGAAATCACTGCGATGAAAAAAATCCACGAGGCTGATAAACGATAAATCGCGCCCACGTAAAGGAGACTACAGCGACGCGTCTATTACTTCTTTTTAACATACAAGCCTGTATATGTACGTATATCCTGCGAATGAGGATTCAAGACTCGAAGGATATCAAAGCCGGTATCGAGACACGCCTTCACTTTTTCTTCGAGGCGAGACTGTCGTTGACCCTGTTTCCAATGTAAGCCGCTACACGCTCGTGGCGCTGCGAGCAGCTCTGAATTTCTCGTACTTCTTCCAACGACTAAAAGAACTCTATTCATCGCGAACGTATGGATGTAGCTCATAGGAGATACGATTCGTTGGCACGAACAGACTTTTTGCCAGAAGCAAACATAAAGGTATATAATAATATGAATATATTTTACTTCTTAATACCAGTACAGCTGTCGCTTGCGATCTTTCCATAATTGAATAAGACAAATCGAGACCACGGTGCGCCTAGCGTACATGTAATACAGAAGAAACCTGTAAACCATACAGGTAGAATGTGGCGGACGAAAGAGAAAGAAAAAAGAATTAAAAGAGAGAAAAAAACTTAAAGAAACAGGTCGGTCCCTTCGAGGTCCCAAATAAAACAAAGAATAAAGAGAACGTGCGCGTATCCGATTTCGCAATCCCTTCCTCCGATTACTCACGACTCATAATCAGCTCACGTTGAATGAAAGCCTCTGTATGCGTCTCGGTTAGTGTTTATAAATGCCAGCGCGAACCGATGTGTGTCAATGTATTATGTTCGCGTATAAATCGTAAAGGCGCGCGCTGCAACGCCGATCGCTGGACGTCGGTCGGTGCCGATCGCCCTCTAGAAACATGCGTCGACTAGACGTAGCGCGTCTCGGCGTACATTCACGACTGCACGAGCGCAAGTCTACACGAGGACCTAGGTACGTCTACATATACATATAAGAAAACAGAGAGAGAGAGAATCGGGCAACGACCCGTCGGCCTAGTTTTGAAAACCAAAACAAATCTTCAAGCCTATAGTATAACTGCGGCTTAAGGCCTGAGGTAAGAGGTACATATGTACACATATATGCCAAAGTAGAACCCATTGCTCACGTTCACTTGCTAATTCTCATGGGACTGACTTTAACCCTCCTCCACTGCAACAATAATCACACAGCACTCGTATCGCCTTTACGACTCATAAACTCCGCCACTTTTTCAATATCCTCCTCTGACCCATCCGCCATTATATAACCGAGGACCTTCTCGCAGGATAATCCTTGGATTCGCGAAATATACTCTCGCAGTAAATCCACCACTAACGGCCCTAAGAAAATCCTCTCTTTTTCTTATTTTAGGTAAAAATCTCATTTTCACGACAGCTCTCCGAATTTCAGTCAATAAATTAATTAACTACAATCCTACAGTCCTACGATATGTCACACTAAGAACACTCAGACACCACCAATTGTCTCAACTGCTAATCATCGCAGGATCAGCGACTACGTCCTACCTACCATTACGTTACACGTAAACCTTACCTATCTACTTCAATGCGTAGCCTAGGTAAGTGCGACACGCATGTAACCAAACATTCTACGGTATAAGAAAACCGGTCGGTCACGCACGTCCCGCTACCAGAACTCAGAGTTCTCAGTCGTTTCTATTTGATTCCATGCGCGATGGGACGACTTGCCACTTAACGGCGAAATGTCACGACTTTGCGTAAACGGGACAAGCTGCCTTTTCACCGAGCGACACGCCATCAGGTAATCCTCGCGAATGGTCTAGGAAGTACTAGAAGCTTAGATAGCTAAATGTAGCTGATGTTTTGCATTAGACAGTCACGGTTGGGTGCGGCTAGAAATCGCGAATTCATTCGCGCCAATGCACCACGCGAGAACCTTGTGGCAACGTAGCCGTGGCTTTGTCAATTAATTTTCATTTTACATTTATTTACTTACTTTTGCACAAATAAATCATTGGCTTAAACGTTGTTCTACAATTTACTATATAACCATAAGATACTCCTGTATTACTATTAGTATCTACAGCGCCGTATACCGTCGTACCGTAACTGCTGATTGCTAATCGTACATAATAAGACAGATAGTAAGTGGGAAACAATAATAATAATAATGCTGCAGTAATTCTTCAACGTGATAAAGTTACCGATACTGTTAAGAGCTCAAATTAATCGATAACAATAATTTTACTTGATAATTAAGCCAGAGTCTCTTCCAGCTGGAAAGTACAATTATTCGATCCTCGATTGCTTTACAATTACACGAATACCGTTGAAAGATTTCGATAGGAATCAGACGCGAGATGAAACTTTCTTCGGTTGATTCACCAGGGACGAAAATATCCCAGGAATTCGTTTAGCCAGCATCTCCATGGAGGCGAATGGGAATTCGTTCTTATACTCGGGACTGATTAAGGGGAATAATTAAGTGAGAAATTAAGGCTCGACAAGTAATGGGATAATTTCGGGCATTATTTGTCGCGCGTACCACGTGACTTCCTTGACCGAGAGTGCAAATCGACGGAGGGAGCGGCCGATATACTCGGTGACCAAGTATACGCGAAACATTAGAGCCAGTGGAATTGCTGGGAATTACGTAATTGTATAGGTCTACGAGGTATACAGTGAACCGTATACAGTAACGTAATATCCGCTTAGAGAAATAAACCTGATACGTTATAAATGTTGACCGATATGTACCGAATGAGTACTTGGCACTTGTTAATTATATATTACATAAGGCCGTAAAGTCGTATCTTCATCGAGCGAAAGACTGCCTTGCGCACGCGCAGTCGATTGGAAACGTGTAAAAAGTTGAAAATTCCTATAATACATATAAGTACCGTAATAGTGGGTATGTGTGCCGTGTATAGGTATACTGTGCTAGGTGTACCGCGTATAGGTGTTATACGTAACACGGTGGAGGGGGAATTGACGGTTAAGGATGCGGAAGAGGAGAGGATAGAAATGACGTAGGATAAAAATTGAAAGATAATCGACGCAAAGGCCGACGGTAATAAAGTCGCGGCATGTTGGACGTAACTCTGGTAGAAAGGACGAATCGAGTATAGGGACGATGGGTCCGTCGGCATTTCTGGTTAGGTCCGATTGAAGTCTCTGAAACGTGAATTCTTGAGAATCCCAGAGATCCAACCTCCGAGATGCTTGGACGTTCTGTTGGGATACAGAGTGATATCCCATTGTGGAATCTGTTTGTTTTTGTCATCACCGACAACATCCAGCATCCATTTTCCAGCGGCTGTTCATTCGCCATTTCCCTTGGAGCCACTCATTGGGAGATACGCTGGGTTTCTAAAAGGTCGACGAACCTGACCCCCTTGCATTTGTAAAGGGAAAGCCGTCTTAACGGTCAATAAGATGACTGGGATGTTTTATTTGGTAAGATTGAAATTCCCCTAGGATTCGACGTACCGAATGAAAGGGAAGAGAAGGAGAGAAAAGGGAATTTTCATTGATTTTCTTTGACTTTGCGTCTAAGTAGAAATTACGAATTCTAGAAAAATATCTAGCGTTGGGCTTAACTTTGATTCTGTCAAGTAAACGTGGCTGCTGGATGTAAAGGAATGATAGGTCTGACCCTTTGACCATTCACAATTTTTCCTCAGCATCCAGCATCCTCGATCTGTATCAAGTAGCAGGCGTAGATGGAACCAAGAAAAGAATCGAGATTGAACACGTAGCTTTCCAACTAGTTTCCGAATAATATTTGCAATATAAAAGGAACTGGTCCATCGTACTCGGATGCTGCGTCGAACGACCTCTGGTACCGCGTCTTGGATTTATCTCAAAAGACTCTTCCGCACTAACCCACTTTTCGTCCGGTTCACCAGCACAGCCGAGGTGGCGGGGAGGAGTGAAGAAAAAAAAGAAAGAAAAAAAGATACAAAAAGAGAAATCATAAACTCCGTCGTTATCAGCATCAAGAATGACTGTGTGCAATTAATTGAGCGAATCGAATCAGCAGGAATTGCACAGTGCGAAAATGCAGATTAATATATTTCCAGACGAGATAAAGTTACACCAGTTGGAATTGCAATGTTCGCACTCAAATATATATATATATATATAGTACACCGGCTGTACATTGTCCTAGGTCTGTTATCAATGCTGGTACTGTTATCGCGCGTGATAACCGCTACTAGACGAGACTTACGTAACTGCGTAGGGTCAACGTATCCAGTAGTTCTATGCGATTGCATGTTGGTATACTATGAATAGTGTTACGGTAGTTAGCGAAAGCTACGAGTACCTCAGGGTGCTGAACAAGTCGAACAACTGCAGTTGAACGAAAGAAGCGAGTAGACTGTGCCAATTCCGTAATTGCAACTGCGGTTGCTAGAGAAGGAAACCGATTGGGGAAGGTACGAACAATTATAACTGGATGCTTGGATGATCGTAAGTGCTGCCCGATTCAGTGGAATTGACTATTCCTTGAAATTCCACGCGATCTCACTCACGCCGTATCTTATTTCAATGTGTAACTTTACAACCCGTAATTTTCTGGAAAGGCGTCGGTAACGTAACGCGTACGTGATCTCTAATTCCGGGATAATTTTACTCGATTAAATCCGAAAGGCCGGAATTGCCTCGGCGCGGATTGAGGTAAAATAAAAATGAAACGAACAACAACGACAACGCGTTACCGCGATGGGACTGGTCGATTATTACGAAGGATACTGGGATGAACTTTTTGCAAAAGGCACGTGCGAAATTTCAGTAAAAACACATTAACGTATATCGTGACTCTTTGCGTAAGAGACACCGTTCGATTTTTCGTATATTTGTACAAGTGTCTGAAAGTGCATCATCCAATGGCGGAGAGACGTCTGTTTGCGCCAGGCTAATTTATCGTAGCTGGCTAATTAAAGGCCTGAAAAAAAGTGAGTGATTCGATTGAGCGTATATACGGCGTAGGACGCTAAATGGATCCAAGCAGGCATTGATTCAGCAATTACAGTTTTGCTTCATTTTTTTCAACTCCAATCTTTGCTCAACACTGATTATCGAATTCTCGGTCTACGAGACTGAAGAAGTTTTTAAAGGCGACGGCGGGAGTCGCGAACGTCAAATGTGACATAACGAAGTCGACGGCTGTTCTGAATTCGTGCTGAGCGTCAATAATCAATTCAAATTATTCGCCTCTTCTTTTTCACTCGTCCGGTGTTTGTTTGCGTATAATAAAGGCGCGTGCTTGATTTAGCCTGGAATTAATGATCGACCGAAGGTGGGTATTTCGACGATTTTTTTTTTATTGAGAACTCGGCCTTTCCTCATTTCCACACAATCCCTCGTTTCGTGTGTCAATTACTTGTTTTTCCTTGCTAGCCTAAAGTCTCACGGAAATGACAACGGAACCGCGAAGCGCGTTCGGCAATTATTTCGCGACGACTTTAAAGGTGCCTTCACAACGCAACGACGCACTTAGAGTCTTACTATGTATACCCTCACGCAGACACATACTGGGTCGACGATCGCCACTCGCATCGCTTCATGTAATGTCGGCTTAAAAGCTCGACCCATCGATACCATTCAAATCCAGTGTATTAACACGGAGACTTATTGATACGAGATAACGAGGCTGCTCAAATGTTAATAGCGATTACAAGCAACGACCACTGCGTAGTAAATCGTACGATAATTTCACAATGGACTTGTGCTTGATTCCACTACCACTTTTTCATTTTCAACCCAAATTTCTTTATTTTTACATTTCTTTCCAAAATCCTCTATTCTCCAAGCAATTCCTCTACACAGCCACGTACCCCATTGCTACGCCTCTGTCGTATCTTCCGACTTCCCAGTGACGTAACAGTGTCGCGAAAATCCAAAGCGACTCGCTCGACCTACGAGCGGAATAGAACGAGTCTGTTATTGCTCTGTTATTTAAGAGCTCGACATTACGAGAATGAATTATGCTGTATTTACGATGCGATAACGGTCCATCCGCAGCCTCCGTATTAAATAATAATCTCGACAAGAGACCACAGAAAGAGACTTTGAAATTGGCTGGTTGCGTAAGCCGCTCCGCTTACGAAAGGACGAACGGATGATCGAGCGCACAAGGGAAGGAACGACGGAACGAAGGAACGGTCGTTTTCGCGAGAACACGTGGGTCGTGTAGTCCTGTAGAGCGTGTGTGTATATATATATATATATATGTGTACTTATTTATTTGGACGGGCGTGGTCGTGCAGTCGGCCTCGCGTAACAATTACTCTCGTATCCCAGCATGCTCGATCATTCCCCCCCCTCCTCGAGGGTCACTCTCGCCCCTCTCTCTCTCTCTCTCTCTCACTGCAGAAATTTTATTCCCTCCTTTTTTTTTTCCTCTTGCAAATTTCGTAATGGGCCCTACGACCGAGAGCCTCATTAACTGACCCAAGCGCTTACAAAGTGTCCGATTATGATAAGCGATTCGATGAAAAGGCCAAACGCCGTTCTGGCTCGATCTACTCGTGCAAAAATGGACAATGTATTTATATCTCGAGATACATTTGGACCTTTTATCCGCGTCGCTATCATTGAGAAAGCAATGATGGATACTCGAGGAGTTTATACTGATTAAACGAAGAGACGATTTGGCAAAGTTACTTCTGTGCTATTGCATAAGTGGCAGGGATAGTGAGTATTTGGAGTAATGGGGGGGGGGGGGGAGGTGACGGGAGGGAGTGTTGCCGGGGGTTGGAAGGGAGTCGGTGGGGCAGACGATGTGCGCGAGAAATTTCATGAGGTCTACTCCTCTAGTTGGAGGTCAAAGGGCGCATGCGCAGCCTGAAAACGAAAGTGCACGCCCACTGGCAATGCCGCCCCTGAACCTAGACCTACACCCTCGCTTTCTGCTCCAACCCCTAGTTTCGAGTTGCCCCCAACCTTCAAAACCAACCACCACCTTACACACCCCGAGCAGCCTGCCTGCCTGCCTGCCTGCCTGGCAGCCAGAACGAGCGCTTGGATTTGCATGTGTCGATATTGGAAGCTGCGGCTATCGACGTCACTACTTTTCGATTAGCTTTTATTTTTTGCTCTTTTTTTTTTCTCATTATTCCTCAGTTTCTATTTCTGATGGTAGCTTGGCGGTGGCGTGCTCTACGTTTAATTTTAATAAAACTACCGTCGGTCTTGTTCGTATGAATTTTGTGATTTTCAAATCCTCGTCTTTTTTTGACATTTTATATTTTTTTAAGAATTTTACACAATTTCACTCTTTCCTTACTCACGTAAATCAATATGCCGGCCGCTTCGTCATTCTGGGACAGTCGGTGTATCCGAACAGCATAGTAGATATTATGCATGCGTTAATTCCAAGAGGCTATATCTATACGATGGTCTTTCATTAATCGTATTGGCCATTAACTATTTTACGACAGTCGTTATCTTCGAAACGTTCAATTAGCGCAAAGATCGTTCGTTCTGAAGTACGAAAGATTTCTCTGCCACTTTTTTATCGGATCAGCCGATGTTCACCCTGGTCCCAGGGGGAATCTTTTTCTTTTTCATTTTCTCCATGTTCCTTAATCTTTTTTACATCTCTCTCTCTCTCTCTCTACAATACTCCTTCCCATACTTCCTTCTCTCTTATGCACGATGCATTCGCTCGCTACAGAACCGCCAGCAGTTCCGTAACATCTGGCTCTACAAACCCCGCATACCAAAGGAACCCTTCATTCATGGCTACCATCCTAGAAACCCGAAACGATCAAAACATTTTTTTTTTTCATCATGGACGTACTCGAGAACGGATTATCCTTTCAGAACAGACCACGTTCCTGAAGCCCAGTCCCGGTTCCAAGTGGTCCTCTGCCGGAGGTCTCTAACCTCTCCAAAATTTTACAACCAACTGACCTGGATTTCTTTCCCGTCGAATCACGATATCCCCGTCCAACGATGATCTTTCGTAGCTACGATTATCCATTCTAAAAAGACTCCCGTCATCGCTTCCGCTTCCGTTCCACCAATTCAACCAAACAGATATGCAATTGCTATAAAATATTTTGTATCCCACGTCTTTCACACGTCGTTTATTTATACTTGAAAATTTCACTTTTCTACTCGTATCTCTGTGTGTCACGTGTGCCGTCCGACTGTACGTTAGAATATAAAAGTAATAATTTAAATTTCAAATGTTTCTTAGTTCTCACTCAAATCACCTCAAATTTCTATGCACGATTATTGTATTTGGATAAAAGCAACCGTATCGTATTTTGTCAATCTTTTCATTCGGACGTTTTTAGATTCTCATACGTCTGTCATTTGTCATTTGTATTATACGGTCCTCATATGACAGATACGTCGTGCCATCAAAAACCGACGCGTGACGTATTAACCGTAAATGGATTTACTACAGTGGCGCCACTTTAACTCTACTTCTAACCGTACCTCTTTACTATTTACAATTCTGCCGTTTAACTGGTCTCACCTTTTGGATGTTTTACGATCGATAATAAAATTGCGTAACATAATACAAGACGTATCACGTTTGACTCTGTCTCAGAATATCCATCCTGTTCGTGACGAAGCGACCGATCGACCTTGTGACGTCTTGTGTCCCTACGAGAATGCCTGGGAAAGAGAAAACGCGTCTGGTACGTAGACATAGCATATAGCGAATAATAATAACAATCCGGTCGAATACAACGTAGCAAATAATTTTCAACGTTACATGAAAATATCAAGGGACTTTTGATACTCGGTAATTCGAGACATAAAATTCCCGGGCGTGCTACGTGTGTTTATAAATAAGCGGCTGTTGATAAAAATGATTCGCTATGCACTCTCGCGTAACTCATTTATGTTTACGAATTATTATCAGCGCCGATAAGGACGCTCGCTCAATTTCATAACTATACGTCAAACGGACTCGCATAATGATAACGAGTTAGTCGAATTCGTAATGATTCGAACACTTGTGTAATCCGTGAATCTTGTGTACCTTTTTCTTGTGTTTTGCAATTTTATCATTGATGTGTCGCACGCGTAAAGCTATGCGAGTTTATTTTCTTCTTGGCCCCCAGATAAGCGGACCACTTTGTAGGTGACGATATGAAGTTTACATATGTACGTATGAAATTACGTAATTTGGCGAGCCGTGTCTGGGAATTTTTATTCCTGTTGAACCTTTCATGATGCATTAAGCGTGATAGATGGTGATAAGGAGAGCGAGAGAGATAGAGAGAGTTTATCGTGGTTAAAAATAAAAGCCCGATAACCGCGTTCCTTTTGTTTTTCATTGCGTTTTCATAATTCGTATTTTTGTAAATACGAAGTTGATCATTTTGTAGCTAGCGTCTGAATTATCGAAAGTTAAAGACCAGATGGATTCGATTGATCAAACGTATAATTAGTTCGTATACAGACCAGATGAACACCAGACCTAAGCCAGACTGTGTTTGAACTAGAAAATTATTTTTTTTCAATTTCAATTTCTACGTCATACGTGGAGAAAAAAAAAAAGTCAAAAACAGTTTTTTTTGGTGCTTGATTCAAAAGTATATTTAAAGAGAGATGTTCTCCCGAGTCCCGATTCTCCATTCGCTCATTGAGCCTTGTGGATGTAGTAGCTCTTACGTACGTGTACATGTTCACACGTATGTATTTATATGATATCAAGTACGAGGCGAGTGAAGACTCATTGAGATACATTGGATAAGCAGAGTCTGATAGGAGTGAAGTACGAGGCTAAATATTTATAGCTCGAATCGTCGCGACGTAACGAAGGTATCGAAATCAGGAGCAGCGCAGAGTATAGCCGGTATGTATCTGCAGTTGACAACGGGACGATGAGGTGGCGGGTATAGGAAGTGTGGGGAGGAGGAGGAATAGAAGAAGAGGTGAGTCAGGATCAGGTGTTTCGTCGTGAGACCCAATTACTGGAGAAGCATGCTGGAGAACGGCTGAGGTCGATTGTGCGCATCGGAACCAGGAGAACTTAGCTCTGGGGATGCAGAGGGCGTCGAGCCAAGTGGGAAGGATGTATCGATAAGAAGATATAGATAGATGATATAAACGTTAAGGGCCTTATAGAATCTCAGCGAATTCTATACTGCGGTTATTCGTGGCAGTGGAAACTGTGCGTAAGGTTGTGAGTCTTTGAGTGTATGTCGAATGATTTGAATGATTTCAGTGAGAGCTGTCGGTCGGTCTGTTTGAATTTTCCTGATTTCGCTGTTCCCGTAACAAGGCGCATGATTGTAGGGTAAAGACTAGATAGAGAAGAAAGGATAAGGATTAGGTGGACGAGAACGAGTACGAGGACGTCGTACTTGGCAACACGACGAGGGCGACGACGACGTCGGTCTGCCAACGGCGCGCATCGATTGGCGCTCTAGCCGTGACCCCCACCATCCGCTTTCGCTTTCACCCAATGGGGTCTCACTTTCGCGTTCGCCCGCGCCGAGCCCCAAGCCGGCACGCTGCCACAGCTCAGTGACTGGTGCACCCTACGTGCGAGTGCTTTCGTTGTGCTGCTCTGCTCTGCTAAGCGCGAGCTGACGGAGCTTGAAACTGCGACGAAACGCATAAGGGAGACTGTGAGAGAAAAGGAGAGTGAAAGAAGGAGATAAATAGAGTGAGAGAAAGAAAGAGAGAGAGAGGGGGAGAATCTGAAAGAGTGAAGAAGGTTCGATCGAATTGTCGCATCCACCAGGAGCAGCAGCCACCCACGCTGCGCCGGTGACCCTGACACTCGTCGCTGCTGCCACGACCTCCAGTTCGCAGTCGCGTGTCCCTCCCGAGAGTATCATCCTCCTGGTGAACGTCAGCGGGGAACGAGTCTCTACGAAGAACCAGGACTGTTAGCTAGTTGGAGATTGTCAGTGACCTTGACTTTGTCCATAGAGCCAAGAGCATCTAGAACGAGGGACATCATTCTGTTCTCAGGAAAAAAAAAACTATCTTCCGTAAAACCAACGTACGTGCGACGTTTTCTCTTGGGATTGTCGTGTCGCTTCGATGCGTATGCGGCCTTTCGTTTCACGTGTTGAACTTTATTCGCGAGTACAGTGCGTTCTTCGTCACGACTTGTCTTTTAGTGCAAACATCAGAGAGACATGTAGGTGTGTCAGTAACGGTTTGACAGTGCGTGTTTGAGGACTGGTTTATTTTCGACATTAGCGACATCTGGAGGATCTTTGACTGGCATTCGAAACGGGACGCGATTTTTGTTGGAAGGTGTGTGACTGTGCTCTGTGACGATTTGCCACTTTTTAACGCTTCTCGAATTTCCTCTGTGTACGATCGACTTGCTTTTACATTGAATATAACGTGGAAACGTGTTGGCTGTTTTGTTTTTCTATGCTTTTCGAAGTTATATTTGAACTGACAGAAATTCTTGGTACTTTGTCTCAAGCTTGTAGTGACTTTTGTACATTGGGGACATTTGTGTAAAACAGAGAGGTGCTTCTGCGCGAGATGGTAGTTCTTTTTTATTTGCCACGTTATTTCGAGATTGGTTTTTGATCGGCAAATCTCAGAGTCGAAGCTTCAAAAGGAAAGACTGAGTGTTCCGCGGAAGTGGCTTTAAGGTGAACTTTCACGAACGCCTCAGAGCACGTGGTTCGTCAAGTTGAAGTTGAATGGGAGCCGGGGGCGCGCGATTTCAAGCCGAGGCGCCGGCCTCAAAAGTTTACGCGAATTGCGCGAAAATGAAATAAACTAATACGAATGCAGTTTGAACGATTTTCCTAGAGGAATTAGAATCGGATTTTTTTTCGTCAGGTATCTTTGGTCCATCGGTTCGTCGAGTATGTGCCTCGCCTGAAGCTCGATCGAGGTAGCAGAGAAGAGGACAGAGACGAGAACGAGAAAGAGAGAAGAGTTGGGAGGACGAAAAATAAATAAAGTTGAAAAAGGACGAAAAACTGGGTAGAGAAACGAGTCCAATCGTGCCGCAAGGCATTGCCGGCTCCACCGAAAAAGCTGCGTGGAGTCTCTGGAGTTTTGCTGATCTGTGGTACAGCCTCCAGGAAGAATCGTCGATCCTACCAGCAGGATCAGCGGGTTCTGTCGATCGATCGAACTGCCAGGAAATGGCACCCAGACGCCATACGAATAGCCACGGTGGCGGTTTGCTCGATGTCGTTGATAACGACATGATGGAGAATCTCGCGGTCAACGGGCAGAATTCAAACAGCACTCGCTGCTGCACACCGAGCGGCGAGTGTCTTCGTGGTGATTCTCTGATAAGGCTGAACGCCCTTCAGGATGTCGTCAAAGTGACGTGCAACAACGAGAGCTGCCCCGTCGGTCAGTTTATGCACCGCGAGTGCTTCGACGCCTGGGAGCAGACAGTCCTGACGTATCTGAAGAGTTGCGGCAGAGCACGCAGCTGGTCCGAGAGACAACGACACCAGAATCTCTGGACCAAGAAGGGTTACGATCTTGCGTTCAAGGCCTGCGGTTGCCGCTGCGGTCGTGGTCACCTCAAGAAAGACCTGGACTGGATGCCACCGGGACTTGGCAACGCGTCTGGCAATCGTCAGGATGAGAACGAGGCGAAGAAGAAGAAGAGGCGCAATCGGCAGAACACCAGGCCGACCTTGGCTGTTTCCGCAGGACCACCTAGCCACACGAATCACGGGGTGGTTGGTGGGTCTCGTGGTAGCGAAGCACAGATGATCGAATCAGGACGCGGAAGAGCAGGATCATTGTCCTCGAGTACTGGATCAAGTTCACCACCTGCTACCAGCGAGCCCAGCGTCAGCCCTTTGCATCAGCCGCAGATGATGGTCAAGAAGAAGAGCAAGGTCGACTTCTTCAGCGATCGAGCTAGGTTCGTAAATTTTCTTTGTTCTCGCCCCTAGTGGGTTCATGATTTGCACTGGTATCCGTATCTCTCTGGTTTCGATATAGAGTGGCGAGTAATATAGAGGGGTAGATTTTGCTTGGAAATGGAAAGAGAACTGCGTAGGTCTGAGGGATTCGAATCCCGATTATCCCTCGGGCTTTTCTTGCTCTATCGGGATATCAAAGAGCGTGTTGGAGTCGTTATCGCGCACGCTACGGATTGGGAATGGCTGTTAGAGAGGAACGTCCCGGGTCCGGAATTACGGATCGTCGAGGAACAAAGGGAGGTTCCGTTTCTTAGCACGTGTGTCCGGAGCACCGGGAGACACGGGCGTCGGGACGCGGGTTGCAGCCCTCCTGAGAAAGGGATACTTTGTCTCGGGATCGTCCAAGCGGATTCTCCAGCTTTCCTGTCCCATTCTAGCAAGAGTAGCAGGAAGGAGTCCGGTCTGTGGCAAAGGTTAAAATTGATCACGTCGGCTAACCACTCGGCAATAATAACCTCGGACGATCACGTTGCGATACGAGGCCTAAAGGCTGGATAGAATATAATAATTATTGGGGGCCTTACCATCCCTCGTTCATCCCTCGTTCATCCCTCGTCCATCCTTTGTCCATCCCTCGTTTCGATCATATGCCCTCTCGGTCACGATTCTCTCCTCCAGGAACCCAGACTGTCGCTCCTTGACCACTTGCTCGGGGTCAACCTCAACTTCGGGTCAACTTAATCCTACCGCGAACTTTCACCCATCTCCTCCCCCCTTAGCCCCACTGTTATCCAATGGGTTATCCTCACTATAGAATCGTACTTTTATTTCAACCTAAAAAAAAAAAATTTTAAAGCGATCCTTATTCCCAGCACTGCAGATGTTATGTCTTCGCCTCACACTAGGCCTCTTAAATTCCCCGAATTTACGGCAACATTTCGAAAACGGGTCCGTGCGGTCCATATAAAAATTCTCAAAGTCAACGACGTAGCCCGATATCCTTTTCCTGCTCGATGAGCGGGTTGGCATCACGCTGTGGCGGTAAAGGCAGCGGCGGCGGCGACCGCGGCATCACAGCAAACGTCTATTTCAATATGTATAACGCACAGTTCGCCGCTACACGAGCACCGACGGCAGCGGCTACATTGTTGACGTAACTTCTCGAATTTACTTGAGCGAGCAGAGTTATCAGGCTTACAGAATAATTCTCCCAGGGAACCAGTTGATCCGGGCTACAGAATATATAGGGTGTGTAGTACGCAGGGTATAAGGTTTCGGGTGGTTGCCGCTACTCCGAGGAGGCCATTCTCTTCCACTAGAACGAGTTCGATCCGATCCTCGAAGATAGGACAGAGTGCGGTTCGCTGGATCTTTTGATTTTTCTTCACTAAGGCAGAACAGGCGAACGAGTAGATTCCAGAGTGTTCGATGTTCACAAAAGATTTACGTCCTCGTACGTATTTCTGGGCAACCTTTTTTCGGCGGTACATACGACCCCTTGGGTGGGACAGGACACGTAAGGACTCTGGTCATTTCGCAATTGATTGTGACGTCATGAAGTGGGGCACGACTTCTTCTATCTTGACTCTGAATGAACGTAGCGACGCGCTGGACCAGTAGCGCTGTACTCTTACATACGTGCATCTTTAGGGTGTGAACGTGTCGAGGGAGACAGGAGGATGGGTTGGCAGAAGAATGAGAGAGAGAGAAAAAGGAAAAGATCGAAGGAATAGAAGCAGACAGAGTCTCGGTACGTGACCCCACCCATGAGTGTCAGACACTGTAGATTGTCTACAACGTACTGTACGTACACACTGCCACACATGTGTGTCGTGCATTCTATATTTAGATCCTGCCTTGGAAACCTGTCCTATTTCTGCTTGTCCCAGAGCCGTCGTAATCGCGCGCGATCGTCTTCATGAAAACTCATCGAGAATCACTGTATTCAAGCAGAGTGAGAGTAAACACATGAGTTTTCTTCGTTCTGGCCAGATTCCAGGACGCGTCTCTGGAGCGTTCGGCAACGTCTAAGAGCTCACGTTTCTCACGACATTGGCCGATCTGCATTCTCTAGGCTCTGTCTTTCTCTCTCCCTCGTGCAGGACGCTCACAACAACAGGCATCCTTCCACGAGAGGCTTTGCCGAGCGTAGGTAATGCAGTCTGGCTGTCGGGGAGTGCAGTCGCACTAAAATGTAGGAGGGCGGGGGGGGGGGAGGTTACGTGGCGGCGGTCGGTTTAGGTTGGGCTCTGTAGTACGAGGGTGGCGAGGGGGGAGCAGCGTCGGTGCGAGTGAGAATGCCGAAGGGAAGGACAGACGTGCCGGGGCTCCACACGAAAGGAAGGAGAGGGTGCATGCTGCATACACTGCACAGTGGTGTTGTTGTAGCCTTGACCGTGGCTATAGCTCAGGGCCACTTCAGGGCCACCAACTAAGCCGACGCTCCGGCAGAGTCCAAGGCCAACTGCATCGAACCGCTACGATGCATTTAAAGCGCCCTGCTGTCCTTGATGCCCTCGCAGCATCGGCCTGCTGCCGGCTGCACCGCTACGAAAAAATACGTCGCGTATCTCGTCACGAGTAAAAAGCTTCCCTCGCGCCGACGCGCGGCGCTGCCGGTCAGACTGCTTACTTAGGAACTCGCAGTACTTTTACTGTATCTGCGATTGTTCTACTGCATTTCACCACAGCCCCATTCCGCTTTCAGTCCGCGCTCGCTCGGAATTACGAATCTCGGTTCAAACTTACTACGAGACTTGCTGGAGATTTGCCTTGTATGCGCGTAGGAAGGAAAAGGTGGAGCGGAGGAAAGCTTTGACGTTATAAAATATCCGGTTCTCGTATGGCACGTTTGCTTTGTTCCGGATGTGAGAGGAGTGAGGTGGGGAAGGATTGAGGGAGGGGGGTCGTACGCGCTTCTGTATTACTCTCGTTTTTTTTTTTTTTGTCGCCAACCCCTGCCTGGAGACAAGGAGGGTGTGTTCGGGGTGTGGAGATAAAGAGTGAGACAGTCGAACACATTCTTTGCGCTTTATAGCCTTCAATTAACGGGAGACTCGAATGGCGCATTATCCTAAATCTTGCGAGGAAGCCATTCTCGGCTCGGTGCTGGAGGTTGGCTGTACTGGAGACCGATTACGAATTCTGAATATTATTACGCACACGGACTGTAGTGACGAGCTACAGGGGCGTACACAGTGCACCCCCGGACTGGCGTGACACGCTATTTTGGGGTTTGAATTTATTCCTCGTGCTTTTTTGCTCGCGCCACGGGGCGGGCGACCATAGACATTTTTGGAACCGCAATGCGACCGATAAATCCTCCTCTTAGTTGCGCCCGACGAGCCAAGGGGTTGTTTCAACCCCACGTAGCCACGCTTCTCCTCTCTTCTTTTCGCGTCCCTTTTTACCCTTTCATCCTCCCGCCACTCGACTCGACTCGCACTGGCTATCTGTGTTTTAACCAGAAATAAATTACACCAAAATAGTTCCGGTACTTTCGGGGATGATTCGTTACGGGTACTTTACCCCGTCCACTCCCTTTTATCCTGATTCCATTTCATTGCGCTCTCCGTCTCTTTATTTCCCGTTTTAAATCGTAATCTTGGACAGCCACGCTCGCGTATATCTATATCGCAATATTTCGTACGTGCCTCACCCAGTTGCCGTACTCGTAGTACTAATAGCTTCGAGCGCGAAGAAGCGGTGGCAGCCACTTCGAGTCAGTTTGTATATCTATGTAGATTAAGATAGGCCGTCTTTACCGAGTAACGATAAGCCGTTATCCGAAGGTGCTCGGGATCGCGCTGACGTCATGAAAATTGGAGACTTAGGAAACCCTGGTGAAAAGAATGCACCCCTATCTGGGAACGAGGAAGTCGATTGCGTCATCCCGTAGACGCATCGGGCGTCGACTAATCGTCCTACGCCAGCCGTGCGACGAAATAATAAATAATTCACGTGGAAGCGATGCCGCGCGAAACTTTCGAAGATTCTAACCAATTTCTCCGAGGCAGGCAACTTTAAAGGGTAATTTTTAAGAATCGGGCTGCTGGATAAGTTGGCTAAAATAATTTTTTTTAAACTTTCGAGACTGGCATCACTCCCCACCCTATAGACGTACCCGACACCCTTCCAGCGGCATTGTCCGAAGTAGCTTTCGATGCCGCTTCGCCACGAGGTGGCGTCCTGGGCTCCGATCCACCCTCGCTCGGCCGTCGATAAATCCCCATGGAGACGCTCGCATAAATTGTCAGATCGTTACTGGACAGAAAGCATCTCGATAAATCGCCGGGACTTTGCTCTTCGCCGAGGAGGATCTTCCATCTTTGTTGCTTCTTCCTATTCGCGCTCTCTTGCTCTCATTCCTTCTGCCTTCGGCGTCAGTCGTCGGGATCAGAGTTTACGAATTTCTTTGACTTCTTGAAATTCGCATTGATGCTTTCAGCCTCGCGCCTGCGGAAGGGGGATTCGGGGAGGTGTTACAATTACTAATGTATATGTCGTTATTTGGATCGGTATAATCAAATGTTATCTAGCCGGTCAAGGTCGATCTTCTCATTAGTCACTATGTGGTTAAATAAATATTTTTTAATTCGTACGTTAGCCGCGGCGTCCTGTGTGCGTGCGTGTGCTCTCTATCTTTTCTGTTTACACGTCGAGTCTGACTTATCGGCCGAGGGAGGTGATGACGCGCACGTCGAAGCACCATGGCCTCCTGGCCCCGTGAAACCTGAATAAAGTCTCTTGGTGCAGCACCGGAGTGTGAGTTCGGCTTTAAGCGACGGTATTATATATACGTGTATATAAAATAAAGGGCAGATCTTTTTTCCAAGTGCTTTCCGTTTCCACGAGATTGTTCGCCATGTGGACTCGCTCTGCAGAGAAGTCGGAGTCGCAGGCCTTACACGTTATTTCCATACGTTGCACATCGTAGCTATTATTAAATTGTATCGATCGAAAATATCGGCATTGATATTACCGATAATTATAAGTTCGTTTCATCGCGATTCGCGAGGACCACTTTATTTTGCCGTTCTCCGGTTGCGCCAACGAGGAATATCGATTCACACCGTGAAACCGGTCGGTCGCGTCGATGCAGCCGATCGGCAATTATAAACTGGACCGCAGGATCGCTCTCTCTTTTGAGAGCGTGGATTAAAAATGCGCGCGATAAATCGCCCGGCAATTTCGATAAGCATCGCCGTAACTTACGGGTGGCTTCAATGGCGGACGACCGGTTGGCTTCTTTTCCCCAGCCTCCTTCCTCACCTACTCTTCCTTTTTTCTGTGGACGCCGAATGATCGCGGACCGACACTCTTACAATGTCTTACGAAAATCGAGAGGTGCTAAATGTCAGGGTCGGGACGGCCGGACCATGAAGATAATGATTTATCTCGTTGGGCGCTGGAGGATTGACGCTTGGTAGATGGTTTGATCGGTAGGATCTAACGATCGGAGTATCAAGATCTCGAAGGATAATGGCTTTTAGCACGTGTGGGCTCTGGGTGTCGCGCGCGCGAGGCATTCTGGGGTTTACTGCGTGCACGCGCGTGGAAGTGAACGAACGAGGCGTAATTAGGGTTTACGTGCATTGCGACGTGAATCCGTCCTTCGTATCGCTGCGACACGCGAGCTACCGATTCGCGAGGAGTAAATTGTCACTCTCGACGACAAGGCCGTTTTCAATTAAGAGTCGCCGGCTATCCGCCGGGAGAGGACAAAGGCTTAAAAGCCAGCGACGTCCTTCGTGACGAGGGGCGGGCAGGGGTGATGGAAGGTAAAAGTAAATAATGTCGGGCTTTTGTTGCCGATTAAATATAGCATGTTAAGGGTCGAGGACTAAGGGCTGAAGTGAGTCGCGATCGGCGTCGACGCGATCGATACGACCACCGGGCGTCGGTAATTTTCGCGTAGGGAGACAATAGCGTCTTATCGCTGGGTAAAGTAACGTAAATAATACGTGGGAGGGTGAGAGGGTTTCCCAGAGCGGCGAGTTCGTGGGGTTTGACCCTGAACTTCGCAACCCTCGAGGACTCGGGAGCTCCGAGAATCAGCCCAAGGATATCCCTTAAAGACGACGTGGCGAGACGTAGCCTCTCGACCCTTCCTCTATCTCTCTTCGTTTCCTCTTACCGTTATATTCGCCTCCTCCTCTCTCTCTCAATGAGACTGACGTCGCTTCTTTTTCTCCACGTGCCGTCTCACCGCATTTCCAGGCAATACTTAGGCGGGCGACACCTTTGACCTCCTTTCCCCGTTATAACCTATCACGGTGTCCGGCAATGTGTCGAGTGAATATGAAAATTGAAGTATCTTTGAAAGAAATGAAAAATATCGTTCAAGGAGAACAGAATGAAAGATCGTATCTGATCTTTGACTTGTCCTTAATGAAGGTAATTACGGTTGGCTCGCAAACGGGCGATTAACGTTTACATTGTACACGCATTGAAATGGCCTTCACACAATGACCTAAACTCTATTATTGTATTACGCAAATGCAGGACACACGCTCGAGGTACCAGTGCACCCAGGCACCTGTACGCGTACAATCACGGAGGCATTCCGCGGCGCTCGCGAATTCGTAACGAGCTGTTTGCCAAATTTATGCAAATGCAAAGATTGTATAAGAAGCCCGGTAGGACATTCGTCATGTCGTTCCCGGTGCGCTTGCGTCATTAACATTCATGAAAGGTAACTTGGCTCCATCCTCTTTTTTCTTTTTTATATTTTTCTTTTCGCCTTTCCTCATCTCTCTCTCTCTCTCTCTCTCTATCGCCATCCTTCTTACCCGCCTGCCTCCTCGCCTGCAGGATTTCTACCTATTTGGCCTGCGCGCATTTCACGCGTGTCGTAACATTCGCCATGGCAAGAAATTACGTGCGACGTGGCGGCGCGGCGGTTGCACAAGAGTCAGACCCGCGAATATTCCCGGAATATCCCAGGGACATCCTGCGGCTGCGTAAGAGTCCTTTGTCCCTCGTGTATCAGTAAGCGTCGCGACGCTTTTATTTTTATTTTTAACGCTTCCAAAGATCATCGCCTTGCTCTGCTCTTACATCAGTCCTCCACGTCTCTCTCTCTCTCTCTCTCTCTCTTGCTCCTCCCCTTTCGAGATTGAATGAAAGGGAATAATGACGCCGACGAAGAAGCGTGAATGGAGTGAACGAAAAAGGCTAGAAACTGTGCGACGGGTATCGCGCGATTCTTTGTGCCGGCTGAAAGTACCGGCGTTTGCTCCACAAGGCTTTGGAGGATCGAAAGAGCCGTGGCAATTAGCCGTATGACCACAGCACCTGTCTCACTTTCGCACCCTACCAGCTCGCTCTCAGGCAACCCTTCGTTACTTAGGGTTATTGTTTAAAAATAATGCCTCGCGAAGCGGCAGTGCCGCTGCTGCCTAATTGCGTTGGTCCACGACGTGTGACGGCGTTACTGTGAAAACGTCACGATCTGGGATGGGTGGCTGGCTGGTTCAGACCTCGGGGCTGGGTGGCTGGGTGGTCGCTTTTGGAATGACTGCAATTAGGGAGATTGCTCTTACCGAAATGGCCACTGTCCACGGGGTTGCTTACGGCACATGGTAGTTTCTCAGCCTCCTGGATACTCTGAGATATGTATATTGCTTTGGGAATCTCATATCTTCACCCAGGAAACGGTCCGATACGCTCGACCTGTGCAAAGCACGAAGCGGAGGGTTGGACGCTGTGCTGCCTATAATGGCTTCCTTGACGAATCCTCGGGATTCCTTCGGAGTCTGCGAACGCGATCTCAGGCTTCGACGAAATACTTGGTATTACCTATGGACGGTCCTGCGGACATATAGTTATTGCGTAGAAGGTGGGACGTTGCTACGTAATGCGCTAGGAAGCCGAAGCGTGGAGTATCTGGATGCTTTGTAATTTGACAAAGAACCGAATGAGAGGAGGCATCTATTTATAGCATATATTATAGTACATAGGCTGGGTAGCAGGAATCTGCTCTAGGCCTAACCTGTGGGTACTGACTGAAGTAGGCATCTTGTTTCATCTTAGGTATTTTCCATCTCTCTCTCTCTCTCTGTCTGTCTAGTCTGTTTCTATCGGCTCTCTTGCTTCTCTTTCCAAGCCACCACGCTGCTTCATCCCTTTGCGGGGAATCAGCCAGAGTCTTTGTATTAGTTTCTCCGTGGAACGTCGGGCCTTCGAATATTCGAGCGCCGCCATGGCGAACAATGCCAACCGCTAAATGAATTATGCACCAGCCCTTCCTTCGAGGACTCGAGACGCGAATCGAAGTTTCTCTCTCTCTCTCTCTCTCTCTCTCTCTCTCTCGCTCTCCATGGAAAGTCCTCTACCCTTCCGTATCAACCCTTGAGATATACGCATCCTGAATTGCGTTCGACAATTTCGGATGGTCTTTACCTCGGCTCTATTGTCTTCGTTGTGTTTGGCTATTTTTCTTTTTCTTTTCTTCCTTCGTACCTTCGGTCCCGCAGGACCAACTTGCGAGGAGGCCGCGGGCTGAATCCTTTCCGGAATATCGACGAGGGGTTAGTCTGGCCTCCTGGGCACTTCCTGCGGGATGAGATAAGTCTGGACCACTAGAGTGTAGTTTCGGGGTAGCTGGATGAGATCAAGGCAGAGACGAACTATCGCGGTCGTTAAGGGAAGTCCGGAACCTCGTGACTGAGAAATAATCCCTTGAAATCTAATTTATTCGTAAACTCCGGCTAAATCGCAATCTCAGCACCGGAAGTTCCCTCTGGTTATACCAAGTCTGCCTTTTACCGCAGCCCCGCGACTGCTCGTGGCAGGGTTGCAACTTTATCCTTTCCTGCCAAAGTCTATTATTAAAGTAGGTGCACGGGATCTCAGCGAGCCGCTTACTTCCGCTGCTCCGTTCTCCGACTCTCGAATGAAGAAACGATCGCGAAAACAAACAAGAGACTAACAGACGTGTACGAACGGCTTAAGGAGTCTCCAGCTAAATCAGCGTCTAAGCACTTGCCAGTCCGGGATCCTTGTTTGCGCGATCCCGTTATCTTTGGCTGCCGACTGGCGGCGCTGCCTGCTCGTGGACCATCCTTGCCCTGGCCCAGGTCCCACATCCCCGTCCATCCATCCCTATCCGTTCCTAGCAAAGGGCTGCAGCGACGGTACGAGCTTTGCCAAGGCAAGAAAGCAGCGGCCCAGCCAGTCACCTTAAGCAGCCAGGCTGACGTAGCCGGCATGGCGCGCCAGGTTATTGTGTGTACGGGAGTGTAAATTATAGCGGAGGGTGGTTTACTGCTAATTGGTTTGTTAACGTCGTGTTTACCTCCGCCAGGAAACCAAAGTGCCCTTCGTGCTTCCCTTCTTCGTTCGCTTTATACCCGACAACCCTTTCTGCAGTTATAACCCGACATGTAAAAGTCGTCAGGATCTGCACCACCCTAATAAGCTCAGAAGCATCCCCTGTATTCGATGAGCAGCCTGGACCGTCACTTTGCTCAATACTTTTCTCTTTTCGCAATCTCTCAGCATCTCTCGCGCTATCACGTAACCAAACCGTTAACCACCGAGAGATCAGAATCCAGGATCATGGCTGTGTAATTAACCAGCGTGACTCCTCAAGTACCGAAGCTACGTTTGGCCAAGAATTTTTTAATTATCGATTCTCCCTTCACGCGTACCTCCCCTATCCCTTTCTTGAGACTACCTTGAGCTGGGGATGCTTGCGAATTTATTTTTGTAGAATCCATCGAGGCTGCCACTACCCTTCCTTCTTTCCTTCCTCGTTTCGACCTCGTCCTCGGCTATCGTGTTTTGCTGTGGCAACTTGGAGAATTTTATGGCGCTTCTTTTATAGGATGTACCACCTCGAGCAATGAATCTGACCCCGATAATCATCTATACGAAATGCCTTAGACGCGCGTTAAAATCATGACTTGTTGGTCGCCTTAGGTTCGGAAGGGAATTTTTTCCCGAGTCGCGCAAAACTTATCAGTAGAGACTCGCGAGCGTCTCGTGATATTGACTTTTAATGGGAACTCTGAGTCCTTTTATGGGTTTTTACTAGGAGTACGAATGTTCATGGTAAATCGTCGTTCTTAAGACGTTCCACGTCGTAAAATCTAGGGATTTCTCGAAGATTGGCAATCCTTGTCTATTTTTGGCTCGTTCCACGTCCATTGTCAAGCTATACGTCTTAAACGGTTTCGAGATAAAATCTCTAATGTCCCGACTATCGTAGAATTGCCGTTAACTTTTTTTACCAAAAAAAAAAAGAACAAAAAAAACCAAATATTTATATTAAGCGTATGAAATATCGATCGTAAAAGGGAGCCACGAGGATAAACGTTAATAACAGTAATCCCTGGGGTAGGAACATTTTGCAGATGCATTTTTTCAACGTGGTCAATCGAATTCCCGAAGCCGCTTAAAAATGACATTAAAGAGAATCCATGATATGGGAATCCTCGAGGGACAATTGAGTCATCGATTACTCAAGTTCCACCCCTCGCGCATCCCTATGCCCGACAACTCGCCCCATTCACCAAGAAAGGTATATCCCTATATCGGAATACAGTCTGGATAAGGATCTTGAAACGTGATGCCTGCAGTAGTTACATTAAGTTGGTAAGCTCGGGGGGTTAATGGCGCGTGGCCGATATACTCGTGGAAATGTAGGAAAGCTTTGAATCGGGAGATGGGTAAGAGACAGAGATAGAAAAAAAAACAAATGAAAGTCAAAGAGCGCGATAGGCGTAAAATCGATTTACCCTGCGTGCGAGTGGCTTTGCTACGTACTTTTATGGCGCACGAGACTCGTGTCTTGTACTTTGAGCTTCAGCCAGAGAAAGGCGTCCGTATGGCTGGCGATTATTTCCGAAAAGCGGAAGGTTCCTCGAGCGATCCCTGCCGTTAAGGTGGCCGATGTTGGTATCGCTGGCATTGGTTGGTTATACTGGGCTTGGCAGCGGAGACGACAATGGCCATTCGTCAGCCGGTAGGTACGGTCGCCTATCTCGTGAAATCAGGGGGACGCAGGTAATCGCGGCGGCGTATAATTTCCGAGGGAATTTAATAATGTTTCGGATGAGAGGTGGCGGCCGTGTAATGATAGATGTTACGGGCGTGTGGGCGTAGATAGATGGCCATCCGAGCGAAGGCTGTACGGAGCCTATATCTTTTCTATAAATAGAACACTGGCCGTATAGGTACATACAATCGGGTCTTGGGTCCCGTCGCCGATCTTACCCAGAGGCCATTGCGGATCGTTCGCGTCTTTGGGTTTCACGTGTGAACGTAATTGTAATTTTGAAATGATTTTCGACGGTAGCTTTGTGCGTTTACAATACGTGGGACTATTGTCGATTGTACCGTCCGATAGGGACGTGGCGTTTGCCGTGGCTCGGGAGCACGAAAGGGGAGCGCGAGAAATGAGAAGACAGTTCGTGTTTCGTAGCGACTGGTACCACGCCGGATGCTCGATGAACATTCCCAGGTCTTGGCTGCTTCTGTTTGTCGACATAAGTCTCGTGGTGATTTTACGCTATAGACAAATGTTGCTTTCGTTTGGGCTTGCGTTTACGCTCGGTCCCGTCAGCGGCGAGTATATTCAAATACGATGACTACTAGCCCCAGTAACAATTATGCACAGCCCACCCGAGGCTGCTGAATCTGACACCTAAATCGGCGCTTTTACAAAACAGCCAGCACCGTTATGTATTTACGGAAACATTTAATGGATCTTCACCCTCTTCGCCGTTTCTCAACCTCTCGACTATATACGGACTCAAGGCTGGATTTTCGATAAGTTTTCCTCCCTTCACCTCGCACCTAGCCCGCGGCACCATAATTTGATACCTCGGCGCTCGAGGGTTGATTCTACAGGGTACATATTGACACTGTATCGGCCAAAGTCTAAACAGACGGAGGGGGCTGCGCGAGGGTAGAAGCCGTTAAATCTGCACCCTGTACTTCCGTGTCAGTAGCAGACGGCTCCTTCGGGAGGAAAGTAACGGGGCAGAGTGGAGTCTGAGTGGTTCCGGTTGCCGATGGAAAAATTGCCAAAATCTATAATGGAGAAGTCAGTTGTTTCCGCGATTGGCGCGAACGATCGAGAGCGAACCAAGTGACGGGGGGTGACTCGTTAGGGTGGTTTGGGGCCGACGCTTCGGGGGTTTCTTACTCCATGACCAAGAAGTCAGAAACGCTCGGGAATCTCCTCGCAGGATATTAATACCGCACACGTCCCGACCTTGGTTATAAATCACAGGCTGGAAGCTTCGGCATTCAGGGGAGACATTACGCGTTGTTGCCTATGCGAGTTAATTCCTCTTCCATTCCCCGCTCAAAAGTATCCAAGGCGGTACCAGTAGATGGCAGTGCCGACGGTCAAGTTGCTGTTACCCACGGAGTTAATTATTAATCGAAAATAAAATTAATCTAGATTTCTTTTATCATGAATATAGATGCATCCGGTTGAAGGATCGACAGGCGTCAGATCGTTTGTGGTAGCAATTTGGCAATATCGAGCATCTTAATTACACCGTGTAATTGCTCTGTGCAATTAAAGAGGGGCTGGCCGGGGCGGGGGGGGGGGGGTGCGCGAGGTAGACGGGTCAAATAAAATTCAAGGATTAGCTGAGTCTGCAGGTGAGACGCGCGATGAACTCGCAATTGCAAATACGACAGAATTCTCCTTTGAAATCGACGCACGTAGCGTCGAGACTGCCGCCGCGACGCCTCGTCGTTTCTCCTTCTCGTTTCATCACAGTCACCTCTTTTAGCTTCGTTCGCTAAGCCTTCCCCTCGTCCCCGCGATCCCTCCTGCCCGTCCCACCCGGGGAAACCCTCGTGGGCGCGTATCGACATCTCGCATATTTATTTGCCTATCGATGGATACGGCAAAGGCAGCCATGACTTCCTCACCGGAAGTCCGGTCAGACGGTCCTTTCTCCGTGGCAGATGAGGCAACACGGGAAATGGCACGTAAAGTGCCAGGTTAACCACAGTCCTGTTTTTATTGTGGTCATTTGCTCGTAAATGAAATTAATATATTTTTTTTTATTTATCAAGTTCATGAAAATTCGCGAGGGTCGCGCGGTCCCATCCGGTTTTACTGACGCTGTCGACAGGCAGTCAACGAGGGATTCCTCAAGACCTCACTAGGCCGGTAAATAATTCTCTGTCGATGATGTTCGAACTGCCGTCCCGGGTGTCCCGGGTCTCTGTTGCGTCACCCATTTAGACGCTGTCCTTTAGAGGGTGTCGCTATCATTATTATTATTCAACTCATTAGCACACACCTGCGAGCCGTTTGCTAAGGATTCAGGCCCCTCGGAATTTCTCTCTGCAACTGCGGCGATGCTGAGTACACGTAGGACACTCCCCCCTCCTTCGACCCCCTCCTGCACAATATCCTTGGAATTGCACGAGGCAGCTGGTTACTTCTTTGGTAAGAATCTCACGTGCTTCATAAGTAATTCGTGAAGCGAATCCGGAATTTCATTCGCACCTCTCAAGGATACCCCGGGATACCACGGGATACCGCAGAGAGGGAGGAGGAGGGTGATGGGATGAGCCTGTGGAGTCAGGAGGACAGTCTTGACTGTCCTTTCTTTCAACTTTCACTTTTCTTCATCTTTAACTTCGGACGGACGATTTTACTTTGTAGTCTAACAATTTACGATCGTGTCTAATCCCAGTAGCGACTTTTTATATAACGAGGATCATCCCGATGTACCCGGAGTAGTGATGAGGTGCGGAAGACTCGTTTGCTGATTCGACGAGAAATTCCTTCTTCGCTCTCGGGACGCAGCGTGAGAAATGACTTTTACATGGAGCCGCAGGGGTGGCGGGGTGGACTCTGTCACCCGGTTGACATTTCCAGAAACATCGTGTATCGCTTCTGACTCGTGATGGAGAACAGACCGAGGGGTGGGTTCTTACCGAAGCTGGGTAGTTTCAGGGCTGGAGGTTCGCTGTTTTGTAAAGGGTCAAGGGTTAAAACCGATTGGACGCGATACGTTTCCTAGCAAACGAGAACCATTCATTGAAACCGTACTGCATCCCTCGTTTGCCTTTCTTCGCGAAAAATATCCACCCTCGTCCGCCCCAGACGAGCTCTAGGGGCTGCTGGCACATACACTGTTCTACGGTCGGAGCGAGAAATGGCGAGGGAGAGACAGAGAGAGAATGAAAGGGAATGACGTTGTGGTTGGGAATATCGTGGGGAGAGAAAGAGAGATGGAAGAAACGAGAACCGGGTACCGGTGGTTTCAGATCTTTTCAAGAAAGAGAGAAACTAATGCCCGAGCAAACCTCTATCATCCCCTTGGATTTCCAAGCCGGACCAACCCTAAACTCCCCATCTAAAAATGTAGCTGCGGGCAGCACTCGACAAAAAGCAAACTCGAGAGAAATGGCCTCGTATCTGCACCTAGATTGGCCCTCTCGTAACTCGCGCTCTCTTGGTCGGCTGCCCTGCGGTTACCCAGGAAACCGCGCGCGTCTCTCCCTCGTTTCCGTTTTGCCGGGTTTTCGCGTCCGTTACGAGATCTTCCTGCTCTCCTTACTTTCCCCGAAACTTTCCTCGTCCGTCCCCTCCTCCCACAGGTTCGCGAACTCGGATAAGTGACTGTCAGAATCTACCACTTCTTCATCCTATTAATATATATACCTATGTATATACAACTCGTACCCCTCTCCTCATCCGCGAAATTCCCAGCTACCACTGAAAACCCTCTGAACTGTATCGCTTTCCAACTCCTGCATCCCCTCGTTCGCTCCAACGTGCTCGTAAATATCGCAAGGGCGCGTATGCGTAGCTATGGATTCCCAGGTATCATTTAAAACGGACAAGTCTGGCGACGGCACGCGAGGTGGACTCAGTTTTACCAGTCGGCAGGTACGAGGCAAGGCAGAGGCTATACTCTCCATTACGTAAAGCCACGGAGGGTAGCGACATAGAGTAGATTCGAAAGAGTTCCTCGCCCCGCTATATTCGTGTCGTCAACCTGACCTGTCATCCCAGCTACGTTAGGTGCATCAGCCTGGGCCCAAGCGTGTACCGTTGATTCGGGTCCGACCAAGGTCTTGCATTTTTCATCCGTTCCTCGTCCATCGCCTGGCAGGCTCAGCCAGAGTGTGAAGAAAGGGTTGCCAATCGATAATCGATACACACATAGACGCCACGTGCGTGCGAGGTCAGACGCTGTTTGCGTGTACCGAGCATCTCTGCTCCGTTGGATGCGACAAACGGGAATGCGCCGTGTTCGTTGCGTAGGAGGAGCTGGGGCTTCGGTACGCAGGCAGCAGGTCGGTTTGGTAATACTCACCCCTTGGACCACACCCTGGGAATTGTTTGGAAGGGAGAAATAATACATTGGCTCTATTGGTGCGATAGGCGTCTTGCTCTGTCTCTCTCTCTCTCACGCTCTCTCTATCTCTCTCTGGGCGACATTGAAGCCCCGAACGGAAGGGCATCTGAGTCAGTCGTGTATCGGTCAGTCTAACTGCGCAAAAATGCTTAAGTGAAAAACATCGTTAATGTATCGCACAGTAGGCGACTGGTGCACGCATTTCACGCGTTCAAACATTCACGCACACGTGATACAATGTTTTGCCGCACGCAGCGCCTCTAGCGTCGGGTTTGCGCGATCGTACGGCTTGACAATGTCTCGTGTGGTGTGCACGCTATGTGTATGTATACGTTGAGTAAACACGAGGGCCGAGTTTATGGCTATAAATATACATATTTGCACACGGCTAATACACGTATCCTCTTGCCTGTCGTACTCTTTTCTCTTGGCTTGCTTTGGCGAAAGTTTGTCTATACGCGTCGCGTGTATGTGCGTCGGTTGGTAAAGACATTTCTTTTCTTTTTTCTTTTTCCCTTTTTCCATTTACATGTCTTTCGGTACAATGAGAATCGGGACTTTCTTGTTTGCGACAATATCTGTGGGCGATTTCTTCTCATTGACTGTACAAAATGAGCAGTTGGATTCGAACGGTACGAGGAAGGGGGATAGAGAGAGACAGAGTGAGAGAGTGAGGGGGGGGGGGTTGGGCAAGGTATCTGCAGAAACCATGTAGATAGGATTATGCGAATTGGCAATTCGCAATCCGGTGGGAAATACGAGGAATTCCTTATGGATTTCGTGGAAGGAGGAAAACGTGTGTGACTAAGCGGTGCCGCGCGCATAATAAATTACGAGAGAGAAAGAGAGAGATAGAGTTGCGGACGAGCGAGAGCGATACGTTTTGTTTACCGTCTCTCTCTCTCTCTCTCCCTCCTTCTCCTAATCATTCTTACGTACTTCTTATGCTCTTCTTTTTTTTTTTTTTTCTCTATTCTCGCTCGTGTAATACGTACACGTGCACTCGCCAGTGGATATGCGATATTTATTTTCGCCGTGGCACACAGCTAAGAGTCGGCTTGCAGATTACGGGATGTTTTGCAGAATTTATTAATATTAGCATAGCGTGTTTGTGATGCTAATAATGGCCAGTGCCAAGGACGCTCGTGCGGGAGCAGCCTCTCACGAGTTGCTGATTCGTTCTTGGTCTCATCTCGGCGCGCATCTCGTGCTGTCCTCTTTTACTTTTTTTTTTCTTTTTACTGTCTTTCTCTTGCTCTTCTACCATTTCTACTTCTCTCTCTCTCTCTCTTTACTTCTATCCATCCATCTCCCTTCCCTCTCCTATGTTCCATCAAACCTTCTCATTTCCGTTTGACAAGAGAGAGTCGAAAGACTAAAAATCTCCTCTCGTAGCCCATCTATTCGCGAAGGAGAATCATCGGTCCATTTATTTCCGCTGCTAATGCGGCTCTCTTTGTCTTCTTTTTTCATAAGAACACATTTTATTCTCTTTTTCGACTCTCCTCTCTCTCTCTCTCTCTCCCTCTGTGCTTCTCCAGCAGCGTTCTTTCCTCGCTCGCCCGCCAGATCGTATAAGAATGCAAAAAGGGGCAGCACGTGTGCAACTAGTTTTAGACATCGACGAGGGGGTCTGTTCTGTTTGTCTCTCTCTACTCCCTCCCTCCCTCCCTCCCTCACTCAATCCTCTCTCAGAAAGGCCAAACAAGAAGGAGTTGAGTTTCTGCGAAACGCGGGAGCTGTTACAAAATTCGGCGCCTTTAAAAAGCTCCGTTTCCCTGGCGCGTCCCATACGCCGTCGTTTGTCGTCGCCGTCGTCAGTGCCGCAAAGAAGGCAGGAAGACAGGAGAAGGAGAGAAAATAACCTGACTTCAAACTTTTTGCCACCATACGCCAGATATCTCCCTCGTAATTCCATTTGACATAGCTACTTTATTTTTTCTTTTTTTTTTTTCTTTTCTTTTCTTTTTTTTCTTTCGTGTTCCCTTGCGCCTCTGGGAACATTTTTATACCACGACCGATCGGGCCCGACGTGACGCGTAACGAGTTGGGAATATATTCGACCTTGAATTAGATGCTGCAAAACCCAAGGAGAATATTCTCTCTCGTTGCACGGACACAGAAAGATATCGGTTCTGGCTGAAAACTCAAAACCTGCCAGTTTGTGTTTAACGATATACGCGCGTCGTCGTGTTCGCTGTTGCGAATTTTATTCGAGCGTATCAGCCAGGTACGTATATGGTCTCGGCGTATGAGCTATGACGCAACGTTCCCACTCGTGTTATTTCGAGCCATTGCAATCTGACATTTCTATGGGCCCGGTCGTGGCACGATTAGATAAACGTCACACGTGCACGAACACAAACAACTTAATAACGATTCTGGTAACGCTTCATCACGCGCCGACGCGTACATTCTGCCGTACAGAGAGAGAGAGAGAGAGAGAGTGCGCGTGTCTCTCTCTGTCCTCTGCATTCTCTCATTATTATTTCACATATGGACGCAGCGGTACGTACTATTGATATTCGCGAATGGGATCGCACGGTATTAAGGCATATATGCTCAATCTGCGATGTAAGGCCCAGTGGGTCGTAAGTGTTCGCTATGACCCATGTACTGCAGCGTGCATTATCACTGATCACACGTGTAGGCCTGACACGTCGACAGTTGTCAGGACTCCTGGGAAACACGAGGCGGGCGAGCCAAGTCTTTGGCGCTTTGTAAACAAGTTAGTTGAAATTGGCCTGGGTGCTTCTGTCCTGTTGGCAAAGTTAGTGACCGGCACTTCGGCTGTGGGAGTATCGCTACGAGATAGATTTATATGTACATGGTCGTTAGTCGCTGTGTAGACGTGGAGCTATAGAAAGCAGCCTTAACGTTAATAAAATGACTGCTGGCAGGACTCGGAAGTTCTGTACTCCAGAGGACGGGCCAAGGTTAGATAATATTCCCCCACCTGTAGTCGTTTTATTATCCTGCGAGTTCCCGCTCTCTATGTCTCTCTCTCTCTCTCTCTCTCTGTTTGCTTGTTTGACGCCAGCTTCTCTCTTCCTCCCTTCGTTGCTCAATAATAATGCAGGAGCGTGCAAAAACCGGTTTCGCGAATATAAATTCGACTATAAAATATTTTTGACGCTGGTCCCTCGCCCCTCCCTTCGCGCTTGTCCTCCTCTCTCGCTACATTCGCGTTGACTCGTTCTTTTTTTTTTTTTTCCTCTCGGCCAAGTCGCGTGTTTGGCATTTCGCCCCAAAACACCGTATTGATAGACCGAACGGGCACTTCGCTGTTGCTATTTGCAATTCGCGCAATACAGAAAAAGACGGAAAGGAAGCTCAAGGGGGTTGTTGGTGGGGGAAACGATGGCCGGCGCGACCTTGCACTCGCGTTACTTTGAAAAATCTAATTTGTCGCTCAGCAATTGAGCTGAACAAGCATCGGTCTGAAGTAGTCAGTCAATCAACTGCTATCTTGATATACTCGACTTGGAATGGTGGTCTTTCTTTCTCTTTTTTTTCCTTGTCATCGAGCGAAGACCGTGTTTATTATTTGTATCGCTTTTTAAGTGGCGTCGTGAGCGCCTGCGATCTAAGCTGCCGCCAAGAGCAAGAAGGAAAAGAAAGCGAGCTAAGAACGAAGAGAAAAAATAACGAAACGCAAGACGTGACGCATCGCCTCGAAAATACTATAGTAAATAAAGAGAGGGAGGACGGTTACGTGTCAGCAGTACTGTGTAGCGTTTGCTATGTGTATAATACATGGGTATATAGCAGTTTTATACATTGTAGGTATATACGTAATCCGCGATAGATATATCGGCCCGAAAGCCCAAAAATACTTAATGTTATTTCCAGTAAAGCGACACGGTTCCTCGGGTCTCCCACCAAGCAACCGAGCGAGCGTAAAGGCGAGTCCGCAAGTAATGCGCCTCCTGCGATCGCGTGGTCGATTGGAATGTCTGCCTACGTTTACCAGATTACCTGTATTACAAGACGTGCCCGGTAGATTGTACAGTCACCTAAGAGAATTCTTCCTTGTGTATTATTGTGTCACGGTGTCACGGCGCAGTTACATAACGCAAACATATTCCGGAGGAAAGGATTAGTTGGGTTCGGGGTGGCGACATTTGCGCGCAATACTTTTATGACCTCGAGATGACATTGCCGAAAATAACTAATGCGGGCAGCGATAGCACAGCAGTGCTGCGCGTGAAGGCCAAGGTGAAGGCCAACAGCAATGCTTGACTCGTCGCTTCTCTCACTGCCATACTGCCTCACTGGACTCCACCGCTTACCAACCGAACCGCCTACCTGCCTCAGCTTTTACCTTACCTGTCTATCGGTACCCTCAACCTCTCGTGACAATCGCCAAGCTCGTTTAACTTCCAGGTCTCCTGGCTAATTCGAGTCAACCGGTCGTTATACAGCCTGCGTACAGTCGGCTTGGAAATTGTTTTTGTCCCGCATTGAAACGGCAATAAACGTAGACGCGAACCCCGCGCCTCGGAGAAACTGTTTGGAGACACGCACGCCGACGGAACTCGAACGCCAGATAATACAGCGGGGAGGACGATCGAATAAACCAGTGGCTAAGCGACCGATGTTACCAGCGATAGGCTCGAGGTTAACCTGGACGATCGTTTCACTGAGAGTTCATTCAATTACGGCGCACAGACTATGTCTGTATATACACTGCGGCTGAATCAGCCTGTAAGAACAGTAGTTTCATTGGAGGTCATTGGGAATTGCGAGCTCTCACACGCGCTCTGTATTGTCGCGTTACACGTGTCACGTGACAGACTCTTAACGATACGTATTCCTATGGCGGTCGAACAGGTAATAGTAGAATTTCCGAGACAATAGAATCTGTTTGGTCGTGTTACGAGAATAGGCGTTATTTCGTAACGAGGTGATTTCTTTTTATTGGTTTATCAAGGCTATAGGATATTTGGCTTTGGGACGAGGTCACGGGGTCAAACCAAGAATATAACAAATCCATAAACGTTATGGGGAGGGAGGGTTTGATTGAACGGTATGGGATTGTGGTATGGGGGATGAAGCAAGGGATGAAGGAAGGTCTGACAGGCAGTCTGGGCTAAGATGGGCTGAGAAGGTAGGTCGAGCGTCTACCGTCGATTTGACGATTTAATGGCAGACGCCAGGCGCCGTTGACGTTACAATTTGAAAAGGGCTGCGCTCTCACCTCGTTCTGCGGCTGGCGGGGAGCCCCTCCTCCCTCCCTCCTTCTCACCCCTCCATTCGGGTTCCGTTCAATCTCGACTCACGTACTCACGTGTCGACATATTTCCGCCGGGAATGCTGCCTACACGCGGCCCTGGCAGTGAACGTCGATGCTAGCAACGTCGCTTCGACATATTGAGCTTCGAGGTATTCGACACGTTACACGTGTATCTGACGTTTTCAAAGCGCGCGATGTATTTCCTGCGAATTCTCAAAGGACGCGACGAGTGGCAAATCCAACTGGGTATGTGCTTTGCTTTGCGGATTTCACGCAAGGTAAATACATTTTTCACGCTGTGAAGGCGTCGTGCGAGATTTTCATGTTTTTTTCGTCTGTTCGCATCCTCGTATCCCATCCGCCGTCTCTTACGGTAAACGGATGTGACGTAACCAATGAACGAGAGACAGAAGTCGAGCTTCCCTCGAACGGAGATACGTGGTTGTATCAATGTCAAATCTGTCGGGGATGCGTGTCAGCTGTTTATCGATCTGCCGACAAAATAATTACGACTCGATCGTTTTACTAAGGGTTTGCCTTAACGAGCGACAAACGTAACGCATTAGTCACGCATCTGTACCTCGTATCCTATGTACTTGAAACGTACGTAGGCTAACACATGTCACTCGTACGTAAAGTCCACAACCCTCGACTTTATCTTCCTGGACGTCTTTCTGCCTTTATACAACGACTTTGCAACCTTCCGTCAGGAAGGGTGGCTTTGGCTATCGAGCGGCAGACCGGAAACGAGGGGGTTGAGTATGAATCACGAAGAATCCCCCAGAATGCCTCGCTTTCCCTTAACCCCTTTAACTTCAACCTTAACCCTCGTACTGTGTCTTTTTGTTTCAGACAAAGCTGCGGCGCCAACGGGATCTTCTCTCGTCGACTGGACTTCAGCGCCTTCAACAGCCTCCCCAGGACCAAGCTCAATTCCTATCACATCAAGGTGAGTTACGCCGGAAGTATATATTATTATCCTCGTCTATAGGGATAACAAATCAAAATGCTCTCGTATGCTTTTATTTTACATTCGTCCTTCCTATTCTTGTTGCTGGAGAATCAGTAGATACCGTGGGAACAGCACCAGCCATTGCGCACTGACAGATCCACACGACGTACTTAGACACGTGGAACCGCGTATGTGCATCTTCTATAACTATGGAGTTACAGGCGACAATATATATATATATATATATATATGCTGTAGCGCATTTACTACACGCGTCTAACGAGCCTTTTATGCGAATCTTATGGCAGCCACTTAGTAGATCGGCACGTTGCATTCAACCACCACGAATATATCTGTTCTGGGAGATTCGAAGATCGTGAGACCCTCGGAGCTTAACGATCAGGCGCGAGTGATCGCGACGTCAGTGTGCCAGCAGTGCATGCACCAATAATGGTGTCGGCTGGGGCAAGACGGGCAACGCTCGAGGATAATTAACGACGGTTATGCAATTGAACTTGAGTTTATACGTCACACCGATTACCAGAAGTCTGTTAGGAGTCGCGGAATTGGCATTTCATGTATTGTATCGTACGTAGCTCCATACGTCATCAGGATAATTGATTGGTCCAGCAGCAGCATCCTCGTTTATCGAAAGTCGATATTTTCCGTCTTTGCTTTTCTCAGGTTTTTTTTCGGGTTGAAATACCATTTTTTTTTTACTATGTAATTCAAGTTATTCTAATACGAATTCGGATGCTGCGCCCGTGTAGTAGCTCGTCTATTAAGAGCAACGTAACCAGGAGGCGAGTGATCGTCGGGTATGTAAATTTTTTGTTGTCGCCAACGTGTGTAGGCGATTCGGCAGACTTGTGCACTTGGACGTAGACATTCCGCTGACTAGAAAAAACGCTTGCGTTTACCAGCCGATCTCCTTATGTCCGTGGGACGTGTTGCGCGCGAGTTGCAGTTGACGATGATGAAAGTCCGCGAGTGCAGAATCGTGTCAACATGTTTACGACACGAGTACCGGTCACACTTGAACAATCGTGTTGATTGGCTATACCGAGAGCAGTCGATGATATATGAGAGAAATGATAAAAAAAAAAAAATAAATAAAGAGACGAATCGCATACGTGGAGTATCTGTGTTTTTGGCTACTGTACGAATAGACGTATGTGACATGCTAGCAGATAAACTGTGAAAAATCATCCCTCGTACGGTGCCACTATGTATGGGTGACATTTTTATTTTATTTATTTATTTTTTTTTTTTTAAATTCTTCGCTCTTCCTTTCAAGCGACAAGTAGCACAGCCCTCATCACTGATCCAACCCAACCCTGGCTCGTCCTACGTCAATGCTTCTTTCTTTTTTTAACGTTGCCTAAGTGCAGCGACGTAACACTGTCGTCCTACCCCAAATCCACAGAAAATCAATACTCGCTCCCTCGTGCAGTTTCACAGGGGACGGCTAGTGCTTTTATACACACACTTTCCCCTGGTGGCTTACTCCGCTGTCGCCACGCAATGCACGCACTCGCTCGCCCCTCGCGGCCTGAATAACCCTTTGCTGCAGGTTGCGTCACGGGGTGGTTGGTATAGTGCATCGACAAAGTTATTTTCCTACCTGCCTCTGCCTACGTTTGACGCGATGGCTTAAACGTAAGCGCACAAAAATCCCGAGGTGTTTGCCATTCGACGCATGATAATATTTTTTGCGACTTGGGATATTCGCCGTTGTTGACTAACACTGGCTTCTTCTTGCTGCCTTGCAAAAAAAAGAAGGTCGTGACGTTACCGACGGCAGACCTTTTGACGAAGATAGGCGAATCAACGTGCAAAATTTATTCGCCCGTATTTCTAGTGTCTCTTGCCTGACTCGCGGGATGTAGATAACGAATTGAATTGTACGAGGGATGTGCCAGCGTACAGGGGATGATTCGGTTTAATTCGCGAGTGCTCGCGATTATTCGAATTAGCAGGGTTGCGAAAGCGTAAGGGCGTGTATCGTCTTGCTGCTGTACTTTGCGATTGGTCATTTTTCCCCGGTTGCAGTATAAGGGTGGGGTAGGAGGGCGCGGGAGGGGGTTAAAACGCGTATCTGAGCGAAATTCGTCGTTGCTTTTTTGACGCAAGTGTACACTTTATTCAAGGCCTAACGAGGGAGGGATGCTGCTACTACGCATCTCTGTGCCGGGGATGCAGATCAACTACGATGCACGCTCTCGTGTCACCCCTTCTTGCTCCTCTGCATACCTCAGTACCGCCCCCCCCCTCCCCCCTAACCACCCTATCACCCAGCTGGAAGCTTTCCATATATACTCACCCTCGGGCCTAGCAGCGGAACGCAACAACGCCACCGTTTCAAAGGGGTGGTATTGCAAAGCGCGTGCGGACCCTTGCCAATCCTCCCCTGATGCGAATTGCAAACTGCAAGGGTTGCCTTTTGCGTCCTGAATACCGATGTAGATACTCGTCCCTTTAGTATACAGATTTTTACAGCATGAATTGGAAATCAGGGTGGCTGTACTGGCACTGGCGGCAATTTTGCCCCCCCACTCTCCGCCCTCTTTTTTTTTCCCAGCGCAGTACGAAAAAGGCGCCTGCGAGATGAAACGCGAAAAATGCGGCGTCGCTTTTCGCGCTGCCACACGAGCAAACGCGCCCTAATAATTTCATAGGCTCGTCGTAGGCTTTATTTTCCCTGCTGGCGACTAGGGGTTGTGCCTACCTCATGCTCCTACTCTATACGTACTACCAACGTATTCACGTAGTCAGGGTGGTGGCAGTGGCAATAGTGCTCGCACGTTCTGCCGATATCTTCAGTCAACCAATAAATACGTAATGGAATTTCCAATGAATTTCATCGCCAGACTCCTGCCGGAACGGATATACGTGTAGTTGCATCTTCAGGTCGAAGGACAGGCCGAGCCAAGACTAGGTGAGCCAGAAATCTTGTGAAATCTCGACGCATTGCTTGTCCCGTTTTACAACGTTTTACGGACGATTTACGCTGCTCGTTGACGAGTGGAAACGATAAATCCGGCGTCCAGTGTCGCGTCTAATTCGCGCAAGTAGCAATTAAAATGGTAAGATGTCGTGTCTCGCGGCAGTTACTCGATTGTACGTGTAGCCACGGGAGTCAAGGGAGTCAAGGGAGCCAAGGGACTATTCTACTTAGGCTTTATCAGCTGTCCCGTGGCGCGACGCTTAGTTCCCTCTCGATAATAGATTTCCATCGAGAACATTCTTCGTGCTTACTCTCTAGCCTTTGTTCCTCCATCTTCCCTCTCGCTCTCATTTCCTTTCTGTTTTTTTATCTCGTACGGCTGCACCGGCTATATCGTAGAGAAAAAGCGCGTCTTGAGCCTTCGAGAAGAAATTTCAAGCGAAGTCGAGAAAGCAGGCTTAGTCTTTTTTTCTTTTTCTTTTTTTTTAAGTCTCTCCTTTCACCTTTTTTTTTTTTTTTCGTAAAAATCCGCGTATTTCCAAGAAAGTCTACTCTTTTCTATCCCGCAGGAGCCTCGGGCACGAAGGGACCGGGATTAATTAAAAGAGGAATCGGATCCTCGTCGTCTGAGATAGCGAATCAATGTACTCGTAGATAAGAAAGATATATGTGCTATCCGTCTTTGTCACTCTCACTCGGGGTCTCAGAACTTGCTCAGATGGGCAGACATTGATTCCCAATGAGTTGACGCTGATATACGACAGAACTACGGCCACTTCGAGCTAATAGGAAACGTACCGCGGAATTTATTGTCCTTCGACTTCCTCGCGATATCCACTCGGTGAAACAGACGCTGACAATCGTCTCCGGGGACTTATTTTTCTCCCCTTTGTCTTTGCCTTTCTAGCTTCTACTTTCATCCCGAGCACAGTCGAATAATTGACACGCGAAGTCTCGTGTTTTTTCCCAGTGAGAACCCGCCTTCCTCGTGTAGTATTTGCCACTTTGTTTTCTTCTTCGTAATTCATCCCCTCCCCACCCCTGTCACAGTTTGTACCCTTGTTACGCAATCGTGCCTACACGTACAGCACGGAAGTGACACAGCAACCCTTCCATCTTGCCGAATGGATAATAACAGTCCCGAGCTTCAAAGAGACGTCCACACGCTCGGTCTTATCTTTGAAGGAGAGTTAGGTCATTTAATAGGTTTCTTCCTATTTGATCTACTCGATCCGATCAGCTCCATTTCTGAAATGCCTTCCTCCTGCCACGATAGGCTTCCTAGCTCGGATCCTCTATTTCTGGGCTAATTAACCATGGACTGATTATCCAGTTAGTCGTCGTTTGTTACGCGTCTCGTACGTTTACTCCCTAACGAGCACCTTGCGTCCCTTGCGACAGTCAAGACGTCAGGTTGAAATATATCGTCAAACTTATATTGCTGGCGAGTGATAAGACGCTCGTTGATAACCTGTTATCGTACAGAATGCAGTCGGTGCGCTCGCTTCGGTTGTTGCGACCCCAATGCATTTTCAATGCGATTCTACGGGAAGCCAGCTGAGCCACGTTTTCCCGACCCAAGGGTATCGCTTTACGCCTTGCAGCCCCTGAAAACGTGGGTGTCTGGCTCGCCCTTGAAATTCATCCCCAAACTGGGATAAGAGTTGGGGTTCCCTTGGGAGGGCAGGACCTACCTCAACCAGATCGATAAGGTGGCCTCGTGCTTCTCTCACCCCATGCTACGCACTGATCCCTTCTCCACCCTCGTGAGCAGGATTCGCAGGAGCCTGATTTTTCTCCCCGTCAGAGAGACAAAATGTTTCCCGATTTAGGGCAACCCCTAGCGTACACGATCACGAGGTGACGGAGGGTGCTTTGCCATTTGTGCCTTGTCGAACTCGAAAGGGTCTTTCTTTTTCCATCCCTCATGGAACACAAAAAGTTGGACTTCTTCACGGCGAATCTATATGCTAACAAATTGAGTCCGATGTGATAAAATCAACCCCTTCTCAGCGAGAGTCTTGAATTTTTCCATCCCCTCTCGTACTATCTCATATTTTCTCTCGCTGCCAGCAGGAAAGTCACATTAATCAAAGACAGCTTGGCCTCTTGTCTTCGAGCTAGCTGGTTATTAATGAAATACCGCCACTCTTGCCGCGGAACGATCATCAATCTGAGATCCGATGAGATATCCCGGAAATTGCGAGGAAACCTCGTGGCTTCCTGTCGTCTTAGCTTTTTCTTTCCCTTCCCACCGTCACCTCCCCCGTACGTTCCCGACCGGGCAGTCCGCTCGCTCGGTATTCCGATTGGCCACGATCTCCCGTCTAGACGCGATCGGATCCCAGTCTGACTTGCTGCTGAAGCATCCACGGCCAATCATAATTATTGCCTGGAATAAAGACAAAATGTTAAACGCTTCCGCACTGGACAGCTCGGACGGCTTCGTTATTGGCAGCCATGAATTAACCATGCGACGTCGTATTTCCCGTGGATACATTAGAATGCATTCACATAACCTTTTCCACGTATCTTCGTGGCCTTTTACGGCGAGACTCCCAGGGCTGCGACTCGCGGAATGGGCAGACGCTCGCGTCTCTTATTCAATCAATTCGCCGATCGCTTCTACCTCGTCTTTGCTACGACGATATGAAACTTTATTGACGTTTACAGGGACGCGCGAAACAGTCGCCGGCGAATGTTTCCTTAACCGTAGCTGCAATGGATATTCATCCTTTTTTCAGCTGTATGACGTCATCGGTCACGATCCTTTCGCTGAAAGTAGGAAAACCGGGAAATTGACGAGTCGTAATTCCGCAGTGAAATTCTTGGACGGAAATGGCGGTGATCTCGATGACGGATGCCTGGGTCGGTGGGGTAAGGTAAGTGGGTGGGGGTAGGTCGCAGTGGAAGGAACTTTCTGAAAGGAGATACGGGGTGGTAGAAGTCTGACAAATGGTTGGTCCGAATGAATCTGGACAAAAGAATGCGAGGGAAAAACAATAAGCAGACGCACGTCATAATCGCGAGACAAATGCCGGCTTTGGTATTTTCTCGTTCCGGAGGCTGGAATCATTGAACGGGACGGGTCCCAGGGTCTGACTTCGACCCATCAACCCCCAAGGTGGAAGGGGTGGTATGGATGCTGGTTGACGGTGGCTGTTTGCCGGAAAAAGAAACAAAAGAAAAGTGCCGGGCAAAAAAGAGGGCATCGCTAACCTACACCCTACGACAATGAATGACTGGACGGAATAATGGCCGCGGACCCACTTCCGGTTCGCGGCAAACACTCGAGAAACAATCTGTGACGTTCCCTTTGCCCTTTATGGCTGTCGCCTCCTGTGTCTTTATTCTCTCCCCTCCCGTCTGCCCTGTCACCTTTTCCCCCTCCCTCTTCTTTATATTCCGTTAAGAGAATCTTTTCTACATCCCTTCCAGTCCTTGGAGCACTTTGCTTCGCACGGGTAATCGTGCGCCCCCTCGTTCTTTTTCCTCGCGATTATGTAATAATCGCGATAAAATTTACCAACCCCCCGACTCTCGGCGTCTTTTAATACAACCGTGAGATTTCAGGTCGCAGTCACGTCGGTTACTCGGTAGGGTTTAAGGGTTCCTTCTAATTTTGTCTAATCGCGACACGAGATCTGATTGGCGACAGCAGTTGGGGTGCGAATTTCTGCTTTAAAAATGCCGCCAAGTCGCAGCGGGTTGCTTTGCTGACACGAGACTTCAGATAAGAGCTAACAAATAGCCGCCCAGTAGGGAAAGCCCCCCTATAGGTCTGTAGGTATTGTTCTTGGGGTGAAAGGTCAGTAGCGATTCTCGTAGGCGAAGAGGAAGAGGAAATGAGTATGATAAAAGTCAGAGTCACTGCTAATAAAAATAAGGGACGCTTCCCTTGAGAGACGTGAGCCAAGCAGAGACTTCGTAGAATCTAAAACCACTCTCTTTCCGAGTCGTGAGTTGCGACTAAAGGCGCTTTCCAAGTAGCGAGGAGTCTTCCTTCCCTTAATGGCGATTAGCCTGTCTGTACAGAGACGCGAGGTCGCTACTTGCTCCCCTTTGCGCCCTCAGCACAGCGCCGGATTAGAACTTTCCAAGTGGGTGGTAAGTAGAGACCGTGAGAGGAGTAAGAGCTTCTAGGTTCTTCTTGCTTCGTCCGGATGCTGGGCTGCTTCTTGCTTCAGGTTCTTTTGTCAAATTTACGTAGGACTCCGTGGCATCGATCTTTCTCTTCCCGTTTACTCGGTTCGGCAAAAATCCAAGATTTATAACGCAGCAAATCTCGGCGTCGCGTCGACTTTTTATCCGCTCGGCGTGATGTCCTCGAGAGAGACGCGGCGATGCTGAGGGGCGAGGGACGCCGGCGGAAGTGGCCTCGGAAAATGTGAAATGAAATCCCGTTATGGAAATGGAGTGCACCTTCCTTCATGCCCATATCGAAACACTTTCTCCGAGTGTCCGCGTCGTAAGGCGTCGAAACGGCATAATTTATTGCGTATCCCTGTGGCTTTATGCTATACGTATGGATGACTGCCTGGGTAGCTGGGTGCAGGCAGGCTAGTGGCCGTGCTAGGTGCGTACGCCTTGCTGCTAGACGACTCCGGCTACGTAACTTCCTTCTAATAGGAGACCCTGTTCTTTACCTACTACTTGCCGTAGCAGCTGAAACAATGGGGGAGTTTAGATTTACGAGCGTCGTAGCGTTGATTGGCCGACGTCTCGGTGAGTTCGACGTTGCATCCTGCCTCCTTCTACTCCCTCTTTATCTCTATCTCACTTTCTCACTCCTCGTCTTCACCTTTCTCTCCGTTACGCGTATTTCCTGCCCACCTTCTTCGCTCCCAGCATTCCGTGCAATTATTGCAGAAGCCGAAGTGGGCAGCAACGCATTCTGACGAGACATTCTTTCCCGAGACTCTCCCAGCTTGCTTGTCTACTTTATTCTCTGCTTCGTCCTAGATGCTGCGATCTGTTTTTTTCCCTCTTTCTTCGACCTTCTTCATCTAACGTGCCCTTCTCCTCCCCCCGCCAAGGAACTCACGTGAAAACGGAAAAGATTCCCGTAGAAATAGTTGGAACGCGCGCTAAAGACTTTGGCTCTGTGTTCGCTGGACCAAATCGATTGATCGGGGGTCGAAGAGGGCGCGGAGGCTGAGGGTGCAGTTGGTTCGGTAGGTGTAGCCAGGACTTCGAGGAGGAGGATCAGCCTCATGGTGGTAGATTTATGACGTTATTACTTGGCCTCGATGTACATATATAGGGGGTGGTTATGAGGACGTGGACCGAAATTTACCTGCGGGAGGTCGATAACGCGGGAGGCTGCAGACTTAACGGGATTCGAGACCCTCCTGATTCTGATTTTGATCTTCATCTACCAGAGCAAGTCTTCCCGAGATCCTATCGTATTCCAAGTGTCCTGAATCAACGATCAATGGATCCTTCTGACGTTCTTCCTCGTCCTCTCATCTAACTCGACCGCTGGCTGCGGACATTCGTGAAAATGTCAATGCTCCCGTAAGCGTTCCCAGTCGAATTTTAATTATTTCCCAAGTGCCCCGGCACTCTAGACCAACCGAGAGCTCTTGGCGCCACACATTGTCCCGCACCGGGGAATGGCATTCTATTAAAGCCACCAAGAAGATCCTCGTCTCTCCTTCCAGCAGCATCCCACCAGGGTTACCACTACCAGCACGTACTCCTGTAAAGTTTCCACTCCCTCGGAGCAATGAACAGAGCCGCAAGTACTTCTCGCAAGATAGGATAGACTGCCTTGGATAGTTAGAGGGATCCTAGTTTCATGCTGTCTCAGGTATTTCTCTCGTCTTTTCTTCCCACTTTACATTTTACCTCGAGAAATTGCTCTAGCGACGTATGAAAACTCTCGAATGACACTGCTATACGGTTTTCCCTATGCGTAACCTTTTCTCGACCTCGCTCCTTCCCACCACTCACACTTTATCCCCCTTAAACGGCGTTTTCTCAACGACGGCTCGCACCTTGACGAGTCGACGAGAGTTTGGGGTAAGAACGCACGACAAAAACTGACGCTGTCGCGCGGTTCTTTGAGAGCGATGAGAAAAAATTGCTACTTCGTTTTTGTACCACGGTTCGGCACAATGTGGGCGCTGCTAGTCATCGGGAGGGAAAGTTATCGCGAAGGTAAGGTAAAGAGTGGTTTTGCACGCGTTAGAATGTATTTTCCTGTTCAATTTTTTTCCATCCCCTTTTTTATACCCTTTTAATACGTAACGTTCGACTTACGTCCGGAGAGTATTCAGAGTTTGGTGTATCCTGAAGTTTTTTTTCAATATTGTCCTTGCTCTGGATATCGTATCTGATGCCTGCAAGGATGAGGGGGGTAGCGATACAAGCATCCCTTTGTCCCTTTGGCTTTATATATGTATAATAAAGGTGCAAAGGTCGTATCTTGCTTTCTTTTTGACTTCCTACAGAGCAAGGATCATCTTTCTTCCTTTATGTGAATCTAGTCAAGTTTTTACGAATTGATATCCACTGTCCTGCCGAGCGGGGTTGAAAAATGATCATTTTTCATTTTTTTTTTTCTGTACAAAATTATGACGCGGGGTCGTTTGGTTTCGATTATCCGGACAGTAGGGTTGTCCGCTGCATTGTCGTGGAGAAAATGCGGCGAGCCACGGCCAGAGAAAACAATTTAAACTTGGCTTAACTGTCGTTACAAACAACGATCAATTTGTCTATGGTCCGTGGGAATAACTTTGTCCATTATGCGCGAGGAGAACGAAGAGCCAGCAATAGGAACCTTCCGGGAATGGCTGCATGCAGCGATTACGCTCTGGCATATTATTTCGAAGAGACATCAACCCCTAGATCTAAGGGTGCATACCGTCGGACGTAGTCCGATTCCCCAGGTCGTCTGCGTAGATTTACGATTTTGGGTAAATCGACTGTACGTACGTGTCTTTGCGTGACTTTCCCTCGAGAGTTACTGGCTACTTCGTTAAGGGTGGATCATTACGTAGTAGGACAGGTGACTTGGGGATTCCGGTAGATGCGTCATATCCGGTCTATCGACTTTCCGTCACTTCAGTCTCTTCCCTCGAGTCTCCCCCGTGAGCACCGTGGATGATCGCGACCCGCGAAGATAATTTAAACTTTCGACCAAGTGTCGTTAGAGCGAGCCTGATGAAAGTTCGTGCCCTGTGTCAACCCTGCTGCGTAAGGGTAGTTGGTAGTAATGCTGAATGTCAAGGACAAGGAGATGGCGGATCTCTTTTTTCTACTTTATTTTCCTTTCTTTTTTTTTTCGGCTACCACTGTACCCAATCGTCTCTTTCCTTCTTTTCTTCTCCCGTTCGCCCTCAGCATCCTCTACTCCATCTTCCTCTGCGGTGGTCGATATTGAAACGCGCCGGGATAAAATTTACGATCGCGAGAGGGAGTGGAACGTGCCGTGTGAACGTTAAATCGACGGGAACTGCGCCCCGTGGATCAGTTTTATGCGCGAGGAGTCCTGAGCGTGATCACGCTACGCTGATCCTTCAACGACCTCCAGTAAAAGATGGGGTAGGCGGGGTAGACTGAGGATCGTGCGTCGGGAGTTCTTTGGGGGGAAAAAAAAAAAAAAAAAAAATTCGGTATGATCCCAGTCTCGCCCTGTTGGTCGTAACGAACGAGTTCAGAGAAAGGAGCACTGACCGGAAATGGAAATTCAATTTTTTTTTTATTCTTAAATGCGTTGATCTACTTTTTTGTGCTTTCGTTATAGCGCTGACTGATCCTGGTAGTTTTTTTTATTGTGTATGCCCCCCCCCCCCACCCTACCACCCCCAAACGTCTATCGGCAAAGGGTAACACCTAGGGAGAAATGTCGATGATTGGCATCGCACCGACTATGCTTGGTTAGACGCGATAACCCTTTGGTTAGCCAAGTGTGGTCCGGGACGCAGACTCCGACACCCTCTTTAGAGGCAGACATCGACTGTGGGTAGATAACGTCGTCAGCCAGTGAACCCTCGTGACATTAACGCGACCCTCGCGCGCGTACTTTCCCTCCCGAATATCAACGACATTACCTAGAGCCCCCCCGGGGGCTACCGGACCCAGAATGTCAAGGTCAAGGATCCAGGGACCACTTTTCTCCATGCCGTCTACTCCCCCAAGATGCCTCAGATCCCCTTCACCTTCCGAACCTTTTCTCCCTTCTCGAGAAACTACCCCTTCTGTCTTGAGTAAACCCGCACCTCTACACACTATCGAGGACTCATCTCAACGACTCCTTAGGTGAGCTCATCCTCGTTTGAACTCTTGGGATGTCGTGCCTGGATCCCCCAGGAGGCGCCACGAGTGGTTCTTGTCGTTGCAGTAGTTGCACTTGGTAACTTTACCCGCTGAGAAGAGGCGACATGAGACGGCAGCGATATCAGCATCCCTGTACCAGGAAACCACCCCCCAGTCTTTACTTGGTGCATCCCCCTCGGTATTAACCGAAGTGACTGAAAATTAAAGCCGAGGGAGAGCAATGGCGACGGGACGGAACTAATGCTCGTTACTTTAAGCGAGAAGCTTAAGGCGTTGCCATTCGGCCATTTTTACAGGTAATCCAGTCTGCCGGAGACTTTAAGTCCAGTCTCCAGATCCTATAACCAATTCCGATAACCTTGAAAAAAAATTATGTTTCTCGACCATTCAGAATTTTTTAAGGTTTTTTTTCCTTAAGTCGTTTTCTTTCGATGTATCTCCCTTACTTCTCTTTTCCTTTAATACTGCCTCGTTCTTCGAATCCTTAATGTCCGCTTTCAGCGAAGGCTGCTGCGTGTCCAGCGGCTCTTTTGGATACTTTGAACTCTGAAAATATTTCAAGGATGAAGAACTGCCGAGGAGCGAAGAACGTTACATCAGCTTTAATGGGAACACGGCTGATCGCCTTTTTGCACTGGTACTCACTTTCGCGTGGCTACGAGAGTTTCAATGAAAACAATTACTCTTTGAGAGTTACTTGCCTCCTGGCCCCGTTTCCTGTTCCTGGTGGGCACACTGTAGCTGGTTTGGATTGTACAGTCGGTGCCCGGGGATGCCATTACAGTCGTGCTACTTGGGGAAGATTCCTGGTAGACATATATGCTACACGTGAGATTTCTCGAAAGACACGTAGCCGTTTCCCTAATACAAGGAAAAGGTGGTTCCAGGATGGTCTTGAAAGAACAAGATTGATACGGCCGATCTCAAGTGCTCCTGGCATTGGCCATCTTGTAACCATCCATCCGGGAGATCTTGCCTCAACCCCTGGTAAGATCCCAGTGACACGCGTCAGCGTCCGCGAGATTTCCATTGAGCCACCCCCCGGCCCCTTCTCGCCATCTTCAGCAGCCGATTTCCACCTTTCTTACTCTTCGCTGAACTTGTCTTTCTTTTTTCTCCTTCGCATCCACTTCTTACGTTCCTTCTTGTTTTTCTTTCTACCCCTGGCGGATCCAATCTCAATTTCCCAAGAGTAGCCCTGGATGTCTTGGCCATCTATTCCAGCGGGTTCGACGTTACGCTATATCAGCGACAGGCTCTTATTAAACCCAACTCTAGTTTAGTCTCGAGATCTTCTCTCTTTAACGTTCACTCTTCTTGGCACCTCTCCTTCTATTTTTATATTCTCTTAACGAGGCCGAGAAAGTTTCCAATTTTCTCAGATAAGCAGAAGAGAGTATGATAACGTGGCTGGGTTATCTCTAGGTAGTACGGATACTTTGGTAGCGATTATTATGAGTGTCTGCAAGGAACTTTATGACTGGCTCACATCCTGCCAGCTGTCCGACTTGAAAGGATCTTCTTTAAGGGTTGCGAAATGGACCTTAACTCCATCTACCCCTTGACAGACATTCCTTTACGTGCGAACCCTCGTCCCCGTTTTGCGAGGGATCGATGATCCTGCGTGTTCCCTCCTCACCTGGAACAAGGGCTGGATGACTAGGACGATGTTCTGCGGGGGAGAGGAGGCGATTAGTCTAGAACATAAAGTGCAGTCCAGTCAACCCTTTCGTAGTTCAGACGCATTCCAGATGAAAGATCGATTTTCAAATGGGGTGAATTCCTTTATCGAAGAGGATTAGGTCGGGGGATGAGAAAATCGATTAAATCGTATCCTGGACACTTTTTGGTAAACAAGGTCAATCCTAAGTCCTGAAAGACTCTAGGAGAATTCCGAGTCCCTGGTCGCCTGGTCTGGACGAGAGATCAAGAGGGTAGAAAGTTCTCCCGATACTCGGAAAGAAAAGCACCCTTCGGTCCTAGGGTCTTGCTTCTCCTCGATTCCGTCAGTAGAAGCGGCTTTCGTAGTATAGGTCAGGGGTCGCGACTCTTATTTTCAAGGTCTCCATATCATTAGACAAATTAGCGAGGTTTATTCAGCGCGGTCCGCTTTAAGTCTGCGGGGGTGAGAATCAATGGCGCAGCTGACGGGCCTTTAGTTGCGCATGCGCGCAGACAATTCTATCGACCGTCGCTGCAGCACAGACACGGCCTACCCTTTCCAACGGCCTCTGATCCCATCCAAGCTAGGCTCAAGGCTTCCCTGCGGAGGGGCTGACGGGGTGTTCCGGTGGCGTTGCACCGGGCGGCCTTGACTCTCAACTACTTTCCCTGATAATCTATGGTAGACTCCCGGGCGACAGCGAAGATGAGCGGGACGCTCCCTCTCACTCTCACTCTCCACGTTCTACTCTCTACAGACTCTCTGTCTCTGTCTCTCTCTCTCTCTTTTCATCCCCATTTTCGATGCTCCAGCGCCACCACTCTTGCCAACGGGCTTGCTCTGCCTCGAGCTCCAGATCTATAGATCTGCCGAGCAGCGTACCCTTCATCCACTTAAGGATGGAAGAGGAAGAGAGAGAAAGACGGATGACTCGAAGACTGGATTATGATGAGGTGTCTTCGAGAGACAAACTTTGAACTTCGGAGGATAGTGACGTCTCGGTCTCATTCTCACCCTCTTCGCCCCTCCCCTCTCTCGCTCCTTGGGGCAGAAATTTGCAGCTTCCTCATGATCCTTTTGCATGGATTTTAAGACCCCTCGTTGTACATCCGAATTGTGACTGACTTTCCGCCACGAATCGTCGCCATCGATCACGGGAAATTGACGGGGACTCTTAAAAGGATCTAAAACTGCAAATGGGATCTTTCTAGCGAGCCTAATGAACCCTTCTGGATAGATCATTCCCCCCTGTTTTTGCCCCTTTTTTTTGTATTCAGTGCAGATTCCTCTTCTGTATCTCGCACCCCAACGAGTGACAAGCTCCGAGTGACGTCATAATCACTCCGCGGGGGCACCCTTCTCGAGTAATTTTAACCCTTTGTCGTAAAGCGCTTAGTCCAGGCGAAATCAGACAATCCCCGTTAATCGAGCCTCGGTCCGTCCTCGTCGCGACTGCCGATCCTCGACTAACGAATCCTCGTTAATTCCTGACATCCGTTCGTACGTTTATTCGCTTTCTCGTTCACTGCCAATACCCGACTGTCAACTATGAAACGTCGAACAATCACGTAATTAGGACACAATGACGCCGAGCATCGGCAAGCTGCGCAGATCGGCTAGTCCGCTGATCGGCTGTCCCATCTATTCGCCTATTGTCTATTACACTTTATTCATCTCCGCTTCTTCCCGGCTCTTCTGTCTAATTCACTTTATTCGATCTACGAGGATACTGCAGATTTCTCCCTCCCTTCTCTCCCACTCTCTCTCTCTCTCTCTCTCTCCTCCTATCACGAAGGATGCCACCGGAAGCCATTGTGTCGCGGTTCTGTCTCTCGGGTTGCTAGGGGTATGTTTCGAAGGGGTGTGCATGCTGTGCATCGGGACGTCAACTGCGCATTAACGTGATGTATGAGCTCTGGCGCGAGACACTGTCTGGCTGATGTGTTCAGCCCGGGGATCGATGACGGGAAAGCTCAAGAAAATTCCTTCGGATCCTCATCTTTAACCCCTCGACAGTTTACGTCGCGGTTCGTCACGTCGTTCCTTCGTTTCCGTCTCCCTTCCAGCGCATCCACGTTCCGCTCCGTCATACGTGCCTCCTTTGACATTCAAAGAGGTTTTACAGCGCTTGAACTTCCATCGACGGCACGTCGATCTACCAGCTAGATCCGGCATCATCCCCCTCTTCGTTCCTTGGTACAGTTATATGTGTGCACTGATCAGATGGTTGACCTCGATCGTAATCTCGCGGCTTAAACGATTCCGAAGGATTTTCAGGGTCGACCAAGCGAAGGAAAGAAGATGACCTTGAATCCTTGTTATACCGTGAGGTCGGACGGTGCGCCGGATTAAAGAATGCGAACCCTTAATGATCCATCCTTCAGTATACGTTGCGCAAGAAACGGACCTGGGACTGTTTCGAGCTCGTGAGAGTTGGCGGAAAGATTGCGTCAAAGGGGCCGTAGAGGCTAATCAGCTACCCAGACAGGGAGCGAGCCTAATCTTCGTCAGCTCATCTAAACCCCCGTTTGCTAGCCCAAACCTTGGTTCACTGACTGCTTGGCTGACTTTGTGAACACAAGGCCGAACCCAGGACATGGTCTCCTATGTCTCTTGTGTCTTCTTTTCCTGCAAAGCATAGGCACGTTTTGCCCAGAGTCCACGCTACCAGTTGCTGAATAAGATACAAGGGAGTAGTGCAGTGTATCGAGGGTGGCTGGGGGTATGCAATAGCGATCTTGGTTTTTGTGAATTTTTTTTACGAGTTTGTCTCTCACGTTCCCTGGTGGGTAAAAAGGTTGGAGGAAAGTGTTGGGAAAATTCAGCGCGGCTGCCCAGCCCAGTCGGATGCGGTTGAATCAGAAAGGAGTCCTGGCGTGTCCTTCTTGGGAATAGACGGGATGAAGGACTGCTCTGGGATTTCTCTGGACTCCCAGTGCGACTACGTAGCTGTTAGGTACGCGAGGTGTAGTGGTAAGAGGATCTTTCGGGTGACGGAGGTTTTCCAGAAAAATAAGTAAATAAGTGAGTGTCTCGCTACGCCCTCGGAAATCCCGGGGATGAGATCTTTCGGATCCTTTGATATTTACTCGTCCTCGAAGCGAAGCCTGGCAGACCGGCGTCTCTCGAAGACGAAAATACGTCGTTAAGAGTGGCAAAGTGATGCTGGATAGAGGACAAGGATGGTGAGACGGAAAGAGGCTGTTAAAGAAGGGCGGGAGAAAGAAGAGGAAGCAGAAAAAGAATTACATGGGAGACTAGCATATTCGGTGGATTTCAAGGAGACGCCTACACCGTTGGTTCATATATCCTTTAGGTATAGTCGATCCGCGAGTTCGATGTGTTTTTTTTGACAGATTGAAAACAATAAAGTCTCTGAGCAAGGCGCACGTGTCACTGCATAGAACGTCTGTCACAAAGCATGCATACGTATGGTTTTGCATTGAATATATTTTCTTTTTTTCTTTTAGCATATATTTACGTTATTATACGTAAAGCCACGTGGTATTTGCTAAGTATTGCATTGATTGAGAACTGTCAAAAAAATACATTGAACTCGTGGACAGACTATGTAATAGGCTGTGGTATTTCTTGACACTCCCCCCCCCCCCCATCCCACCTCTAGGCTACCGATTCATTCGATAGCACGGGGTAACCATTCGCCTCCTCTTTCGATATGTCGCTACGACATTATTACCCCCCCTGATATCCTCGAGAACTTTATGTAATCCCTGTGATATTATCATAGCCCTGTATCATAATATAATGAAGATTTATAGGGAGCTTATAAGGATCATCGTGATGGCTTATTGCCATCCTTGAAAACTTTTTAAGGTTTAAGCAGTGTCTCCTAGAGGCTGGAGGAAGTGGCGTGGCCGTACTTGGTAGAACGAGACACGAAGAGATATCGCGAGTATATTAAACTTTTTATAGAGTCGAGTAAGAGGATTTCGTCATATTAAAATACTTTCTTCGTGCTGAGCAATATGCCGTATATCTGCTGGAGCAAATGCCACCCCGCTTCACCCCCCTGCCGCCACGTCCCACGGCAAGGCCTCTCCACCTTTTTTCTTTCTTATTATTTAAATGCAAAAAATATCCAGCACGAGCAACCACGACGGATTGAAATTGATCCACGGGTCAATGGTATTGACAATTAAATAATTATTTACATCGATTCCAATCAATTTGTCTAAATCCATCGACGTTGGTCTCGATCGATCGACTCCTATGCTTCTCCTCCTTGCTGCGGATGATCCCGACCGCATAAATATCCATTATCGGACCAGCCTGTATCCGGCCTGGACTGTGTTATTGTCTCACTATAATTCTATAAGCGTCGCACGCCGTTTCTACGTGTCTACATGTGTATACGAGCCTAAGGACGCTTTATGTAAAGTAATATAGATGGTACGGGCGGTGGGGAAAGTCGGGGTCTCCGCCGGAGAGAACAAACACGGAATACAGCAGAGAGTCGCCTTTACGACCTGGCCTACGGTGCGAAGATCTAATCCTGGAGCTTTAAGGGGCTTGTACGCGTAATACAATTTCGAAGGAACCCCCGTGGCTAGCACCATGAACGGATGAGCATTAAACAAGAGTCGAGAGATCGAGTTGGGCAAGAGTTTCTCTATGTTCTCCTTGGTACTTGGAATTACCAAGTTTTAATCACGTCACCGGACGCCGCGTAGCTCGGCGTCGTCTCGTAGTCCCATATACAGCCAGACCTGTAATTATTGTAATTCATTCGATCCGGCCGATCATAATCGTATGCCAATACGTCTCCCGGTCGAAGATCGATCTCGTCGCTGATTTGATTCGCGCGAACCCCAGGATTATCGAGATCACTTTTTTAATACTAGGACCGATCTCATCGTACGATCGGTCCATATCTCGATATCTTGATCACTCCTGAGATACCGGATCGTCCTACCTGTAGAGGATTTTGCCCCTTCCCCCCCCCCCCCCTACACCTATCGCTGTAACTGAACCAGGACGATGCTTTAAATTGTAACGAATCTCGTCTCGTAATAAGTTGATGGGGGGATGCTGTGGCACGTAGTACGAACGAGAGGACCAGACGTGAGAGAGACCCTAAGGATACTTTATATGCAAAGGGGGACGTCGAGCGTCTTTACAGTGGCCGTTAAGTAATTGCACGAGCTAATCCCGGATATGGGTTATCGGCAGCTTGATGAAGAAATTCCACTATATTTCTCGTTTTCGGTCCAATCGTATCTCGTTAATGTCCCGCGGATAACCAGCAGGGATTCGGAGTTGGAAATTACCTAGTAGAAAATTACTTTGTATGCAGCGGATCTGTGGTCGATTACCTCAAACACGTATAGCTACATGTACAGTCAATTAAACTATTCTGTACCGCGGTCGTATCGAGCGGAAGTCGAGGATACTTTGGTAAGTGACGTTTTCTGGTCTCCTTCTTCCACCACCCGCGCTACACTTGGATGCTAAATAACTTTGACTCGGGTATTTCGCCACTTTGTATCTCTTGGACGATGCATCCTTCCGAGTAGTTGTTACGTCTCCCGCGAGATGGCAGACGCGAAGTCAAATAATGTACGAAGGTATCGGGAATTTGTGGACGCAAAAAAAAAATGGCTCGCAAGTTAATGAAGCAGGTGCAGGAAGAACGAAATGAAAAACTCGACCCGGGGCGGCTCACTGGACCCCAACTTGAGAAACGATCCTGGTAGTTAATTCTGAAGAGGTCCAGGGTGCGTCATGAGCCACCCACGTGGCGCTTCTCTCTCTCTCTCTCTCTGGAGAGCGGCTTGCCGTAATCGTGGTGTTTTGTCACTTTTATGCTAAAACATGAGAAAACTGGAGATTATAGGACAGCGACTATCCGCCCCGAGGAGATTCTCGTTCCGCGACTACGCGGGGAGCTGCGAGCGAATGTCTCTGGGACTCGTAGGAAGGCGCGAGTCTCCGTCCTGTGAAGTGTTTCTGGTTGGCATTCGTAGGGAACTTTTGGCTATACGAGCGAGGGTAAATTTCCTGCGTAGCTGCAACCGTGCGCGTTGGCGCTTCTGGTGTATTTTAGAAACGCATGCATCACTCGGCGAAACGTTGTCGCAGGTCAGCTAAGCACGGCTGAGTCACGCGTGCATTCATTGCCAAGGAATTCCTTGATGACGCGTTTCCTTATTTTTCCTTGTCTCTTTTTTTCGCGGCGTCCCACGACGTACCGACGGAGCGGTGTCCTTGTGCGAAATATCCTCCGGGTATTGCGAGGTCTTATTTTTTTCGTTTCTCTTTATTTCCTTTTGGCCAGCTTCCTCCAAAGGGAAGGCTGGAAGGACGGTCGCCCGAAATCCTGTGCGTCTCTGTGGCCTAACACGAGATTAAGGCAGCGCCAAGGAAATGGGACGAAGTCGTATAGGAAAGTGGTGGGTGCGGGGGGCCGCGAGAGGGGGGGAACGTAGCGCGAGAGAATTTACTAGCGATGGCAGTACACACCGCAACAGCAGTTTTCCAGCTGGAGACGGGATTACAAATCCAATTAGGGACGATTAAGCGACGTGGCTCGGCGACGCTAATGAACGTCCTGAAACTTCTTCGTGGAGCCTGAGACGAAAAAAAGGGGCTGCTTATACAGGAATGGGGAATGGATGGCGGAGCGAGGGACAAGAAAAGAGTGTTGGACGAATCTCTGCGAGCACTTTGTTTCCATCGAAGTTCCTTTGCACGGAGAAGAATCTGATCCTACGATCGTTGGAAAAGAATGGTCGAGTTAGGACTCGGTATTTTAATATGAAATGTGTCGCTCCAGGCTCTGCTATTTTTCTATGGACGAGGTAATATCGTAACGGGCTTAACGCCGTAATATCCTCGGCCGTCCTTCTTCACCGTCTCCCCGCTGTTTCCCCCTTTCTCTCCTCACTCCGCTTCCCTTTCTTCTCATGCTTTTGGTCAACCGCTCGTTACGTTCCGAGCATATTGCCTGGACAATGTCTGACCTTTGGCCTCTCCCGTTCAATTACCTACTGACGGCTGTCGACCAAATGCTTCTTCTTACCTCGACTTTGGACTTTGCTTCTCCCGCGTTAGCTTCGACCGTTCATCGAGTATTTGCTCGTTGAAAAATCTTCCCACGGGTTACTCGAAGGATTTTGCTCATTTCTCTCTCGGACAATAGAGACGCGTATTCGTCCCCGGAGACGCGGCTCAGTCAAGGCTCCTGTGCTCGTCCAGCCTCGCGACACGCCTTCGCGATAAATTCCACAGAATAAAGGCGCCGTAGTCGCATAAATACCGCGAGACCATTAAAACTTTAATGTACTTAGCGTGAATTTATTTGAACCCCAGTGTGTCCGTCCGTAGGCGAGGCCAGGGGTGCATTAGGCTGAAACCACTTTATGGCATCCCCTCGTTTGATCTACACACCAAGAGGGATTTAAAAGTTGCACGAATCCCGAGATACAGGGGATCTCGGACTCTCACCCTCTCACTATGGAATTCTAGTGGGCCTACTACCGCCCCCCTTTAGCCCTACCGACACTACCCTCTGGCATTCACTCTTTACGTAATTCACATCCCTGTCTTACCATCGTCATAGCGAAAGGTATCTGGCGCGTTTATATAGTAAAAAAAAAAAAAAAAAAAAATCGATGCTTCGCAAACGATACAGCGTCGTTCACAAAGTGCCGACTCAAAACCCAATATATTGTGAGCGACGTGTAATTCCGAATACGGTAGTCGTAGGTAGAAGCCTGGTGGCTCGTTAAAGTTTACGACAGCGTTGCGTCATCCTGTCTTGATTTGAAATTTGGAAAGACGCGCTAAAATGCGAAAAAAAGTGACCACAGCTTCTTCAGCAGGACCAGCGCGCAAGGCGGTAGCCAAATGAGAGTGAGAGTGATGGAACGACAGGGCATAGAGTCCCTGTATATGCGAGAGTCGTATGTATATATATTATATAGTGATAGAGAGAGGAAGAGTGAGAGAGAGAGAGAGAGAGAGCACACCGAAATAACTCAGGGCCAGTGACATTAAGCTTCGTCCACATTATGAAGGCTCTCGCTGTGTATCCACGCGACCGTGGTGCGAATAAATTAAGCGAATCGCTTCCTAGTGCCGAGGACCCTTGGCAGCCAAGAGGATCGAATTAGAATTCCGCATGCGTGCATTTTTGCGCAACAAATACACGAGGTCTCCGAACGAGCAAATATTCGCGCGACAATCTTGCGATATCTATAGATATTCTACTAATCTAATCGCGACTTATTGCACACCGTGTGTGCACGCAGTTGCGGCTATCAACGTCGCTCGTAGCTACCCGCTCTATGTCGCTCTCGTGCGAACTAGAAATTTTCTACTTGGCTTCTATGACTGCGCGAAGCGACAGTTCGATGTCTTTTCTATATCGGTCGTCGTAGCCGTAACGCTGCGCTTGCAAACTTGTTATCGCGCAATTACTTCCGTTGCCCTGGTCAGTGCTCCTGCCTTGGCGATATCGCGTGTCGACGACATCAGCCTTAAGATTCTTGTCTCTCCCTGGGAGCGATGCTGGAACCTACTCCTCTCCTTTGAGAAATCGTCGATAACAGGCTTTGATGTAAATGCGCGTTAAAGATTGAGATAAGAATTATACGCTTGCCAGGCTTAGGCCGCGCACGCAACGCTTTACTCTGGCGCGACATTAGCGACGAGTAGCTCGCTCTACGTTTTCATGGAAGATTGAAGCACGCACCGTGCCCGATCTTCAAAGTGGCTCTCGCTGGCTCTTGCCTCGTAAGGCCGCTTCGAGTGAAACATAGCCAAGCGTCATTCGCCATTTCTAGCTGCTATCTAGCGTGATATCTCGTTCCGTCGAGAGTGAACGAAACGAGCGAACGTGGCACTCCGGTTCATAAACTGGAATCATGATAAAAACGGCAGCCAATAGTCTCTATGGGCCACGCTGCCTCTTCCGTATTCCATAGTTGACATGACTTTTGCCATTCACCATTTGACATCGTTTCGCATTATCACTTGGCCTTATTTTTATCCGCACTCACCTCCCTCTAAGGACATCGTAGAATCCCACGCTCCTTTCCTACCTGTGCACGTAACCGCAGCGAGAAGGCTGGACGCATTCATTCTGAAAGTAAATTCGCACGGGGACAGGTGGGTCGCGACGCGTGAACGAATGCGCGGCATTTCTCCTCAGGCGTAAAACAATTTCACGGGCGGGGTAGCACCTGCCGAAAAAATGGGGGAGTTTCAGTCCCAGGGTGAAACAAGACAGTCGGAGGGTTGGTCGAAGTCGAAAAAAGAAAAAGAAAAAGAAAATTGACCGTGGCAAAGCAATTCCACGAGTGCCTAAGCACTCGGCGCGACACCACTCGGTGCAGTATGCACTTGTAGCCGCCATTGAATACATAATAATCAGTCAACGACCGCGAGGCGCGTCGTATAAGCGTCAGGGTCGAGTCTCGCGGGTTCTATAACGTTGTGCTAGGTCAGTAATATCGCCTGGCAGCACTATTACTAGCTCTATTCTTGCACCAGGTTACTCAACGAGCACGCGACCCTAGGCTCTAACGCGCCGGCACACGTGGACACGCGCACCCACGAATCCATATCTGTACACACATGGACATGGACTAACACGCATGCACGCACACGTGCGTATGCAGTCTGATAATACTCACCGACGTTCACACTGTCCATCTATGGATGGGTGTGTGCGTGTGTTTACGCGATAAACGGACTATCTTGTCCCTGTGCATAGATATATACCTATATCTATAGTATACCGAGCTCTAGTCGATTCTCATACGTATGTTACGCGCAAGGCGTCCAGATTATTTTCTCCTTGGAGTCTATCGCGTGTGCACCTATGTGCATATGCACTGTCTATATGGCTCGTTAGAGAGACACGCGAGGGAACTCATTGGCTCCTCCTATCCTCCATGGCAGAATAGAGTATCCGTACGTGCGTGTGAGCTTGCACTCGCGCCTGCAAATTTACACGTTGCTGACCAGTGCAGTAAACTTGCGCCGGAGATAAATACACGGTATTGCGTAAGTTGTTTGTAACCGCGAACGAGAGAGTCGCTCGTTGAATCTTAGCCGGTTTCACGAGGTTGCGTAATTGGCTGCGTCGACGGCGAATATATGCGAGGAGTGCTAGCTGTTGGTTTTGGCGACAGTAGAAGGGAAAGGGGGGGTGGGGGGGGGGGTAAACGCGTGTCTGCGGTATATAGGGACGAGATTGGCGAACGTTTCTATTTGCGGAAAAGAGGGAAGAACGTATAGGGGAGGGTGAGGGTGATAACTTTCCAGGACACTCGTAATCGATTCCGCGATGGCGAGTGTGTCGCCATCTAGTAGTAGGAATGTCCTTTTTTTTATAGTGCGGTAACGCGGCCAGATTAGGTTGGGTCAGAGGTGTTTTGATTTTGCGTTACGTAAAAATAGAAGTAAACGAACGAGGCGAGGAGGCGTCTTTTATTCGTCGTACGTAATTTCCCAGGCGGGTATCTCTTCGTGTTGGATTTTTTTTCTTTCTTTATTTTATCTTCTATCTCTCTACTTGTTACAGAGCTAATAACACCGGTCATGGCTGGGTAATAAAATTAAGCCGTGCATACGACGCTGTTGGTTTCGACTACTGACACTGCCCGAGTGCATAATTAATCGTTCTCCCTCGATGCAGTCGCTTCTTCTCGTAAAATGTTGCTATCCCGGCAATAAAGGGTGCAGCTATGCACTCGGAGTGCACGTGCAGTGCGTCTCGTGGGCTTCTAGCTGATTGTTTATTCTTTCTCTTTAATTCTTGTGTTTTTTTTTTTCTTGTATCCCCCCTCTCGCGTCTTGACGTCCCAGAGGGAGGCCTGCCTCGAGCTTCAAATCTTCCCAAGGGACGCCGAGCACGATTCTAGGGGTGAATATTCCGGGAGAACAGGACGATTTGAATTTCTTCGTCTTATCCGGCTATTACGTCCATCGCCCGTTACTCTACGCTCAGATAAGCCCAGTGCATTGTTGATTTTTCCTTTACTCGCTTCTCCTACGTCCGTCCCCTCGCTCCATGCTCCACGATTATTATTTTAGGTCGACGACGTTATTTTCTTGCGACGCGTGCCAATATTTTTCATATTGTACCACCAGTTAGTTTGCCTGGGACTCCTGGTCTTTTTCGATTCAACGTTTGTCGCGTTGGTACTTCTGTCACGCGTACAGACTGATTTTTGGTACAGCCGAAAGCCGTCATCGTAAACAGTGTTCGACAGCTGTTAATGGGCTTTGATGGATTTGATTCGATGACAGGGGTGGATTTTGGGGACTCCTCTCTCTCTCTCTCTGTCACTCCGGGGGTCGCGTCATGGGTCTCGTTCTATCGGACTCTACAAAAAGCAAAGCCTAGGGTGAGATTCCTGCTTGATTGCGTATGAATGTGACGCGATTTTACACGCTTTTCGAAAATAACGCCTCTGCCAAAGCGAGCCCCTTGATAGGATCGACAGGTTCAAAGGGCTCGAGGGTTCGAACCTTCGATTTACGTTTGAAGAGCGTGCGACGTCCGACCAACTGGGTTTACAATGATGGCTGCGCTCGGATCACTCGACAATGTCTTTGCTACAAGATCATTTCAATCTCTCCCGTAATTTTACATACTTTTAACGATTGCTAAACGAATGGTAGGCCCGACTGTTTGCGACTGTTTGCGACTGTAGACATAGACGCGTTGTAATTGCTCGATCGTACCTAATGAGCGTCTTAGTCCCGAGCCAGACCTTATATAACTATACAGTGCATGACAACGTTATGGCGTTGAGATTGAAGTAATCAATAATGATTTTACAGTCGAACGTCACAACCTGTAATTAGTGTCTAGCGTGACAAGGACGAGTCAATCGAGACGCCGACAGATCCGACCGAGGTCCCTCGGGCACTTTCCTCGAAGGATCCTCTCAGTTTGGTCCACGGATTAGGACGCGGCTCTTTAACAGCGGCTAACGAATGGAATCCTACAAGGTCTAATCTCGCGGAAAGCCGCGGTAAGCAATCCACCTTTAGTGACTTTGCTACGTATGGTTCGACCCTACGAAGTAACATATGTATATCGTGTACCTGGGCTTGAGGGTGAATGAGGGAGGCGAGTCAGAGTCATTTCCGGAATTACGCCACCTGATCCTTGTAGCTGGCAAAATTTTCAGTCATCCAATATATCTGTACTTGCCAACCTTGAAAACCCAATGGAACACGTTCCGTGTATATAAGCTGAAGACCGGTAAAATTTGGGCACCGCAGTGGATATAATAATAGGTGTTGTTTCTAAAAATACTAGGGAGTTGCTTGTCCCGTGTAAAATAACAGAGGTATAGGTAATAGCAGGGCTGCCGCTTAAGGGCAGATACCAGTCAGCCTCGTCCTGTACTTATCCAAAGAAATGGCACCAGGAATATACCCTCATCTTCCGTTGGGATTGTTGGGGTGGGTATTGACTGCTATAGGTATAGGCGCTATGGATACTTGTATTATACGTACTATTGGTCTACAGAGAATTGGAGTTGGTTATTTTGTTTTTCTTAAGGGCAGCTGTCTGCCTGTCTATTCGTTCGTCAGTTGGGACAATGGGACACGTGCCACGTCGGGACAAAGGAGCCCAACAGCTGAGCCCGAGCCTAAATCCCGAAGGCTCTGGCCACGAGTAACAGCTGATGTTTTCGCTAATTCTCCCCAAGACAGGAGGAAGCGTCCGATTAACCGGAAGCTGCTGTGCTTCGTCTGGACTTCCTTCCTGGATGGGCTGGCGGCGAGTTTCCTGGAACAGGCACAGTCTAATCCCTTTACAATTGCGATTTTGTAGTTCCGAGTGGCAACTGGAGTGGCTGGATATAGCGTTGAGAGGGGGTGGAATTTAATATGAAATTGAAACGAAGATCCGGTGACCAAAATGGCGGCGACGGGATGTCGGTGAAATTATCGAGCGTGCATAAGAGTGATTTGCTCTTTACATTAATGCGCAGGGCGTAACCCGTTATTAGTACGGTCGAAGAAATCGCTGCCACGTCGAGTAACGCGATCGCATAATCACGAGAAAGTAAAAAGTTATATATTGTAGTAGACGCCGAGGTACGTCGATTGGGTCTTAGCTTCATGAATAGCGACGCCATGTATCACTTAGCGTAGCTCGTTTACACGAGACCGAAAATTACGAATTTCCGACAGTTTCCAATAAAACAGTCATCGGGCAACACTGAAGTTCGATTCAAGCCTAATTAAACCGCAAGGCATAGAAAATCGCGAACGGGTAAATTCGCCGTGACGTATTTGACTATCAATGAGAAATTGTTACGTCACGCGTTCGAGAAAAGCTTCCAGCATCCAGTTAGCCTCTCTCGTAATTAGCGGCGCGCTAAGTACCTCGATGATCGTGAATGTTAATTAACTCCCTGGTAATTTAGTTCCGTTTGACCTGACGTCTTAATTACCCTAGGGAATTTAGGAAGCGTCATAGCTGAGTCGTCAAACAGCAACACGGGCGTCTTTCTATTCATTCGAATTAGACCCATTAGTCAGATTTGACTGAGGTATTTTGGGTCCGATATCCACACTTCATACTTTTGCGCACACGGAAGCCACCCAGTCTGTACATGATAATTTCAGGGGGGATCCTGCTTGTCCCGAAGGATGATTGCTAGAGTGAATTGGATATAGGAACTGAGGGGAGCAGCGCAGTCACTAATGATAACCAGTCGACTGAACTCGGCCGATTATTGCCTCAATGTCAATGGCAGGAGCTGTCCTAATAACATACTGACATGGTCAGCCAGTCATTATAGTCGTTAGCAGCGAGACGTTACTTCATTCCAGGTCCCCGGCGTGGCTCTCGTTCAGGACCAGGCCCAAAGCTGGGAGTCACGGAACCATGAAACGATGGCTTGGCGAAAATGATGGCCAATCAGAGTGGGTAGAAGGGAACTTGATTTTAAATGGTCTTCCGCCATTTAGCTTTGGCTGCACTGCGTTCACTCCAATAGGATAGTGTCGTTATGTAATGTGTTGTGTATATATATATAGGTATTTAATGATTAAACACGTATATATGTATACTATCGCGAAATCATTCGCAACTACTAGAATCATCGTATTCGCTAACGATCTGAAAATGTCAGCGCGAATTCTTTCAACTGCTTATTTCTCCGAGGATAACTGTGCTGGAGTCGAGTAATAGGTTGTTGGGATGATAACTGCTCAACATCCTTAACCACCACCTACCTGCCTTCGTGTCATTTGAATCCTAGCCGTAATGGCAACTCTGACGATTCGCAATAGGTTATCGGCACCTGGTCCATGTATCTCGTGATGTGACTTTTCGCGAATCTCAGGACGGTGACTTTTGCAAAAATACCTTGGCGTGACTCTTACGTCACGTTCGCACTACGTGTACTCGTACGTGGAACTCTGAAGCAGTGACTATATTCTCGGGTGGACACTGGGTCCGTCTGTGAACTCTTGACACTTGGAAAGATTTCTATTTTCGAAACTACACAGTGATAATCGTAGGATCAGTCTTTTTCTTGCAGCCAATTTTCGTATACAAAGGAAAGGGGAAAAGTGTGTTTGGTACGATTGGAATGATTTGTACAGTCGAATTCAATGAGTGCGTCTATCCGATACTCTTATCGTCCCTCCTGATAAGATGAAATTGACGATGTCGACCGTGCGATATCGTGACCCCCGTAAGGGTCGGCCTGCGATTGCTCGCAGAAATCACGAGTCTGAGAATGCCGCACGGTCGAGTGCCAGGTTAAGCCTGTAGAAAGCGAAGGGAGGCTTAACACGCTATTTCCACGCTCATAATCCTCACATTCGAGGAAGGGTAGTAGGTAGCAAGGGTGGAAAGGCAGTCAGCCATTCAGCCAGGGATGCCATCCTGACGGCCAAGTGCTTCCCTCGCGTTAGAATTTCCGCAAAGTCGAGCGGCTGCGAGATACAGTTAAAAAGCATTGCAAAGTATGTATATCAGTATATAGGAGCTGAATAAAAGTTACAAGTTTGTTGACAGAGAACAATTTTCTCCCCGGTTAGGGCTAAAAGTTAGGGATGCTGCTATCGAAGATCTCGAAAGTATCGCGGGAGTTTTGAGGAATCGAGCAACTATTCGATTAATAGTAAAGTTTTGCTGGAAAGTTGAAACCTTTCTGAGGGTAAGGGTTGGGGGGTGGCTCGATGGGAAGCGGTTCGGGACGTGGATACGTAGACACGATTGAAAGCAGATTCTTTTTTATTATGGTAGAAAGTAGAAAAAGTTCCAGTCGACTGTCCTTTTTTTTTTATATCTGTTCCTTATCACCTTACGTCTTATGTACGTCCAAATACCAAGGTAAGACATCGTTGCCTGTTGTTTAGAGTTTCAAGAAATAAAATGCTTCGAGATCCGTGACCACCGGTATCAGTTACAATATAATTAGGCTTGTTGATTCCAGGGCTTAGAGAATAATCACGATAACGCACGCACGCTGTGCTCATTTCTTAGGTACATTAACAACGCAATACACATCGGTACTGCGTTTGTTTGGCAAAGAACAGCAGACGGTAAAGTACGGTTTGGCGCGCACCACTCGGCACGTAGCGCAGTGAAAACACCTGAGGACAGGGTCGATCGTTAGAAACTGGGTCGAATGCATTAATTAATCTTGTCAAATCCCAGGGACGTTGGAATCCTCCGAGGTAGATAGCAGATTGCAAATCTTGTTTTGCCATCGCCAATCGGCAAGATATAATAAAAGACACGGGAAACGATATAGGTGGACATTCGAGACAGCTCGATAGCTCGATAACGTGATGGACCGATTGGACCAAAATGCTCGCGGCACTCGGTCGACCCAGAATGACAGCCGAACGATAGAAGAAGGTGGCGTGTCGTGCCGGCCGCAACTTGGCCATAGACACGTATCAAGACTCGCGAAACTCGATATCCTAGGACGGACGTAACATAAGAACTTGTGCAAAACCTTAGCTCCTTGTTGGCTCGAAGTGACGTTTGGTTGGGAGCCATGGGGAAGGAGTGGGGGCAGGTTGGAGATGTCAGGAGTGCAGGAGATGACCGATAATAAAAACGGGGAACGGTCGGACACGGAACTGGGAATGGGTTTTGGCATTTAACTCGAGGGAATTATTAAATTTTAATGAACCAGTATCGGGACTCGCGATCATTTACGAGGACGGAAAAGGGTCCCTTTCATAAATTTAGTCGGGATACGATCTTTCCTTCTGGCTTCACCTCTCCTATCCGTGGGATATATATGTACACTGCGCAGCACAGCCTTTCCGGAGGATATATTATCTTTCTCTTATTCTACCTTTTTAACATTTTTTTTTTTTTCTTCAACTTTCCACCCTGGACCACTGTGGCAATTTGCTCTCGTGCTGCCTGCTCTTATCGTGCCTTCGATCATAATTATATTATTCGCTTAGCGGTTTGGTCGCGAATCGAGGTGAAACTCGCTAATAAGATGGCGCACTGCTTCCCTTTAATACATTGGGTTCTAGTATTGCTAATTGGCAATTTCCTTGCGAAGGGTAGTCGCTCACCTTCGTATTTCATTATCTTGCTATATTCTCCGCTGTTATAGGTATTCTGTATTTTTTCCCTGTTACTCCTATGCTATGATATACATTGTGTCTCTATCGAGTACGCTCTCGATTCCATTGACTTTCGTTTGGATGCGGTCAAGGCCTGATAGACATAGGTCAGATGCGTAGGATAAGGAGGTCGTAAATCGTAAGTTATTACTCTTCCACCTATTCGTACCGCGGAACATTAATCGAAGTCTGATCGATTCTCCAATCATATATATATATATATATATATTCATTACGTCCTGTACTCGACAGAAACAACAGTTCTCATTCCATTAGATTCCATGGCAAGTACAAGATTAGATTCCGAGATTTTCACTCTTTTTTTTTTTCTTTAATTTTCATTTAAAATTCTACTGCGTTTCCACTATTGTACGTTTACCTATAACGTACATATATTTATCTTCCGATCAGCACAGCATCCTATACACTGCCTGACACTAGCACTGTACTTGTTTTTATCCCTTCGGTTCTTCCCTCCTTCCCTCTCTTCTTTTCTCCTTTCCTCATCTTCAGAGTGGAATCCCTTGTTACCGAGGATTCCCAGACGCTGGTACATGCACGCTCCGGAGGCTGCCGCTTCGCTGAAAATCCGATATGACTTTTTCTCGTACGATGGGACACGCCATAGCACATGGGGATCATCCATATGTGTATATATGTATACGCATGCACGTTTCCAGAGTAACTGTAGGTATTGTATATCTATATTCTTGCCACAATGTAATCCACGTATGTCTCTCAGATCGAGAACTGAACGATACGATTTCGTATGCAAACTCTTACGGTATCGGAAGGCGAGTGGATTCGCGGAATTTTTCCCGATCTCAGGATGATACTAGCTATATCTATATTCCCTGAAGTATTGAGAAATAGTGTCGAATACCCCTACGTATCCCTACTAGGAAACTCGTAGGAATACATTTATCCTGAGGGAGACTCGTACTGCATCGCCAAAACCGGAAGTCCATGTGGAATCATCAGCATCAGCCTTAGTCAATGTTCCCGAGGATAAGTGTACCAGGAGCGGATAGAAGAATCCCAGAGTTATCTTCGAAGGATCCAGCATCTGTATTGAAGGAGTACAGGATCTTTTGGAAAGTGAGGTATTTCACGTGAACGGAAGCGATGGCAAGTAGACTGCAAGCGAGTAGCGAAGCAAACTCAACGACACGTGGACGACTTTGCGTAGAGGCTGAGTGAGACGGTGCGAGCGAGTCAGGGGTTGATGAAAGACGGAAGACGGAAATGTAAAGAATACCTGTATTCCTGCGGCGCGTACGTACGAAGACTTCCAATTTATCGGAATGTCTGGCTAGGGGTGGGTTTCTCCAGTCGTCGGTGGTTTCGTCGAGGGATCCTGTGCTGCTGCTCGGTGAGTGAGCGTGGGTGGGACTAAGGGTGGTACAGGGTGTAGCCAACACACTGTCGCTATCCCGATCCCTTATCCATGGTAAAAGACATGCAAACTGTCGCATCCACCTTATGGTCTCATCCTGCCTCTGGAAGGTCTTTGCGGCAAAGACCATCAGGGAGGAAAATGCATGGCAGCGCCATTCCTCTCTTTTATCTATAATGTACGTCTATCCGCTTGATGGTTGCCCCTTCTATTTCATCAAATTTTAAATTCAGCAGTTTCTATACCTATATTTCCTTCTTACTCCAGAATACTGTTGGGTGGGACGAGTTAAGAATTTTTTGGACTTTGGATCTTCATTGCTGAGGGTGTCTCTAATATTTTTTATGACTCGTATTATTGCTTGTTTACCACAACTGTTGTCATTGAATTATCGTTCGCGATCACGATAATCAGGATATAAGATTGAGTGGCTACGTTTATCAATGGCGCTGATGGTTATCTGTGTGAAATTCACACGTGGCAGTAGGTTACTCATAGGGAGGAAGCAGAGTCCCTGGTGCACCCAGGCAATTTGGAGGAAACGATTAACACGCGATTAGCTATAGCTGCGCTTCGTCACGTTCCCGATGACGTTCGTCAGGACGTATCTGGCTCGATGCGTTTCTCATTGACGTGCAATCGCGTTTTCCACGCGATGCGTTCCATGTCGGTGAATAAAACGGAAAGTTGAGTTGTTCGAATGTGGAGTGAGGATTTAAGAGCGGCGGGGAAGTCGGGTGGGGATATTCGTCGCGATGCAACGTGCCGGCAAAGTAATGCCAAGTAGGTAGGTATGTGCAGGACCAGGAATGTATATTCCTATTTACTCAGCCAGAGGTATAAGGCGCAAGAGCAGTTGTGTTGGTGAGTTTCTGAACCCGTAGGCTGCGTAAGAGCCGATTTAACGGCGAGTAGAAGCAGTCGATAGGTAGTCGAATTCTCGCTCGAACGCATCCTCACTAAAGGTAAAGCCTTCGTTCCCTGGGGGTGCTTCTCCTGGAATTCCTCCTTTTTAATCCGCAATGCAGACGGTCGAGGATTCCCTGAGCTTCGAGTAAGGAAGAAAGAGGACGCTGCGAAATAAAATGCCAGACTCCTAAGTATCTCCTGGGCGAAGGAGGAATCGTCGATCGCGAAGGGAGAAGATCTTGCCGGGGGTTGATTGAGACCCCGAGGGTTGGTTGCTGGAGCGTGCCTCGGGACAAGGTTCAAAACCTCCGTCCTTGTCCTCATCCTCTCCTCGTCGTCTAGCCAGCCGTCACATAGGATTGGGTCTTCCAGCATCCAGCAGACCCTTGATGATGTGCTGCACCAGTTGCTAACGTAATGAGGAAGAGTCTTTCGAGTCCTTGGAGTTTTAACACCCCTCGCTCCGCTGCGTCGCAGCAACCCCTATATGTCGAGAGTCGTGAATAATACGCGAGGGCTGAGACTGTCTCTCGCGGTTGCTTCAGTGAATCTAGCTGAGATATCTTGATGCTCGTAATTCTTGAGAGGAGTAGCAAAAAGGAGACGAGAGAGAATTGGATCGAAATTGAAAATGAGAATGTTGCTCTCTCTATACCTATACCAGGGTATTATACCTTGGCTGTTGGGTTAGCGCAGAAGCGCTAGGGTGTACTGTGCAACCCCCATGACCCCTCGGAACGATGGTACGTATACACCCGGCAACCCACCACCATTGCCACGACCATCATAGCTCTCACCGGACCGACACTGCCAGACTCGCTTAATACCCCGGGGCAAAATTCGCAAAATGCTCGGCAGCTGTTCCTGCCCTTAACCGTGCCGTTTTCTCGCCTCTATTTTTTCCCACCGACTTCCCTACCTAAGGGCGCGCGAGGGCGCGGATGCTTGTCAGCGACACGACACGACGAAATTTCCACATTCCCACCGAGTCTTGAGAAACTTTAAGACTCGCCAATGGATGATGTGTGATGATATATTTTCAGCATGGCTGGATAGTCACTCTCTTCCTTATCTGCCGAGCTGGTAAAAGATCAACGGCGAGAGGAGCCTTAAAGTGGGTAAAACCTTCTTCCAAAAATGGGTTTAGATTACAGTTTCTTCTTTTTCATTATTCGTGCGTCACTTCCGTGATAACAGTCTAGGCTTACCTATCGCAGCTGGCATCTACTTTCGAAACTAGAATTGGAAGAATTCGGACCTGCGCCGAGAAGGCGCGCTGAGCTCGTGAAGTCGCGACGTCTCACACCAGTCGGTACCAGATAACACGGTGCAACGTGGTCTACGTGACTAGTAGGAGCAAACTACGCCTGACCGAGCCTCATAGTCTCGGTCTTTGAATATATATATATATATATATATATATATATATATATATATTTCTCATGCGTTTCCCACTAGAGATCATTTCGAAAAACGATTGAGCCTTGCTCGCCGATCCGAGGTCAGAAGTCAGCACGTAGCTGTAGGTGCGACACAGTCACTGGGAAATCCCACGTTAACCCAAAATAAAAACTGCGCAATTTTCTTAACCCGAGTCACTTTGTACGCGTCACTAACGATAAGATGGCCGACCGGATGTCTCTTGAGAGTGTAACAACGAGTAGCACGAGACCTCGTAAATGGTAGAAGCGTTGACAGACCAATCGTTTACCAGACTGACAAAGTCAGGGCAGGAAGACCAAGAGACAAAGGTGTATGTGCGTGTGTGTGTGTCTGTCCGTAATTAAAAGTGAAAGAATGAGAAAGTATAGGAAGACAGGGAGAGGAACGGAGAGAGAAAGAGAATTGGAGAGAATGAAAACGCAGAGGCATTCGCCGCGGGCAATTAATTATTCGTCGAGTGTGACGACGGGCAGCGTCGCGACGGCTGCTCCTCCTGCAGTACCCAATGTACGAGGTCCATGAAATTGTAGATATACTTGGGACCCTCTAACAATTCAAGGCCTTTTTTGGCTCGATTCATTCGTGACTACTGCGGAAGAGCAGTGTTCACTGGTCATAGGTATAGATATAGTTGGAAGCGACAGGGAGGAAGACATTACTCGGAGAAAGAATGAGAGATCTTCAAGGACGATAATTAGGGGAGTGTAGAGCCGGTTAAAAGTCCCAAAGACCTCGTGACGGCTTTACGGAGCTGTTCCTCGCCTCCGGGTTACAAGTCTTAATTAATGGTTATGCAATTCATTGGCTAAGAATGGAAGCTCACCGGTTAGAATTGCCTGCGGAGAGGAAAAACAAAAAAGAATGTAAGGAACGAAACGGGGGTTAGAAGGGCCCAGGGAGACTAAAGGGGTGCCTAAGAGTCGTAAACAGGTGTTTCGAAAAGGAGGAACCTGCTGGCTGTTATTGTAATAAAAAAAACGAAAAGAAAAAAAATTGCCTTCATTTGCATCCGCTGGTCGAACGTTCGATGCACTCAGCGCCATCTTGTTGCAAATAGACTGAACTATGTGTATATCATATGTATCCATAGTCAGCCTGTTAGTTTGTTTAGAAATATCGTTCGGGTGTCACCCTTAACCTTTCTACCTGGTAGAATATTCAGCTTTCCACCAGTTTGATCCAGTTTACAGAGCGGCGACGCTCTTAGGATAAAAAAGCTCGGTCACGTTGCCGACCTTTCCAGTATACTCGCTTTGTGTGTCTGTCACGTTTAACAACATTTGCAATAACTCCGGCTCCAATGAGCTTCGCAGCGACTGACAAACGAGAGTAGCGGTTACGTTTTACCTAAGCGACATGAGACACGACGTGTCTATATGTTTATAGGATGTATTTAATTTTTATATCGAAGAAAGTTCGCTTAAGGATTTTCACTTGACTTAATATAAGTTGCACTTATTCGAGCACGTTTACCCGGCATAGCTTCTGCCGTTCCGTCATTCAGTATCGGTTCGCTCGATTAAGATTCTCTTTCCTTTTTGTCCTTATACTTACGTCTATCCCTTTATTTCTGTCGTGCAGTCTAAATCAAGTCGAGTTTCGAGTTCTCGTGCACGACTTTGATATTAAAAGCTACCTGGAGACGATCTCGAGGTGATACTTTAATGGCGCAGTGCCAGCAGGGCTTGCATCGTGCACTCTTGTGAAATATACCGTACATGTTGGATGCAGTGATTTATGAGAATCGATCGATGATATTCGCGATACCATTGACTCTTCTTATCTGCTGGTTGTACCTTAAATTCAGTAGAGGCGTGGATGGGGGGGGTTATAAATTTTCTTTATTCTCTTTTATAGCCTGCCTGGTCGTCTTCTGAATCTCTTCTTTATCTTGGCTAACAGGCCAGAACTTTTTTTGCATAGAGATTCCTCTTCCTCGGTCCTTTTTTTGCTGGTTAAGTCTCGTCCCTGCCAAGATAGAAAAACGATAAGAATTCGTTAACGTGGATTTCCGAGGACATCGTCGATTTTAACCAGAGGTAGAAGGAAGGTAGAGCAGCGTCCCGACGCTGACCAGCGTCCTTATCTGACGAGACGACAGTCACGTATCCAGGGTGAAAAGGGAAAGAAATAGAAAATAAACGGTGAGAGACAAGCCGTTCAGAAATATCTTCCTTCAGGATCTTTATCTCGGACCGTATCTGGTTCGAGTTGAACCTGCCAGAGGGAACGACCTGTCGTCTTGTCTGGATCCGTAGGAGCCTTGGCGTCATGATGCACCCCTCTTTACCGAACGTAAAAGCTCATCTCTTAATTCCACTTCCTCTAACCTTCAGCAGGCTTCTCTTCCAGTATCCCCAGAGCTTCCAATAATATTTCCTGCCACTTCAGGAAGTCTCTTCCTCTCGCTCACTTCCTCTTCCTCCTCCACTTCATCCGACGTCTCCGACTATCGACAAAGTCACTAGTTCAATCTTCAAGGCGCTCGGAACTACTATCACTTTATATGTACATCCTTGAGGCGCTAGATGGGATCTACGCTGGTCCGAAGTACATAAGTAGCTCGTTGACTGGTGCGACGTAGTTGTCGCCGTTGCACCAGGCTCTCTCAATCATCCTCGTCTTCGTGGACCTTTTTCGAGATCCCCCCTCATTGCTGCTCCTCGTCTCGTCTCTTTTGGCCCTGATTATTTTCCTTCATTTTTTCATCTTCCGTTCGACTCCTCCCTCTCTCTCTCTCTCTCTCTCTCTTGCTCTCGTTCGCGAAACCTGTTGGTCGGCCGAGTTTACGCGCCAGCGGCGAGTAGCAGATTTTATTGCGTTTTATGACGTTTAGTCAAGCGTATGAAATAAATCAATGTCGTGCACAACCCGGCCCGCGGTTCCCGGCCATTCCGCTGCGGCAACGCTGCGTTTCTTGTAGGCGCTTCACGCACGATAGCCGCGCGTGGATAGTTTATTATACGGCCGCTTGACAACCGACTTGCTGTTAAATACTAATGGAATTTAGTGTTTCCTGCGTAATTATGAATGGGCCAGCTGTACACGTGTTCGGCCACTGCAGCCGCGCAGCCATTCAGGAAGTAGAAGCTAAGACGATGGAAGGTTCGAGAATGCGTTGTTCAAAAGTTTCAGGCTTAAAAAATGCAATGAGGATCATTCAGGTGACCAAGCAGATAAGACATGCTCCGTGCTGCTATGTACCGAGACGCTTTAGCGGTGGATGACCTTTGCCCTCGACTTTTCCTTGTACAATTGACCTGACCCAGCCTCCTGTTTCCAGACGTTACTCTTGAGACGATCTGTAGATACGTTTTTACGAATACTCAGGCAGACACCCGAGTTTCTCTGATTATTTCTCACGACTCCGACTAATTTCTTTTATTTTTTTTGTGTTTCAGGTAAGAGGACTCTGATTTTTTTAGGAAATAAAAAATACCGTACGATGACACAGGATACTATATATAGTCTTACTACGATGTGCTGCAACGTCAGGTCAGGTAAGGTGGGATAGAATTTCAGACTAGAGGCAGAGTCGAGATGGGTCTTTACAAATTGGCATCCAGGATCAATCGACCTGAACGTAGTCTCGAGTAGTGTCTAAGGGCCTTTAAAGTCCTTGACCGATTCGATTGGTGGTACAGCAGGCGAAAGAAGGAAGATGCTGAGTGCATATTAGAGCCCCGAGTGCATACGCCAATGCAAGTGCAGGAGACAGCGGCAACGACCGACTTCAAGGCAGCACAGCCAGTTGCTGCTTATGTAAGCCACGACAAGGCCTTCTTACGCTGTGGACTGCCGAAAAAAAAAAAAAGAAAAAGCGGAAAAAAAATTGTTGCCGTGGAAACATTAGCACTTTTCGCATTAGCCAGTGCATTTGAATTTTTGCACGTCGACGAATCCTCCGTTATCCGACGTATTAAAACGAGTTCGCTGGGAAGCCGGCGCTTGCTCGAAGAATAGTCATTCGCGCTAATTCGCCGGTGTAGAATTTGCAAACCCTCGCTGAAAATGGCAATGGCTTCGTTCGCGAGGAACGAGTTTTCGCGATAATTGCTGAAAAATTCATCAGCAACCTCATTGGATGCACTTTTTAGAAGGAAACGCATAGCTATGATAATTTTATCTGATTTAACTTGAAGCTTCGCTTTTTCATGATGCTAATTGAAAAATTGCATTTTCAAATTTCCATACTCTAACCGATCTCTGTATAGACTCTGGTTCCTATCTGCTTCTAACGAGTGACTCTGTGTATCATTAATTTTCATACGCGTTTACTAATAATAATTTCTTAATCACATAAATTTCCTTCGTCGATAACGTTTAAATCTTCCTAACTGCGTATTCACAATTCTCTTTGCTAATTACATACCCAATCACAGTTATACACATGCTATATACATATATACTGTACGATTGAAATTCTACTACGAACGTATGGGAATTCATTGAAACGTTATCACGTTCTCATCCACCATGGGGACTATGTATGTAAACAGTAATACGTATAGGCATACGTAAATTTCTCATTAAGCTCTGTAATTAAAGTCTCAGAGGGCTTTGCTATTCCGAATTAATTACATAGTCACGAGTGTGGCTGTCTTTCAAAATTGTATCTACATATTGATTTTGTCCCAACAAAAGAGACTCTTCATACGTCACACGCATGAATCTGATTTCATGACATAATTCTGGTACTTACTGTACGACTGGTAGAAATACGCCAGTTCCACACGAGACGCACTTCCAAAGCCGGGATCTCGTATTGATCTATGAGCACGCATTGAAATTTTTACCCGACTGTACACATCCACGTAACCCGAGGCTAATACTCCTATTATTAGGAATAGGTACCAACAGCTATAGACGGGATATCCCTAAGGTTCCCTGGAGTAGCTTTTCCTCGGTTGGTAATACCAGTTCAGGGATTTTTATTAGCCTCCTTGGTCGTTAGGTGTCTGGCGTATCGGGATCTCGATTGTGATCTCGAATCCAACCATGGCGGAGCATCCCGACGTCATGCTGGATATTTATATGCAAATACCTTTCTTATAGTCGATGAAGTAAAGACCAAGTACTTTGCAGGCTAAGGTACAGCAAGGGGAGTTTTGAAATAAGGACACGAGGAGAGGGAAGAGAGTCGAGGGAGGAAACAGATTCATTATGCGAAATCAAAACATCAAACTAAAACCGTTTATCGTTTGACTCTATAATTTGCCAATTTTTTTTTAGCATCTTCCTTCCCCCTTCATTCTGAACATATGTCATTCTGGTACTGGCTAAGTATTAATAGTTACGCGAGGCTACCTACGGTCACATATGCAGACACGTGCACGTGGTCCATTCGAGATTCGAGATTATATTGGTTATAGGTTAGGTTAGATTTTGTATGTGACGGGAGGGAAGATTCTTTACGATTCTCTCTCTCTCTTTCTCTCTGGTCAATTCTCTTGCAGCTTCCACTCATCTCCCTGGCGCGCCTACCGGCTTTGGCTTGAAAATTAACGCCGCTCCTTCTGGACCCGCCCGTAGATTTATCTGGCATATGTGTTATTAGCGGCTACTGAGAATCGAGTGTGTGTTGGTCGTTTGCAAAAATTAATACGCAAGAGGCGTAACGTGAGATTCGCGTAAGGGAAACAGGATCAGATCGTAACCGTTTACAGATTTTCTCCGTACTCTATATGGGAGTATAGCTATATTTTAACATTCTTCATCTTTTTATCAGATGTCGATACAGATCAGATATTGCACAGTAGTTCTAATCAAGTCTTCCAATCTTCTCACCAGCATCCTATATATTATCGTTCTGGACCTTTTTCTTATCAATGGGTTTTTCAGCTATGAGTCAATCGGCAATGTCAGGCGGTTGTCAGGCGCATATACCCGGTGGCCTAATAGAATTTCAATGTCGTTAGCTCGAGTAACTGGGCGTGTGGTAGGGAGGCTGGAGGGGACGGAGGTCGACCTTATCCCTATTATCGGAAAACGAGAACAGAAATAGGAATGGCTCTCGCGTTCCTCTCGTTGCCCCCATGAATCTTTTATTAAGTTTACGAGTTATTGGGGCGCGAAAATGTGTCAGATTCGATGCCATTTCGCTACGAGTTTGGCTTGCAAAAATATCCTCTTCGTATCCACCCAGGTAGACTTATACGATTTTGCGTTTTCGCGTTAAACACGAATTTTCAGCCGGATCGATAATAAACTGTTTACATGACACATAAATTGTAATGATACAATCTTGAGGTCGAATTGATATGGATTACATGTATTCCATGACCTACCTAAAAACGGCTTGATAATCGTTGTAATACGCAACGCGTGTCACACGCGGCTGACATTGCTAACAGAATTCAATATCACGCAAATTCTGCCTTGACTACTCGACTGAAATTTCATTCTTTGATGGGCAAATTTAATAACATATAATCAAATAGCTTATAACGTGCATATAAAACAATATAAAAACATTGACAAATAAAATTTAGCGTGAAACCCGAAATTTCGCGTTATCAATTTCTTCGGCTGATAATGATCGACCCGCTGACCGTAATTTCTCTCAAGAAAGTGCAACGACGTCGAGAGGTACGCTGCGTGTTATTTGCAATTTAACGCAGGCGACCGTAAGCGAACGAACGTTTCTCGCGTATGCACCTCAGCATGCGATTCGTGAATTAGCGACTGGCCTTAAGGTGCTCCGTTCTCATCGTCATTGCATTTGCATTCCCTCTACTCCGTCCCCCTGCCGCCACTTCTCTTTAAAGTTAATAACACTTGTCACACAGCACACTTTATTTCCCTACACAGTTCACGTATTTACGTATCATAACGTATATCTCTCAAATAAATTTCTTCTATTCCCGTGTTTTCGCATTCTCGCACGTCTCACGTGTCTCTCGCCAAGAGACATGGCTGTCATTAAGCTCGCTCTTAGGATCTCTCTTGACACGATAATAGCATAGCGATGCTTTGACAATGCGTAGCAACGTGGATACCAGAGCTGCCAAAACAACGGCCTCGTATACGAAGCGACGTAGCGCGAGATAAACGCGAACGTTAAAACCCGGCGAGCACGAAACAACGTTAGAGCGTTGAAACGTCAGAACGTTATAGCGTTACGACATTACGCACTGGGATTAACATACATATAGAAGTGAATAGCCGCGTGCACCATTCGTGGCTTTAATGGCCCTCGGCGGGCACGCTTATATACCATCTAAAAAGTGCGTTTCAATTAACGGTAGGAATAGGGCTCTGAAAATTTAATTAATTCTCGCGGACTCGGTTTGTTTGGTTGGCAGCAGCACAGCACGGCTGATGTCGAGGCAAAAGAACGTCTCGCCATGTTTCTTGGTAACCACCGTCCTTTGTCGGTAATACTTTTCAAGATATATCGGGATAGGGTAGGTCATTCTTTCCTCCCGCCAGTCAACGAGCATCGCGTGCATTTTCTTTCGTGTAGTCCAACTCTTTTTTTATGGTGGTTTTAATAACAAACTGAAACTCAACCGCAATTATAATTCGTGCGTGCATTCGGTCAACGGTAGTAAGCCGGTTGCGTCACGTATATACGTAAGGCAGTAAGTCAGTCGTGTCAAATGTGTCTTGTATGTATATGAGAAATGTCATTCCGAGGAAATATAAAAACAAATGTTCATTCTAAGAAGTATTTATACTATGAAATTTATTTGACTTGTGAGAACTGCATATATATAGTATCTCAGATTCTGCTATAGCGACTCGTTGCACTGCAGGAAATAATGCACGTGGCTGCCCGAGTATCATCAGTCACGAGGCGTTCGCATTCATCGATTATGCAGTCGAATTTATATTTATGATGCGTATCTGGAGGTGAGAGCGAGTCGTCGGGATTTCTCGTTCTAATAATGGACGCTGTCATAAACCTCTTCAGGGACGACGCCTTCGATCCTACGACATCTCGACGTATCAACGCCTGAGGGTTACGACGTCACGACGTTGACAGTTGTATAACCGCCACTCGTAATAGGTGTCCATTGTCTTTCCTATACTCCATTTCCATTGAGCATCTCATTCCGTTGTACGTTGATAAACTACACTAGAATCCAAGATGGCCGTTCAATCTTCGCCGATGAAAATAAGTTGCCGGAACGTCGGGACTAACTTTACGGCAACTCGACACAACAATGTATACAACTGTTGGCATTTCTGCTAGACGCGCTAATACATTCGAAATGGTCTCCGTGGAAAAGCATGCGAGCGCACATAATCAACCGGGATAAAAAGGCCTCCGGGACGAGCATGTGGGCTGCATAAGTGGCGATGTTAGTCCGCGAATAAATTTCGTTAATAAAACCGTGTATGGGTCAGATGATGAGGGGGTTGGGGGGGGGGGGGGGAGTTAGTACACGAAGGAGAATGAAAAAAGGACGCAGAGAGAGAGAGAGAGAGAGAGCGCGAGTGAGACGATTCTGGGAGAGAGTGAGAAGAGAGGAGATGGAAACTATGGAAAAAACAGGGATGTGTGGGGGGGGGGGGAGGACTTTGTTCAGTTGCTAAGTTCCAGACGAGTTTTTCGCGCAAAGATACTCGACGTCTCTTCTGTTTCTTTTTTTTTTACTTCTTCGTGGCTTCTTTTTTCGTGGGAAGAAAGCGACAAGTCAGACGCGTGCGAATCAAACTGAGAGAAAAACGTCCTTGGCGAAATGTTACGCTTTGGGATGACGCTCAGCCGTTTCTTGCGTATCGGGATAAGATCTTTGGAGACTGATCGAGATTTGAATTGTTAGGATTCGCATTATTCGCTTTACCTGTTTATGGCGAAACTGTTAGGGGGGCTGGGTGGGGACTTTGGGAGTGTCGCGTAAATGAGAAGAAAGCACGAGGTCGTTGGTCGATATCGCGAAACAAGGCTAACAGGCCAATCGCGATTTCCAGTGGCGATTTATTCGCGCGAACGTGCGCGCGCAGAGTACCGCGAGATCTCGCGAATTGTCTGGTTACGATTCGCAGGTTTCTACTGTGTGGCTATAGCGAAGCTAGGCAGCTGGATAATTGACGGGAAATAAATAGAAAGCAGTTGGCGCAAGGTATTCGCGAGGGAGTCCAGAGTACGTATGGAGACGACGTATGTGTAAGGATACCAGGAAATTGGTAGCCATGCATTCTCAGTCGGGTCTTCGTGTTCGCACATACATTTTATGGGGAAAAATGTCTGGCGACTGCGTGTCGAGTTCTACTTGCCAATAAGCTTAGACGTGCCTTTGGCTTTAACCACCCTTATAATATGGGTGACTACTCTTCGTCCTTCCTCCATGTTTATCCATCCATCCATCCATTCGCCTCGTTCCATATTCTAACCTTATCGTTTGCGATTCAGTAGGTGCGTTTTCTCAGAAGACACGTCTACTCCAAGTCGCCACGTTCTATGGCCCCAGGATGCGCGGCCATTTCTGCTTGGACTCTTGTATATTTCATGAATCATGAGTCTCCAGTGTCTTTGACGTCACGACGGATTCCCTCGACGGTCATTGGCTAACGAGAGGTTCTGACCTCATATCCATCCCTCCTCCTTAGATCATCCAGTTGCATCGCTCCTACCATTCATTCTGCAGATGCATCCCCTTTGCACCAGGATTACTTGGATCCCATTCAATTGATCCAAACGAGACAGTCACTTCGTTCCCTTGATCTACATCTTGCTTCTGGGCTAATCAAAGTAGGTTCAAGTTCACTCTTCGCCTGTGACCCCGTAGAATTAATTGCAGGTGCGTTGCACCAGTCGAGATGCAGTCTGCTAGTTGATTTTGCATTCACTGCAATTTCTTTTAGTTCCTAACGCTTTTGTCCAGAGTTTCATTTATTTCCATGAGAAACGTTTTTCTCAATTAAAAAAAAAAAATTATTTCAAGCAGTCGCTCTCTTGACTCACCTCTCGCATAATATGAATTTTTCAAAAGGTACTTCACATTTTTACCCCTCCCTTCCCTCCCTCGCCACTGGGGCAAATCTCGTATACACGACGTAAGCCGACTCTCGTCTGCTCTTCTCCTCTCCTCTCTTTTCGAACCTTCTCGCAACCCACACGCAACCTGCACTTCAAGGCTTCGCTGCACTCACTCACACCATCACTTATCCAGAAGAGACTCCCGACACACGCATGCCATATGTGCTTGCACGTTTTCTTCACACACGTGCACACGCAAGCTCTCCTCTCTGGTGGGGTCTCTCTTAGTCTCTCTCTCTCCCTCTCTCTTGCCTTAGTTGCACACTGCACCATTGCATCGCCGTTACGAGGCCAATGTCCTCTGGCTGGTATCACTAATTCGCACACTGCAGCGATCCAAAAGTGCGCGCGAGTTTTTTGCACACATGAACGGTTAGCACACATTAAACACTCGCGGTACAGTCAAACCGTCACGAGATCGTCCCTTCCTCGAGTGAAAGATCCGCTCGACGATATATACCTATATACATACGTATACTATCCCTGAGAACGAGGACGAACTCTGCTCGATCCCTCAGGAGGCAGGGAAGGATGTAAATTTCGCAGCGTGAGAAATGGCCAGAAGCGATTGACAATTTCGAATGAGAAAAGGGGGGGTAGTGCGGGGGACGGAGAGGGGCTATAAAAAGGTGAAAAGGAAAATGCGAATATCGGTATCGTTGATTAAAATCGAGAGCATCCATCCCACCCACGTAGAGGCGCCCGAGAATCAATTACGTCCCACCTAATTGATTTATTCCGTCCTCCCGTTTCTGCATGAGAAAAGCGAACAGCCACCGCTATCGGGCTCCATAAATAAGCAACTGCTGAAACAAATTTATATCGCGAACCGACTGTATATTAGCGGACGTAGGTATGTTATCTTGAATCTCATATCGTGGCCACAAGTATAAAACCACCAACCGGCTCTCTCATACCGATCCTCCTCCCCCTCCCTGGCCTTCCGTGATCTCATCCTCCCCCAGCATCCCTTGCATCAAGATATTCGCATTAACGTATCTCTCTAGTATCTCGATGCAAATAAAAAAATCCTTGTTCGTTCCCTTATTTCGTCATCGATATATTCCCTCACCTCCTCACTTCAATCATATCGCAATGTACAACAATCCTATTTGCAAAAGGTTCTGCGAAAACTTCTACTTAATCTGTATATGCTCGGTGAAATGATCGTAAAGCCTATATCACATGCTCACGGTCATCGCTCGTTTGTTCACACTTGCCCTGCACTTTAGCTGAGGCGTGTATGGATTATATACGGTATACCTAACGTCCCATTTACATGTCGAATGCATCGAATGCATCGTGCTTACACTATACGTGCTACGTCTAGTATGTATATGCACACGTGTAAGCAACAAAGTAAGTAAAGACTCGTAGCTGGTCTCCCCACCTCTGAACGCATGTTGGCGTATTTTCCCATTCTCCTTGGTTTCGCCAGTTTAGTCGGCCGATTTGCATTCAATGTAAGTGGAGCCCGCACGAATCGTGGATGGCCGTCAGCTTATCCTGTTTATCCCGTTTATCCGTGTCTCGTTGGAGGACAATGGTGTAAACTAAGTAACTCGAGTGCGGTAACTACTCTCTCCGTAACAAGGAGTCATTAGAGGTAATGATAGACACCGGTTAGGTCTTTTCCTTTGTACCACGCGAACAACTTTTCTTTCCGTAGTAACTCCCGTTACCCCCCCCCCTCCCTTCCCCTCGTCCCCTTTGCCCTACACTCATTCTTTCCTTCGTCCCTTTTCTCTCTGTTGGATGAATGCTCTCTTTTTATCTCTTTTCTTTGTTTGCTTTCTCCTGCACTCTGCTCCCGCAGTGGCCCGAGAGTCTGCGCACACGGCGGGAGAAGCAGTCGCGGGATTCATTGTCCGGTATAGGAGACGTACGTGTTGTTTTGGCACGATAACGAAGTACAAGAAGAGGAAAGAAAAAGAAGGGTAAAGAATAAGTATAAGAAAAAGAACAAACCGTGCGAGTCTCGATTCGCAACACTGTGCTACTTTGTTGCACTTCTCCTCCCTGGCACTCGATCTTCCGGACAGCTTTATGATGGGTTCTCAACCGGGGATCTTTAATTTCATTTTGATGTGTGATATTATAATTTTTTTTTTATTTTTTTTTTTCACGTTATATTTAATGACTCGTGCATACTGATTTTCCACATATGTACATACTCGACTCGATGTCCCAGTCTTGCATCGTGTCGTTTAGTTTTTCGTCGGACGTAAATAAGTGCATACGCGAGTCACGGGTATTTATGCAAATGGCTCTGGCGCGGAGAGGGGCGTGGAGGGGACAGAAGGAAAAAAATGAAAATCTACCAAAGTGTCGTAAAGTGCATGATGCATCTTGGGAACCGAGGAGAATCGTCACGTGGATCGGTAATATTTTCTGCCGTTTAACGAACCGGTTTTCTAAACACAGGATACGCGCTCGCCATACACAAAAATATACACGACATTCCATGAAATTCGCTTTGCCGTCCAGCTGTTCGCCTGGACTTCACACGAGAGTGCGATGCATATGTGAAATGCATAAGAAAATTACTTCCCTGCATTTTGACTGCAAAATGGTCACGTGTGAAAAGGTGTACCTATTAGGCGTATGTGGACATATCGTGTAGACGTAACGAGTATACTTAGGTAGTTTGATACTAGTATCAGATATGCATATGTGATACTTATAGTGACGTTGGTACGTATGGTCAAAGTAGGGGGAGAGGTTACGTTTTGCACCGATCGGACTTCTCGCTCTTGGTCTGTACTTGATAAAATATTCCTGCGGCATCCAAGGCCGACGCTGCAGCACTTTTAATTGCGCTCCCGAGGCGCGTCGAAGAAATACGTCCATAAAACATTCGCGCAATAAAATTGCGTACAATGGCTAACGTGCGTTGAAGGACAAATTAATTTCTTAAAATATGCAAAGAGAGAAAAGCGACTCTCGCCGACCCTCATCCCTCTAGAGACGAAAGGGAGGCTGTGAAGTCGGCTATTCTTTTTGGTACTCTCTTTAATCCTCCACCTCCCTTACTCCTCCCTGCTTCTCATTTCTCCCCTCTCTCTCTCTCTCTCTCTCTCTATTGTAGGAGTAGTGTCTTATTTGGAACAAACAACCAACAGAATGAAACTTTGTTTCGGCTAATTTACGCGCTCGTAAATTTTCCTCCGGCTCGCGCCGGCAGCTTCGCCTTAGCCGAGCAGGCGGACTCGACACGCTGGCGAAAATAATAACGAAATGCAATTTGTGAAAATAAGTCGGGCGCAATGTCACGCCGCCAGGGGTGAACCAATAGCCGGGCAGGCTGATATGAGAAAACTCGTGGAAAATTAAAGAAGCGAAACACTTCTTCCTCTACAGTCGTCTGGACCAAACTGATGATTAATTGATGAAATTACGTCACCTTGTGAATTGGAGTTTTTTTTTTTTCATTGGCGTCCCCGCGCAAGTGTTTACGTCGATGCACCAATTTTACATTGATTTTCTGCTAACTGATTTATGAAGCAGCTACGCAGGTCGGCGGGGACGGAAGTGGAGGAAGTAGAAATCGACTGTGAATTGATATCGTTTCGTCGAGACAATTCAGCGTCGTTTCGCGTTTAATCTCGGATTGGATCGTTCGGTCCCGTCGAAAGAAACGACGGCTATTAGTTATGGCCGCCTGATTCTACGGTGGCTGCAGGAAATCGTTACGTAGGAACGTAGAAATTGAAGCCCGCATTGTGCCGGATGGAAAATTGCACTTTTGCTAGGGCGAGGATGGGGACTTGCGCGACCGTGAATTTCGAGTCGTCCAATCGCGAGATGCGCCAGTGCAAAAAATATACAAAGGGGTGTAAATACAGATATATACTAAATAAACATACTACGAAATATACAGTACAGACAAAAAAAAGTGGCGCAACCACAAACTCTTTTTTTCTCTTAATTTTTATAAATCTGATATCACACAGAAATCATTTCTCAGTAGTTTCATTCTTGGAGTCTCCTTTATCTTTACAAAAGATATCATTCTGATTCCACTTATAGCTCGTTGCACTGGCATCGAGGCCGATGACAACGTACTCGTCTACACTCTTATTTATACGTATTCCACATATGTCCACACATCTCTCATGTATATCAGTAATGGCAGTTTTATGTGTTACAAGGATGCGCCTAGTCTGGGTCAATATTATATCAGACAGGCATTCGTGCATAATTTTCCAACGAGACAGTATACCTATATACACTATCCCAAAGCAAATCTACACATATGCAACTGGGGCATAAATAACATACGAGCATATAAAACGCATAAATACAACCGTTATTTAATTCATTTATTTATTAACGAGTCAGCCGACTCTACTTACATATTAACGAGCCAATCAACGAATGCACAATATAGTTCATCCTCTCTAGGATGCACTCGAGTCTTCTTGCACCACGTGCATCGTGTGCATATGGAATAACGAAAAAATCATCATATCCACTATTAATTGCAAGATATATCATAGATATGATAACTAAAGCATATAGGATATAAAAAAGTCACAAAATGCAATCAATGCAATGCATCGGTGCATCCACCGAACGTATCCTATTCTTTGCTGTTTATTCGTCAAAGACTTCCCTGCCCTATTGGCTCTGCCAGTGGTGCATCCGATAACGTCAACCCGTTTTGCGGTTTCGTCTACTGCGTCACGTATTCGCGACACACACGGCTATGCAAACAGGAGATAAACGTGGAAACGTGCAGGCAAATACAAATAGGCGACACTGGATGGCGCGAACGACACAATGGGAGCCATTGTGCTGCTGCAGCTCGAGGGACGGACAAGACAGCCTTGTGATAACTCGAAAGGCACATAGTGTAGATATTCGCGGCTGCGGCGGAATTGAAGAGCCTGGAGGACGTCGTTTGGCTGGAAGATGATCGATCGCGTCTTCTCATCCTTTTTTTTGGGATCGAGGACGTCGATGGGATTGAGAGAGAGAGAGAGAGAGAGAGAGAGAGAGGGAGGGGAGGGTGTTGTGGGAGGGAACATATATGGCTGATGGAAGACATTATCGTTATGAATGGGTAGCCATTCGCTTGGGCCACACATGAGACACTTGTGTGATGCTGCTCTGTTTCTTGTCACTTGAGATTCTCACAATATTCTTTGAAACCTCACGAAACTTGATATGGGTTTGTCTTTATGGCGAAGAGTCATAATCGCCATGATTTATTTCATCCGTTGATTATATGAGAATATTTATTACGTTTACGTCGCCAATTATTCTTATTCATGGACCACAGTCAGCCTCTGTTTGAGATTCCTCATCTACCCCCACTACTTACTAGATCAAGGTCAAGTTTAATAAGTTGTCATTAGGCAAACTTATCTGCGGTCTTTGGATCCACTTTCTGGGGTTTTTTATTATAGGGATTTTTTTTTTCACGTACACTGTATGCATTGCTCGTGCAGACTGTGTCGTTTCTTTGATTATTAATGGAACATTGAAAACAATGACTCGAGGTCTTTATCAAGGGAACTCAGAGCAGGCGTCTTCTGAATCCTGTTATTTTTTTTTTTATCGCAAGAGGGAAATCTGCGGTCTCGGCAAATCCGCGAACTGGAAAGAACCACGAAAGAGTCTAGACGCGGAATTATAATCGCTTGAGTATGCAGATTAAAATTCTTGTTATTGTAGAAAAGTCCATCGGGCGGTTGATGCTGGTACGAGGAAGAGGGGTGCATAAGAGATGGAGCGACGGGGGTAAGGGGAAAGTTAGTAGTCAGTCTAGTAGCGAACTACTGGAAACTGGCTTCGTGCTCCTCGACGGTAAATGAAGGAAAGCAATAAATCTTCCAATAACACACCTAGCCTACGTTCCGCCCCTCGGCATCTCCCCTCGCATCCAACTTCTCGCTTCTGGCTTCATTACTGACTTCGCAGTCCTTCGAGTTCGGCTAACTAGGCTGATTCAGCTCATTGCGGCAATGAAGTCTCAACTGCTCGTAACACCCCCGCAATCATTTTGCCAGCAACTTCACTTCGACCCGACCTTGCGACGTCTCCAATCATTTATTTTACCACTTTATTTCTGGCCTCCGTATCGTCCTGATACCATATGACATTTTTACGAATTTCGCAGCACCAATGTCCACGACTGTGTCGTAGCCGTCGTGTAAACGTCTGATAAGAGCCAAGTGTCATCGACATCCTGCTCGACGCTTATACGGTAACCTAGCTTAGCAGTGTATTTGCACAGCTAGACCAACATTCGCTCTGCGTGAATACTGCAGCTGGTCCGAGATGCATCGAGAGATGGGATTGGTCAGAGCGAAGGATGCTGAAGAGGAAAAGCTAAAGACGCCGGAAATTCTCAAGTGGCGCTGCAGTCGCTCTCCCTGTCATTCATGTGTATTCGTGTAATACGAAGGCGTTAACTGTCACCCGGTTAACTGTATCCCCGTTGACTATACTGACAAGTCAGTTTAAAGAACATCGTCCCCTCGTCTGTTCTCTCTGTCCTTGAGAAACTAGCTCGACGAGACACTCGTCTTTATTAGTCGCTTTAATTACTGCGGACTGTTCGTCGAAGTCGAAGCAATTATTTGGGCCTGAAAGGATTTCGGGGCCTTTCGATTAACCCTGTGACGTGAATTAATTGATTTCTCTCTTATGTTTCAGGTAAGCACAGTCATGTTTCCCGGTAGCCGAACGTCTCAAGTGAATTCACGACGTCGACGCGTTATCAGTCCCAGTTTTTTTAAAGCCATCCGAAAATTCGGGGCTGTGAGTCTTCAAGGATACGAAAAGGTACTGATAATTATTTTAGACCAGGTTATTCCTGTGGATGGTTACTCTTTTTTTTTTTTTCTCTTTTCTTGGACTCTTTGCCTTTTTTAATTCTTCATCTATGAATAACGTAACGATGCTGCGGGAATGCTAATTATGTTCGCTCATAAGTGGCCAAGGAAAATATTGAAGAGTTTTCGGAGAGGAGATGAGTTCGCTTCGTTACCTCGTGAAGAGGATCCTCTCGTCTTCTCTCTCGTTTGTAGCCATTATGGTACCGAGATACGCGTCGACTCTGTTGCTTTGCTGGGTCGGTTATTTTTACGCGTTTCACACTCCTTCAGAGACGTTTCGCTTGTCGGATCTTTCTATTCGCCTCTCGCTCGCTCTCGCACCAGAGCGAACCTCCTGTCGCAGCGTTAACGCGTGGTGCGAGAAGTAACGTATAAGTCAGAGTATAAGCAGGACTACGTGTGTGGTCCGCCAAAGGGGTGGAAAAGGGAAAAAAAAAATATATCCCAAAGGGGACGGTCGCTGCTGTGGTTGTTTTGAAGAGTCACGTGCTTCCTTTTAGGTAATTACGGTACCTCGAGGACGGAATTATATCGCGTGAAATTTGTGACAGATACAAGCGTGCCTGGGCTCGAGTTTAGCTATATCTGCATTGAATGACGGGAGAGCGAGGAAGACAGAGATAGAGGATCCCTCCAAGAGCGATTGGGACGGGATGTTTGGAATGTCATTTAAATCGACTGAATACGTCATTCTGCACCCTTGTAGATACTCGAAAAGCGATGCGGTGGGGATGAAAGAGATTTTTTTTTTTGAGTCGCGGTTTTGGAAAAACGATCGAGTCGAATTGTTCGCCTGGCGAATTTCGTAACGATTCGCAATTCGTTTTCGTTATACGTTGGCATTGCGGGATGACGGTGATTTCCGGTCGTTGACATTGAATTGTCAGTTCTCGGTTATGTATGAAAATGAATTAAATAAATGAACGGGAGAAAGGAATGGTAAAAGCACTTTGGCAGATTGCGGTGGCACAAAGGCTTATCGGTTGTTTGACGTGACGACAAAATCTTTATTGTTCGTTTATTTTGCAAGCGTCAAGGGGTTATCGATTTATGTTTAATGTGCCGTTAATACGTTGGACACGCGAAAAATATTCTACTGATAATTCAGAGTTGGGATCGACGGCACCGAATCGCTCTTTTGACTTATTTCCATTGAAAGACGCTGCCCCAGTAATGAATGTATTTTTATTAGAAAAAAAATGTAAGGAAAAAGTATCACGAGCAAAATGATAAATTCAACGCGTTACATTGACCGATACAATTTAAATGAATCGTCATTGCTGCCAGCACTGAATACATTTATCGTACGTCTCGAATGACATTGTGTCGCCTTGCAACTAATGAATTATCTTCATTTGTCATGTATTATCGAATTTTATTGTTCCCCTGTTCCATGTGTCCAGATAGAAATAAAATCAGTCTGGAATATTACTTGACTGCTTATCGACAGCTTTTGCTACAATCTAACGAAAACATGACCGATAGCGACGCTACATTAAGATAGGCTGTATAACAGCATTTAAACACAGTATTGCATAAATATACATGAATTTATCAAAGCATTGATAGGTCGTACGAGGTAGTCGGGTCGTGGCGCATCTCCCTGTTTCATATAGGCATAATATAATAAATTATATCTTATATAGGATAGCCTGAAAAAAAAAAAAAAAAAACAGTTAATAATGCTCTAGTAACCTTATCGTGTTATTGAATGATATTCCTGTCACTTGACCATAATCGCAGGAGCGACGTATGCAATCGTCATCCGTCTTATTGATGTACGCGTCGCTGGTCAGTTTCGATAAAAGTGCCCGGCGCTTGGTAAATTCTCGGAGAACTTTCGTAGCCTCGACTATAGACGTGGCAGATTGCTCTCTCGTTGTTCCGAGTAATTTCATTTTTTATACTTCTATTTTTCCCCTCCCTCCCTTTCAACGTCGTAGCTAACCACGTCGACGCTAGTTATGGTCCTTTTGGGTTAAAAGGTGCGAATGAACTTTCATCCCTTACAGAAAAGCCCCTTTTGTTCAGGCTCTCCCGACTATTATCCTTTCTCTCTCTCTCGCTCTCACACCCTCTAGTACTCTTTCCCTCTCTTTATCCGTTACTCTCGTTACTCTTTTTATTTATTTTTTTTTTCCTCCAACCTTTTCCACCCTCTCCTCATTTAGCCTTACGCCATACTAGGTATTTTCCCTCTAATTTCTGACAAAGCACTCGGCCGCACGGGCTCGAAGCGGTCCACGGTGGCTTTCAGGGTTCTCGGGATTTAGCGGCATCATCCGTCCAATTAACGTGGCGCTCCTGCCCGAGAGTGAACGAGGTGGTCTAAGAGAGTGAGATTCTGATAAAGTGTGCACAAGCGGGAGAGTCTGATAAAGACAGAGATAAAAAGCAAGAGGAAGCACGGTGCAACGACGCAATGAAAAATACACCTGTAATTCAATCCTGAATTGCCGACAAAGGGTTAAAAAGAGTTTCTTTTTTTTTATCGTCACCTTTGTACAGTCTCGGGTTTCACTCTGACTACTACAACCCCTCTGACCTTTATCCAACCCTTTAACATTGTATCCCCAAGCAAGTACATCCCATACCGACGATTATAAATTCCCAAATATCTGATAGTCAGTTTTCATCTTTAGTCAGTTATCACATATGTATACATATATATATTTTTGTAAACGAATCCTAAATAGGGGATGTCGCGAGCATAGAAATAAAAATGCGACCAAGGATCCCCTAGTGACAAAGCGGAATGGGTGGAATAAAAATTTTTTAAAAATCACAAAAACAGTACATTTTTGTTATTGCACGTCCGCCCTTTCGCCAGAACCAGTATAAATATGTCAGGCGAAGAGCGGCAGAACAAATAGCGTGAAGCCGAGAGCAGATGATGGCAAATGCTTCTCTCTCAAGCGGGACTCTCCGGTTCCTCCCAGCTTAGCAGATTTAATTAACAATCGTCATTTTTTACGCGTCTGGTCTCCTCTGGCCGTCTATAGCTACCAACTCGGGCGAACGTTGCCCCGTGTAAAGAGTAAAGGCCGATTCTCTATGGTCTTCTTCCCCCTACCTCATTCCCCCTTTTTACTTTCTTCTACCTATTTTCCTCATTCATCCCCCAGCCCTCCTCCGTCATATCTGTTATGCCAGCCATTCGCTTCCGAACGTTCAAACATGATGCACCTGTCCACATATATGCAGAATGCATTTCAGTATTCACCCCTCCCCCCCCCCCCATACACACATACCCATGTGATATTTTCATCCCCTCTATCTAGTCACTCCTATAAATTCTCATGGTATCGAATCCAGTTTGAATTCATCAATGTCAGGTATATCCTGTTCTGTACCTTGGACAGGAATCCTTGCTCCCCTCTCACCCCTCCCACGGTATACAACCAATTAATAATAACGTAACAAGGCAATATCGCCTGGAACGATATCATCGATATCAACCAACTTCCCATTGAATTGATATTCGAGTCTAAATCGGAGGCAAGTAGAAGATATATATGTATAGTGTTCCTAGGAATATTGGATCGTTCTGTTATGTTACGTGGAATATATATAAAACTAGGAGGACATGACGTCAAAGGTTCCGAGCTACAAAGAATATTAATAATGTCGTAGTCTGGCCGGGTGGTGGTCGGTCAGGCATTTGCTAAGGGTTGAAGAGAGGATTCCGTGGACAGTGCTCGAAGTGGGTAAAATTCAATGGAAGCAGAGTACGTGGGTGGAGACAGAAGAGAAAACACGAGTCAGAGTCAAGAGTCGTGAGCGCAGCACAAGTGCAGGAGGAGGATGCTTTTTTTACACGGTAAGTCGAGCGTCGAGTGTTTTGCTCTATATGAAATTGCACACACGCTGTCTACCCTTGGATACTGAGTTTCGTCCGAGTAGCAGAAAGCATATGTGTAGATATGCATACGGGTGGGATTCGCAGTCGAGTAACCCGTGAGGGTTCATGGGTGGGATGAGTTGGCTATATTTCTATTGTCTGTTCTATGAGAATAATATTCTGTCGAGGAACAGACGGTATTTCAGAATTAGCATCGATTCGTCAACCGGTCAGAAATGCATAGGGTGATGTAGGTGCTGTGTGATTATACTGTAGGCTAGGTGGATGAATGCTTCGAGCACCGTTGGAGGTGGGAGTATTTATTAGGAATGCTCACCGGCCCTCGAGCTGTCGTACCAAAGACATGCTCGGAGTCAAGCCCCGTGATTAATACCGGACTGGAAACAGTACGCGTTTTCGGCGTTACGCTGTCTGCGCTTCAGACTGCATTGTTCTGCAGTACGAAATACGGTCCGAGTCTTTGGCCATTTTGCGATTCGGTAACGGCGTAGCGAGTCTGCAGGAAGTAACGTATGCTTGTCTGCTTACGAGTGCAAGTAGGTTTATGGTATATCTATATATGGGGTATGTGCCTGTAATCTCTGCTTTTGGTGGCTCGTGGCGTAACGCTGTGAGAGTTTGTATATATATATATATATATATATATATATATATATATATATATATAGTCTCTAGTAATGTTTGTTAGGCTGAATAATTCGGGGGAGTCTCTCGCTGAATGCGAGATGTCGATTGAAATACGGTAGGCAAGTGAAATACGTCAAGGACCATGGACGTTAATGTGTTTCATTAGGAATGACTCGTGTTTCTCTTTTTTCTTTGTTACTCGTGGCACATTCGTATCGCTCGTTGTGGACGCCAAACGTGATAAGAGCGAATGAGAAACAGTCGCTGGGTGCCTCGTCTGCGAATTGCACGCGAATTCTATGTGGAATTCGCGCACCCTCTGAAAGGACTAGATAGGTAGACAGACGGCGTTATCATGACTGGGACGTTTTCCTGGCGCTATTGGTGGAACAGGGGAATCTGGTACGGGGACTGGCGAGGGAGTGGAAACGAGAGTGAGAGTGAGCGAGAGAGGGATAGTGAGAAGGGTTGAGTGTGAACCGGCACGATGGACGCCGGGTGCACGTGTAGGTTAGCTTGGGTTGGGTATATGCGCGACGTCCGGCGTCGGCGTCGCCAGATACTGTCATGTTCAGGCGCCGGCTCACCGCTCTGTTGGGATGCGTTGTCCACGACGCCCATACAGAAGCTGCAGACGCGACGAGTGGCACGCTCGTGTGGATGCTGCCTGTCAGGAAATTGAATATTGTCGGTCGGGAGCTTGTTTTCCAGGAAAGCAGACGAATTCCTGATAGAAATTTCAATTCGAGGGCTGCCTCGCTCGCTGGCTGGCTTATTATGTCTTTTCTGACTTCCGATGGCTGGGAGTTGCATTTGCTTTCGTAACTTTATATGAAATTATTCAATGCCGAATCTTCGACGTTTTATTCATTTTTCACTTGCGACTGCTTTTGTGCGACTAAGACGTAATTGAATTGTTATGAGTCAAAATAGACGGATGCATTTTGGGTTATGCATTGATGCAATTTTCCATAGATGCATAGATGCATCTATGGATGCGCGGACGTGTATCTATGTCTTTTTTTTTTTTTTTTTTTTTTCGCAAAACATATGCCGACACTGCGCTTACATTACGTGTTGTGGCTGATGCAGCTACGCGTAGCGTGTGTTAATATACGCTGCTGCACAAAAGTGCATTGTGCATTATCCAGCGTGACATTGTGTTCTCGTTAACAATGGTTGGGTGTGGCGTCATGAAGCTTCAGCTCAGGAGATAATTTTCGTCAAATTTATGCGACATCTGGCTGCAGTACCTGAATCCCGCCTCTTACAAGCTTCGGGTATATCTGCTCCGTGAATTTAGACAGTCTGCCCTTGATACTCGAATGATCTCCGGGAACGTCGTTCGATTCACGTGTTTCACTTAAGAGGACATTCGAGTTATTTCCAATAAATTTACTTCTTCTTCATTTAAGGCGAACGGCACCGTTTTTCTTGACTCTGACTTCTTTACCCTCTCGCGCAAGGGTTGACTACATTATAAAAGAAATGCGAAAGGGTTAGAGGGCTGCTGCGGAGGCCGCAGAGGCCAGTCTCAAACGACGCCCCGGGACGCTGCTCCGCCTCGACGCTTTCTCGCGAGGAATTTAAAATGCAGATGGGACGCCATTTAAGAAGCACCTCCTCCGACATCCCACCAATTAATTTCATTACCCTCCCAGTACTTTCCTACTCGGGCAACCCCTGTTCGTCCCGACCTCCCCCAACCCCTTTAGTACTGGGAATTGCGCTGGGCCGCAAGGGTGAAAAGCAAATCTTCTCCACGAAGTTTGATACAACGTGGATAAGTCAATTTTATAGTCGAGCTCGTTACCCCCACCCTCTGCACACCCACCCCTCTTACTTTCTTTAGAATTTCATAAGAATTACAAGATTTCTTCGTGTCCTCCGACATCTCGGTCCAGCGCCTCGCGATCGTAATATTTATAATCTGAAAAATTTGCTTTTCTAATGTCCCTAGCTGTACTATAAGTAAAAGTAACTAGATACTAGATAAATTGCATACGTCTAGGGAATTTACAAACTAGAGAGACGAAGCGACCTCCCATGCATATTTAGAGCAAACAGACGGTGGACGAAGTCAGCTCCATTTTTTTTTTCACTTTTTTCTTTTCATACCTTTTTTTTTTTATTCGCGAGACTCGCTTTGCATTGATACGTGTAGTTTGGTTAACTTATGAGTGGCTGCGCGGGTACTGCGGTCCACGTAAGAGAGCAGCCCAGTCTGGCCCAAGTCAGGCCGAAGTCAAGCTGGCCTAAAGTATGAATGGGCTGTAACAGGGCCGAAAGTTTTTTCGTTAAAAATGAACGGCTCGTTATTCTTTTGGGAGTCGCTGTAAGGTTTAGGGGTTGTTGCTACAACATACATTGTCGTTCCTAGAGATAACACGGGTTTCTGCGGTTTTGCTCTCTCGTTAGAGGATCCCGCAGAAATGTTGGGTCTCGTAAGTACAGAATTCGAAACGCAATTTCTGTCACGAGTCAGGATCAATTTTATTTACTTTGAGTAAAATTGCAAACAAACCCCCTGTGCGCCTTTGCCGATGGTGGACTTTAGACAGTGTAGTAGCAAACTTCAGTGCGGTTAGGATATTCCAACCCCGGGGGGTGGCTACGTGCTCGGATCATGCCGCTAGAGGGTTGAGTTTCATTGAAGCTCAGTTTGTATTGTCTCGCCTTACTTTACGACGCCGGGGAAACTAAGGGTTGGGTATAAGATGGGGTTGGGGTTGCTTGGCGAGAAGGAAGTTTACACCTACCCGCTAATTTTATGAGGTTAGTTAACTCTCGTAAGAAGCTTACACTCAGCCTTATATACGGACTTAGTTAATTTCATAATTTAAACGAGTGTACCGCTACTTAAATCCTATCAAAGGGTGACGAGATTTCGGATAGCGCCCTTATTACCGTACCTCCCTGGTACACGAAACATTTGAATTTTTTTCAATATTCTTCCCAAAAACCGATACTACGACAATCGCAAATTATCATTGCGCGCGAGCGACAAAATTTATCTCGAAAATTCCCAAACAGCCACATTGATCGATTTTAAAGTTTCGCGGTAAGAAATTCAAGGAACGTGCTAACTTTATCACGAAGTCCCTAATGCTCCTAGCACTTTGGAAAATGGCTGCTTTCTAGTCTAGGAGCTACCACCCAGGCTACGAGTCTAGACAGTCATTAGGTGTAACCGAGTTAATTCATGGCTTGGTATATATACGACGACTCACGAATTTCCATAGAAATTCATCGGGAAAGTAATAAAATTTAAACACGCCCTCAAAACTTTATGAACTCCTTCTGCAACGTTGGCTCTTACAACTAGGGAATTAACCAGGGCAACACCCTATTAGCAATAAAGTACCAGCCACGTATCCTAGCTGCGAGTACTTACACATCTCCTTTCCAACTCTCAGGATCACTTTCGCGTACCGCCATATGTCATTCCCCGTTCGTCCTACCTTATATCTCTTCCATGCAGGTTACCCCCTTTATACCATACACGTATACGTACTGTATAATATACAGATATACTCGATTGCACTTAACTTTTTTTTCCAACAGGCGAAATAAAAATATATAATTGTACCCGCAAGCTATCGAATCCACGCGATCTCAATTACAGTGCAATCTCGATTCTTCATATTCTCCCATTCGTCCTATATTTTCATTGAGCGTTAATAAGACTTGACGGTTCCACGTGCTCGCGTTTCTCTCGCTCACGGTTGGTACGTGTCCGCTCGTAATACACGAGAGCACAGTGGAGCCTCGCATTAAAGTCCGATTGTTCAGAGTGAAATTTTCCACGGAATTTGAGAATTCGCAAATCGCATCCGGCCGTGAAGAACTGCTAAAACATTTGCTAATTTTCAAGAAGGTTTACAACTTTTAATCGTAGTACTCGGTTGGGGACGCTAACGACTAACGAGGCATTGTCGAACGGGCCACCCTTCGCTCCTGAAGACGAGCCTCGACGCTTTCCGAGACATTAAGAATACGAATGAACGATAAAGCGTTGAAATTATGTAGGAATTATGCAAAGCAGGGAAAAGCAAGGAGACGGCACTATTATAGAGAATAAACAGACCAGTTAAAGGGGGATCTTTGTGGCTTCTGTTTATCACGAGTTTCGAGCTTTGAGCTTAATCGTCCCTTCTGTCCCTTTTTTCATCTCGTTTCATTAATTCCGATCTCGTGATTCCGCGTTGCCAGACCATTTTTTTCGCCAACTCTTCTTCAGTCACTCGCAGAGGCTGATAAATCCACCGGGTGAGCTAAGGAGCTTCGTGCTATTATGTCCATGGGGATTTAACGAGACAATAAGTACATTGAAAAGTTATCGTATACCCAGTATATCTTGTTAGGAATTACTCAGTTTCGTTGGTATCCCAAAAGAGGTCTGTCGAATTGCTCGAGCCATTTTCTACGCAAAGTGGTATTGGCTGCCGCGAATCGCACCGCCCGAATGGCAATTCCCTGAGAATTTGCATAATGGACCATACGTTTCGAGCGAGTCTTCGAGGCAGAGGCCGACGCCAACGGCAAGGCCCAACCCTTCTACCCATGCTCCTAGTTAAAATGCAGAACTGCTTGTCTGAGTCGACTATCGTCAGGCTTAATTGGGAAGCGAAATATCGAGGGCTTACTTACTCCCCCCCCCCCACCGCCCCCACCACTACCCCAGCGGACCCTGCTCCAATGCTACCACCCTTCTAGATTTTACTGGTGCTTCTGATATCTCGCAAGCAGTGGTAGGGTAGCTTGTACCGGACTGCTGTTTCTATGGGGTAGTTTTACGGTTGGTACCATATTCCTCCAACACGCTTCTACGGATAAACCCTTAACAACCCTTCTCCAAAAAGCCACGAGAAGGACCATAGGGCTTGAGGGTGAATCCGTTCCAAGGAGTTTCGTCCTACGTTGGGATTCGAAGGAGGCGCGAAGTCCTTTGTTCTCGAAACTCCTCTCCCTTATTTTACTCCTCCATATATATATATATATATATATATATATATATATATATATAAGCCTGGATGGGAACGAGTGCGGGAATTTTCTTGCCTCCCTTTTCATCCGGCGAAAAGTCATTCTTTTCCTGGGAATTAGCATCCTTGACAAGTGAGTATACATTTCAGCAATTTTGGACCACGGGTCCTCTTACACCCCTGTCCTCGACAAAGATTCTCCTGCAGGAGAGCAGGGGGAATCCGGTGCCCGTAAACACTTGGTATTTACGAGGAGAGCGTCATTTTTGTGGGGCCGTAGGGCCATTCGCATGTAAATCGAGTCTCCACCTCTGTCAGTCCGCGAGATATGCAAATGTTGCTAATTACTGGTAGCGGCAGGATTACACGAATGGCTCCTTCGTCTTGCTTCCTTCCTACCTTGCTCTTGCTTGCTTCCATCCTTACATCCAACCAACCAACCTTCTTCGTTACTTAGGTCACCCTAGCTACTCTGCCACCGCCAGATAACTAACACCTTGTAACGAGCATGCTGTGAATTCGCATTGCGAAATGGATGACTTGTAACTCGGAGTCTGACTCAAGATTATACCTCCTTCCTGTAGTATACATTTAAGGTAGCGAGATATACGTGTGCCGATATGCCTACTTAGTGCCATTTGGATCTTGTCCCTTTTTCCACCTATCTTGGTTCTTATGAAAATCTTGGTGCCGTCACTTTGGCTGATGATGCAGAAACTGCACTTTAATTCGCATTTAGCTCCGTCGCTTTTATTTCCTTTATTTGCTTCATAAGATACTTGTGAATTCTTCAGGATACTCCAATCTGTTACATGCCTTGAAATTACGTCGGATAGAACGGTACTTGGGATGCTAGAGTTCAGCGAGAAGAATCTTTAAGGTATTTCGGGGGCCTTGGTCAATAAGAGAAAAAGTATTGACGAAACTATTGGAATTTCTATTGCGATGGTTAAAGTGAAATTGGGGAGATAACGTTGCTTCGAGAAAGGATCAATTCCGATTTCAATAGGATTAACAAGGTTCTGTTCTATTTTATTTTTGCTTTGTGTATATACATATATAGTTTGTTATGACTAGTTTCCCTCTGGAGAATCGTTCGGTGGTAACTTCGTGGAGATTTTTATTCGTGACCGAGGCCATGCTCTCTTAATACCCAAGATCGTATCGAAAGTTGGGACGTGCTGGACCCATTGTTTCAGTGGCTGCGCCACGAGTGAGATTCGTGATAACTGATAACTGATACAAGGAAGGACGAACCGAAAGACTGTAACGTAGGAGAGTCAGAAAAAAATATATATGAAGGGAGATATCGTGAAAGAACCATGTATGCGCACGGTATGGTCCAGCGGAGGCTGTGCCAGTAGCAGACAAAAAAATTATATCCAACACTAAGATCTACTCTCTTGGGGACTGAGAGATTACTTGGTTATTACAAGGCCATAATGAGAGAGTCTGGTGGACCGTATAGTTGGGGCTAGATAAATCCAGATTGATCTTGCCTTCAGAACGAGATAGAAGCTGGACCGAATGAGTAGAGGGTCTATTTTCATTAAGTTCATCTCCATTATTCTGATTTAACAAAAATCATTTATTATTTATCCCAGCATCTGCTTTACGACGATCAAATCGACTAAGCTCACGGTTTCTCATCTAAATTTATCTCGTGCCCGATCTCAATCGATCTCTATCGATTTTACAGCATCACGGAAATTGATGATTCCCTATGCGCACGCTCCAAGGAGCAAATAAAGAGTTACAATAGTTACTCTCTGATCTCATCCCTTCCCATCAGGATATCGGGATAGGTGGTAGCTTATTAACATGATCTTAGAGCGATATCGTGACGTCATCTTTTAGCTACCATAGTCAGTGGATGCTGTAAATCATCTCGAGGCAATCAGCTCGCTTTGTGAAGCCAAGACTCGTGCAAGCCTGCGTCCCGTTGCATTCTCTCCAGGTTGCATACTGGATAATGTATGACCCTGTGGAATAATGCTTCTATAGATATATAGGGTGATTCGATTCAAATGTATCTGTCAACTATTTGACAGGTTTTATGGGCTTGTTTTATTTATAACTATTGTTCCGTAATACTGACAGCTGTCAAGTGTGATTGGTCTGTTTGAATTGGACCGCCCCTCTGGAGCGCGTGTGTATCGTATGTGATACACGACCACGTAACAGCACACGTGTACCGATACCTCGTGGTAAAATCAATGGCAACATAATCCACGATACGCTTCTAATTCAAGATACATAAGATTCTATGTAGATGAGATATTAATCAAAGTTGCCATCTGCTGCTGCCTAAGAGCTCTGGAATTTCAGTCGTTCTCGCGACTAAATCCTCCTCTCCACGCGCCTGATCTTTACGTATGAGAATTTATCGTCGTCAACCTGCGGAAGTAACGATCTATTTTTATTATTGACGATTTCGCCAGACCTCGCAACTTCCACGATTGAAATTACACAAGACCCTGCAGCCAAGGCGTTCACCCGTTGCGCTATAAATATCCAAGCCATTTATCGTTTGACTTTATACTACAGTAAGTTCAGGTCCTGAATTTCCCACTGAAGTAGTGTCGGCCATTGGAAAGTCTACGGGGAGTAGGAATTGCATGGAATTTCATGCATCGAGGATGCATCCGAATTTAGACACGTTGAATGCTCAATCGCGCATAGCCGAGTACCGACTGCAGACGCCTTGCAGTATTTTGCATTTTTTTTTTAAATAAATTAAAAAAATGTAACATTCTCAAGGAAGTGTCGCGAAGAGATAAAATTTGTATTTCAAACCAATTTCGTTCCCAGGATGCAACGGGGTGCATCGATACATAGTGCGCGATCGTGGGTGTTACAAAATGATCTCTTTAATCGCGCCGAGATTTACGAGCACTTCGTGAGATGAGACGTAAAGATTACGTGGCCTAGCAGATCGCGCAGTTGCGTTCGGTTATTTGTAACAGGGATTTATGTAATTGTTGCGTCAGTCTATAACCGGGTATCAGATGCAGCTGCTGCACCTGCGCCGACTATGACTCGACGTCGTCCGTTACAATGTCGAGGAGAAGCCAGTAGGAGAATCGATCACGTGTGATAACAAATACGCAAATATCCTATCATACGAGTGCATGAAAAATGGTATATAAATTAAAAAGAATTATCATTTTTATTAATTGCTACCCGAAAGCACGATTGCTTTAAATTAATAGAAAATATTATTTAGTCGTAAAAATGGAAATTTCAAATTTCGCGATTCTTAATAATTCTTCATTCCACGTGTACCCTCGCACGTGTCTTCTTGCTAGGCACAACTTTATTAAGTATCGACCATACGCGAACATAGTCTGCAGTTACACGTGTATATAGGTACGATCTGTCAGGTAGTCGGTGATACATAGGCATGTGCATATAATAATATCATGTGACAGGCCGCAAGATAAGTGGCGTGGGTTGGCAGACAGGGAGTGCCACTTCAAACCGTACACTAGCCCTTCTCCCTCTTCCTCTCCTAGTGCCCCCATTCTTCGTATCTCCTTCTACACCCATCTCCACCTCCACCCTGCTCATCCCTCTTGCTCTCATCCACTCGGCTCGACTGCCTCGTAATTGATTACTAATGTGCAATTTACGGCGCACTCGCGTACACCACCGCCCAAGAACCAGTTTCCGAATACCTTGCTCGCTGAACCACCCTCGAGGATACTCGCAATTAGTGGCAATTTCTCAACGAGTCTGTCGTTCATATCTCTCTTTCTCCGTCCTTGTCCCCCTGAAGGTGTCTCGCTCTATCGCCGTGCGTGTCTACTCCACGACTCGACTTAGGTCTCCATGAAGATTTCCAAGGGACCCGTCTTTGATTTGCCTTTGCTCCTATTCATAGGAGGAAGTTGAGCGGTGGAAATCCCTAGGTAACTTTGCCCCACTAACGAAGCGTGTTTAATTGGCATCAGGATACGTAATAGAGTCTTCGGGGCCAATTCCGAAATTATCGAGATATCGATTGACACTGCTACGCGTATTTCTAATGGATGAACCAGTCGCGAAAGACGTTGCCGAGTAAGAACGAGCAAAGCCAAGTGAACCTTCCTTCGTTATTATACGCAGACTCTAACGTTCGCTTGTTCATTATGCCGCTGTCATTGTCGTCCAAAACGCGACGGGCCGTTATCCATTGTTGCTTTGGTTCAGCTCAGGAAATTGCTCGCATCGTCGCACAGCTAACTACGCCAGATGGAGCACCAGGCGCCATCACCATTGCCATCACCGTCACCAGGAACGGCAACGAGCAGACTATATCCTATAGACTATACACTTTGGCAGCGTAATCACGCTGAGTTGCGGAATGGCCGTAGGCGCCGCACTGGAACCGCATCGGGACGTTTTACAAATAGGCCCCACGTGTCTCGTACTTCTCCATGGCACTCATGGGCGGTTAGTTACAACAGGAGACCAGGTATCGATTGTGCCAGGATGACTTGGTAACAAGCAGATGACTTCATAGTGAGCCAGACCTCAGAAAACAAAAATTTAGCCCCAGCTTCCCAAACTCCTGGACCATCTTGTAACGAGAGTACTCCGAGTACTATAGGCAACCTAGACTCTCTCGCAGATCTTCTTCTACGGGAACTCTATGTAATAGTACCTAGGAGTGAATAGGGTTGTTCTATTTGCACGACGACTACATTCACGCAAGGATTCCTTTTACCCCTAGTGCTTAGGATCCTGAGCTCTCGTATCCTATTGGTCCAGAGATCGTTTCTGCTCGATCCAAATCCTTTCATTCTACCCTATTAACTGGACTCTCCTTTCGTTCTTCACCCTGCAAGCTCAATACGATAAAAACACGATCTCCTGGCGTATAGAGCGTACGATGACGTAATCATAACCGTGAGCTCCACCCCTCTTGTAGCTCTTTATGTTTCCTCACCCTCCGTTTGCTTCGCCATGCAATGTAATAGACTTGGGTTAGTTTTGGGGGTTGGTCCCAAAGACAGTACAGTTTGCGGTTTCTCTAGTTTACGAGGAGTCTATGCTCCGAGGGTGGCCAGTGCCTCTTTCCTACCCTCTTTTCCTATTGCTAGGATCATTTTCCTCGGTACGTAAGATCCTACGTTATCTTCCCTCAGCCCAAATCACCAGAAGAAGGGAAAGTCGACCGTGAATTCTCAAGGTTTTCGGTAAAGTCTTTTTTTTTTCCTTCCTTTTTTATCCAAGAAATACCAAAGCGGGTTTGGATTTTGTAGAAAAGCCGTCATTAGCAGAAGATGCTTGGCTAAGAGTATCTGCTCTTTGCTAAGAAGCTCTGTTTCCATCACCCCCCTTTTTCCTCCTCTCTCTCTCTCTCTCCTTTTTTCTATCTACAGACTCATTTCATTTTACGTAATTACACTACACACGTTTCACATAATTTTCTATGGGTCTGCGCGCTCCTTCTAATTATGTTCCCTCGTAGACCCACGAATCATCATCCACATTGCAAAATGGTCCATTAAGCTCTGCGTTTGTTGCCACGCCCATTTCACCAAGTACCAACCTCTTAACACTCAATATTGAATGGTATGTAATAAGCATAAAGGTTAAGTGAGAAAATATCGTTATCGATCCTCAATGATATTCATTATTGTATAAATTGTCTTCAGCAACTGCTTATATCGCCAGGCCAACAGCAACAGCAGCAACGGCCGTACCGACGCTAGTAGTAACAGTACGTACCAGTACGGGCAGTAGTAATGGTACCGTGTTACCAAGACAAGGCACGCTTTTAGTCCTGTATAATTTACAGCTCACCTTTACGGTTGTCAGATAAGTCTACGAATACTGTTACTAGCAAACTATGCGGCCCGTAGAAGCGAACGATAGAAAGTTCAACGGTTCAAGTGGCAGCAAATTAGTTCACGATACGATACGAGTTTTGCTTTAATGATTTTGATAATAAATTTTCACATAGTCACGCGTGGGCAGGTATATGATTGAAATAAAAAATTAAAAGGATTCATCATTCCCACGTTTCCTATGACGCAACGAGCAATGGAATCCTTCTGGTTCGCACGAGCATCTTCAATCCAGAGTTTTTTTTTTTTTTACTTTTCTATCCTTTTTCTAACCTCGGGAACTCCCTGTGGTCCTAATGCCATGTAGAAGACAGAAACTTTCCCACGTAACTCTCGAGTCGACGACTATGGGCGAAACGAGTTTCCCGAGGAAGAAAACGTTTCCATTACCATTCTGTGCTTTTCCTAGTCGATGCTTTTACGTCGCTTTTCCACAAGAACAACGAATACAAAGGCTATAGAGTGGAAGAGGGATTCTATAGCGATGCTGATAATTTTGTACGCTCGAAGTTTCTCTTATTTTATCAATGTCAATTTTATGTAACTGGTTGGAACCGTGAAAGGAGTATTGAAGGAAATATATATATATATATATATATATATATACACATACATACACATACATCCAGACCCTATTTGTCTTCAAAAAGATGTTTGAAAACTATCCAACTTCCTTGCAGCTTCCCATAATTCCAACACACACACTCACGCGCGCGCCTATAATATACACATAAGGAATACAGAAGGAGGTAAGAAGATCAACGTCGTAAGTCTTCGTTCAAGTTGATCTGGTCTTTTCTCAACTTTTTCAACGTTGATACCACCTGGATACGGCAAGTTGTTCTCTGGAATGAGGCTGCGAGCAAGATGATGGTCCTGCAAGTAGATGCTTCTCAAACGGGAGAATTATCTCCTGCTCCGTCACTTGTCCCGGGTGTGGTGCTCCAGTACTGTACTAAGGATTCTGGTTTACTTACGCCATACTCGTCGACCGACTGACTCTTCTCTTTTACTCAGCTTACTTGTCAGCTTCCCCTTTTGCTCTTATTTTCATCTCCTCACCCCTTAATCCTTATTCCCTCTACATCTGCTGCGTCTCGTGCTGCTACTAAAGACAGAGAAAAAGTAGCCGCCTCGTTTCCTCGTGTATATCGGTACTATAGCTTAGTAGATGATCGAACCAGATCAGGAAGTCGTATTTATCTCCGGTTGAACTGATGCTGGATGGGGGAAGATCGTGCCGGAGACATTAGAGAAGCGAAGCTTAACGAGTAACGAGAGTCATCAACCACAAATGGTTAACAGGTCCACGGATAGTTTATCTCTCTTATTATTTTCATCCATATTGGTCCATCTGTATACAAGCCATTCGCAGCATCCAGAAGAATAATTTCTCATCATATCAAACATCCCAAGACCAATATTCACGGGATACACGATTATCAATCCGCACCGGGAAACTTGGTTGCGAATTAATTCCCAGCCAAGGCGACCGCTTTTATCGGCAGAGCGATGCTCGCCAAATTTATTTCTCGCAACTGCGTGCTACGCTCCATCCTACGAGATTACGATCTTACAGTCGAAAACGTACCTAGGTTGAGATTGACTTGAGAATCTTCACATAGATGCGTGCGATTCTCTTCGTGCATCCAATATACATGCCTCATGTTAATTTATCAAGTTTATATTAAAAATGCCTTTAATGCTTCTCGTATCTCAAGCATCGGTTATGCAGCCGTGACTGCAACGACTGCAGATTGAGATTGTGCTTTGTGGAACAGAGCACATATGCATACTGATACGTAATTCCTACGGTCTTACTGTATTGGCAAATGTATGTGTATGCACGTGTATATATATATATATATATATATATATATATACATACTCAGACGGAATCCTACCCCTGGGCTGTGGAATGGCAATACATAAAGTAACATGTAATATGCAATATTTATTCCTACAGTACGAAGGCAGAGCGTGGGCAAACACTTCTCGTGCAACGTCGCTCTCGATTTGCAGCGCCGCCAACATTGTTGCAGATTGTTTTATTCATTCGATCATTTATCTATCTATCCGCTTAATTGAACAGCTCGAATGAACGCAGTTAGTACAGGACGAGAGTAACAGGGCTGAGCAGCGGTTCTAGATCCTATATACCTGAGCCACCTAATTTATACAACCAGTACAGCTAATGGAGGAGTATCGGGTATATTTAGAAATTGAGAGACTCAACTTGATACTGCGCTAGTCACTTCTTATATCTTAATCAATTCAAACAACTATAGAGACTAGCTATAGATATATAGACAGACTTCGGATTGGATCAGACCGACCGTTAGTGACGTATGAGACTGTCTTATGGGGTAAATGCCACGTGGGCAATAATCGTGAAAACCATGTATGGTGGTTAATTAAAAAAAATAAAAAAAAAAATAGAAGCGAAGTAAACGGTTGGGAGAGAAGGAAAAATATAAGAGGGTTAAATTGTAAGAGATTAAAATCGGACGGCAGACTCGACATTTCCAGAAGGGGTCATAAGCCCTGGCGAACACTGGCAGACAATCATTAAAGGCACTCGCGCTCTTTACGACGTCCCTGTGTCATAAGTCATAACTCACGAGGGGCCAATTATTGCAAGAACAATACCTTTTCTCATTCGGCTATTACAGGACGAAATGGCTCCGCTCTCCGTTCCCTGACTGGCTGTCTTCACGGTTGCGGTATATGTATACGTATGTATACGCAAAGGCCATAGGTATGCGTAATGGATAAAGCCACGTCCACATGGGAGCGTGAACGATCGGATCGTTAACCTTAACGCTATTTCTGATAATTAGCAGATTTATGGGACGTGTGGATAAGATTATTCATATGCCTTCCCTGTACTGATAATGGGATCTTTGGTGTACAGTTTTTTTTTTTTTTTTTTTTAGAGAATTTCTATCTTTGTCAAATGTCTCTGAGAATGGACCAATTTGTTAGAAAGGAGATCAGTGGACTTTGACGGGTATTTTGTTGGCGCATAAGTGCATCGTTCGACTCCACGTGCAATTAAGCCATGTAATACAGCGCCAAGGTTTCCTTGGATTCGGTATAAGAATAGACGGGGCTTCGGGTATCTCGCGTTCGATGGGGCGTTTAAGAAATGCAAGGCTGCCAGCGTGGGGTCAAAGAATCGGCATGCGTGCCAACTCTCTCGACTATGCATACATAGTCGAGCGGACAATAGTGCCATTGACATCGCTATGCGCGGAATACCAATATCATAGACGGCTGCCAGGTATTCGATGGTCATTGGGTTTTAAAGAGATGAAGAACGTAGGTGGATATCAGCTCTCTGGGTTCTTTGATTAAATTCCTGGCCGACCGATTGCGATAAGAGTACAGGGTACTAGTATTCTATACGTGGAAAGAAATTCCACAGTGGTGAAATTGTGCTTTGGTACTTTCACCTCGTTTAAATGAAATTTATTCTTACGAGGAAATTCGCTGAATTTATTATCCACTTCACCGAACGCATTCAACTGTTTTACCTATTTTTACGTTTCTTTAGCATTTTGTTTCATTTGTTTTTATGTTTCTATGCTTATCTTCAGATTCGATGAACTTCTCGTTATTCCGATCTAATTATAAACAGTTGTGTAGGGAGAGTAGAGAGGGAGGTCTTGAAACCGCATGGTCAAGATACGAAGGCTCGTATCCGGTCTGGTAGGCGTATAAAATTCCTATCGTTATCAGCTGTTGGAAACAGGCGAATAAATGGTCCCCTTGCGCGATAACCTAGCTGCGCGCTGAATCGTGTACTGCGTACATGCATTCAGGCCTACGGTATACTTTGCTACACTGGGTAGAGCGTAGAGTCGCGTGATTTTCACCGGAAGACAATAAGTATAATTGAAATGGGATAAATTATTATTTACAGAAATCGTCTTTATCTTCGGTCGATACGCTCGCAGGATAATCGATCGTGAATTTTTTTTATATAAATTTTCGCTTGGCTGATATAACGCTATGTTGCGTCATACGTGTATTGTGCAACCAACAGCTGTCTTACTCACAGTCTCTCACGTTAATACATTCGTGCTGGCTGCTCGCGTCGGTTTTCCCGAAAATATTTTAATTGTGGCAAATCGGCTTGTAATACGGCGGATTTAATTTGCCGTCGGTGAGAGCCATTCGTGTCTGGCCCTACGGAATAATATGGTACCTTGCCTTGGCTGATGCCTGTATTTATCATCCCCTCAAAACGAGAACCCTTTTCTCATTCATATGGGGATTTCGAGAGCGGTCTAGGTTACTCCAAGAGAGGGATCCCACTCTGTACACGTATTAGCATGCGAAGAGCCGAGACCTAAATTACAAGCTAAAGGGTTTGACTTTGGCCCATTTCCCTTTTCCAAAATTCCAGGGACCCTGCGGGCGAGATGCCTGTCGGTTCATTTCGTTAATCGGAACGAGGCATCATTTTTCCACCATCATCCAGGACTCGGATGGCTCTGGGTTTATCCCTAGGGATTTTCAGACAGTGTATCCAGCGATGTATAATAATTCATCTGCTTTAATTTATTCCGAACAGACGTTACTTCTGTTCAGGAATCTTTATGATCCCAGCATTATTTTCACTCGGTTTCCAATCGAAGTCCTTAATCGCTATTAAACGTTCCGTTCTCGTTGCCATTCACGTCTCTCGCATTTACCATCTGCATAGTGTAAACTGTGCGGATCGTAACGAAGAATTTAACACTGGATCCTGAACGATCGGAACGCACGTGTCTACTAGTTTCACAAGTTAGGACTCGGGGAACGACTTCGGAATCGCATAGCCAGGATCTTAATCAGGCAAGACACGAGTAATTCCCTAGCGCAGTCAACATCTCCCCATTACACTTGTTCCTGAGTTTCTAACGTTCTGCCTACGCGTATATATATACATATATTCCTGGATACACATGCCAGTAGTAAAGGTAGCTAGTAGGCACGTCACACATTGCCTAAGAAGTCACGCTCGACTAGAGCCAAGAAACGCGTCCCCGTGTTATTTGCACACCCTATATATAGAGTCCTATCCTCCCCCCTATAAGTTCCCTACGTTCTTCGGGGGTTGCGTGATTGTTAATATCGGGTTATAACGACGTATCAACCAGAAATCTCTCGCGTGGAAAGGTAAACAGTTATAACACGAAGATGAAAATTACTCTTGGTACAGCAAAGAGGGGATGATTTTCTAAATGAAAAATTCTTATTCAAAATATAGATATAACCCTTGGGATTTATAATTACATACGTATTTCTATACTAGCTTTGTGTCGCATAAGACAAATCAATTAGGTCATACGTTTTAGCAGGGTGTCTCGAAGATTTCGTGAAATTTTTGATTTTTCAAAATTATTTATTATATTGGAAAATTAATTCACGGATATATGACTGTCTATTTATATTAATGGATGTAATTTATATATTGATATGTATATATATACTCGACAGCATTCGTATGATTTAATGTCGATGTCCTGGAACGACTCGCATGTTATCGAGTTATCCAATGCGCACGTCAGATGCTCCTGGCTAATTGGAAGCATAGTTTATCTGCAGGACTTCGCGTATCAATCATATACAGTAACGAAGACTCGTTTAAAGTCACGGACGGTGATAAATCTCGATGGAGGAAAGACGATCGTGAGACTAATCGGTGCTGGATCATCTTAGCCAGGGAATAAAGAAACGAATTCCCCACTGGGATTCTTCGAATAGATGGAGAAATAACGTCGATCTCATAATGGTCCAATGTTGAGCTTCTTCTTTTAGTTCGCTTTTACGTCTCGTTACGTCGCTTCGCACTAAACTTAACGCGACCGTAGTATTTCTGCTTTATGGCCCCGTTTACGTTGGTCCACCGGCTGTTGTTCTGGTCCAGCGAGAAGGACAAGAATAAGATCAGACGAAGGAAGATAGATATCGCCAGATAAACATTCAATTTTTTTTTACATTTGACTCTGCGGTTTCTTTCATCCGAAATACGTTTTTTTCGATCCGAACTGGTTTTTGAAATAAATTAAGCTATTGGCTTCCCTCTGGTGTCGCAGCATCCTTTTTTTTTTTTTTTTTTGGTACAGATATTACCATCTTGTAGAATGCGTCTGTGGATACGTGTCCGACCACAACCTGCGAAACGATGCGTCGAACTACCAATGCTAACTATAGACTGGTCCATGGATAAAAATACTTCCAAGAATCAGCAGCCAGTGATGCTGCGTCCAGGGACAAGATCAGCTACCTAGTATATCCTTAACGTGTTTTGATATCTCATGGAAATATTATTCCGGATAACCTGCTGCCTCTATTTTTCTATATGGAAGGTTCAATGTTATGCTGATATTACTATTGGGACGCCCGACGTCGCGACGCCTCTGCGCTTACCGGAGCGGAACGAGGAATAGAATTATGGATAATTTAATGGTCAGATTCTCTTCTCGCTTGAGCCGCGCCGCGGATATCTATTATTCTTGAGCTAAAAGGGCAGGACGTGGCCGTTATGGTAATGCCGAAGGTTTACGGGAAAAGCACCCTCTTCTACAACGGCAGTCTGGCACCGGTATTTATGATGTCTTTGCACCCTGGCACGCCGCGCCGGGAACGCTTAGAATTTTTTTTAAACGACAAACGACGCCTTTCCCCTTAACCGCCAGAATTTTCTCACCTATGATAAGTTCGAAGGCGACTATATGTGGAATGTGTCACCCTTAACTGTATACTAATATATATGTCTACTGGTAGTTCAATACGTGTCAGGTGGGCGTCCCCCTCGAAATTCCTAGATGAGAAAGAAGGGAAAGAATGGAAGGTACTGAAGGTTCTGGAGGTGCTGGAGGTGCTGGAGGTGGATTACTCGTTTCTCGAGTGTCTAGGAGCGGCAAGTTAAATAATGGCCGCCGTTTCATTTCAAGAGGCGCGATATTGGCTTTTATGTGGGCAATAATACGAGCGCCGTGTGTCAGGGCCGTAGCTAGTGGGGCTCATATTATTTTGAGGCTTCTCAGGGGGGCTCGGATGTACCAATTTCTTGGATGGAATTCTAAGAGACATAAAACACACTGTCCTTACATACACCAGTGTGAATTTCTGACAAGTTTCCGAGTCATTTATTATCAGCTGTCACATAACCATTGTAAAAAATTGGTGTAAACAGATTTTTTGGTACCATGTGATCTGTAAGATTTTTGAGTGAAATGGATTTATTTTCTATAAGAGTAGAAAACATTTAAGCCAACAACGTATACCGACCCCCCGTTCAATGTCTCGCTCGCCCTTTCGTCACTGCTGCTCATTTCGCTTCGTCTATTCTGAAAGTCACCGCAGCGTCTCCAAGCCGATAAACTTTTAAGATTGCAATTTACGCCGATAAACAAGCGAGCGTGGGACGCCACGGCGTCGGGACGCCAATTACCAGGCTAATGACAATAATAAAAATTGCCAAGGGGTCTCCTTAGCTCGTCTCGGTGCTACGAAACAATATCATACGCTTTTAATTTAAAAAGTTATACGCTTTTTCATAGTGCCCCCCCATACCCCGCTCGCGTTTAATTAATACCATGCTCTCCGTCCCTGCTTTTTTTAACGTTCCCAGTAGCATTCTCTTCTAGGCGCTCTAGAATACTTTGCGTTTGTAGCTCTGCGCCCAAGCGCCAACGTGTATAACGAAAAGTTTCGACAGTCGACTTTGTTAAATTTTCATCCCCAATAACTAAAGAATGCTGCACCTACAGTGGGGTTTAATTATTTAATTAAAGCTACCCCGATGCAGCATCCAATTTTCTATGCACCGCTGCATCCATGCATTTTGCAAGTTTGCATACTTCATCCGTATAGATTTAATAAGTTGCGCTACGTATTTCCTATAGTACACAGTCTGCAGAGTTTAGGATAAGGATTAAAGGGTTGCGCGGGGTACGAAATAAAGTAAGGGATGAAACGATGCTACGTAAAGTGCAAGATTATAAAAAAAAAAAAAAAGTGATAAAGGAGCGAATGGAGCGGACGAGGAGAGATTATTCTTGATTGTGAGAGGAAGGATCACTGGGCGAGTATAACTTTTTATTTTTCTAGAGCAGTGGCAGCACTGCCAGTTGTACCAGTAGCAACAGTTGTGTAGCAGGAGTTCCTTTCGTTTAATCCTACTAAGCCCCGCGACAAATCTCTTGTTCTCTTACGAGTATAGGTACCAACTTATATAGGTACCAACCCGATAGACTCGATTCCTTCTTCGTCGAATGAATATTTAATTCGGACTTATCTGTCGAGAAATGGATGGCATAAATAAGAATAAATAAACATGCTGAATAACACGAGGAAGATGTATCTTAATAATAATCCGCAGACGACATCTGCTCCGGGTCCACAATCTTTCCCTTTATGGGTTTGCATTATTCCTTTGGGTTACTAGTGTATCTGCCTTTTGAAACTCGGAATCGCTCGCTGAGGTGTCTGATCTTCTTCTTCCTCTCTCTTTACTCGCTTATGCTTCTTCCTTTGTCTGTTTCTGATGGATTTCGCAGGAATAGGTGTAGTGCATATCGTATGTATATATGCCATGCGTAAGAGGATAGTAGTATCGAAATTCAAACTTTTCATGGCCTTTTATGGCATTCCCTTTTTTTTCAAGGGATTGGTAAAAGTGTAGGGGTGAGATTTAGGAATATCATGGGGTTTATAGAATTCCATTCTCTAGACTCGGTTCAATCCCCGGAACTTGCCGAATCGCAAGATTCGCTAAAGTCTTTTGCGAGTACGAAGCTACCCCTCGAGTGAGGTCGGGACGAGGAAAAGTTTTTATTTTTCAATAAAATTTCGGTCCGACCTTTCGTGGGTTAATAAGAATAATTTGACTTCATTGTCAACCCTGGCAAGATTCGTAGCATTTGCAGGGGAAGAGAGAGAAAGAGAGAGAGAGCCGGTTATTAAGTCGCATTACTCAAATGATATCTCGAATATTGGATTTCCGAAGAATTAGAGAAGGTCGCGTAATGAGAAATAATGAAAAAGTCAACAGGGGAGTCCGAACCACCCCGTAGCGGTATAGGAGTAGTAGGCTGCCACCCAAAACCAACCCCCAGCGGACCTCGTCTTTCCTCCGAGAAGATTGGAAGGCATTCACGGTATCGGAGATTAAAAATATTTAAGGGTGGATTAAGGATAGCAATTATAAGTGCTCGAGTTGCTTCCTTACTTCGAAGGGGGAAGACATTTTGAGAATCCTTCTCCAAAGCTTCGAGTACCTACTGCTATTGTATTTCTTTTTTATTCATCCCCTTACACCCCCCTCACCCACCCCTCCAATCAATTCTCCTCTTGAATCCTTCAGAATAATGACTAAACTTAATTACCGCGTTTCGCTAATGAGCGGATGTCACTTTCTCGTTATAAATATTTTACAAGGACAACAGGCTGTGTGCAATCGAGAATTGAGTATTGGAGAAAAAAAAAATTCTAACTGACCGTGGATAAACAAGGTGCACGTTGCAATCAAAGGACGTAGATTCACGGGAGTGCATCGCAGCGAATTGCAGTAGCAGTGCAGTGCGCAAGGCAAGAGGTGCATAATACGTGCAGTGAATGGCATTGAGAGCACGTATCACGCACGTACATACGTAACGTGTGTCTATTCTGTGTATAAGAGTAGAGATTACAGTGCATTAGCCTTTATGTAAACTCGGCAAGTAGCTAGGTAGCTGTGAGCATCTATATCGCGAGAACCTTGCCGCTTGTATGCATTGCAAATTGATTTGCGCAAATTGATGCCGGACGCATTATAAAGTGAGATAACGCGAAGGTTGAATAGACGAATCAGCATAGTCACGTAATTTGCCCGGTGAAGGAGAGCGCATGCCACCGCATGCCAGCGCACGTCTCTTTAATTAACAATCGTCAATTAACGCGAAGGAAAAGCCGTTCGTGTTCGCATTGGCATTCGCACGTTATTGCGAATATCGCGTAGCGAGATAATTCAATTGGATTTACGTAACTTGAATTCTTTTTTCCTCTGCCATTCGCGAACACACGTGAGCTTTAACGATGCAGTCTAAATAGTAATTTTATCAGATTACACTTTCTCCTTTATTCTGACCGGAAGTGAAGGCGGTCCGGCACATGTCAAAAAGCAAGCGAACGATTACGACACTTATCACGGTTTTATCTCAACCCTTGGTACGAAAGTACAAATTATAGATAAGCGGGGTCAGAGTGGAAAGCGGAGAAGGGATAAAGAATGTAATGTGAAGGGATAGGAGGAAGAGTGGGGTAGGGAAGGGAGGGAGTCTTTGCGAAGGGTAGATATAGGCTGACCAGGGTTGGTCAAGTTTTGGGGTAAATCTCAAACTGATCTCGTGTCAGATAGGTCGTGAGAGGGTAAAATAAAAATTAGTAGATAAAATCAGAGCGTCGTGGAGGAAGACGAGATGGTGAGATCCGGCGAGTTGGACGGAAACGGATAGGAAATGTGCTTGATAGGTTGCTAGTAGGGTAGCGGGGCTTTGGCAGCCGTGGGGCGCAGTGACGTCACTTCCGTCAGGGACACACCCACCCCCTGTGCCGGTAATCACGAATCGATCTCTCGAGGAAATTGCCAACTGTGTTTGGGCACCTGGACGTGAATCTCGTTAACCCACATTCCCATTTCGTTTAGCGATATTGAAATCCAACGAGCTGAGAAGGGGATGAAGGATTTTCTGCTTGTTTTATTTCTTTGGGAATTTTAACTTTTTTTTTTTTTCGTAACCTTCAAATTCCACAATCCGACCGCCACACACGGGATGTAATATACGGGAGACGAGGGATGCAGAAATAGAATTATTGTTGAATCTACAGAGTGGCAAAATTTCATTCTAATCTTTCTTGCCAGTTTCTCCTGGTGCGAAGGCTAAACAAATAGGAGTCGCGAAACTGCGAATCCTTGGCATCCCAGAAACGTAGATCTGGAAGACCCCGGGGAATTTTCGCGCAACCAACCAAGTCAGGGTGGTAGGCGGTATGAGCAAAAGGCGGGAGGGGTGAAGGGGGTAGCTCGCCTGAGGTGATAGCGCGGGGTGGATTATAATTAATAAAATATCAACGTTAAGTGCAGGCAAAGCTTCTTAACCAAAGAGCCCTTGGCTTGCTCTTGCGAACCCACGCTTCAACATTGGGGGTTGGAAACCCACTGTCTCTGGTGCTTCTGCCTCTTCCTAATGCGCAGGTAGTTTCGAATAAATTAATTGTCACTTAGATCTTGGCTTAGGTACGATTTAATACCAAGACCTCTGTGTACCACCCTTAGCCCATAGAGTAGGGTTGTTTCGAGATTCATTAAATACACGTATAATTAATGCATTATTAAGATACAACTATGCTAGATGAGATATCATTCTTGTCCTTGTTTAATGTTGCCGTCGTATACTCGTTTCAAATTCATCCCTTACACGACCCCCTACGTAGTTATGCTTGGTACATATGTAACACTGGTTATATCACGTATGCTACCCTGTGTACCTACGTGTGTGTCAGACTGTATCTGGATGCATATGTAATTCTCACCTTCGTGTTCCTGCATATCCGGCAACTTCTGCATTATTCTGGCTCATAAAACGTATTCGTACTCGCCAGGGACGCACCCCTTGGTTACTGCGAAATCTAATATGGAAATCTCATCCAAAGATTTTATTGAGGCATTTTCCGTCTGTTGTAATCATTTAATACCTGTTTCCCCGGTCGAAGGAATTTTAGGGGATGATCTTTTGATGTATGAGCAAATAGGCTGTGTATGTGTGGCGGGTTAATAAAAGTGGGATACCCAGATGACTTATGTCATATCAACCCCTCGTGTCGCATCGGATCCTCCCTCTACTGATATACCACCCACTGGGCTGTATTACTTATTTATATATGAAGCAGGCATTTTCTACTTATGAAGATTGAGATGATGAAACGCATCTTTGCGATTTCACGGGGGTTGGGCGTCAACGACGACGACGACGACGGGAACGTCGAAATTCGAGGGTGAATTCTTCTCTTTGATAATTTTTTTTTTTCAGGATTCGACATACTGCTTGCCTTTCGACAATCTTCTCCAGGATAAATAAAGCTCTCGTGCATGAGTACCGAATCTACGACCAGAGGGAAGAGAAAGTGATGAAAGTGTACAGAAAAAAAAAAGAGAAGGGGAATGAAAGAAAAAATTTAAGGGTAGAAAAAAAAGATCCTCGCATTGAACATCCCTATGGACCAAGTTACCGTAACTCGAAGACGCATTTAATCAGTTTTCTTGTGTTTTCCTCTTTTTCTTTATGTAAGATGGCAGAGCTTTATCTTAAGCAAGTAATTAAATAGTTTCCCAGACTCCGGCGTTCCGGGGGATGAAAAGTTGATCGCGTTTCAACGCCTCTGTACATTATCACATTGCACGCGACTTCCTAACGTCGTTATTCATAATTCTCCACAGAATTTAATGAAATCTCCCAGCGGAGCTATTAGCCACCTAGCAGCCACCACCTGCGCCCCCAAGGTGGTCGAACCTTCGCTTTAACGCGTTTTACTTCGTTTTCCAAATTACATTAAAATTTCTATAGTCTCAAGATCAGCTTTCCACACCCTGAAACGTACTTAAAAATTGTTCGGTGTATTATAAAGAAATTTTCAAAATACATAAAAAGTAAAAATTTCACCTCTTAACCGATCGTCATCCTCCAGTAGAAATTTACTCAATCCACGAGAATTTTACTTAATCCTACGGAAATTAGTCCAAGTGAATTCACCCCCAATTCACCGTTGGCCACCCCAAGACACATCCACGTTCAAAATGATTAACTCCCAATTTGAGTACCCACCGTGCAATTAGGACGATTGCTCCAGCCGTAAGCGGGCGACCGTGTTTGTGAATTCTCGAAGCTTTCCCACAATTTCCTCGAAAGCTCTCGTGTGTCCGTGCTCGGTTTTCCTGCGAGTAACATTTAGTTTTCCCCTCACCACCCTCCATTCCCATCCCTTACATTTCCCTGCATCCCCTAAGCTTCCACTGCTTGTCTTGATTTAGCAAAAAGATTCTCCATAAGGCCCAATTATGACTACCAGCATCGCCATCTCATCCATCGAATTTCCTTCCCCAGCATCCGGAAAACATTCAATGAAAATATACGTTGCCGCTTGCGAATTTCTAGAGTGGAATTAAAAAAGCGTTTATTCTTTCCCATCCGACAAATTTATTCAAAGCACAATTCAATCGGATTTTCCTACCGAAACGTCGACCTTATATTTCCTACCTCTTCCTTCTCCTCTCCTTATTCTGTCGTGTAATTTAGCTAACAGCTACTCTCCCTACAGAGATAGAGACTCTCTACACGTATAAGCACAGACTCATAAGCCATACAATAACACGCTCATTGTAACGCGCTCACGTGCTTTACGGCATTAGCCTAAGTCGTTTCAGCGCTCGCGACAACGACCTCCTTCCAAGTCACCTTCCAACCTTTTTCGTGTCCTGTGATACTTTACCCTTTCCCTTCTTCATTCGTCCTCCCTCTCCCCCCCCCCTCCTTCTCTTTACAACCCGTTACGCCCCTGGATGAAATTGCACGAGCACCGCATCCCCCGACCCCCTAACTTTGCACGAGTCGTAGAAGAACGTAAGACCGTGGGAAATACACGTTGAGAGTAACAGTAGTGGAATATTACTTGGTGGATGAATCGTGGAGTCAATTCCCTTTGATATCCTTTGATAAGCTCGATAACGTATAGGAAAGATAGCCGGGTAGTCGAATAGAGTATATATAGAAAGCATAAGAATTTCAATAGGATTATAAAGTGTCAAGGGTAGTTTGAGAAGAGTGGTAAGAAGGGTGGTTCGCTCACGCGGGATAAGTTAGCTCTAGAGATGTAGCGAGTAGCGAGACGGAATAACATCGTCTTGAGACAAGATGCTCTGGAACAGAGGGCGGACTGTGTATATGTAGACATGAGATAGAGATGGACTTGGCGGAGCTGAAATACTTGTCAGAAAATTTCCAGACAAAGTAAATACTTTATGGAGCCAATATCGACTGAATAAATTCGTGAAAAAAAAAAAATTGATATGAAAATGTCTCTCCCCGGGTGAGCATCCCTTTATCTCTGCTGTCGTCTGGGTAGATCGTTATCCAATGGAGAATCTACTTATGGGATTTCTCAACCCCCTACCATGGGGGTAGCTATGAAGTACTTGAACTCCTAGCCAGCAAATTATTGCACCTACATATTACTCTCGATCATCACTATGCCACCCCCTAACAGAAGAACGTCCTGATGCTAAAGTCTTGTAGTCAAATCATCCCTCTCGAAGTATCATGAGCCTCGATCTAATCAACCTCCAGCATCTACTATGTATATTTATTAGACTTCATAACTACGAGGCACCGAGTTTAATGATGAATTAACAATAATGGTGTCTGGAATCTCGTGTCTCCAATAACGGTGTCTTCCCGCTCGACAAGAAACTTCCTCGGCAGTCTGAACTATTGGGAAAGTCTCAAGACTTGGGGGTCCTGCCGTTATCCGAAACGTGCTCTGGATATACAGGTAGTCGACGGACTGGAACGTTTAGGAGATAGAAAACACAGCACGACAAGGAACAACCACAGACAAGAAACTTAACAAGGTGTGCATTGTTTCGCAAGGTTCTATCACCCCTAGGGAATTTCTGTTACAGACTGTACAACAGTAGAAGTCACTAGGACACACAGCGGCACGCGGCCTAACCTCGGCAGAGTACGGCTGCAGGCTAGGAATATTCTCAGGGTCTGCTAGCCCGTCGTTCCTTAAGGTACCTCAGGGATATCTAGGGATATCTAGGGATAAATATCCGTACTGTAGATTTTCACTAGACTCACTTCCTCTTGCTTTAACTTTTTTTATTTTTTTCTTCTCTTTTCTCCTATAGTTACTGCGTATCATCTATCCTTCTATGGTTTCCTATATAAAACCATAAATTGCCAAGTTCTAGTTTCACAGAGCGACGGCGGGTCCCACCCTTACGACATTCGGTAGTTTTAACCTTTAGCACTCTGCGGGCATCCCCGTCGAGGCTATCCTTAACCTCTTCAGCGGTGCGTGGTTGATTTATAAGGGCGGGTTTCTCTCGCAGCAGGAAGCCTCCGGGTATACAGTCACGACACGCGAGGCGATACTATATATCGTATCGAGGAAGCCCGTTTGCTTCTCTTGTGTGCGAATTCGTAACATCATTTTAACGGGTCTCTCTTATCCGCCCACGTGTTCCCATGCAAAGCGGAACGAGAGAGAGAGAGAGAGAGAGAGAGAGAGAGAGAGAGAGAGGTAGAAAGTGAATGCTTGGAGGAAGGAGGAGGAAAGAAAAGAAGAATAGGATCCCAATGAGAATACCGAGGAAACGAAGGGAGACGAAGCTCGTAAGAGGAGGAGAGATAGATAGAGCAAAAAAGAAAAAAAAAAGGAACAAGCGTGACGACAGCCACGAGAGAGTTTGTGAACCAGGGGGGAATCTGGATGAATGTATTTTTTTTTTGTGGGTATCCTCGAAAAATACGCGACACCGAAAATAGAGGGCTCGTTAGCGTTTTTTATGTCCGCAGAAATTACGAGATGCGATTCTTTTTTTATCTCTCACCCGCGTTCTGTCCGACGAGGGAGAACGTGGAAAGGGGGAGAACTAAAGAGAGACTCGAAGGGATTGCGCGACTGTACTGTAACCATGTAAACAATTTTTTGGCTCTTTTTTTTTTTTTAGTATCTACCCCTCTTGTCCTACCTTATACAACCGCGCCATCTAGCGTCAAAATGCCATCGAATCCCCATAGGAAACGTTAATTTCAATGGCTATTGAATTTCGAGGTTATCTAAAAAGTTCGAAACATTCCCCGCCAGAGGGGAGGATGCTTGAGAAATTATTCGTTAAGCTTCGATGAATTCCTATTTAATTAAAATTTCCTCTAAAATTGCTGTTCCAGTATGTTAATGGGACACGAAAAGTGCTATATGATTATCTCCATAAGATATATCATACACCATGTTATACGTTAGTGGGCCTGATCTCAATCGCTCTTGTATAATATCTCTCCCTTAATATATACGCATGGGACGTAACGAGCGGAAGCGACTCATCGCCCAGTCACTTGAAGCTCGCAACAATGAACGCGAAATGTCTCTCCTTCCGGCAGATTTACTCATCTTTCTAGTCGCTTTGTAGGAGAACGAGAGGATAGAAAGAGAAGAATAGAATCAACGAGAGCAACGAGGACGAAGAACGTACTAAGAAAAGTCCTATCGATATGAAAACAGTCGTTATTTTATTTGTCTGTTGTCATATGGATAACCATTGGGAAAAGGGGGATTCCCCTATTTCTATAACGCATAATGCTGGATCGCAGGCTGACTGTAATGGAACTTTAAAAATTGGACACGAACCGTCGTTACCTGCGAATCGCCCGAGGGTTATCGTCAAATTTTAACGAGGGCGTCTTACCCATCCCTCTTGCCCCTCTTACTCTTCTTAGCTTTAAGGTTACGACTCGCGATAGCCTGACTAGTACCGATTTCTCCAATGGTCTGTGGCAGAGATAAAACGCTTATAACGGATACCTCGGTCCACGTGGTCTGGGACATTTTTATTATTATTATTTTTTTTTACTAGGTTTTACATCCCAGACTTCACATATCAGAGCAACAGTGTAGTTTCGTGAGTGTGAAAGAGTGAGTGAGGGTGTAAGGATAGAGAATAGAATGTAGGAGACAGCAATAAAGAGAAAGACAAAGAAAGAGACAGAGAGAAGACAGTATCTGGTAGTACGTTGTTCTGGTTTTAATTTCAATTCTTTAATTAACCACGCGTTCTCCTGTGCGCTGGTGGGCACCTGTGCAAAACCGCTTTGAATTTTATTTTCATATCGGTGCGGAATGAAAGCGACGACGCCCGGCGTCGGTCTCGCGACCCTCGGCATACTTTACAGGTCAGTGAGCTGGCAACCGAGCGAGCCACACGATATTAAAATCTAAAAAAAGAGATTTTGAGCTCCTTACTCCCTAATTCTGATTACGTGACGCACCACTGCTTTTCGCTACAAGGGTTATCTTAATTTCTCTTGCCCAAGAGAACACGAGGGAGCCCATGGAGATTCTCGGAAAATTTACGACATGACGTTATTTGCTTTTTCTACTCTCACAAGTACACGTTCCTTATTGTTCATTTTTTTTTATTTTTATATTTTCATCCCTTTCGCGTCCTTTGACGTCTACCCCTTTCATCTTTTGGCATTGCCTCGATTCATGGTTATCCAGAGCAGACGTCGATATCAGTATGAATCGAGTGCAAATTTACTGATTAAACGTACTGCTTCATATGCCGTACATACATGTGGACCAGGGACGTATGTAGGTGGGTACTCGAATTTTTTTTAATTTCGAAAAAATCTTCCGGTAGAACGAAGGGGCACAATACTCAACTTGCGTCAAAAAGGTTTGAAAGCACTGGGGGCCCCTTATTTTTTTATTTTAAATCCACCTATAATCTCTGAGGGCTGTTTCCAATGACGGCACTGGCTGTTATCTGCTGCAAATCGCAGAGGGGTTTTGACAGCATGTGCACCATGCGTATATGTTCGCGTTTCGTACTATCGATTTGGCAAGTCCTTCCCTCCCATATATATATATATATATATATATATCCGTATGCAAAATACCCATTGCGTAATTCCATGCGTGTACAGTTGCCGCCAAATGTTACTGTCTCCACTTTGCGATACTTCGAAGGGCTGGTACAATCTGCTTGAATTTTTATTACAGTGCCTATACTGTGCGTGTCTGCTAAAATCTGTTGTCTGTTTATTTGTGAAAATCTTGACAGTAACTTGTTTGGAGTTTCTAGGTAAAATTCTTGGCGAAGTTGGAAAGGATGATGGATTGGGTAAAATGAGGTAAAAGGAGCAACGTAACTGCTTTCGTGGAATTCGTCGTTGAGGATTTCGCAAAAGAAAACCACGTGATTTCAGTTTCGCCCACGAACGTACCTATACCGTGTCTGTAATAATTTGAGTACGTGCGGAACGAACAACCCTTCTGCATTGCATAATTAATAGCTATGGGGGGACCCAGCCAAACGACGAAGGCAGTAAATGCAACGATGGCATGGGGGGACTGCGTGCATCATACATCAATGTCTGTACTCGTTTCTATGGGACAGCACGTATGTGTCGTGTCGGAGGACATGCGTGGAAATATTGCAGGAAATTTACACGGCGACTCTCTGCTTTAACACAGGGACCTACGTAGTTGCCTAAAAATATGTCAATGTATCGTAGACTTAAATGCGACGTAAAGCAAGTCTTTGACTCACGCGCAATACGTCGCTTGGTAATCTTTGCATAATGGAAATTGCAAAATGACAAATTTTTCTGTCGCGAATTCAACCGACAGTAGGAATTGATTGAGAAATGAAAAACCATCGGGACTGATCCTTTGCGTTTTATGCCCGAGTGACTTGGTGAAGGAATGAAGCTCTTTTTTTTTCCTTCGCCCCCCCCCCCTCCCCCTTCACCCTCTTCAATTGCAATTACATGTAATCGCCTTGCTACGGAAATCGAGAGTAAGCCGCTTAGAAGCGGTAAGACGGAATGGGATTAAAAATAAAAATCTTGTAATACCCGGGAGACTCGGTCTAGCGTGTACCAACTTATACACTTGAAAACTGTAGTACTGTGATATGTACTGTAGTATGAGGAGACGTCGACATAGTAAAGTTAACTTGTTTTTTTATGATCGCGATCTGTTTTGAGAAAAGAGATGAAATTAAAAATGGGAAAGGTAAGACGATAGTGGGTTTAAAAATAGGCAGTGAAACGTTTTACGGTTCGTATATTTGCTTAGGGGTTGTTTTACTTGGGGAATATGCTCTCCCTCTTTCTTTATTATTTCGCGCGTAATTCGTCTATATTTTTTCCTGCTTTACCGGTCAGGAGGGTGGAGTGGAAATTTTGCGAATAAAAATTTCCAAAGTTTCGGTACTGTTCGTCCCTTGTTTTTGAGATTCTCTGTATTTTTTTTTTTTTATTGTATTCTGCTCATATCTTGTAATTTTGCACCCTTAGTCGCTTCTTTCTAGACTTTTTACAGCGTTCCGTTTTTCTGGTTCGAACATGAGATTATTGATTCAGACTTTCTGCGTCAAAGAAAAGTAGATATGAACTTACTCGACTGCGACTACTGTCAACAGGATTTGGCAAAGAACACGAGGAAAGCGGAAGTGGCAGATAGAACGGAAAGAGGGGAGACAAAGGGAAGTTTTTTTTTTTCTTTTTTTTTTTTGTGTCGTTTATTTCGTAGGGAATGAGAGTGGGTCAACGTCAAGCATCCCTTGTGGGATAAAACTTTTCGAAGTTGCAACACTTTGGGCTTTCACGTATTTTCCGGTCAGCGGACCACGCTGACATATTTTCATCTCGTGCTCGTAAATCCTTGAGTTAAAGGAGTTACGATTGTCTTGACGTGTTTGCTCGGTCGAGGCTCAGCGTAGCTGCACGCCTCTCGGACCTTATATTATTTATGGTGAAAAACGTGGTCATTCCTTGGGGAGATTTTTGCGACTGAACAAGCTGCTCCTCCTGTAGTAAACTCACTGGAGAGAGATGAAAATTATGAGTATCTCCCAGTAGGGTATAAAAAAAAAAAGTGAAAATAAAAATTATGTCCATACATCATAGTTTGTCTTTTCGTCTCATAGGTGTCGACACTTAATTCCATTCGAAATGACATCAGTCGGACTTTTCCTTAATAGTTTCTTTTTTTCGGAGGGGTGTCATCCCCCGGGATAAAAACCCACCCTTGTAGTATCCCAGTGCAATTTCTTCAGAAATCCCCGCCAACTGTTTGATCGGCCATAGTAACCACCCCTCACTCCCCCGCTCTGTAAGAACACACGGGGGTTGGGAATTTCCTTCAGGCTGAAACCGTCTTAGTTTTACACCGGGGGACAAGGACAGCACAGCAAGGGTGCTAAACCACATCTTATATAGAGCCGAATCCTTCGGCCGTGCTTAAAAGGATTCGACACCCTCGCATTGGACTTTGGATTTCAGTCGAGACTCGAGTCTTACCAAAGTTGGCGACACTGACTTGAGTCAATGCGAGTCGACTGCAGAGAGCTTACCGGGTCCTGGGACAAAGTAATTTTGCTCATCCTCGAATTGAAGCTCCTAGAAGGACTTGTAGGGTCTCTACGGAAAATCCGCTTACATCAAAGTGGAAAATGGCCATTTACGCAATTTGCAGAGTCGAGTGCCGTGTGCGGATCTCTTAGGATTTAGTCCGTTTCAAATGTTCCCGCCGTTTTGGTCTCTGCGATATTCGTCAGGTGCATTTAGTCTAAGATAAAAAAAAAATACTAGACACGTCACAATAGCCCACGGTGAAACAACCCTTCGTCAATAATCGTAGATAGGGAAATTTCGAAGATTCAATAGGAACCAACCAACCACCCACCCGCCCCTTGGTATTCCCTAAGCGCGTGAGAAAATCTACGATACGCGTAAACTAAGAGGGGCGGGAGGGCGGCAAGGCAATCACTTAGGGAGATGGGATCGGGATTAGATTCGCCGGAAATCAAACCTGTCACAGTTTCCCTCGAAAGGCGTTAACGTTATTGCTTCCCCGCATTTACCACGTTATATCTACTATCGCACGTTGCTCCAGAAACTCGCAGCGAAATCACAAGAGCGTTTGACATTTAAGCCGTAAACTTTGGCCAAAGTGTCCACTATTCTCGAATAAAAATGGACCAGTGCAGTCGTATATACGTTTGAGCTACGTATAGACAAGCGCGAGAAAGAGGGACGACTGTAGCTAAGGGAAGTAGGGAGTAAAGGACAAGAATAGAACATAGTATGTGCACGTGTATAGATCGTAGACAAAAGGTTCCCATTTACCATCCAAAGAACATCTCGATGGGTCCCGTTTATTTAACGGTGCTGCCCGCGATATAAACGAGTCGATCCAGCACGAAGCTCAAACCCCGACGCTGTGCGCCGCGACGTAGAAGCGGTAAACGTAGCGGCACCAAAGCGAGTACTTGGGGCAGTCGTAAAGTTGCGATCGTTTAATGGAATTTGATTCGGCAGCTGGTGTCCACGGACGCAGTTTTACCTCAGGTGAACGAACCGATGAAAGCTTTTCTCGACGGCCCGAGACAGCCTTGGTAACTAAAAGAGGCTGGAGGAAGAGAGAGGACGAAGACGAGTAAAGGAAAAGGGTAGAATCGATCTTCGATATACGAGAACGTGATGAGAGTAATGCATTAGGATTGGATCCTTCATGCCAATGCGATTCCTCAAGTCTGACCCAGGTCTGTTCGACGTCTGACGACCGTCTGTCTAGACCCAAGCCTAGAGTGTACAGCCTGACCGATTTTTATGAAATTCTGTAAAATGGACTTTTAATTAAAGAATAGATGATGTTCGCACGACCCTAGACAAATGGGGTAAAGGTATAATGGACGGTAGTGAAAATCATTGATTGGGAAATGACGTAGGCGTTGTTCAATCGAAAAGAAGTAGCAACGTCCTGGGACGAAGTAAAAGGTGAAAGGATTGGAAAAGGGGACGCGGGGAAAGACGGAAATACTCAGGAGGACACGAGGGACTTTTACTCCTCTATTTGTACTTCGGATCCATTAGCGACAGCTCAAAAGAACTCGTGACAATCGTGATTAAACGTTGGACTTCCTATTGCGGCCGCAGGGTATTTCCACCCCCTGTAGCTCTCTTTAAAATAAATACAAGGACAGTCCTTTTCCTTTCTTGTAGCTTTTACCTCATCTTGTAATATCGGTCCAACCTTGGCAGGACACTCACTCCTCCAGCTTCTCCTCTTCACCACGGGACAGATTTATCTCACGAAGGATCTCCCAGGCATTCTCTATTGTCCATCGAGAATTTCTCAAGGATCGAGAAAGAATGGAAACACTCGAATTCGACATGTAACAACGTGGGAGTTTTAGGATGTAATTATTATTCAATTTTGTACAAAAATTCCCGCGCTGCCTTCCATCAACAAGAGCAACAGTAGTGCCCAGGTATGGATTGAAGACTAAAAAAATTCACCATAACCAACGTTAAATATGGCAAATTTATTCTCATTAGTATCCACACCACATATGTTTCTCCTACGTATGAACATATGAACGAAAAGGCCGTTGTGCTCGCACAGGATGTATACGTTAATGCGAACGGCCGGATGGTGAATCCAATTTATTATTGCACCACGTGAACGTAACGTCAACACAGCATCCACTGGATAATTAGAGGCAGCGAAGCGGCACCTAAGGAAACCTCGACATTCATCTCTTCCTCTTACATCCCTCGTCTCCAGTTATCAGTTACACAGAGAACACACCGAGTATTCGCATTCGTAACCAGACGTCTCTCAAGTCCCACAGCCTCTTCCAGCAATCAAATTCACCCACGTCGACGCATTCCCCGTTAAATGCCAAAATCACGTTAAGGCTCACTTTTCATTTTCATACAATTTTACACGTGACCCGAGTTTCAGACATTTCCACATCATGCACAATACAAGCCAACCTCTAGGCAAGCTTATGATCAGTATTATTTACGGTGGTTATAAATGTCTACATCTCCTGAAATACCCCCGTACCACCTCCCAGCCCCCAGTCCAGCATCACTGTTAAAGTCTGAACCCCTAACTCGCCTCTATTGCGAAACTGAAGTCTGCAAGGTAGAAGGTAGAAGGTTAGTTTCCTCCATGAAGGTTTAACGACGACGGTGGTAGCGGGCCGAAGCGGGGGAACCTTTGTTGACAACGCTACGTTATTGCCGACGGCTTATGAGTCCGCGAGACGAGAATGGAATATTCAGATTACGATTACGAGGTGGAGTTGGCTAACATCCCCATTTTCCAATGTTACTCAGCCTTCGTGTATATATGTATATATATACGTATGTAATATTAGCATTGCGTCAGTACTGCGTGTATCTCTCGGTGATTCAATCTTTAATGTGTCATTTTTATTTCTGTTACAGATGGAAGACGAGGGTAATCATGGTAACGACGATACGAGATGCTTCATCCTATCGACGCTGGCTGCACTTCAGTGGTCCAGAGTATCCTGCGTCCTCTGCCGTGCGGCCATGCTAGTCTTCGATAGGTATCCCTTAGTAGATGGGACCTTCTTCCTATCGCCACGACAACACTCTCACGCCTGTGCTGAAGTGAGTAAACCTCGGATGCTTTTTCCTTTTTGATTTAACGAGAGAAACTTGAGGGCGACTGGTTGGATGAAATTCATGTAAAATTTCGATAAATGGAATACGCGTGTTACGTAACGTGAAGTTTGCCACAGGGAGATTCGTTTGAGTTTGCAAGGTGCGCTACTCGTGAAGGTACGTCTGAGTCGGGGCTACCAAAGTTATGAGAACAAACACACAGCCATTAAGGCAATTCCAGGCGTTGAGATTGGGACTATGAGTTTCTCTCATACTACTGGTTACCAGTCTCACTCTATCTCTCTCTATCTTCCTCCGTGTGTACAATTTCGTTTCTTGAAACATCAAGCAACCAGCCAGTCAGGCATCCAAGTAGTAAGACAGACTGACTGCCAGGCAGGAAACTTCTCAGTCTGTAAACAACTGGTCCTTCGAGATTCACAAAGAAGCCGTGAAGGACCGTGAATCTGTAGTATGTATCACTATGGCAACAGTGTCGTTAGAGAATCTGTGGGAAAATATGCAAGAGTCAGAGAGACTGAACGAGACTAGAGTTAAATTCCGTTGAACAGCTAACGAAGACACAAGTTGTTTTTGGCATCGTCTGTCCCAATGTAATTAGGCGTAATCAGCGCTTTTGCTTGCCGTACGCACTCAGCCGTTTTATTTTCCTCACGAGGCCTCTTCCCAGCCCCAAGTGGAGGCAGGCGCGATAGGGCAGACCATGTAGATAGGCAGTCAGCCATTTTTAGGGTAAATGTCGCGCGCAAAAAAGGCTCTAAAAGTTCTCCAGGGATGCACGATCATCCAACCAGGCCATAAAATGTCCGTGATGAGTGAGCGCCTGTGTTTAAACTAGAATCTTCTGAATATAACCTATCTTATTTATTCGTTTTTTTTTTTTTTTTTTTTTTTCGTGCTTCAGGTAAAAGTTGAGGGTCGAACTCAGTTCTTGTCAGCCGTTTGCATGAGTTGCCTCGAGGGCAGCGCCGGAGCTCCTGTTCGTTGTCGCTGTTGCACGAGACCCTGGGATGGGTCAAGTCTTGTTCTTGGCACCATGTATAGTTACGACATCTTTGCTGCGATGCCCTGTTGCACTGAACGCCTCAAGGTAAGTATTCAAATATTTTGCTCTGATCGAAAATAGCTTTATTGGAAGTCCTGCTGAACTCTTCCAGCGACATCTTCACGGCCTCCTTCTGCAGCAACAACGTCGAAGCAACGCTTAACCATTCTTTTACTTCCTTCTGTTTCAGTGCAACAGCTGCCAGCAACCCCTGATCTATCCGCATCAACGACTGAACTTCTACTCCGACTACAGCCGCGTGTTCGCCTGTCCTCATTGCAGGGCCGTTGATGCTCACTTCGTCAAACCGTTGTCCGTCTGCTTCACTCGCGAACAATTTCAGCTTTACAGTCAGTGGCCGTAACCACTAGAGAACCTGGTGCATCGCCTAAGCACTGCGGGAGACCCCCTTTCCTTGAATCCGCTGATGTCTCTGCTCCAGGCAATATTTTAGGTCTTTTATTTCTCTACCGCATATCTGAGTCTTGTTAGATTCTTACGGTTATTTTTTCTTTCGTTTTTCTTTTGGTCAATCGATTATTTTGAAAAAGTATGGTCATTTTTCTTTTTTTTTTCATTTTTTTTTTATCAAACGCGGGATGCACGCGAGAGATCGGAAGAGTCATTACGCAATCGTGTTGTTCTTGCGATTACACGTTTTTGGTATACGATGTACTTTTTTTTTTGGTGTAAACTTTTTGCGTAATTTTTGTCAAATTCGTAAAATCAAATATTACACTTGCGTTCGATCTCTCGCGGCGCGCACTCGGCAAGCACGAGTCTTAGTAAGACTAAGTTTTTTTTTTTTGTTGATCTAGGTTAATAAATAAACGTAAATCAGGGGAAGATGGCCTACTTAAATGCAGTTTTCATGATGATGATTATTATTATGACAATGAGAATTATGCTGGCGATCCTTGCGGGCATGTTTCCTGCCTTGTCGATTTGCGCCATTTCAGTGATTCCTTCTTTAAAAGGAGGCGATGCTTGGCTTTCGGTTTGAAAATCAAAAATGTTTTTTTTTTTTTAGGTAAATTTTAGTTTTATCCTTAGGTCTTTAGTAAATTATCGTTAGGCAATTTTAGTTACATACAAAGATTAGCTAGGCACTTTACTTTCCTTTTATTTTACGTTAGAAGCGCCGTCGGTAATGCAGGGTATCATCGCCCGTCGCGCAAGGATCGCATACAGTCTAGTTGAAAAAAAAAAGGAAGAAAAATATAGCACAGGCTCCCATCTCATCCAGTAGTCGAATTATGATTAAACAAAATCAACTTCACTTACATGTATAAACCAACTCTTATAAGGGAAAAAATGCTATTGTTTGTTACTTAGATAATCGATAACGTTGTTTTTTTACATTTTATTAGTTTATACGTTTAGGCGGCCATGTTGTTTTGTTTAAGGATTTGCAACTCATATGATGGGTTCGTGTTGAACAGTTGATTCAATGTGTCCTCTGCGATTATCCAAAGGATCCCATGTCGTCACGTGCATTCCTATATCCCGTCACGTGACTTCCTTTGACTCAGTCGTTAAAGAAAAATTCAATTTCAAGCTGAAAATACCTGGAGTGCAAATGCAACACAGACCTATTACGAAAGACTTGTCGGCTACATGCGTAATCGTTGCAACAGTAAAACCACAAGTAATAGGAAATTTGGGATCGAATTTTTGGAAAAACGCAGAGGACTGATAAAAGGATACCGGTGTAAATAGGAGCAGGGGAACCAAATTTATGGAGAAAAAAAAAAATGTTTGGCGATGCTGGTCGTTGCTGTCCACCTATAGCGGCCGTCCCAAGAACTAACCGCCCACCGTTCCCAAAATAATAGACGATTCTATATCCTCCTTTACGTTATTTCAATTATTAAACCTAATCCGTATTACAAGGAAGTTACGTAGGACATAGTATCGTAGATAGGCGGCACGTTTGAAATTCTGGTACGATCGTTGATAAATCCAAACAATTAAAATCAACGTTTTGAATGTTTATATTTTTTTGCAAAAACTCAAACCGTACTTTGATTTGTTAAGAGGAAAAAAAAAAAAAATGGAATCTGTTTTTCCTGAAATTTTGGTCCAGTGTTTAAGATCGCGAAGAGGATCCACTGCGGAATTTCACGTGCCGTGTAAAAGATTGTGACGCACTATGAGAAAGGTTTAAAAAAATGGTGGTGATAAGCGCGAGCACGGGAAAAAAATGTTGGATAGCCAAATGCGACGAGCCGAAGTATCTTCTATTTGATTTTATTTTAATTAGTTAATATTGTCGATCTCTGTTCGTTCGTTCGACTGTAAAACACATTTACGCATGCGCAACAGCACGTTTTATTAACGATGAATCGACTTTGATCGTCATTGTACATTGACTCGGTCGAACGTTTCTCAGAGTGCCAAATAAGATTTAGACGTGTCTCGTAATTTTACTTTTATGCATTTTTGTTCGGTCTTAAGTCACCATTTGTTTGCTTCTTTCCTTCCGGTCTGGTTATCCAAGATGTCGCAGCGATAGCGAATTAGGCTCGAGACGCTGTAAAACGATGATCCACACATGACACGCATGTGTAACTCCCTACCGTTTTCAATTTTTGACAAGTTGACCAGAAATCATTTAAAGATGGCGCAACACTCCAGCGCGATCGGAGCGTCCTTTGAGTTCCTATAAATGCGGCCGTAAATTTTTTCATGGTGAGACAAAGAAGTAAAGAGCTTAAAAAAAAACTACTATCTGTGAGCAAGAATGAAAATTGGCTTCGTTAAATGATGTAAGAGTCGAATGAGTGGCTCGTAGTCAATTTTTGTCGAGAACGTGAACGAGGGATTTTTCCATCGAGGCTTCCATGAGCTGCGTTCTGATTCCTTGTGTCACGTTGATTGGTTCCGATCAAGAGTTGTGTGTGAGAGAGAAAAAGAGCGAGCGAGAACGGAGAGTCGAAGCGAGAGAGAGAGAGAGAGAGAGAGAATGAGTTGAATGGAGAAATGGAATACGAGATGAAACTATATAATTGAAAACAGAGACGGACACGTGATCCGGAATGTTGCGCAAGAGGCGTGCGACGCCAGAAGTCTGATGCGATCTGTGAGCGTCTTTACTGCAAATAAATTAGTAGACTTTTTGTATGGATATCTAGATAATATAGTGTTAAGTAAGAAAGTAAAAATTAAGCGAGCGGTTTGTTGAGCGTACTAGAAATTTCGAGTGTGCGTGTGTGTGTTTTTGAGAAACGGAATGAGGTATGATAAACCGGCGAGAGAGAACGAGGTCATATAGAAATATGTGAGAGGAACAGAGAGAGAGAGAGAGAGAGAGGGGGGAAGGCGTAGAGAGTGAAAGTTTTTAGAACGAGAAAGAGAGGATTTGCTAGGAATATGCTTTTTATACTTTCTTAATATAAATTTAATATATAACGAAAGACTCTTAAGTGAAATACATTGATTGGTTTCACCATACATTTTTCACGATGCTTTGGACGCGGGGCTACTTCGATCTATGAAGTTTTTCTATGGCGAGAGAGGAGAGAAGCAAGGCGAGGATTTGGAAGCGAGGAAAAAGTCTATAAAAACGAAAAAACATAAGACGTAGATTGTAAGGCTCGAAGTAGCGTTTGATATCTGGTATATAATACGCTGTAAGATTGGGAGCACGGGTTTCATCTTCCATCCTGAATTGAAGATGGAGCGGAAGATACTCTGGGCTCCGTTTCTTTTTTCTAAGAGAATGATAAGGTTTGTATTTGAGAACATAGATACGATGTATTTGCTATATGTACTAAGATTTATCATAGTTAAGCTAACTTTTTTATTCCGGTAACTATACGATTTTATACTTTTGCTATACACGTGTCCGCGAGGAGGGCTAGCGCGGGTAGACTCGAGGATTTTGGGACTTTTTCGAGCATCGAAGATCCAATGACTAATTGATAAGGTAACGGTTTGTGATTCTACTAGAGAGATTGCCGAGGGTGTATAGGAGAGTAAGAAATAGAGAGGGCGAAGAGGGGGGGGGGGGACAGAGTGGAGGTGAAGCAAACACAGAGATAGAAGTAGACAGGATGACAGGGAGACAGAAAAGAAAGATAGACAGGCTGGCCAACCCTGTGATAGACAGAGAGAGCGATAGCCTGTGAATCTTCGATAGCCAAAGAACGCGAGAGACTTTTCTTCTAGGATCGAAGAGACTTCTCAATAGTGACGTATACTTTCTCCGTGGAGAAAGGGAAGATCCTAACTTTTCTACCTTTTGGAATTATCTCCCGACCCTTGGACCTTACCACCCCGTGTAGCCCCCCGCGCCCCGTCCGCGGGATTCTCGATGGAATGAAAATTTTGTATTGATGTTTTTAGAAGAGAGAGATTTATCGGTAAGGGTAAATCGCCGGCCGATATCGCGGATCGGTCTTGACGCGAGAGAAAGTGCATTGTGGGTATCGAGTAAAAGTAATGGCGGCAGCCTCAGGGACGTATTGTGTTTTAAAAAGTGTAACGGCGTTATGGTGCCAGTGTGGATGTACTAAGCCAAAGGAAATTTTGAAGATTGTCCTCGCGCGGCCTGAGTTCCTTAATAACGGTCGGCGAGATCGGTTTTATAAGATAATTTATAGCTCAGTTTTATGAATTTGATATTCGAGAAGCAATCGAGTCGCGTTTTTCCGAGGCGGAAACGGTTATGAGTGGTTGAACTATGAATAGAGTTTAGAGTAATGATTATAAAATAGAGGTTTGAATCATCGATGCTGTAAACAATATTATAGAAATTTAAGCGATTAAGGTTCTTCGTAGGCGGTCAAGATGCTTTCCACGCCTCGGTAAAGAGGACGCGCGATGCGGACGACGCCAACGATGACGCAATTACGTAACTATCATTCGAAGCGCGCGCAATACGAATCATCCAATCGTCATCAACGTGTCATCGCGCATTGACAATTAGCAAAAATTACAGGAGTTAAGCTCTCGTGCAATTTATATAGTCCATCAATTTTTCGCACATACGTATACAAGACACTTCACGCGCGAGAGTCTACTTCCGTTTTACGAACACGACGTAATCGCTAATCTTCTTGGTTTGTCGTTGCACTTCCGGTTGCACCGTTTTATAAGAGACGCTCGACGGTGGATCAAATCGACAGAGAATTCTACGACTTTTCTGTACCTTATCGATTCTCAGAATTCTCTAAGAATTATATTGGGAATTCCTACGCGTGTCGTATCGCCAATTTTCCAGACAATTGGAATTACGGAGAAAATGGAAAATCTCTTAAAGAATACCCCGCACAATGGTGCGGCTTTAACCTACAGATAAGAATGAAAGTTTATTCTATTCGACTTGCTTGTCTCGGCCTAATGAGACGTAGGAATTGATTGTGAGAATTAACGATTGCACTATTGGTATCAGTGCTTTCACCTTACTCAGTCGCGTCTCTTTGTATTCGGATTCGCAGGAAGTGACAGGTCAGGGGGGGTGGGGGGGGTGCAGGGCGATTTTGCGTGAACGAATAAAAAAGTGACTAACTTCAAGTCGATGGAAAGATATTGGTACCGAGTCGAATACTTGGTAAACGAGGACCGATTAATTAAGCTAATTATTATTATTATTATTGAGACATACGTTATGCGATTGGTATCGATTAGAAATCGAAGGGCGGTTTTTTTTTTTTTTTTTTTTTTTCGTACTAGGCTATCGTGTCATATTACATTTAAACTAAATAAATATCTGTACGAGTTCTAGAAGACATTTTTCCTAGGGACATTTAAATTTGTAATTGAAACGTAAATTAAAGGTCGATTGTTTGAACGAGAAGGGGATACATTATCAATGTGTAATCTAAAAAAATTAAGTAACGATAATACGTAGCAATTAAGGTTTTTCTGCTGTGGTAGACAACTAGGTATTTACAGACTTAATGATAAACGCGATGGGATAAAATATTATATTCATTAATCATCTCTCGAATAATCATAACTGATCCGTTCGAGTCGCGATCGCGTTGAAATAAATCGGGATGAATGAGTTTCTCAGAAAATGGCAAGATTGGCAGTCTTGAAAAAAAATTCTTAATTAAGAATTAAACATAGTCGTACTAGTATAAAGTGAAATACGACAGCACGACTAAATCGTCTATACGAGCCCAAAACGAGTAATCGACATGAATACGTAAGCGCGGGAAATTCAAATTAAACTCATCACTTTCCTGATATAACATAATCGCTGAATGTCCAAGTTTATTAGCGATATCGATTCTTTCTTTATAGTCATTCGTGTTACATTAATGATACATAATTATTGTATAATGACACAACATATTATACAAACTAACCGCCATGGATTATGCTTACATAAACGCGTTTACATATATCTTACCCCAATTTACACATGAGATACGTACAATTCGCCTTCGCTGTGTCAAACACGTGAATTAAGACACGAGACTCGAGAGTCTTTGAAAATCTTGTTGTCTGCGTTTCTTTTCCTAGTTTCCCATTTATCTCAATAGATTGCGTACGTGTCCAGCGAGGGTGTTGGTAACCACAAAAAAAATAAAATAAAATAAATAGTACATTAGAAAATGCGTGCTGTTAGGCGCTAGAGGAAGGTACGCGAAATGGTGATATTTTGTGATCATCCAGTGTAAGCTGAATCCACCTCACGAAGCATTAAGGGAAAAAAAAAAGAAAAAAAAAAGAGAGAAAAAAAAGAAAGTTTTTGGTTTTCACAATTTTTATAACGAATAGAATTAGCTCTCAGGGTTATGACGTCGCTGGTATACGACGAACTCAACTATGGCAAATCCATTTCGCAGTTTCAAAACTTGTTGGATGAAAGATCGATCATATAGGTAAAAATATTAGTTTTCACTCGAACCGTGAAAAATTGCAACCGTCGATCATCCTCGATGAATTTTCCATAGGCGAGTATTCGCGAAAAATACAAAAAACCAGATGCTGCATTCTTAGCTTTTTTTAAATATACAAATATATATACACATTTGTTTTCGTTGTGTAGTCAATGTTTTTTTTTTAATACATTATTCCCAGTTTAAGAATTTTCTTGCATTTTTTTTTTTATCTAGACCACAAAGTCCAAGTCTCATCCAGACCTTCCTCGTTATGTCAACGATGATTCATAATTGATTGCATCGTCACGATGTAATCCTTACGGTAGGATAGATTATAGTAAAAGCGAGTAAACAGAGTTTCGATAGATTACACAAGAACTATTCATACTATGCATACCCCAATACATATTATATATAAATATATATTACATATATATATAAATATACCGTGCGAGAAAAGTCACGTTACGATACTCGTTTACGTCTATTAAACAGCGATTATTTAAATACTATACGGTTATAAATAATAGCTTCATTGTGATCGTTACTCATGGATACCAGAGTCAATCCCCCTTTATAAAAAAAAAATAAGCTACAGAGACATCCCCCCACCCCCCACTAAGCAAAAAAATAAAATTTGAAAGATTCCTTTTTTTTTTTTTTCTTTGGCCAATTTTACACATACCTATAATAATGTCCCTATAGTCGTGCGCGCGCAATGATTACGCGTCATTAAGATCAACAAGATCGAGACGTTGCGTAATTAATGAATGCATGAGTGTCAGTGGCCGTTCTATATCTTTATTAGAATTTTTATAGCCAATGGCCAACATGATTTAAATATAGATCGAGACGCGTATCGATATTCGCATTTTAACGATGTGTCTGTAGCCACGTGATTCCTGTTTTCCAGTTCGATCATCGATCGGACGTAGAGAGATGAAACATAATAAACTACCTAAAAAACAAAGAAGCCTCTATCTATCGACAACACTTTATCAAGAGACGTACAAAAGGAATAATAAAGAAAAAGAAAAAGAGGAGTAAGAAGAAGCCGCATACTACTAACAGATATAAGGAACCAAAAAGATATAAAAATAAAATAGAATCGAAAGGATTAATAACGGCTATAAATAAAAGCCTTTTTCTCGCGAGCGCGCAGAGTAACGAGGATTACGTAAATGATCGTGGACGAAATTTTGGATTCTCGAGAGGATTTTTCCGTTCCTTTAAAACCCGTCTTTCTCGACCTATTTTCTTTTTCAAGAGAATTATCATCTTTTCGAGTGTCCAAAAGATCGAGCCTCGTCACGATGGTATCGAGGAGGATAATGATGGACGTGATGATGATGATGATGAATTCGAGTGATACAAAATGATGAATGGACGAGAAAAAAAAAATTAGATCGGAGCGATCGACGATCCTTTTATCCTCTGCGCAGAAAAATCCCGATTAAGTTTCACAGATTTAAGCCCCTCGAACATCCACCCGCTATTTCAACTCCAAGCACTAGAAATTATTACAATACTCCTGTAATTATGTACATTGCCCGTTGTTACTGGTTAGATGGAAGACAAATTTTATCAAGCGCGCTGCAAGGAGAGCGATTTTGTTTTCGCTGACGTGCAATGCGTTCTTGGCTCTCGATCATCGATTCGTAACAGATTGGAATGACGCTGTACGTACGCGAAGAAGAAGAAGAAGAAGAAGAAGAGAGAGAAAAAAGAAAGCACGACAAAACAATAGCGAACGTACCTATACTGCGGTGACGTCATTAATCAATTGATATTATTTTTTGGCATACAAGTCGCGAAGCAATCGGTGTGATAAGTCTTTGAATTGAAAAGATTCCATTAATGACCTCGTGATTCTAGGATGAATCAAGATACAAAAAAAAAAGTGGATTGTCTCTGAACAAAATGAAGAATATCTCGAACCATTTAAAAAAATATATATATAATATATGTAACGCAGATAAAAAAGAATTATGAACGAAAAAATTTAATTATCCAAATAAATGCTGTTTTTCCAAGAGCCAAGCACGCAATCACCGATGTCACAAATAGTACACAGACCGGCTGTCTTTCACACTCTATGGTTGAACAAGTCGAGTTACCAATTGAAAAATCATGAGACGTACATCCGTCAATGGGAGATTCAACAGGAATGAGTAAGAAAGATAACGCGGTAAGATAATAACGTGAAATCAACGGATGTCGCAATTAATAATAAATCTTGTGAAGAATGAAAATCAGTAAAGGAATTCCTGATAACTCGACCGAAATTGAAGATTGGATACGTTGGCCATGGTACAAATGTACATAGGAACATAATATTGTTATTACCTATATCACTGTCTCTCTGCTTCGGAAAAAGATAAGGAGAAAAGAGCGAAGTAATTGATAAACGAGATAACGCGGGTGAATAAAGGACAAAGTAGATTCGCGTAATTTCCTTGCTAACGCAGTAACGGAGATACGAAGAAAAAAAGAGAAAAATATGAAGCAAACGAGAAGGAGGATGGTGTATAGAAAGAAGTGGTGGATAACCGAGAAGATATCGCAGAGAAGGAACGGCGTAAGAGACACAATAGAGGGTCCATAGCATTCTGGAAGAAAAAAAAATAAAGATGAGAAAAATAAATTATAAGCCTTTTTACTGGCTCATCCATAATCCACGCTCTACTCAAAAATCGTGAATTAATACAAATTTTGAGTTTCAACGAGCTGTGGCCCATTTTCTCTTAGTTACACTGTCGACCATTAATTTTTTTTCGACGTAATACCCATATACATATATACACATACGTACTGTAAAAATCAATAATAACCGGATATACCGAACCCGAGAACGCATCCGTTTCAAATTAAAAAAAAACTACGACTAATCACTGCTGCGTTTATGCATATTATGCAGAGTGCAACGGAGGTAATTATAACGAGATGAAAATGACTATTGTAATCGGTAGTAAGTAGGGCTTCGCGTGTAATACAGTAAAACCCTTTGATTAAATGACGAAAACAAAAAAAAAATAGAAAAACGTAAATGACGTAACGAAAAGAATTTTCTTAGGATTTAACTAATGTCTGAATGGCGTATGGATGTGCTATCTCCTTTATACCTTACATACTTATTAACCAGCTAACTGATTAATCGCGTATCTGCTAACGATAATGAAATATAAATAATTAATAAACGACTAATAACGACGACAACATTAATCATCGTTTCATTGTCTCTTATTGGTATACATATAAATTGCACGGAGGAGAAGTGAACACACACGTACTCGCACATTGTACACGGACAGCAGAGTCACGTAACGTAAATAATAATAATAACGTTATTTGTAAAAATATGTAACTGATAGCGATAAACGTATTTTTTCAACAAAATACGTTATAGCAATATCCCGCCTGGGACTAACGACGTGTTTTCTTATTTTGTTGTCTCTTGTTTACGGGGGAAAAAGAAAATCCCAATATCGCTGTTGTGCTCGTGTAAGGAAAAAGCCACCGGATGTCCGGAAAAGCCGCGCATTACCAATGACGGCCGACAGTTTTTCTCTGCAAGAGAAAACCGACTTGCTGCTTTTGGGCCAAGTGAGAGATTTTCCCTTTTCGCATGTTGCGCGCTTATATGTACGTCGGGAGGATTTTCTGCGCGTAACAGGATGAAAGCTCTTGTCGGATGTTCACGTGTCTGTCGCGTTACTTTTACGGACAAAAATATTTGGTGTCTTCTTATGCCGGACTTTTTCTTGGTCGAATAAGACAACACGGCATGACGCGACACATTCGTTCACGCGTATCAGGGACGACGGGGCTTTGCAAAAGTTGAACAAAAATTTCGCGCAGTGCTCGAGGATCCAGGATCCAGGATTTGGAATCGTGGGAGTAAATGGGGGGGGGGGGGGGGGAGAAATGGTTAATTTCGCAGCGAGAGCGCTCGCTTGGTATTTGTGTTTTGTAATAATGAGGCTGGGGCGAGGGGATTACGATTAAAATCGGCGCCAAATTTCAGTAAGATTCCTAGAGTTTCGTGGTAAGATAGAGATTAAGGGCTAAGTTCGGGAAGTACGGATTAAGACGTAGATTTTAATTAAGAATGCGCGAATGCAAAATTAGGGCGAGCTAAATTAAGAATTTCGTATTGTATTTAGTAGAGGTAATCGGGGCATTTTAATTCGGCTGTGTGAAAAAAAATTAGACTCGGTAAGGTTTAAAATTAGAAGTATAATTTTTGTACCCTATTTTTTTAACGATTGGTGTCGATCACGAAAGTTCGTTGCACTAAATTGAAGTGGGATTAATGATGCGCGGCCGGGTGGGTTTGCCGGGTGGGTTATTCGAGGGGCGTAGAAATGCTAAATTATAAACTTCTAAAAATCAATCTGAGTAATAAGGGTAAAAATTGGAATATTCCATAAGGGCCGTTGTATCATTAGGGTGGGGGGGGGGGGGTGGGAGTGAAACATTATAGACTTCGGAAACGACGCGAGGCAAAGGAAAACGAAAAAAAAAAAAAAAAAAGAAAATGAAAAGAACTAAAAGTTGAAACAAGACAAAATTCCCAAAAAATGTCTCGGATCAAAAATGGGGTAATAAAAGAAAAATCGAAGCTCGCCTCGACTTAGCCCATAATGGAGAATACATCCGTTTCGACTTCCGTTCGCACGTTATTCGCGGTTCAATCGATAATTGCGCGCTTTGCAAAATCCCGAAGGATACGACGATTGCTAGAATTTGAAGCGAAAAAGAATTGGCGCAATCGGTAAAAATTTTCATTCAACTATTGAAAATGTATTTTCAAGCTGCTCGTAGGAATTTCGAGCGTCCGCGAAATCACGCTCTCGCGCATTTTTCAAAACGATACATGAGACATGAGATAATCCGACTATAATAATGTTCGCGTTATACCATTCGAATTTAAAAATTTGCAATGTTGTCGATATAATTAATCGTAATTAATCCACGGTAGTAGCACGTAAAAGTGCATAGGTTGTGCATACTTAGCGTTAAATAAACCTATTTAAACGTAGCTGTTAATCGATAAATGTTAAAGGAGAAACCGATCGGACGGCAGGCATGGAAGCGATCCAAAATAGTAACAAGTATTTTGCAATGCAAAGTAAATCATGCTGGTAGTGCGGACCAAACGGGACAACTGGCGGAACTGAGAGAAATGATGAGAAACGGAAGAGTAAGAGCGAGAGAGAGAGAGAGAGAGAGGGAAAATAGTCGAAGAGAATGAAAAGTGTTTAATAAAAGTGAAAAAAAAAAAAATTAAACAAATGCCGCTCCATCGGAAATCAAACGGTTCAAGTCGTTCGTAGTGATTAATTCCTAAGATTTAAATCAAGGCCTTGTCCGATTGGACATGTTCTTCCCTTGCAACTTTCATTCCATTTTTTTTTCAATACAAACTCGACGGTCGACTCGTCGACGTTTGAATGAATTTGCGCAATTTTATTAGTGATATATATATATATATATATATATATTTGAATTTTACTTTCGCTCTCGCAATTCGTATACGTAGAAAACAACAACCGTCTGTACCCGACCGTATTTTTGAAAATCGAACAAAATTTTTGGAAGATCAAGTTCAATTTGGCAAAGCCAAGGCTAGAGCGAACCATAATTGGCTACGTGGTATTCGAAAGCGATATGCTAACGTTTAAGGGATTATATCGAAAGACGAGGTTACGTTAAGGGAAGTAAAAGTCTTTTTGGATGCAATTTTTATATGGAATTTATAGGATCGCGAATAAAAGTGTCAAAATTCTGATAAATAAGCAGGGCGGTTTGCGTGGTCGCGCGCCTCTCTATGATAAACTTCACGATTCTGTCATTGGGTCGTTATTATTTATATATTTTTGCTAATTCATTAAACTGTACGTGAAACGACTAATTGGCTGACGCGTATTCTCTAAATATACTTTTTCATTCGATTCGTTATTACGCGAGACTATATTGAAGTTGTGAGAGCGCGCCGAGTCCGCGCGACGATCGGTTATTTTCTTATATGTCTTTGGTGAATGAAGTGTAAGCAGGCTGAATGCTGAGGAATCGATAATAAAACGTAGATCGACGATTGAATTCAATGAGCAAATAAAAATTGGCGATGAAAACGTAATATAAATGAAAATAATAATCAAGTAAATTGTGATAGCGTTTCCATGTCATACTGCCCTGCTCTGTGCTCTCGATGTCCCCTCGAAGTTTATCAAAGGACTGCGTACCCACCAGCACTTTAGGCACTCTCCAATTTCGTTAATTAAATAGAGACGCCTCCGAGCAAATCCAACAATAGAGATCAGATGAAAATTTTGTTGAAAAACTTTCAATTGCCAATTTATTGGCAATGGAGTCAAAGAGTGTCGGGTAGTTTCGTCAATGGTATTTAAAGCGATGACAGACAGTGCTAAGGGACAAGGAATAGTAGAATCGAAAAATAAAAGAGGGGGTTGATTGGGCTCTGTCCTTTGATAATATTGAGGAAATCGTGGAGGGTAGTAAAAGCGCTGTGCATTGGATGGTCGGACTTGCACGTGTTTAAAAAAAATGAAATACGATTCGAGTAAGGTTAAAGCTTTTTGGAAGAATTTACAAAGGTCTTAATATCAACAGCGGTTTGATATAGCGGTGTATGCTTTAATGAAAAAAGTAAGGTTAGGTCACGCATGCATAACCATTTATAAATTGACGCATCTCATAACCGTCAACCTTGTATTAATCGTAATTGCTCGTATTAACTGTACATTAATTAACGTGAAACATCCCTCTAGTTGTAGTGCGACGCATGCATTTGCGACCGGAGTCAAAATTCGCGTTTTACAAAAAAAAGGACAACGCGTGTCTCGGTACGGAAATTGATGACACATTGTGACGAGTAAAGAACTCGAGGACGCGTAACTCGAGACGCCAGGCAATTAATTAGCTGAGAAATTACGTTTGGTCGATAAAATTAATTAGTTGGATGATAAAAACAAGAAATGGTCGCAAATGCATTCTTGATTAACGTAGTGGCGCGTGTGTATGTCGTATGATTGTAGAATGCACGAATCTTAATAGTTACTTAATCCATCACTATTCCGATATTTACCCACTCTTAAAAAAATTTCAGACCACCCTACCGAATCTTTCTTTCATTTCTACGTTAACCACTGGCTTTTTTTAGTTTTCCTCGTTTTTCATTGACACAATACGAGAAACGTGATACAAGCGTCCAGGACATCACGCAGAATTGCGTACGTCCACGAAAAAACCACGAGGTCGATAAGACTGATTTGTTTTATTTTTATTTTTTTTTTTAAAGAAATTATATTCGTTCTTTGTTGCTTCGTCAACGAGATGACATAATTAGTCATCGAAATTCCTTAGTACCTAAAATCATGCTTCGAGTCACGAAAGGTGAGGATTTTTTTTCTTCTTTTTTCTTATGGCATTAGATACGTAAGATAATTTTCTAATTTTCTAATTATTATTACCATTATCGGGATAATTGAAGATTTGACCAAATTTTGTATTAATTCATTACAATGAATTTTGTTGACGAATGTTTCACGGATTCGAACGCACTTTTGTTCCCGCGCTTTTGTCTTCACGTCAGTCGCCAGTCTGCACGAGTGTTTCCGAATTCTAATAAGAGACAAGAGGCCGAGGATTTTACATTTTGATTAGCCTTTTTCTTCCTACGTTTCTTGAGCGCGCAAATAAGATGGCAAAGCACGTTCATAATCGCGGTACGATGAAACACGCTGATCCATTCAGTGACTAGACGATGGATTCATTGTTTAATTTAATTGGCAGACGTCTCGAGTACTTGGCAAACAAAGTGTTTCTTTGGTTATCCGAGTAAAGAGAGAAAAGTGCGGGGGCGGGAGGTTTGGACGGCATAGGACAAAACTTCTTTTCCATTTGCGTGGAAATGAAAAGCGTTCGAATTCGTTGAAACTGCCTCACGTTAATCTAAAGACAAGCACGATGAATAAATAATACATAGATTGGAATATCCAATCAATTGGACGATCCATCCCCTGTAGGATAATCGGAATAGACGACCTCTGAGATTTAATATGAAAAAAAAAGTCTATGAAAGATACGTATGAAAATAAAAGAACTAGTCTAGTCCGAAATTCAAAAATTATGAGAATTTTGTAAAATATAAAAATCATTTGTTTCTTATCTTCGGTATATATTTTTATGTAAAAAATGCTGCTTCCTTTTCTTCGCACTTTGATTCGGTTTAACGATAATCATTTCTATAAGAATTGCATAAGATTATTATTTGGGCCTCGTGGTTTGCGCTTCTACACGTTCACAGTAGAGACTTGGCTGACTTTCGATTCGAATTGGGACATTTTACTTAGTGAGTGACGATACACACTCTCGATTTGTTAGGGAGGCGTCGGGACGTCGATCGACGCCGACGCGAGGCGTAAAAGCCATGTTCGAGGATGAGAAGAAGAAAAATCCAGAGAACAAGCTGAACAAGAGCACAAAAAATGACGAAGATGAAAGATGAAAATGTATGACGTCATCGTTAACGAAAAGAGCATAAAGCATAACGGACGAAGGTGCGACAAGAGTGAAAAAGACAAAGAGCGTAAGACGATGACCGCATAAGGGAAGACAAGGAAGGACAATGCTTTCCAATATTGAATTGAATCGAATTGAATCGAATTGAATCGAATTGAATTGAATTGACCTAACTCAAGAGTGGTCCGCTAGTGGAATTGACATCCGAGGAGAACAAAGAAATAACGAGTAAGATGTTCCCAAACTGCGAGGCAGCTGTGTCCCTTAATACCTCCCCTATAAGAGTACAAATTTTGTAATAAATATTATATTGAACGATGAATAATATAATGAAAGAGAAAGAAAAGAAAACAAAGTGAAGAGTAATTAATTAAATGAGAAACAAATTACTAATTATTATTGAGAAAAAAAAAAAAAGTAATATGAGATGAAGATAATGTTTAACGATGTTTTCTCTGGTGTAGGAATTATTATGATAATTATATCAAATAATAAATTATTTATATTATACGAAACTACATAACATAAACATTACCTAACGGATAATAAAGTGCATACTTACATTGTACGAGAAATACGATATGTATAACTGCCATTAGCGCTTAAGGCGAAGCTATCTGTTTTTTCACGATCTTCACTCGATTAAGGAACGAGGCAAAGTAATTAACAAGAAATACACGATATAAGCGAGTAAATTAAATAAATAATCGATCATTAAAATTTAGAATATTCAAATCGCACGCATCCAATAAATCTCGAATCTAATCGTACTCGCGAGTTGCCATTCATTTCTCGTGTGTTTTCCAAAATCGACGTCATCATCGACTATACGTAAAAATTAAAAACAATAATTATTCATTAAAATCTGTCGTTCCTCTGTTACAATGAAATTTATCATTGGCAGATATGCTGGTCTTATGTGCAAAATGGTACATAGATACATACAAGACACGAATGATAAAGGATTCGAACGAAATATCTTTTTAAAAAATTTAAGGATATCACAAATCATCATGTATGCTTCGATGATCAGTATGTAGTTAGATTCGGTGTTAATGCATGTTTCCCATGTACGCTAAATCAATATCATAGAAATATCTCTCCTCTGACTGTATGTGTAAATATATACACACCGTAAAACACGCATCTACACATTACGTAAAGCATATGGTGCATACGTGTACGTATACCGTATAAAGGATCATTATGAGAAAAAAAAAAAAAAAAATTAGTCCAATGATGATTTTTCGTATCTCTTTATTGTAATAGCCGTACGATAGCTCGCCGTTTGAATAGACTGTATTTGGTACACATAATAGGGGTTAAGGTGCGTTCATACGGTTTTCTTCGTGAGTTGTGCTTCGGTCGATTTTTGAAAAAAAAAAAATAGAAATAAAAGTGAAAAATTGCGAATCTTCCAAAAAACATTTTTTTTGGAAAGATAATCCTCAAGTGTCTTGGTCGACGCGTGGAATTTTTTTACACGCGCGTAACAATTCGACTGAAGCACAATACGTGGTGACTCGGTGGATGCACGTAACATTACCACCTACTGCCGAATATAAGACGCGAGAAACATAAAAATCCCGAAAAAACGCAAAAATACAAGTTTTGAATAAATGCGATTTTTTGGGAATGAAACTTAGCGACCTCACAAAATGGACTAATTTTTCTACAGAAATTAAAGAGTCGAACGATTGCACCGTCTCAAACGTTTGTAATCGACTATCTACGGACTTGCATATATATACGCGTATTACATGTGTTTATTGCCCGCGTGATTTTTACCTCTTTTACCAGAAAAAAAAAATAATAAAAATAGGGGAAATAAAAGATGTTTAGGCAGTAACGAAGAATCGACGAAATGCTCAAAAACTCGTGGTTACAGCTGGGCGAATGGATTGCGAATAAAATTTGGAGATAACATTGATCAGGAGATTAAGGAGAATCCAGATAATTATTGAGATGATCTAAGACTCGTTTATCCGTAAGTGACAATTAAAAATATAATTAATGAACAAACGGCCCTTCCGACGCTCCATATTCGAATCTTCAAGAATTGCTTGATCGTTCGAGTATCCGGGTTGAGAATCGAGCGTCAGATGGACTGGACTTCAACTCAAAAAGTACGAGCGCTAAAGAGAATTATATTTTTGATAAAAATCTATTCAAAATTATAATACCAAAAAAAAAAAGAAAATAGATGACAGTCGTTACGCGACTAGGTAAAGGAGTCTGTACGATATAAAAAAAATGACAATTTTCTGGATTTTCCATTATCTCAATTCTCATCCAAGATCGTCAATTTTTTGCACAAATAAAAAAAAGGCCGATCGACGGACGATCCAAGGGACGAATAAGGGTGCGTCTCGCATATATCACTTACGCACCTTGGATTCTGCAAAAAAATATTCTCCATAATGAAAAGAGTGAAAAGACAAAGTGACGCCGTAGCGCGACGATAAAGAAGGAAAAAAAAACTGCTAATAATAATAATAATCTCATTGATCATCGATCGCGAGATTCTCAATATTATTTTTTTCCTCTTCCGACTGCAACGGGACAAGAATATAATGAAACCAACATACAATAGCGATACTATGGTGAACTATGCACGAAGTATGCGTAACATACATATGCTAATATTATTATTCTATCATAAGAGTATAAGAGTTGATATTTAATAATTTGTATTGTAATTGTATGTACTATATTTGTTTGGTTGGCTTGAGGGCGAGAGTCTAACTCGGGTTATTAGATACTACGCTGTACCTTTAGCTGGCGGGTTTAACATGGAGAGGGATAATAAAGTTTCTCAGTATCGATAAATCATCGATAATCAATAGTTGGATTCTCGGAAACGATGGTTCACGAGATCAGAAAAAACTAAGCCGAGAAATAATAACAGCTCAAAAAATAATATCCAGAAGCCCATAGCCTCTCAGGAGATTGAAAGATCACTGCAAGAATAAATCATGTACTTTATACCTCGATAACGAAGTCATGAGATCATTGAGTCAGGCCAAAGAATGGCACTCGAAAGGTTTCGGAGCGTCGTGCCTACTATAGGCGAAAACTACAAAACAATTCTCCCCGTAAAGATATATTAAAGAAATATATAGTTATAGAGCGACACGCGTTGGTATCGAAATGCTATTTTCCGTGCGTGAGCGCGAGTGAATCTCGCCGCGAAGGTAAAAAAAAGCAAATTTGAAAAAGAAAAAAAAAACGAAAAATTTGACAAACGCTGGGCGTTTGTAATAGGAAGAGAGTAGAAATCCGCATGTTGATTATTATTATTGATTGTTTCTACCGCCTTGGAGTTTCGATAAAAAAAATTGGCGAACGCGTAAAACGCGACTAAATAAAAAAAAAACAAACGCAAGGACACGGAAGAGATAATCATTTTGAATTTGAAAAAAAAAAAAAAAAACGCCATGGGATTTCTACCGCATGTAATTTATCAAACGGACAAATTTGATTTTCGTGGATGTAACGATCGGGGGATTTTTTATAAAATTGCCCATTGTGAACGTGACTTTAGGTATCGAAAGAATCCCACGTGGTGAGGTTCACGCGCTATCAACGTAATACGTATTGCGAATGGTTGTAGGTTTTTGAAGAAATTGGTTTTGCCCGCCAGCAAATTTGAGGGGAAGATAGACGCATGAGCATTGCATAGATGAGAGTCGAAAGTAACGAAGGATTATGGTTGAATGATATACGATATCAATTGATACGAATACTTACTTCTCTTACTTATCAGTGTACGCGTGACGAATTCTCGTGCGTCCGTTACGTCATCATTGGGATTACCCCGAACGACGGATCAATATGGAGGAGGATTCGTCATGCCTTTAAAGGACAAATTTATGTAATCTTCATACTACGTGCTATACGCAATAACAGTTTTTCAGGTTAATATATGGAAGAACTCACGAGAAAGCAAAAAGAAAAAAAAAAATCATACGCATTACTTCATTACAGATATAGGTTTAATCAATAACCGTAATTAAAAAGTAAACGATTATTATATAAACAGCGTGTGAGGATCGAGCTTTATACCGCTTTTATATGTTTAGTATGGATACCTACGTAAAAAGAATAAACCTATACAACTTACTATGTAATGACTATTCTCTCTCTATAATATAGGTATATGTATATTATATGTATTTAGATTGATATTCTACGTATAATATACATATGAATATATCTCATGCGATCACATAAACATAATATATATATATATAAATATTATAATGATATTATTATTAATTATGAATAATTATTAATTATTATTACGCTATGAAAAAAAAAAACACATGAGTATGATGATTTTAAGGAAAGTATAAATATTAAATAAACATTTTTTAATGCCAATATCCTAAAGATAATGGTGAAACGAAAAAAAGGCAAATATTATTGCGTTCTTTATTTCTTAAACCGTCATTGATCAGCCCCTAACGTCTCATCCCTTATCATATCTCGCCCATTCGTTAGAATCCCCGTATACCCATTTCGATTCCTTCCAATTTTTTTTTCTTCACGCTCGATTTACCATGACCGCGCACAATTTCCTCTTCGCAGCTTCCGCCGAGATTGTATTCCGGAAGAGATTTTGCGTTCGACCGATCAAGCTCCTTCGCTTCCGACTTCACTGCACCGATCCCCATTCTACTGGACCGAGAGATGCTGAGAACCGTAGAACAAGGATCGCATTAAATTCCGTTTGTCTCAAGAGCACGTGTAATTGGCTTTATCTCGATATGGTCCAAGAAGATGCTGAGCATAATCTCTATAGCGTATCCATGGGCTTAGCCACTAGAGTGCCGACTGTTTCAGTAGGTTCGGGTAATCTCGACAAAGCTCGGTGAGCTTTCTTTTCTTCCGTCTGAGCTCGAAACTTTCATTGTATATATATGTATATATATATATATATATATATATATATGTAAGAATTTCGCGTTGAACTTGCACAATTATCAAACGCCATGCGTACAGCGAGGAGTAAGGGTAAGACGGGAAGGGGGTAAGCTTATGGTTTCTCTTTAATGAGGTAACGAGTTGCCCTGCTTTTATTGTCCCGTGATATTTTCTCACGGTATCCGCCTAATCCATGCCGGAAGTCAAGAAGTAAGGATAGAAGAGAATGAGAGAAGGAGGAAAACGTGAAGAGAAATTTGAGGCAGTTTACGAGTACTTTTAAATTTACGATTCTAATGACTTTCATCGAGTCTCGCCACGGCTACGCACTTGTCCCAAGGGTTCTTTAGACCACCGTGCAATTATACTTCGTTTTAATATTATTCCTATGCTCGAGGGAATTTTATATATTTACGAAATATTTCCTACGTTCTATATGTAGCTATAGTCATATATACAGCATCCATACAAAGCCTCCAATTCCACATCGAATGACCTCAGACCTTACGGTAGTCACCCTCGCTCATCCCATGGGATCTTTGAGAAATCTTTTGAAAATTTTCAGCGACAATGGGGAGGCCTAAAGGTGGGTTTTTAACGACTCGCACGGTCACCTCGAGACAGCATCCTTGTCTGTTCGCTCATGGCGCAGCATGCGAAAACAGTAAGGGAGGTTAGGTGGTGCATAGTAAAGACTAAAGATGGCGCAGCCTTTGTTTCTCGACGGAAACCTCATGTCCGTCTGTATATATATATATACACACACACACACACTCATATATATATATATCCTGAGATTCTTCCAGTGATCCCAACGCCTCTTATCCAAGATCCCTTTTCTCCCGTGGGTCGCTCGTCGAAGCATCGTGCGAATAGCGAATAAGCAAATCGGCGCGACGCCTATAGCATTGGCGTCGCGACGCCGCATAACGTCACGTAACATTGCAACGGTCCTTTAGTTGAAACTTATTTATCTCCACCCCTAGAATGCAGTCTCGTTCATTACACGAATCTGTCCTCTTATCAACAGGGATGCTGGATGGATGGACCAGTTGCATCACCATGCATCTACACGTTGCACATAACGTCCAGAATAACGTTGTCGAAGTTGGTACCGTTTCTCCACGTACAAAGCAGACACCCTTCTTCGGTGTCATCTCTGAGTCTTTCAGGAGTCAGCGCAGCATCCCCACGGACCAGCAATTAATTTCACGCTGACTGTGGGCGGGCACCCAAGATTACTGTTCTTGAAATGTATGAGTTATTGCAGTGGCTTTAAACTTTTCAAGTATTCGCGACCGTAGTATTCGCAAGTATCTTGCACCGAAGCTCGTGAAAGAATGGAAGGGCCGGAGAATGGTGGACCTGAATGAGAGACTGACTCGAGAGATGGGAAGATCGAGAGATAGCAAGATACATATAAAATAAACTTGAGAGTGTAACGCACTTTATTCTCACTCAAGCTTATAGGAAAATGTGGATTAATGACACCGAGCTCGTGGCTTGATTAGAGCTTAATGGAGAAATCTAATTTCTCGGACCATTGCGTCGCGACTCTGCCCATTATTGACAAGCGTCTAGCGCGAAGCGAAACAAAAAGAGGAAAGGTTGGAGAAGTGAAAGAGAAACGAGAAAAGAGAAAATAAAAAAGGGAGTAAAGGCAATGGCGCAATGGCCGTGTCTAGTTTAGTTGCTTGACGGGGTGGCACGAGAATACCGTGGAGCACCGGGTGGATTATAAATTGACTACTTTGTGTCACGGTTATTGGAGAGCCAAATTGCAATCAACTCTCATTTATTTCCTGGCCAGGTATACTCTTTCTCTTTCTCACCGAGCTAGCAGCCGCTAGCTCCTTCTCTCTCTTACACTCTCTCTCAACTGCAGCTTTACTTCTTTTCATGAAATCAATGTCCTTCCTATACGCTGCTGACTTTTCATTTATTATACGTCCTATACGGTTTGGCCATTCTGTCAACGTTCTCTGTACCGGATATCTATTCCCGATATTTCCTTTATTGTTTTATTTAGCTGTTAGTCAAATATCAGCTTTTAGATTAACAGATTAGTCATACGTATAGATATAAGCAGTGCTCGTGCTCCGATACTCAATCAGTATGCTCCGTGCATGCGCATTCGAATGAGCATCGTCAATCACTTTCAATTCAGTTTCATCGATTCGATGGTGTATACTGCCCTTGAAATATATCCCCCCCTTCATTATTTAGTATCTGATACGGTTTATAGGGCGATTCCTCAAAGTAACGACATCAAGTATCAGGAGAATACGAAACACGGTATAGGAGTTAAAATTTAACAGGTCAATTCTTCCCAGGGTTATTGGCAATAATATCGGGCGGTTCCCAAAGGGACTAGTAAAACGGTTAGTCTCGAGTGTCAATGCGCGAATCAACCCACCATAATTCATTCCTTGCATACGAAGCACCGTGCAAAATAGAATCCAGGCTTTTTCTCATTATTACCACGTATTTCTCTTCCAGCACGTAGATCGACTCTAAGACACGTTCATGACTCGACGATTGACGATGATTGACGTGCCTACCTAACGGAACAGCCAAGGGTGGAACAGCCCTAAAAAAAGGTTCCCATCAGGAATAGAAGAGACACCTCACCCTCCGGCAGGGGGGTAAGGGTGGCGTTCGGACGGCCCTGAGGTCCATTGACAAATTTGCCACACAAAAAAAGCTGCTTGGTATGCATCCCTTGGCGCGTCCATCGTATATAGGTGGTTGGGTGAGCTCGCAGTCTGCGAGGGTATAGTCAGAGACGGAGGGTGTTGCCTCGTAAGGGATGCTGAAGCAGGGTGTTGCCTTGTATGCCTGCTTCGAATATTTACGTTGGAAACTTTTTAATGATGTGACTTCATTTTACCGTGATACGCCCGTTACGATACTTGAAGGTTCACAGTCGATTCTGTGACACGTCCTTATGCATGCTGAAATTACTGACGGGGAGAACATGAATCCATGTGAAGGTCTGCACATATGTATAAAGAGACATAGAGAGCATATGGGAAACGGTACAGTGGGGATGGTACGTATATAGTCAGGATATGTGAATTATAAATGATTCTGAGGATCATCGTCATCAACTTTTATTTTACCCCTCTACGTGTCATCGTCGTACCCCTAAAACTTGTATGCTGTGGTTTGAGACAAAGGAAAATTTTTTCACGTGTATATATTTTTTAAAATTACACCCGAGAATTTTATATTCCGCAATCGTTCTGTGGTAACGTTAGGTGCTTCGTGATGTGGTAACTTCTTCGGTTTAACAATATAAAAGGTCCTGGAGGGTCGTGGTCAGTTTGGGTATGTCAAAAGTTCCGTGGCATCTTTCCGTGTGATATCTATAGGCGAGAGGGACTGAATGTGAGATGGGTACGAAATAGAATTTGTTATAGGTGTTTTCATCGTCAGGCGGATCCGATAAACGCTACTTCAGGTCGCAACGTTTTTTGGCCGTATCGAATAGCAAACTGCGATACGCACATCCGCGAGAGATCGAAGCCACTCGTAAAAGTGGACGTCGTAAAGTGTTGTCCGGTAGGATATAGAGGGGTGAACTTATAGGGTGGCCGTTCATTCGCTTTAGAATATACATATGGAAGGTGAAGTGGGCTCCTTCATAAAATAAAATAGCTCAAAGTGTACATAAAATAAAAGGATCTAACTCATATTTACATGTTTCGGTAGGCACTGGCCGATCGTAAAAGCTCAGCAGGCTGGGGTCAGCAGGGCGAGATCAAATGGTGTACATTGAAATGAAGGGCGGCTTTTCGTGCGAAGACGAGGGGGCTTTCGTCTTTGATGTGAAAAAAAAAAGAGTGAAAGCGTTTTTGACGGAGATAGAAAAAAAGAGAGAGTGCGAGGAGAAAATAATGAAGGTGAAAGAGGGATGATAACTATAGATAGAAAGAAAAAGTCACGGAGACGAAAAATTAGCGACCGCAAAATCATCCCTGACGAATCCACCTGAAATCTCCTATTGCTTCTTTTCTTCCTTTCTTCTTTCATCCTCTTCTTTTTTTTTTCTTCTTGCACAATACGACACGAAATTACGTCCTCGTCATTAGGCACCTACAATGCAAGCAGTGGATCGCCCTCTTTCTTTATGGCACCGGGAAAGAATTATTGGTGTTAGAAAAGTTTCTTGATTAGAGCTAATCGATATCGTATGAATTGGTTTCAATTTTTTACGGGGTGCCCCGAAATGAGTCACCCCCACCTGACTGTCCCTATAGACCGCACATGAACCGCAGCAAGGGTTGAATTCACGTGGACCCCAAGAAGTGGTGGGCGTAGGTACAAGGTGAAAGGTGGACGTGTGAAATTGAGGGATGCCACTGGAATAAAAGATTCAGCAAGGCCCTCAGCATTGGGGTGAGGTATGACCTGGTTGCCAGATACCAAATTCTCAATACATTCCGCACGGATCATCAATGATTCAAATGTACATTGGAGTATGCCCCTTGCCATTCGATCGCTTGACCCCTTACCAATGGCTTGATCAATAATTAATAACCCCTCGAAAAGTACCGCGAATGGCAGCGCCATCTACGTGCTTAAAACTACACGTACTAAAATGTGAGTAAATTATTTTCAATGAGAAATCAATTTCAGAAATTAATCCTTGGCTGCAGGACATCCGCGTGACACTGCAAGAGGGTTGAAATTCGCACAAGGTATATACCTATAGCTACGACTCTCTTGAAATCGTCAGGGATAACGAGAGGGTGACACTGAGGGATGTCTCGAATGTGTTCCCGAGGAAGACTGTTCTCGAGTAGAGTAGAGGAAGCTGAAGGGGAAAAATTTCGAGTGATCTGAAAATTGAACACATTGTCCGAGTTTCAAGTGTCCAGCCCCACCCTGTGTCCATCTGGCCTTCAATCCGGTCTGACTACGACTCGATTGAAAATTAACTACCCTTTCAGGAATTTTATCAAAAAGTTACAGTCGTCACACCCCAAGCGTTTTTCATCATATAGATACACAAGCTCCAATCACAATTTTGAATTACTAATAAATGAGCAAGTAAACAAGCAAGGCTTTGCTCTGAGCTCCAGTGAGAACTTGCTGGATGCTGGTAGAATTAGGAAACCCGGGCTTCAGTGGTAGCTAACGTAACGCGTACAAATTCCTCGAGCACGTTTGCGGAACTCCTGGCGAGACATCCCATCGGGAAGTTGCCTGGCTCAGCATAGCAGCTAGATTTCAAGGGAACGAATGTCTCTGGTTACAGCATGGCGCGCATACATACGATGCATTACGTGAAAGCTCCGCGGCGTTAGTCGAGGGTGGTAATACGGCAGTAATGCTGGTAATGTCCTGCATATTACTACCTGAAAATTGCCAGAGGAGGGTGTTACGCGCATGCGCTCCGAGTCGAAGAAAAAGATTTTTCTCCTGCTGCCATAGAATTTTGCCATAGTCACATATTAAAATGAGGTATCACTATAGCGTGTGGTACTTTAGTAAGTTTCTGCGTAACGCGTAATAAATTGGCGACGGTATTAATTTCATTAGATCGGAGAGTAAAAAGAGCGTCTACGACGGTAATGGGGTATATATGACCTGGCCCTTTCTTAATAACGTTGCCTTTTTTGGGGTATAGTCAGCTCGAATAAATCATCGCCTAGTATAAAGCAAGCGTAAAGCCCAAGTCCTTGGCGTATAAAAAGTATTAAAAGTATTATTGCCTTCAGCCTCGTCCACAGTTGCCTTCTATAAGCGTTAAACTTTGATACTCGGGCAGTAACCGTAAAGAATGTATTCCGCGCATAGCGAAGATAGTTTTTTTTACTTGAGGCCATCTTGTTTGGTCCTCGTAAAGGGGGATGCAGAATTCCATCTGAAACTACTTGAGGACTGGGGTCCAAGGAGAATCGTATGACTGGCACCTAGAATTCCTCAAGGCTCTCATAAATTTATTGTTCTTCCCGGTGGAATCTTAAGTATTCTGTTACCAGGGTTGTAAAGCTAGTAAAAATATATTTTTTTTTTTTCAACCCTCACGCACCGTGATGATAATCATGGGGCTGCGTTGAATACAGCATAGAAAAAAAAAAAAACTTCTGTATATAGGATATTTATAAACGTACGACCGGAAGGGGTTAATGCTCCAGAGGAAGTTGGGAGGACTCTTTGTACCCGTTTCCAAAGTTTATCCAGGGTGGACGAAATAGTCTGTAATCTTGAGATGGAATGTTTTATCGCGCATAAAGTCATCGGAGGTCGTTCGAATGTTGAGTGCCTGAAAATAAATCGATGGGAGCCATGGTCCAGGGGTGAAGCTGTGGAGCTTCGGCTAACAATCATAGTTAACGACCGCTGAAGAGTTCTTTCAGCGGTCCAAGTACGTTGGGACTGAAGTGGTGCAGCCCTTAGAAGCCTACGGTGTTAGCACTGTTAACGCTGTTAGCACAGTCAATAAGTCCGTGATAAGTCATCACTGAAAGTGCGTGATGGTAGAACGAGAGAACGTCTCAGACAGTCGCGGTTCCTTTTACTCGACTCCACTTGGAATGCCACTCGCTTGCTAAGACATTTTGAATTGAGCCTACCCCATTACTGTGAACGTAGCTATCAATGCCATGCCAGCCATTACTGGTACCTATAGCGTAGCCCACATATAGCTATACTCCCATACAGTATATTCATAGGGAAAAAAAGCATGTTGAGCTACTTAATGGTACGTATATATTGACCGGTTATACTATGTATTGAAAATACTCAAATAAAGACACAGTGAATGGAACATCTGGGACGTTTCCTTTGAGTCGCAATATCTTTGGTACGATTGCCCAGACGTCCTTGTAATAATCCGAGCGACTCGAATGTGCATGGCAAACATAGCCTCTATAGGCAATATGGCGGTTGGTCCGATGTCCAGAATAGAACCGTAGGAGAGTTGAATAGTTGACACAGGACTCTGAGCTGTATTTATGGATGTAAACTAGCAGGATGAGTTTCGTGAGAAGAAGAAACTTTGGACATCGGATCATCCCTTACGGAGTAGCAAGTAGCCTTTGAGGAAGAAGCTCGTTTCTAGATGTGTAGCTGCTGAGACAAAGAGGCAAGGGTTGGTCGAGTAAGGGAAGCTGCTGGACGGATTAGTCTTTGCTCCGTTAGAGAAAGAGAGAGAAACTATTTTCTAGAAGCCTCGTATCTGGATGAGGTTTCTCAATTATGCAGTAAGAATGACCTAAGGGCACGTCGTAACTACCCAGGTCTGACCAGAGCAACCGTAACCAGAATGACCCCGACCAACCCCTACTTAGGAGGCCTATCGAGTTCTATTATTACCAGGACAATGCTTACCCGACACTGATTAATGGAGACGGCACAATTTACTTGTACTGTAGCTCGCATTAGAAAAGGACGCGAGGCGTCGTCACGCTAGGCCTGGTGTCCCTAAACGGTGCTGCATAAAACCTGTTGTATCTACAAGCGACTGTACATGTTTCAGGCGAAGACAACGAATTAATCATCATTAGGCAACCAGCGAGTGCTTAGGGGTGGGAGCTATACTCTCAAGTAGAAACGATGGGGTTAAAATGGGGCCGCTCTCGCTCGTCATTAATAACTCTTTCCCCCAACCGAAGAGGGAAGCTGCTGAATTAGTCGACTATACGTGTCGATAAGCTACTGACTCTTCCTCTCGATATTCTCCCGGGGTACAACAAAAATAGGGAGAAAAAGAAGCATTATGGTTCACGTTACGCTCCATTTTGTCTCGAGCTTAGTACCTTTCTTTTTCTTTTCTCGTTCATCTCCACCCTTTCCCTCCCATGACAATATGACGCGAGTCAATCTCGCGTCCCGTGCAAAGCACCTGACTATCGATCACAATGACTCTTTTACCCAGGAGACTTTTCGATTCGCTTTGGATCAATTTCTAGGAAGGGTGTTTCTGTTTTGCAACACGTTAACCCCTAAACCCAGAATCCCTTGTCCCGGTCCAAGGACATTTCAGGACTCTGGGAGAACAGGCTCCATAACGAAGGGGTTGAGCATTAAGACTGCTGCTCGTGGGGTTATTATAAATACCTCGAGGGCTCAACCGGACCCTTATTCATCCAGCAAGAGGTACTTTAGAAATGAAGTATGACTCCTCCAGTGCTCCCATTCGGAGGATGATGACAGCTCGACTTCCGGGATGGACTCGACGATCCTCATTCTCTCATCGTCGCTTCATCCGAGTCACCGTATTATTCCCGTGGGATGAAGGGGTATCAAAAAATCTTTAAGATTTCCAACGATCGATATCCACGTACCTACCCTTAAGAATGGGGTGCGCAAAGTTCAAGCTAGCGTAACGTAATGACCTGCTAATTAGTCGGATGACTAAAAAAAAAACTCTGACCCCTTTCACAGTGTCAACGTCAGCTTCTCTCAAGACTCCAAGCATGGGATAGCGAAAAGAGAAGGAGAGAGAGAGAGAGAGAGAGAGAGAGAGGGTGAGAGTCTCTCTTGGACGTCCACGAAGTTACTACACTTCGGCATTGAATTGTTCGCCTTAATATAAACGGCAGTAATGAAGTACCTCTTCCAGGGGTTGGCCCTGGAGACCTAACCACACTATTTGCGTCATTATTACCCCGTAGCTCGCGTCATTGTTTATATAATTAGAGCAGGTCCTCCTGGGATCAGATCCACGTCCCTTATCATACGAGGGAGCCACATGTCAAGGATATCCGACGTGTGGGTGACGTCTTATTTGCATGCGATTCGAGTATCTACTTATTCATGGACCTAGGGGAGGACGATGATCCACGCTCGCTTAGCCCTGCAATGGCCGACGTGGAATCATGAATTAGCGAATTCGTTCGCGTAATCGAAGAGAATAGGAGATAATAGAGTATAGTACGGAACCTGGTTATTAGGGGCAGGACAATAGGTAAAATTTGCTTCTGCCATCTTCGAGAACTTAATCTGGGAAAGATCATCCCCTGATCATGTACATGTGTGTGCGTGTGTGTGTATACAGCAGCCATTTATGGGTCTACATAGGTTGTATTGGGGGTGTAGAGATAGAAGAGGGTTTCTCCATTACTTGAAGGGGGGTGTAAGACTCGAGAAACTGTGATACAAGTGTATATTTATGGGGTCCCTAGTCAGCACTAGCCTGAAGACAAATCCCGAACTAATGTTATTAGACGTTCCGGAACCTAGCAGAGTAGAGCACCCTACCATTCTTGTGCAAATAGACAATGTACCCTCGAGATCTCGCGATAATATTCAGAAGACCTTCATAACCGTTCAAATCTGTGCGGGTAACGCTTGTACGAGTCCCGAAGCTGACCCCGGGACAGTTATGACTGTAAACAGAGTCAAGATGGGCCTAAGGCTATGTAGGTATATATATAGACATAATCATAGAGCGGCTATTGTGTAAGCAGAGGAGCGATCTGGTCCAAAGGCATAATTAGGACACGGATTAGCGAGATACTGTTGAGAGCTGATCTTATCAGAGATATTTACAAGGTCAAGATAACATCACCCGCATCGAGAAACGCGCTGATCCAGCCTGGAGTTAGCTTCCGGTTTGGCACTCGGGGCTTGGGCAATGAGTTCAGTCGCGAGTGGAACAATTAGGAGGATTTGAAGTCGCCATGAAGGAGAGAGTGATGTGTCAGGGGTGGAAACTGCTGGCCATTAGAATTCTAAGGGTGTTTTACTACCCCTCTCGAAAACTCCATTGGATTTAATCTCGTCAGCACCTTCGCGTACGGCAGCCATTGCCTTTCGATACCTTCTGTTTCCTGCAGGATGAAATGGCCTATTAAAGGATTGGGTCATCTTGCACGATTTGTCTTTCTTAGGATCCTTCGTTACCGCTGATCTGTCTTGTTGCGGGGGATGATCGGAGTGAGTGCGAGGGAGAGCGTAAATTGGGTGAGTAAGATGTGCCAGGAGGAAGGAAAAGGTAAAAAGGCCAAGCTCATTAGCTATCGGCTCATTAATCAGTGTTACAGGAGGTCATCCCAGGCATTCCAGGATGATCCAATTGTCTGGGCAGGAGCGCGTTGCATTGACACTCAGACAAGGGTCAACTAAACACCATTAGCGGTGGTGGATTTTAGCCAATCCCCTAACGAGACTAACGGCCAGCCGGATACGTACCAAACATGCACCCCCTGGAGCTGGACATTAGCGGACATAATCGGATTCCTGCTGGAGGACACGCTGTATACTGGGGACATTAATTTTTATGTCTTTCCGATATCCATTGGCCTGGGCTACTCAACTTTACTCCCTACTAACGGCGAGCAAGGTCTTTATTCTCTGAGCAGCCAAAGATCCCAGTGTAGGTTCAGTATGTACCGGGTGTATCAGAAAAAAAGATTCCAAAAATCGATAATGTGAAAATCTAAAAAAAATTTGTTTATTTCATAAATTGGTCGGTTTGCCTTGCATCGATTTTCGAAGATCAAACTCACAAAATTACCATGGCCTAAGTTGACGCGTTTGGAACTAAGGGATGTAAGAGTCCCGCACTGGGTGCTGGACTGAAATTGGTCGAAAAGTGGAAAGTTAGAGTAAAAAATGAAGTGGCACTCGTAAAGGATAAGCACCGCTAATAACAGTGCACATAACGCTAGCAGAGAAAAGGAAATCTGTAGAAGAGAAGAGGGTCATAAAGGTGGTATTAGATTACGTTAGCGGCTATCTTGTAAAAGGGCAGGTAATGGTCGTCTTAGGAGTCGCTAATATGTCGTAACTACGTCTCGAAGACTCGAGCCCAACTCCCATAATCATAACTGCAGTTGTCTCCAAGTTGAAGGTTCGAGTCGTAATGGCGGCTTCGTGGCAGACACTGTGTGGGATTTCCTGTATTTATTGGACTTGTTCATGCGTGGGTTAAGTTTCGCTATGCTCGGCCATTACGAATCTTTCGCATTCTCCCCTATATGGGATAAGACGAACGATCAAGTTTCCATTGTGCGATACAAGAATACGTCAAATATATTTAAAAAATTCGTAACGATAACAACGACTCTTATAATTTATTTGAGTCGACGAATTTCATTCGTTCTTCTCGGACTCAATCAGCTTCCTGAACAAATTGGTCCTCATTGAGCGTATCTAATTATTTCAATGAAGGTCCTAACGATTTCGCGTGCTCTACTACGTGATCGTTTAGCGTCTCTAATTCAACGGAAGCTCCGGGCATGGCGTGTCGAGAATATTGACCTTGTCGGATGAAGACCTAATCGAATCTTCATCGTCGCCATCTTTGGTAGTCAGCTCACCCCGAGAGAGCAGCAAATAGATCAGTGACGTTACGAAACGACAATTCAGTGAAACACAGTAGTTGCTGGCCAACCGTTGTTTGCCAGACAAATTTATCGCCACGCCGAGAGACGCGACACGCTGTTTATATTTCTACTGCTGGAGTCTCGCGCCGCCATTCCTGCCCCAAGCATAAATATTCCTGACGTTCCTTTCCCGGGGAAAAAATTAAAACGAATGAAAAATACTCTCGTTCGCACGAATTCCAATTCGCGGTGTAATTTCTTATGCTAATACGTAGACTTTGCTGTCTTCACTTCGGAACGACGACTGCGTTTCTAATGATCTACTATAAATCAGTACAAAAATTTAGAGGCTGATTCTCTTTCGCACAGTTGCCCAGCCCTCACTCCGTAACCACCCTATTCTTTACGGAGGATTTCCTTTCCTATTATCCCGGAAGGGAACGAAGAGCCGATTTCGTCAAATATGTTACTCGCGTTTCGGCTGCACCCTTTGCCACAGGCTAGAAAAGCCACGTGGGACCCGAATAAGCCTCAAGGCCTCAAGTGATCCTTCTAGAAGTTTCAGCGACTAAGAAAACACGTGCTCGATTATCGGGAACGTCGGACGATCAACCCTTAGGAATTGGCGGGAAAAGTTGAAATGAAATCGAGAATCGAATTTATATAGTGGAAAACTTTGCCATAGGATTTTTCTCTATTGTTTATATACGTTCCCTCCACTCGAGACGAGACAAGTAGAATATGTAAATATGGCGGTTTCCGTTGAGAGCATTTGCTTACGTCACTCCGAGCATTCCTGTTGAATCCTATGAAGTCCTTAGGAATCTGCTCACGTTGCCGTCCTTGAACCGCACCAGAGGAAACCCTGGACCCAGACTCCTCGCGATATTTCACGGTTATGTTTAATAATTCGTAGACATCCAGTCTAAGGGGGAGTTTTCAACCCTGTCTTATTTTTCTCCAGTAGCACTAGGACTACAACATTCACAGTTGAAGTCGCAACAAGCCAGGCGTGAGCCACTTCTAGTATGAAATGAACTACGTGCCCAAGTCCTGCCATCCGTCCAAGAGACACATCCAGCAACTAGATGTAATTTACTATTATTCTTCTTTTTCTTCTTCTTCTTCTTCTCTTTCCTTTATCTCTCATCTTTCGACTTCTTACAAAGCTACCAGCCAAGTCACGTGACAGCCGTCCCAAAGTCCACACGGTAACTTGACTCTAGTCAATTTTCAACTCGACAGAGATCAATCTAGGCTGCTTAGGTAGATCAGCATCCGCAACCCTGAATAAGTCCCAAATGATTTCGGATCATTTTACAGTGAAATGTCAGCACGAACCCTATCTGTACGGAGTAGACGTGACGCAACAGGATCCTCGCTTACTTCTATGAATATTAAGCGAGTCCTCGTAAACCCACCGATATTAAGGGATGAGAGAAGTCTAATTGTCGTCAGGATTTACAGGAGGATCTCACGCGTTGAATTGACACTCACCCTATCGATGCTTAGAACCATAAGGGTTGATTTTTTTTAAAACTCATTTCTGACACAGAATTCAAGGCTTTCATTTTTTATGCCATTGACAGTCTATAAGGGATTCGATATCACGATGGGGATGCGATTCTTGATGCCTCGTTGAATGGACAATTATTTTCAGTACGTATACCGCGAATATCTCTGTTTGCTCTCGAGGGGTTGAGATTGCGCAAGGATGACGTAATCTGTATTCATCGTGCGAATCGAGATCTGTAACTCTCCAGACGCATTAACTCACTCTCTCAGGAAGGTTCGAATGAAATTAGGCAAGAGGCGATCCGACATTGATGCACGAGTTACGTTATTAGTATTAAATAGTTATGCATCAAATTAGATTAGATCACGACAGTGTGATAAGCGATATAGAGGATTCCGTGTTGATCTTTATACAGAGTCGGGATGAAGAGACTCGTGTAATAAAGGATGCTGATTTTAAGGGTTGAACGGAAAGAGAATGAGGGTGGTAAGGGTAAAGAGAAACGAGGCTGTTTCGTATCGCCATATCGATTCGAATTGCTCTTTGTTATCCAGCCGGTAAATAAATCCTGTTCCCTTACATTTGGCTCTCTTACATTATTCAATAAGCGCGGATTCAATAAAACATTTTATGTTTGGAACATAACGAGAGCCTGCAAACAAAAATAAACGTTACTCTGAGCTATTTGCAGTTTAATTCTTTCTTTTGTCGATCGCTCGTCGCCTATACATACTCTCTCTCTCTCTCTCTCTCTCTCTTTGTATATATATATATTTTACAGACTGGTATACCTACCCTTTACCCATTGCTTTCGTGCTTTTCTTTCTCTTGCTACCCACTACTGCCATCCGTCCCGTTCCAGTGACTCTGGTATTATGCCACTTTTTATGAATAGTAACCGCGCCCGTTTTACCGTCGAAAGCGGAAACTTTTTACCGATCCTCGTACTTTGGCTGCTGTAAAAATTTCGTATTGTCCTTCAGTCCTTTTTAAAAAGGGACGTCGTCGGGGTGCTGCCCCCAAAGAGAGACGGTGGATCGGAAAAGGATTTCCTTCTCGGAAAAGTACACGGTTACTGTATGGGAGAAGAGATAGAAAAGAATAAAACGAGAAAATTCGAGTGAAACGTACAGAGAATGTAAAAAACGACGTGACTGGCGCAAAGTTCAACGTTAACGCGAACCTTCGAATTGCCCTTGGAGAGATCGGAGGCGCGCTTGGTGGATGAATAATTTTTCTTATTTTTCATTCGTTTCCCTTTTTAATTCAGGGAAGGAAAAAAATAACCCTTCGTTTAAAAGCTATTACGATCCACTCGTTAACTCGAGGACTGGGAGAGAGGATCTGAACCAGACAACTGAATGGACGTCTACGTTTTAAATACGAAAGTATTGTTGCATTTAAGGAATTTAATGACGCCCAGTTCCAACCCCCTGGAAATTCACGTTTCACAGTTACCGCCCTTCGACCTCACCTTTTTACCCCCTACTGTATACCTAACACTATATCAACTCCCTTCTTTTCCTGTCACGTCACCAGCAACGTATTCCAAATCAGTCAAGAGCAAACACAGGCTGCCACGTGTTCTGTCATTCTGTAGCCCCACCCCCCTCTCATCTTGTTAGCTTCGCTATTTCACGGGAATCAATTAAACTTGTAAATTGACTCACTGTCACGTTGAAACGTCTCTACGAATTTCTCGAAAAAGATTCGCCGACGTTCAGCCAACCTTTACCCAGTCACCAATAAGTGGTCTGCTACTTTAACGTTGATGGATACGTATAGTCATGCAGTCACGTATCTGAAACACGAGACATCGATCTCAAGGACACATAATGATAAATGATTTGGAGTAAGGCTAGAAGGCCGTCATTCTCAATGTACGTCCTATAGGACTTAGGTTGAGTAAAAGTACAATCGATGGGCTAAGGGGTCGAATTGATATTCGACCAGAGCAGCCAGCACCATGGGCATCGTCATCTAATGACTTTCCGTTGAAGAATCGTTGATGGCCAGTATAGAGAGAACTCGTACCCTTCAGCCTTTGAATGCCTCAGGGCCAAAGTTAACGCAACCCTCGTACTCGTGGGCTTGCGCCACATTGGACAATGGCTCCCCTAGTCATTATACTGGACATGGTTCCATCTAGCGGCTGCTAAATCTAATCCGACACTTGTAGGAAGGGTCGTGCGAAAAGGGTTAGAATGATTGCTAGTGGACAGAGGGGATTTATCCTTATTTGAATGAAATCCCAAATGGAGTCGCCAATAAGATTGGCCACATTGCCAGTTCGCTGAGTTTCGTCGCTCAGTGTTGAAATTGGAAGGACGAGAAAAGAAGGTGGGAATTTAAAAAATACATTGAGCAAAACCACGAATCCTTACTGGTGATTAGCTGGAATTTTACGAGGAAGTGTCCAGAGTCATAGGTCAACCAGGAAGGCTAAAGGATCCCGTGGGAAAGGGGTTTGACGGTCTATGAATTCGATACCAAAGTAACGGGAGATGAATTTATCCATGTGCAGTAGCACGTGACCCGTGAGAAGTAATCGGAGATGCGAAATTACGTTGTCGATGGTAAGAAGAGAGCGAGAGAGAGAGGGAGAGAGACGAAGCTCTTGATTAAAGATAATTCGGAGGAGTAATGAATAGCAAGTGGTGGTAATGATGGCGGTAGGGAGATACTCGAGAGTGTGTGTGTACGTGTGACAGCGTTTCAAGAGAAACAGGGAGGCCCTCGATTCTACAAACAAACAGGCATTTATTAATTATGAATAATTGAGGAGGACCCGTGGAGTCGGCGAACTCCTTGGCCACCCAGCATATCCCAGCAAGAGTTCAGCAATTTAGTGGTCCAGCAGTCCAGCATCCCAATATACAGTCCTTCGCTTAATCATTGTTTGGATAATGGTTCAGCCAAGCAAAAGGTACGGCTCCTACGCTACAATAATTTTACAGTAAACGTACAGATATATAGGTAGGCAATTCGAAAGTTGGTAGCCACTAGGTGGGTTGGCAAAAGTCATCGAGCCGTAACTGGAAAGTCTTTCTTTGGGAAAATATTGATCTTTATTATTCATCGTTTCGATACGGCGTAACCAGCCACCTTGACATTGACTAGTGACGCCTCTGAGAAAAGAGAAGGTATTTTGTACGTGTAGGTTCATACGTAGTGGACCACTGTGAAGATACAGGAGTCCCAGCAGCTTTTCCATTAACGAACTCGAAGCCGCGGAGGGAGTTTATAAATATTTTCTCGACCGAAGGGCAAACCAGCTCAGTGCAGAATGAGATGGTTGGTGCGTGTTGGTTTCGGGCGTTCTATGTACTCGAAAACCTTAAAACCTTATATCTCCCAATAAAAGCACGCAACATAATCCTCATTGGCGGAGTGGCCGTAAAGTACACGGTAATACGATGCCAGTATGTATACCCTTTGCCCTCTGGCTCGTGCTGCTGCGCTGTTGCTGTTCGTTGTGTCTCGATCCCTTAAATTTTGACCAATGCCCACTGATGGACATTTCCATTATACTCATTCCAAATCCCACCCCTGTGTAGGACCTACGCACCATTTCGAAATACCACTCGTATTTCATGATATGTCGAATTAACAATTCGATGGTATGGTATGGTATAACTTTCATCTGGAGTTGATTTTGTAGGTTCACGTTCTTGCCAGTTCATCCCCCTGAATGAGATGTATTTGTTAGGTGGTTGCTGTAACTACGTGGATAAATACGAGCGATGGGGAATAGACACGAACAAGAATATGAACCCGATGGATATGCTGATGGTAGTTGAGTTTTGTATTTTAAGGGAAACCCTTTGGACGAAATTGAGGCAATTAGATGATCTTCCTTCGAGGCCTGACTCATCGAGTTCTCAGGGTGCTCGTGGATTGCTCGGAAACTCGAGAGCATCCCTTGCTTATGGAATCCACCTAAATATCTCATCCCCTCGGGTACTGGACTGCCTGAAGTTCGTCGAGGGAAAATTAAAGAGGGTGGTGAGAATGTAAGTCAACTACGCAGCGTTTTCACTTAGCTGTGACCTTGGCTGGGTGGGGTGCGAAAATCCACAAGAGATTGTTTTTTTCTCGCTGATATTATGTTTCGGCAAACTTCACGTGGCTCGACTGAGTGCGGTTTTATTTTCGATATTAGCACTGGGGATGAGGGATCGATTTTTATTGACTGCGTTATGTTTTACGGGACGATGGGGTAGCAGAGGGGGTTGGACGTTCGTGGAAAATTACGGTAATATAATAAGCAAGGGCACATGCCAATTTAGGCTTAATTAGTCTACTTCGGCAAGGATTTTCGGCTGAAGGGGAAAGGGTTGTAGCCTTCGGGGCAACTTCGGATCGTTTATCCATCCACTTCAGATTGTTCGCATTGTTAGCGTGTAATGGGTTGCTGATGGGTTGGTCCTTCACGGATTTCTGGTTTTCGAGTTATGCCGTAGAAATATTCACGTAGGGCTAATGTACCGTGAGAGGGTTCGTCAGACTGTTAGGATTTACAGACTGGATCAGCGTAGCTTCTAAAGTTATGATTCATTCGTCCACGCGAATAAACTATTTCTACGATTCAATCGTAAACCGATTGAGCTCATCAATTTTCTAAAAAAAAAAAAAATTCTACACCAGCCTTTTTCTTCCTATTAAAAATACTAGCCCGAGCATGCTTATTCAAAGTCTCATATTACTTGATAAATTTTCATCTGCGAAACCATACAACTCCGGTTCACATATTACTCAGAGTAAGAAGATCCATGCTTAGAAGGTGTATAGAAACCTTAGAACCTTAACCTACATAATGTCCTGTTCAATAGAATATCATATGTACTTACGACATAAGTATCGTCCAGAAAAAATTTCACGTCAAATCTGCACCATAAAGGCAGATTACCAATAATCTAGCCCAACTTATAAATTCATCTTCTACCACAGCCTCCGATCTCAAGATCAATAACAATACTCTCAATCAATCATCTCGTTAAAGAATCCTAATACCTCCATAGTACAAACTGTCAAAAGCTGATTACAGTATATATAATATATTCACCATGAAAGAATACATGGAACTTTGTTGCCTTCCTTTTGACCAGCACAAAAGTCTCTATAGACCTTGAATCAGTATATTCACGTTACATCCATGTTAACATCACAACCATCGGACTACCGGATGGTCCATGAATAAAGGTAACTACGATATACGACTCACTCAGAAAGAGACTATACAAGTACATAAAGCATATCCCATTAGTTTGAGTTGGTTAAGGTTAACATAAAAGGTACACAAGGCAATAATGAAATAATCCATTCAGCTATAAAATCCCCTTTGACCCCTTCGATCTTCGTTCAGGTCACCATGGGTCACCAATGGGTCGTCTTATTTTATCCCGATAACCAATAGCGCCCGAAGGTAATCCATTCGTGCAAATCCACGCTGATTTTATCATAGCTAAAAAAAAACAAATTCCTATTACGTCAATGCCTGGTAAAATGTCGCCAGGAAGAATCTGAAAACCGGTACCAAAGCCATTTTTCAAGATACAAGAGGAACCATATACAGCTACCGATCTATTCGCTTAGACAGACCTACAGCTAGCACAGTCACCATTGACTCGGTTCAATCCTAAGGATGCCGCAGCTGAACAAAGAGCAACGTCACTCCACTCGATGGCTCCTTCGGTAACACGTTTATCTAAGTCTCTGACATAAGACGTTTTAAAGTACCACTTGAATACAGTCGTTCTCGCGGAAATGTCACTTACCTACCACCTCCGTGTGCTTTACGATTCCCCGTCGTTTTACACGGGGTGCAGGTATACGTAGTCAGGATTGTATTCGTTAACCGAACGACACGTGGATGGATCGTAGCCATAATGTAAATTGGTTTGTCAGAATAGAAGCCACTGCCTGCTTCTGTATTTTACCAGGGTGTTAAATAGATAATTTAATCTAAACTGTATATCTTCATTCTCCAAAGTAAGTAAGTTCGTCTCGTCTAACCAAGCCATAAAGTTAACAAAGATAAATACACGGTGTATTAAGCCGCACGCGTGAATCGCGATTGGTTACCGATTTCTGTGTAATAAAAGGATCGTAAATTAAAAGAGTAAGATAGGCGTTCGTGACTGTACAGGTCGTTTGAAAAATTAATAATGAGAATTACATTGTCTATATACATCTATAGAGTCATAGTGTTGGCACGGTCTCGATTCTGAAATATATTTCGTAGGTTTTATACACGAGTGTACCTTATATAACTTCACTAGCAAGGATCCGCCGTTCTTGTTAATTACTACTGCGTATTGAGATTAACGACATCTACTTGTATTTACGCGAGGATGGCTTTATTGGCATCGCACGCTACCAGTTAGGCGTATAGCGGAGTGCGGTCAAGGCTAATTGGTACAGACGGTCAGTTCAGTGACAGGTCTGATATACAGAGTCTATTCTGTAGGGCGGGATACCCTTTGGCGAAATTAAAAGAAACACTCGTCCGAAAGGAGCCGTAGACATCCAATTTCGAGACCCGGGACTTATCTTTAGGTAGAAAGATATTAGGGTTTCCCCTATACGTATCTATATATGTATATAGAGCTCAAGTAATTTCCAAGGGAAATCATTGAATTTTCCATGGTTTACAAAGATTCTTCCCGCAGCCTTTAGCGGCTACACCTTTGATCCCTTCGCCGGGATTTCTCATGAAGTAAGATAACGTTCGTCCGTATTTCGTATCTCGTGACAGAGAAGAAAAAGATTTCATAGACATTGAAGAATACTCAGGCTCGTAGACTGCCGTTTGCATATTTCGGGTGGTATAAGCGAGCCAGGTTTTATTTAGGCATAAAGTGCGGTCTCCAATTACCGAGAGAATAAAAACTAGAGGACTCGAGCCAAAGTGGGAATGAGAGGTGGGGATGAGGAAAAAAAATATAACAGGAATTCAAGGTCGAATCTAAGAGACTCACAGACTCCGCAAGTGGACTGAATCGAGAGTAACTGCTTGTACAAATGGAATGGACCATCCCCGTCTAAATCTGGTGTATTTATAAGACACGGGATAAATCGAATGACGCTACTGGTACATGGCCATTGTTCCATGGCCAATGAACACGTACGGTCTCCGTGTGATGCTGGGACTAAAATAAAGATCAGTTACGTGCTGAAGATTCTCACGAGGACTGTCCTAAGGTCCAGAATGGAAAATTAGATACTATCTACATCCTTTGACAACCTTAGCTATATATATATATATATATACATGACGAAGAAGCGAAGCTCCTATTGAATTTGCGTGCAGATCCTCTTAGTGCATTTATCGCGAATCCACTGGAAGAGACATCACTCGCGATTCGCAATGACGAAACAAAGTATTCCGTTATAAATTCACGAGAACTTTCGCAGCCGGTTGGTATAATCTCGTTTCGCGTTAAGCCGGAAAACTCAGCTCGTCGACAAAAACACTCTAAAAGCGAATTAAGATAAATCTGAGCTAGTTACTTCTAGTGATATATATATATATATATATAGTTACCGAGCACGAGGTACACCTGATGAATTCGTTTCGACCAATTTACACTTAGAATGAATCTCAGCGAATTTTCTGCGCTCCAAGTAATACCTATAGTTATTCTTTTCTCTTAACTAGACGCAGCACGACCAGAATACCTTTCTCCCTCAAAGATACAGCATCGAGATCCAACTAGACCTGAAATTTCGTTATCGTCCTGGGATCCATATGGCATTTCGCATTCGGTGGCTATTCGCTCTCTGCATTCGAATGGCTCTCGTTCATTCGGCAGTTGCAACGTTTCTTCGCCAATTATGCAGGCCGCGATATGCTCCACGTGTAATAAACTGTCCATGTTACATTACAGTAGAGAGTGTCCGGTATTCTGGAGTATTGTAACGGACTAAGGGACAGGATGTGGTCGACGTTAATGGCATGTGCTAGACTTGGGCCATAAATGCGACCAGCAACGTGGCATCGCCATGTTGGACGCTGCTGGACGTCCCCTCGACACCCCCCGCCACCCCTCGACGCCCCTTACTCTACCAGTAGCTGCGGCTTCCACAGATATTGCACGCATGCACGCAGGATCTAGCGAGTATGTGTCTCTATATATCGTCTGATACATTTGTACATACATATATAGATACCTCTGTAGGGGCTTCTATTTCGACTAGACTATACTAAGTTAGATAGTATTAGGAGTGTTAGATGGGGTTACGAAAGCTTAGATCTAACTGACCAGAAATTTATACCCACATCGACACGTATCGGAGCTTTGGTTGGATCTCGCGTTGCTGTTATGCGGTTAATCAGAGTAGAGTTGAGATATTAAAAAAATGTTTAAGCAGGACGGTAGATGTATACATATATAGTTTGATTAAATTTATTCGCATAGGAAACGCATTCAATGGGGTTTAAATGACGTTGATGTATAATCAGTTATAATCTTGCAAATGATGGACCAATCCGAGTGGGTGATTTTTTTGGGGATAATTATTAAGTTTATTCGGGTTGCGTCAGCGTCAGGTGAAATGCACTGTTGTCACAGTCTGATTCCGCGGATAAAAGGTAGCAGAGTCGAGACATGCCAAAAAAAGGATATCCGAGGGGGAACGAGAGAGAGAGAGAGAGATAGAGACTTCAGAGAGGAGTATTAAAATAGAGAGAGAGAGAGAGAGAAAGAACGTACGTAGCTACGACAAGTGGAATTATGCGAGCGAAACCAGTCTCGCAGGAAGCATGCCAAATTATTTACGTGGACGCAGTCATTATGGGTAATTATGGTCCGAAAATGCTGGAATTACGATGCTGAGTCCGCGAAGTAACGCTAACGCGTTCGTTAACCTACAACCTGGCGCTTTCGTACTTTCTCTCCTTTACAATAATATATGTATACCCATATATGTATATATCGTTCAACACGTATCCCGTACATGCTTAATGTGATCGTCGATCTCCGATCTCGGGCCACGTGTCTTTTTGGGTCTTGCTGGGACTCCTAATTAGCCGGTGGATGCACGTTTCGCCAATGCGAGTACTGAACTGACCATCAGAGTCAGGCCCATCGCTTCCGGGCCCATCGTCATCTATCATTCGTCCTTCGAAGGAATCGTGTCGGACAGGTTCCTCGCATAATGTGCATTCGCATAATGCATCCGATCATCTCGCACGGAGGATCCTGTAGTATAGATATAGTATATGCAGCCCCATCTCTTGCACGCACTGTGTATATACACTATGCGTGTATCTATAGATCTACATAAATGGGAACTCGAAAGAGAATGACTATCCAAGGAGTGAATATATCTTTTTGCTCACACTGACTATTCACAATATAGAGAATATCATTGGTCGGTTGTAATAAAGCGATTCTATTATGGGGGAATGTCTAGGCAATAAGCAGTAACGTGGCTCTACAGCCATTCCAAGGTACTTCGTATAGACTATACATAGTCCGTATAGGAATGCGTGCTGAGGATACATAACCCTTGTACGTGGCTTATACTATGTATCGAGATCGTGTATAAGTAAATAAATGGATATAGGCGTTATACAATAACGCAGTCGGGACGAAGGTACGTGTACTCGTTATTGGCTAGTATAACGGATACCAAGGAATGGGATATACAGAGTACTCGGTGAATCGAACAGTGATCACGAATCAGATTCTCCTTTTTCTTTATTCTCCCTACCCACGTGTCATCAACAGATTTCAAACGTTCGAGTTTACATCGAATGGAAATGACTGTTGCGGTTCTTGGGGTGATTCGACAATCTGTCTGATGTGTAAAGATTTTCTATGCTTTTCGTAGAATTCTACTTGGGGTCTAGAATTTAAAAAAAAGATAAAGAAAAGGATCAGTTGCCATGGCGAATCTTCTCTCGATTAAATATCAAGAATTGACCGTCTCGTGTGCTGCAAGTAAACGCGTGTAAGATATCGTTCGAGAGTCCCTGGAGATACTGAGAAGACAGCAATTGCTTACGACTTCGGGTTTGGATTCGGAGGAGAAGGACTTTCTGACATGAGAGGTAGGAGAGGAGGAAGAAAAAAAAAAAAAAAAAGAAAAGTGTAAGAGCATGGAACACCGATCGACCACTACTCCATATCGTGTTCGTCGTTCACGTTTCTCCTTCTTTCGGTTTCTCTCGTTCCTCCTACCTCAAGATGGAGGACAGGACCTTCCATTGGACAGGACGAAGCTGAGGTGGCGACTTTCAATCGCAATTCAATTCGAAGCATCCGCCCGGCGTAGCCGTTTGTCTCAAACGAGGATGCAATTCGTAATAACCAAGACGGATGTGCTTTTTCTTTGACTGAAATATCAGTCTCGTAATTTTGATCTTTTTTAGAAAATTCCAGGTATTGGATAATTTCTATTGATTTATTACTCCATGGATTTTATCTTGTTAGAAGAAGAGCGTGTTTGAGCTAGATATATAGATATATGTAGTATTCTGTATTTTTATCTAAAAAAATACAATGCACGAATAATTTCCATGGAAATACAGTTTTTTTTTCCTTTTCTCAATGTTTTTCCTCGGATCCGTACTATGTCTGATCGTACATGAATCGAAGATGAATTTACTGAATATATTGACTAGAGATTAATTAAATGATACGTCCTATCTCTGTTGTTTGGAATATACGTAATTTTGGTTCGTGTATTTTTCACATGTAAGATTTATTCTCGCTTGCCTCGACTCTTCTTCTTCTCCTCTTCCTCCAAAGGGACAAAGCAGACTGATATTTAAAACGTGTTATAAATAGACATGGCGACATTGAGCCGCTCAAGAGATTAATGATCAGGGCCCTGGTGAACAGCCTGGCCTAAATGTTATCCATGACTCCTCAGGCAGATCCACGACTTCCCGTGGCAAGTCGGTACGTAACCCCTTTTCGCCATCGAAATGAAATAAGATCAAGGCTGCCCGTAAAATTCCCCACGAAGTATCCTCGTATTTTTGTATGTTCGTAGCGAGACACTTGCTGAGAGATGAAATTGGCTTCTGCCCACGAGAGAATGATTTATTGATTTCGTTTCCGTTCGGCATTGATGATCTACACATTGACCTCTGGAGAACCCAGTGGGAATAATGGCGAACGCGCCGACTACTCGACCGAGCAAAGAGTCTGCCGGCTCTTCTTCAAGTATAAAAAAGGCACGCACAAGCAGAAAGAAAAATATTAAGAGAACCAAGTCCCACGCGAAAAACTTTTCAAGCTGAAGAGTCCGGGCTATTTGCGATCATGGACTGTACCGTCAGGAATGGCAAGAGAAGATTCGTCTTGGTGCTTGTTTTGTCTGCGGGAGGTTGGCTCTCGAAAGAGTCTTGCTAAAAGAGAAAGAAGGAGGCTCAGGAAGTATGGGTGCTTCAGTGAAGGCACTAGAGGGAGAAGTGTATTTGTAGTTGAAGTCAGAGCCGAAGTCAGTCTAAAATCGAGGTCACGGTTGCAGACTGGTTACGTAACGCGAATCGACCGCCATGGTGATATCGCGCTGCGCCATATACTCTATGGAGTATGGTCTGTTCTCGTGAAGTTGCACTTTGAGACAACCATAAAAAGAGTCTTTTTAGTGGATTCCGTAGCTTCTAGACACTTTGAAGGAACCCAGTGGAGAGGAATTGGAACATCTCGATTTCCGGTATAGGTCCACTTCCACTTGTGGGTAAGACGGGCTTTGGGATGGAGTTGAATGCTTTTTTTAATTTCATGTACAAATAACGTTATAATGTAAAATTTATTCTGTTTCCACTTTTTCCAAACGCATGAAATTTCATCGACTTTCATATTTCCTGTTCCAGGGATTGCATCACCGTGTCGAGTTCTGCAGTTGCAACTGCAGCTATTCCATACTCGATTCACCGTTGCATGGTGCATAGTTGAAACATCACACTGACACCCGGAGCATTTAAGATAATGCGAATTCCACTGTACGTTGAGGTGTTTAAAATATTCTAATTGAAATTTTATCTCGTCTCGGTTAGGAATTCCGTGTAGCCAGCACGATTTATACGCGCGAGAAAGCTGATTAAGATTCTGACTTCTATATCGTTAGATATTTTTATTTTTCATTGAACGAGTACGAATTTTTCAGTTTATCCTAGAAATCCCACCTTTACATATCTATACCTAGTATATGCTGTCTATATTGTAAAAAAGTATCTACAAGCCATTCGATGCTCGTGTTACTGTATACGTGGAATGTATCGCGAGCTTTGCTCTTCCCAATGAAAGTGCGAGGACTGAAGCTCGAACAAAGCCGCTTTTGACGAAGCTCCGTTCGGCACGTTCGAGGATTTCCTGGCCTCCTGCTGTTATCCAGAGGACGATTAAATCCCTGAAGGCCCTGACTGGAATTCCTCCTGAGGCCATCATCCAATCTCGCCTCGTAATCATTACCATTTGTATCCCCCCCTCTCACCATAGGTTCTTCCTCGCTTAAGGATATCCTGCTTTATACATTCGCGGCTCGAACGGCTATTCGAATGATTTAGCCTTGAAAAATGTGAATTTTTGTAATACAAAAGCACGAGACGAGAAAAAGTTTTTAATTCTCATGTAAAATCATCTTTAGTCCTTTTTTTTTATTCTTTTTATCTTCAATCAACATATTACTCTGTATAATTGTCCTAAATGGAAAACGACTCGTTCCATGAAAATGTGCACTTTCAATAAACATCACTGAGCTATGCAGTCGCGTGATGCACATGCAACTGCAGTTCTTGCTAATCGCTCTGAAATATTCCGGTTGTTCGAAAAAGGGAAAAGAACGAGTTCTCTGTACTAATATACGTTCCACCATTTTTACTCTTCAATGATTCCTTTTGTACGTCGGACTGATTTCTGGCGGGTTTCGAATTTCACGAGTATGCGCCGGAAATGAAGGAAGTTTGTAATAGCAGAGAAGCCAATGTCAATGTAAAGTACAAATGCGCATGCGCCGGTGCATTATACGAATACGATACTGTATACGTAACACGGTATACCCATAGTGGAGATTCGACAGTGATATTTAGTGATCGAACATTAATGATCCTTTATAGTCATTTGCACAGAGTAGCTGCTTGATTGGTTCGTGAGAATTCCGTCAAAATTTTAATGCACATTGACTATAGTAGCTATGCACTTTTGCATCTATAATAATAGCAAAGCTGGTGCGCTTAGGCATGCGTACCAGTGCGTAGGTACATGAACTGGTAATAATTTCAAACCGGGCAGCTCGTGTGTCAGATGCAATCAGCCTGGCGTGTATTTATATATATATTTTTTTATACATCTCATGCGTTACTAATTACCCCTGATTGCGATAAAGTATCAAGATACACGTATAAGAATGCTCGTGCCATTACCATGTTTCCCTCTCTCCATAAACCAAGAGCATTACAATATGGAGTACACGTGTTTACAGTTACGGGATAAATCTCACGTGATACCAAGGCCAAGTAGAAACACCATGGTATCGTGTATCCACGCAATAAAAAATTAGCAAATAAATTAAAAAAAAAATTCGTATTTCCAAACCATGATTATTTTTCTCGACGTTAGCCCAGATCGATTAATCTCATCTCTCGTCACTGCGAGTCTTTCAAATTTTCTCAGATCATTTTTACTTGTCTGTCCCCACGCAGCATCCCTTGGTACTTGGTGCTATTTCACTCGACACTTTGGGTCCAGAGATGCTTCGTTTCACAAGACAAGATTTGAATGACAGCATCGACACTCTCGTGGACCTTGAGATTTGTGCCTAGGGATGCTGCATGATCTCCGCTAAGGCACTGCGACTTTACGCTATACACGCGCTGCATGTGCATCCTTGCACTTAATGCACTTTCATGGATATGCAGGCAAGTAGATACAGATATACTCGTATATGCTTACGGTGCATGCACAGGTGCTCCGAGAAACTCAGAGCAAAGGCATTAAAGATACATGAAACGTACTTGGATGCTGTTGCGTCTTTCACGTTAATTACTTTAACTTGCAGGCGCAAAGTAAAAGAGCCTTAAGTTTTCGTTGGGTTACTTTGATTTACAAGGTGTGAGAATCCCGGCGCGTTTGTCCCGAGGCGTGGCCGTATATGGAATTCAGTGAGAGCGAGTGAGAGGGACTAAAGGGGAAGATCTTTCGAGGCGTTAAAAAGCGGAATAAAAAATAATGACAGGAAGTAAAGAAAGAAAGAAAACAATTAGAGGCTCGTATATACGTCAGCTCGATGTAATCCAGTACTGTGTGAGCAGTTTCATTATGTTTCTTCTTCTTTTTCTTTCTTTGTCATTCTCTCCCCTTTTCTTTTTTTATTAGAGACACAATATGTGCTGCGCCGAGTATTAAGCTCCGAAAGCACACAGATCGAACACGATCCTACGGTAGACAACGCCCAGAGCTTTGATGGGTCTGTTCGGTACCCGGGGGGTTGTGCTGGAGTTATAGGGGAGGTTGCACGGGGGGTGGGTAATGGGGGCTCCTATCAGCTCTGTACACTCCGAGGGCGGCAACCAGGACCGGAGCTGGCGATATTCTGATGAGTTACGCTGATAGTACCTGCATGCACCCTTGGATACCACTTTGAATATTGGATAGTTGTTGAACTTGCAATTTAGTACCGTCTTGAATGAATATTATGCCTGCCTGCCTGCCTGCCTGCCCACCGCGTCGACGAGCATTAGGGACTTAAGTTGCTACCGAACGAGTTTTGGCATCGAGTTCCATATAGATACAGAAGGGTATTGAAAATTCGATCAACCGGGCTTAAAGGGATTTCTATTGAGTAACGACATAGGTATTTTTAATTCAACGTGCAGTGGACTTGACTATTGCCACGTGGTTGAGGGTCTGTATTAAAATACGATTGGGAATTATCATCCAGTGACTTTTTTTTTGTTTGATACGTGACGTACATAAATTTGAACATAAAGGGATACGTAATTATTTATTATTTATACGGCACGCGTGTAATAAGCGCGAACATGAAGGACCAGTGTAAGTATACCCTTGCGCAATTATTTATGACTCGGATCGTAATGTGTACGTTGTCTTGACACCTGCGTGCAGACTGCCCACCCTGATGGTTATCGTATTTGTTCGTTTTATCGATTTCTCACATGGATTAATACACATCGTTCGATCAATTAATTTATCGATACCCTGCGATCAATCGATATATATATATATATATATATATATATATATATATATATATATAGGGTTGATCGGTTTAACCCTTTTGTCGATATTGAATGATTTTGTTATAACGTTATAATAAATAAAAATAAATTTACAATATGGTAGAACTGCTCTTTCATACGTATATTGGATTCCATCGTATCCCCGTTAACTACATCCCTTAAGTTTCAACCCCCCGTCGACCTGGCATTCAGCGTTTCTATGAAACGACGATTCCAGCAGGGTGCAAGAGGCCTTAGCAATGTTAATTGCACGCTAAGATTTAAGGACCACTAAATAAAGCTCTCCTGTGTGCGGTTACCGGGAGTAATGTGTGTAGCCACCCTAATGGTCAGTATACAGAGAAACCCAAGTTACTTTTGCGGCCTCTCGTGTCAACTTAATTCACCGTACGTTCTTTTCCCTCTCCTTTCATAGAAACTGCCCAAGTGAATTCTCTCCAGCTTCCACTGACATTATCCTCGTATTTCTATTCGCTTTAATTGCCAATAATCTTGGCAGCGACAAGCCTCTAGTTTTCCTATTACAACAACATTCAAGGTGGTGGTTGCATTTTATAGGATTACTATTGCAGGCCATACGATATATGCATTCTTGTCATACTGTTATTCATAGTCTCAGATTAGCTAATCTTACTGCTTCCCATATGTAAAACAGCAAACCAGTGAAAGGAGTCCCGATTAAATACTACGTTCAAATGAATCATTCGTATAAACGGTACTTGAAATAATTGACTGTGTGTGACGTAAGTGAATTCGTGTATTGCATTATTAAAAATTTAAGAATAAAATTTTCATAAATTATTTCACGCATTAATTAATAACAATAAATACGCCTTGATGAGTACACGGGGTAATTATTGTTTTTTGATTATCGAAGAAAAATACATTGATTGACTTCCTTATCAGATAAGAGAATAAACGTCATAAATGTCAACAAAGTCATTTATACGTAAAGCTGGAATAAAGGGAGGGAGAATTTTTCTCTATTCTCAAGTGCATCTTCTATTTCTACGTAGTAGGTGACATCGCTAAGATCAAATTCTAATTAATAGGTGCTTGATAAGACGGCGAGATAAAACGTAACCGGCCCGAATAAATCGGCCGGATGACGAACGCTCTATTCACTAGGTTATCTTTGTTGGACTTGTGAAGATAGTAGCGATTGCGTTTATCTGTGGCCATACTGTTGAAATGATTTCTAAACTCAACTTCTTTGCTCTCTGCATTCTGCTTCACCGCTCCACGTGCACACACGGTAAGTCTGATATATTTTAATAATTTTTTTTAATGGCTTCAATCGCATGCACAGCGAAGTTTGAGACTTTTAGTCACACTGCCAGAATACATATACAATAATGACAGTACGCATGCTCGTTCTTATCACGTAGATAACACGTGAAAGGAGGGAAGTCTGGATAATAATTTTCAAGTATATGTCAAATTGTACTCGTGTGCTGTTTCGAATTCATATACATTTTTTGTGTGTCTTATAGAATTCCAGGGAAGAATTCCAAAATTGAGTTTGAACAGTTACGCCGAATTTGGTCTGAATAGTCGAATAGTGAATGGTACAGAAGCGATACCGGGTCAGTTTCCACATCAGGTAAAACAATCATCATTTGCTGCGTGATGAATCCAAGCTTTATGATAATTTTGAAAAATAATTTTTAGGTGTCGTTGAGAAGGAGTTTTTCGAATAGACATTTTTGCGGTGGCAGCGTAATTTCGGAATCGTGGATAATAACAGCAGCCCACTGTCTCTACTTGTTGGTATCGAATCATCGATCAGTCAAAAAGATGAACAATGATCAATGTTGATTTTAATTATTTCAGAAACGAAGTGCCTATTCAAGCGTGGACCATACTAGTGGTGGGTGGAGAAATATGGCTAAACACTACAGCATCCACTGGACAAAGAAGCGGAGTGACTACTGTGATCATTCATCAGAATTTCGATATAGACACCCTGGAGAATGATCTTGCTCTCTTAAAGGTACATTCTTCATTCCAAGCAGCCTTTGTTCTCCCTAGACTCGAATGTTATACTTGCAGCTAGAAACACCTTTTGTCTTCAACACGACAGCCCTCGGGCCCAGGTCGTTGCAGACGAGTTCAGTGTCTCCTGGTACCCTGTGCCAGGTCTCAGGATGGGGCTATCCCGCCTACGTGAGTAGCTAATATCCCAGGAGGAATTATTTTGCGATTTGCAATCGATCATCAACTTGCTATTTGTTTTATCTAGAACATTACCGTAGTGAGTAACGAATTGTTGTACGTGAAACTGCCTGTACTGAATCAGACTCTTTGTCGGGAACTTTTGAAAAATTATACAGACGTCCCGGACGGGATGTTCTGTGCTGGATATTTGGAAGGTGGAAAAGACGCCTGTCAGGTAATTATTAAATTTTACTATTAAACAGATACGTAAGTTCTTGATTTATTTTTTATTTAATTTATTTATTATCTAGGGTGATTCTGGTGGCGGTATGATTTGCAATGATCTTTTGACTGGAATCGTGTCTGGTGGTATTGGATGTGCTTGGCCAAAGACTCCTGGTGTTTATACGGACGTAAAGTTCTACAGGACTTGGATTGTTGAGATAATGGAAAATTCGATGACAAATGACAGCAGCGATGCTGTAACAATTGCTATTACGTCAACGCCGAACATGACCATAGCCAGGCCAGGAAGTGGAGCGTCTGGTACAGTACCAACGATTTGGGCATTTTTCCTACTGCTCGGCACATTGATTATTCTGATAAATTTCACAGATGTAGATTGAAAATTAATTCATTTTGAAAAAATCGATTTTGACAATTTTCGCACATAGTTCGCTGATTCACTGTACGCTAAAATGATTTAGTGTAGAGCATCTTTTTTTTACACGAATGAAAAAAGACAATTGAAAGATGACCTTATAAGAATAATCAGTAGCGCAATTCGAGTAAACATTACACAAAAGGCAAATTTAATTCGCGCTAATGTTATACGCACTAATTTATTGCTAATCTATCATTTTAATCGAGAGATGCACCAATTCCACCCCTAACTATCTCACGCCTCGATGTCATCCAATTTACGCATATTGCGTATCATGTAAAAATACATTTGTAAATAAATCATAAAAAAGACATCCAGTCCAGAAACATAAATAGATAATCGCTTAATAACTTCTTTACTTAGTCATAACATCATCGTGTACTCATAGTGATTCATCCTTCTTGTATAATTTTGATTACTCAAGCAAGCCCCGGTTATCTCCAGTTTCCATAGTATAATACATTCGAGATACATAGAATTTCGTTCCCTAGTGGACATCAGTAACTAGGTCCATCCAGTGGATGCTGGAATCTCCATATATAAAGCAACAGCGATACCTTCAGGCGAATATAGCAAATAAAGATATCCGCCCCTCCTGCTCGTGTGCCATTCCTAATTGAGCAGGACAGCAAAGTTCATAAAGATCGTCCCCACTGATATTTTCGTGACGTGGCTACAAATTACGTTGGGCATCCAGTTAGAATTTACGAGTGTGCAGATATTTCCTTGCCAGGGTAAAAACGAATTGCGACTCCATATAGCGAATCTCGTGATACAGTCGAGAAAGGGAATGGACGAGGAGAGAAGGGGGACACGAGTCCCAGGAGAAACAACCTTGGAAAATATGTATAATGTATAACGCATCAAGTTGTGAAATTGGTAACGTGGTACGAAACACTTAATTTTCTCATTTGAGTGTACACAATCGATCTGTTTGTTATTAGGGTACAGTCACTTAATAGGAAACACGTCTGAGTTAGGTATGCATTTAGCTACTAGGCCCCGTATAGAAGGACACACCTTCGGTGGCTACGACTATAGGTTCTTGTGCAAGCAATTCGGCACCCACTGCCAACAAGTTACAAGTTACACATAAAGGTCCATACACACGGTTAACACATCGTGGTTTCGCAGCCTCTTGATATATTGGTACTGCTAAATAATACATACCCTCCCCTCCAGTCTTCCCCTCTTCGCGTTGGTACTTCTACATGCTGGATGCTCAACAAGGCGAAACACTCGCTGCCAGGGTTGGATAGGGGTTGTTGTTATGTTGCATGATTAATCTGTCTTTTGAAAGCATCTGAGAAGAGTGAATAAAGCTGGTTCAATGTGAGTTGGGATTGATTAGATACATTTTTATGGCAAATGTTGGAAATTGACTGATGCTGAATTTTTGGTACAGCGCTGATGCGGATGCTGGGCGATAACGCGAAGAGTGTCGGCGGTTGGATGGCACGCTGGATTCATTAATATTCGCATGCCTCCCCGGGGGATAGGTGGGGCGTGGTTGTTATGGTGTTGGTTCGTTGAGTATAGGACTTTAAGAGGGGCGGCGAGGGGGAGGAGGGGGGGGGGAGGAACCGATGCTGTATGGAAAGGAAAGTAGGGAGAATATAATATCGCTTTGATCTGTAAGAAGTCGCGTAAAAAGTTTGTACTTAATGCTAAGGGGGATGGATGATGCGTCGAGGAAACTTTTCTTATCTTTTCCTTCATCCCTTATTTTTGTCGTGCCACTTTGTCTGACATGCGTAAATATACACGTCATAAATATAGAGAGAGGCAATGGATCGGGCAATGAGAAAAAAATGTTACGATGCAATGCGATGAATCCGTAGAACGCAGATAACGAGGTAATAAAAGGGTTAGGATTGCGTAATACACGTAGAACGAAATTGTAGACCAGTAGCGAACGAGAGGATTTCCTGGTTATGAAAACCACAATTTCCTAGGATCGTCTTCCGGTAGCGAAAGTTAATCCGCGAAACCCAAGTGATGCTCCAGTAGGCTTTTAGGGATATCCGCATAACCTCATCGATACATAATCAGGGCTTCCTCCCCGCCCCTAGCCCCGCTCCGCCCTTGGGACCCCGAATTAATCAACTTAATCCAAGGTTGCCTTGGGTATATTGCCAAAGCATAGGAGAAACGTGGTCCCTCGACTGTCAACGCTCCATTCACGACCTTTTTAATTCGGGGATTGAATAAAAATTCATTAGAGGTTAAAGCTGATCCACACGGAAACTCGAGTGGGCTTTTCGAGGTTTTAAATAAATTAAAAGTTTACCTTTTCATCGTGAAACCACCGGCGCACCGTCGAATAAGACGCAGACGGAATGGGGAATCGCGCGTAAGGAAGTTTGGCAAACAAGTATGCTGCTCTGCTCAGCTCTGCTCTGCTCTGCTCTGCTCTGCTCCAAGAGGGAGTCTCAATGATCGGGAGACTAAATTGCTTCGAACTTATTAAGTTTCAGCTAATTATTTATCGAACCAAATCGAAAGGCGGCTGGGTTCCCTGCGCTAGAGGGTAGCTCTATAGAATTTTCCCCCGTCTGTGAAAACCAGCCTTTATACTGTCTATACCACGTGTGTACACAGCTACTCCCTCATTGGCCTACGTTTTCCAGTCTCTGTGCTCATTATCCTGTTTGAATTCGCAGTCCCTTTGCTCCTCGGAGAGAAAACTGCAGCAGGGATGGATCGTCCGTGAGTTTCCGTAGTTTTACACTAAATTCATGAAGTAGCCAGGTGGGTGGGAGGGAGATGGAAAATTGAGAGTTGGATTAATCCAGTATTTACGGCAGCACCAAAAACTCCATAAAGTATCTTTAAACGCGTCCCGTGTAAATCGCACGTATCTCCGAGCCCCCGAATCTAAAGGGTTAGCGATAGCCAGCGGCTGGACGGCCCCATTAGGCCATTAAGCGTTCACCGAATAAGGGTTGCGTTTTATATTCGCAGCCCGAGAGTCGCTATCCTGGCCAACGCCATTGCGCAGCCCTCATTACCATAAACGTAACTCAGTCGTCGCTTCGTCCACGCTTCTCTCTCTCTCTCTCTCACTCCCACTCGTAACCCTCACCAGCCCTCGTCCCTTACTAGCTACAAAATTTTGGACCACCGCCAAACTGTACCAAGAATTTCGCAGAAGGACCTCTGCGAGAATGCGCATTCTTACGTAATACCGTTCCGTTATGTTGATTTCAATGTTTACGTTATCGTCTTTACCTTTCTCCTCCGCCCCGCAGGTTTCCTTGGGAATTCATCGTTATATACCTATATACACTTTCAGGATGTTTTCCAGCCAAGGACCAGGATATACGTGGCAAAGAAATCGTATGCAGGTGATTTAACGTCACTTGTTTTTATTCGTAGGCAAAAACTAAAAAAGAATTGCGAAAATATATTACGACTCGAGGTCACATGACTTCGTAAGAGAAATCTGCGCGAATACCATTAAGGGCTATTAATGTCTTTCTTCTGAGCTTCTATACGATCCTACAAGCTCGGAACTTTCCGGTCACATCCCAGCAGTGTATCATCGAGCGACTCGAACAGCCATTAAAACGGAGCTCAGCCATTAAGTTCAGGAGTTCCATTCTCCGACTCGTCCTACTCGTCCTTCTCGTCCTTCTCGTCCTACTCCCTGCAGAGCCTACTGTGCCAGTGTAGTCGGCCTAGTGGGATTCCCGTAGTGTTGCGCCGCCACCCTTGAAAACCAACCCACTCTCTTCCTATGGGCTTTAAATACGCTATAAAACGATCACATAACCGGTCCATTCAGGGGTCCTATCTCTTGGAGTGTCCACTGCGGTTAATTGCCTGATTTAAGCGTCCAGCGAAGCGCGCAGCTGGAAAACACGGATCTACGGTAAAACTTGCTTCCTTAAAAGGCATAGTAATAGCAGCAAGTAGTGGTAGCAGTAATAACGAGCGTTGGTACTAAAAGTACCTTTTACATTCCCTGACAATCACGTGCGAGTATCTCGCATTGTTTGGTTCGACAAAAACCACACTGGCTCCGTATTAATAATTTGACTTCGATAGCCGAAAGGGACTATTTAATTATTCCGTAGGTGCGGTCATTCGACGACGGTTGCCATTAAGCTCTAACAATAAAACGACGCTTCTTGTTACAACCCCCACACCACGTGTTAACCATAAAATTCTGACTATCCACTCTCCTCGCTGGCCCATATAAAGTCAGCCAAAGAGCCTAGCCAAACGTATAACCCTTGTGGATGAAATCGCTAGTGAAAATTAATGGCTTGGGGCCAACCTACATGATTCTCACTTCGATATTAAATTTCGCATGTATGAAACGTATTAAATCAGCTGTCGCTTACGGCCATGTGAGAATGACATTTTGGTATATGAAAGTGAAAAAAAAAAAAAATAGTAACACATATCGACAGTCGAGAATTGCCTCGGTGATACCCTGTATGTTTTTCGCCTTTTTTCAGACGCAACTCGCAAAGCACCAATAAATTGGGTGATTAGAGGAAAAATTAAAATTGACAGCGATTATCATTAATTTCTGGATTATCGAGGCTGTTTTTTTATCTCCGACTAGATAGCAGGGTTGAGGTCGATTTCATCAAGGGTAGCTATATGCCAGGGGGTGTCTCTCCCGTAAATGACCGTTAGCCCAAGGTGCAGGATCAGCTGGCACGTGTGTCCACCACACCAATACCCACTCACCAAATGTGGTACGTGTTTTTAATGTCACTATATTTACGAGGGCCATTAAAATCCAGGCCAATCGAGACCGTCGCTCTGATTGGCCTCGACAAGGGATCCTCGTTGCGCTTTCGCTCGGGGAAAACCGGATTTCGCATCAACGACGATTAACGAAAGTTATGAAGCTTAAATCCACTCTGCAGGATCCAACGAACGAGAATGAAATTTACATCCGGCAGAGACACTACGAAAGATTTCATTGACTTTTCGATTACGTGATTCTGGCTTGATGATAATTCGAAATATATTTGCCTTACTGGCGAATCACTGATAAGAAATTTCTATGATAAGAATTCACCTTGAGTCGAGTGACTTGCAATATCCCCAGTTGACTCACCCTGCGTCCTTAAGATTTTCCTTCCTCTCATTCGATTCATCTTCCTCTTGCACTTTCCCTACCTCATTCTCGTCCCACGTGGCACCACGTCGTCTTGCAAGTCGAGTGCCTTACGTAAATACGGCTGACATCTAAATTTTACGTAATTAGTCGAGACGGTTCCCCGAGAGTCTTTGATCGCAGCGTTATAAATGAATAACTGTGTAAACGGGCGTCTTGTCTTTAGCATTTAATTCAATTAGCATCTTATCCAAACTGGTCCAGAGTCTAAGGATGTCTCGCTCATTTTTCGTCTACGAAGCGTATCGTATCGATTTTTTCTTCGTGAACTACAAGGATGATTCGGATTATATAAGATAGGATAAATATACATAAACGTTACCACTGATTATACAGGATCAAAAAGCACCAAGAATTCGGATTTCAAGGTAATGTTATCCAGTAGAGAAATTTGTCATTAAACTTTTACCTCTGCATTACAATCTGTCAACTGGCCAGAGTACTAAAATGCGACACTTTCATGTCGCAAAAGTTTGCTTCACCTCGTGCCAAGTGGGTCCGCGTAATCACGTTTTCAAATATACCCTTTGCTTTCGCTACGTCCCCCCCTTTGGCAACGTTTCTGACTTTTCCTCAGCAAATGAGCAGCCTGCCAGCCATGAAGTCAGGCAGTCAAGTAGTCAAGCAGCCATATAGGCAGAGAGCAGGCATAGTATATATACATATATTATACAGGGTGGCAGGCATATCCCACTTCTGATTCCTCTTCTGAGTGGTCCACGTGAATGAGGATCGTATTGAAAATAGCTGGCTTTCATGGTCGGAGATGAAAGAAACGCATTTAGACACGTCTCGGTGGCATTTTTCATTTTCTCTTTAGGTCGGAAGCCATGGTAAAGGCTCACCTAGCGTCGGTCGGCTAATTAATGAAATGTAAACCTAACTTAACTTTCCTGCCGTGTTAATTCGCTGGCTCGTGATGGTTTCTGTTTATTGGCAAGTGAAAAAGTTACGAAATCTCCTTGTACCAATATGTATATACAATCCAATGGTTTATTTGTATTTATTTACGGTCGCTCCAGTCGCGTTTTATCAACTGCCTAATTGACAGTTGACTATTGACATAATTCAGTCCACCTTGTCGATATCAAATATTTTTTCAGAGATCGCAAAATACTGAGCACTTTTTCAGATTAAATATTAACACAGATTTCTCGTCTCTTCGTACAATATTCATTTGTTAATTAGAAGTTAAATTTGTGAAATATCCATTTAAAAAATGTCTATCAAATACGATCTGCGATCGAATAAAAATTATCGTGATGCACAGTGCTTTCTTCGTACCGGGTGGTAAGTATCATTGGCATCGTTATCAATTGTTATCAAGAAAGCCATTCTCTCTGTTGTCAAAATCGAGGAGCACTTATTCTCCTCCACTTGTCCCTAATGGACCCAAGAGAAGTAAGAGAAGCGAAAGGGCGTCTGTACAGGCAAGAAACGTAACGTTTCTTCTGCAAATTATTTTCTCTCCTCCTCCTGATACGTAAAGCCTGAATTCGGTTCAGTCAGAATTCAAGGAAAAATCACGTGGACAATGCCCGAGACGGATCGTCTTGTTCTACGACTGTAAAACAAGAGCATTGCACTTAAGAATTGCAAAGAACACAGACGTAAGCCGAGACAGCAAATTCTCAAGCAGGGCCGTAGCAAGGAGGACATCCAAAGAGGGACATTTCTACAAGAGTTAAAGAAAGTTAAAGTAATTCCCCTTGAACCGTAACAAATACTACCCTTCATCCCTCCACCTGTCGATATCTCCAGCTAATCGATTAAGATGGCCGAAACTTTTTAATAGCCTTCCCTTCCGCGAGGGGCGCCACTTGTAATTCGCATCACAAAAGCCTACAATTCCTACGACATTGTTCGTCAGGAACGTGGTAGAAAGTCGTACTTACAAGTTCAGTGTCGGTTGCTGACCTTGTCCAGAAGGGAGCAGTATGGCTGCAACTGTTGCAAGTGCTTAGACAGGGGTGAAATGTTTTGTCACTACGTCCCTGGCTGGGTTTCTCGTGTTTTGCGATCCGCAATGGATGGTCAAAGTTCTGCGAAGCTTTTTCGCTTTTACAATGCTTCCCAGCACGCTAGGTACACACCAAGCTACGTGGGTGAATCAGACTGCAGGACCTAGAGAACAGTTGGCAAAAGGTGCACCTGTCCCTCGTCAGATGGAAAGCATTTATATTTTGTAGCGAAGCTGGAAAAGCGCGAGGTAAATTAAATAGTTTTTGGTTTACTAGAAACTCCCTAATGGCTCCAGTTGGCGTTCTGGTATTTTCTCGAAATTTTCAGAAACGCCCAAGGGATGGTGAACCAGGGGTTTGGTACTGAAATGCAACTGCATTACTGCAGTGGTTAAGCTTGAGGTATAAGTTTTACCAAGTCTGAGAGTAAGTACTGTCTATTCTCATTGGTAAGTAAGTTTCCTCTCTTTGTACTGTCAAGAGCTTCAGGCTGAAGCTTAAAAGGGGGAATGAGGTGTATCGTCACGCTGGGACTCATTAATAAAGATTTCAAGAGGGTCAATGCTCATTCAATCCTTTCAACTCTTTCTCGACGTGATGCAATTACTTAAAGTAGCCAGGAGCCATCGCTTTTACCATGGAAGTTCGATGAAAAACACGAACCGTCGGCTCTGTCGGTGGTTGCGCCGTTTTAAATCCTGGCTATTTATCAGTTTTCTTTTTACGTTACTTTTCCGCATACTCGACTCCATATATTTGTATATATACATATATAAGTATCAGCCATACTATCTGGTACAGACAGATGATGTCTGCGCTGGACCAAAAATATGGGAAAAAAAATCACTTACGTGCCCGACACCTTTTTACTCGACCAGCTTAGAGTCAATAAGTTTTTACCCGATTCACAAAATTTTCCACGTCAATCGCACATACAAAAATCCCATCAGTCTGCTGCTTTTCGTTCAATTCATAATTTCAACGAAAAATCACAAGGGAGACTCGTCGCTCTCAATCAACAGACTCATACAGCTGCGTTTTCTTTCGTGCTAAATCATTCAACGAAAAACTATCATTCCCATGCTACTCAGCATTCACTTTTTTCCTTTTGAAATAAAGAAATGTCCTTTCTGAGGTAATCATTCCGAGATCCATGATCCAGTCGTATTTTCCCCAGGACGTAAAGATCGCTCGATCTCTACGAGTCCCTCGCATCTCTTATACTAGGTACTGATCGGATCAATCGCCTGGCTTGATTAACGTTCTATCTTTCGTACCGACAGCCTTGCGACGTCCCACTGTTATATTGGCCCAAGTACCAGAGAGACGCTAGGCATTTGTTATTCCGTACGACAATGGCTGGAAACTTTGTTAGTCAAGTTGGCAAAGCGGCCACAGCCTGATTAATAATGCCGAACGATTAGCATTCGAGTATTTGTCGCTAACTAGTCTGAAAGTTAAGGGATAATTCAGTGGGAATGAAGGCCCAAGAGAAGGGTAGAGGAGGGTGGCTTTACCTTGGTACGATTTACAGTCAGGTCCAATGTCAGTAGCTATAACATAACCAAAGGGCTGTAGGTATTGCAAAACCTACCAGGGACGTAGTAGGAACAAAGGAACCTGGCTTTTATACAGGAGCAGCAGTCCTTTTACTTCATTTTAGACGAACGCCATTCAGTTTCCGATTGACTTTAGAATGAAAGCACGCAACCGAAGAATCGGTATGTTTCCTTCTTAAACGTATAGGGGTCGTACCGTACGTACGTACCTATCTACCTACCCCCTTGGGTTACGTTGAATTGACTGGATTGCACGAGGGATTACCTGATCCTTTCAAATTCCTATGGAGGATCAAGCTTTCAGCAGAGCATTTACCTATATCTATATATGCGTCAAGTTCAAAGGATTTTCAGAGGGTAGTGAGTGGTATCTGGCAGGGGTGAGATTACTCTACTCGTACGTCAAGGTTACTCGTAATTTTCAGTAAATCACGTTCCGTGCTCTGTGTTACTTTTGAAAATTGGCCACACCTTTGACGCTACGTTCTCGATACTCACCCCCTTTGTCCAGGAGTCGAGTGACGAATATTCGCCAGGCACGCCATGGCGCGTTTAGCACTGCTACCAACTATGGAGATGTACATGGAGAGGATGAGGAGAGTGGCGAGAGTACTGGGAGAGGAAGTGGTGGAATTAAAAAAAAAAAAGGGTGAGAGAGAGACAGGGGTGGTGTGTGTATGTGTGTGTGTGTGTGTGCAAGAGCGAAAGCTCTCCTGTTAAATTGGTTAACGACTCGTAGCCGCGATACGAGGTTGCGTTAACGAGCTTTTAATTTTTGACAATTTTCGACACGATTTGCAAAGAAATTATTCAATTAGCTCGTGACCGATACGAGACGCAGAATATAAGGGTTGCTTGTTATCACGTGACGCATGACACTCGCTTATTAATATAAGCCCCAAGGGTAAAATCCTGGGCTCGTTTAACTCGCTAGGAAATTCCCAGTGTTCTTAGTCCGTAACGAAATTCCAGGCTACCCTTGCAAAAGAGGGGGTTGGCAGCGTTAACGTATACGAGTTCACGTATGCCGCTTATACATGGTATCTGCTATACCATTGTACGCTAAGTGTTATATATTTGACATGCTCTACGTGAGCACAGAAAAATTCTGGCTTATTAACAGTTACCATAGGAATGTCTCACTAAAACGTAACCCTAATCTTAGCCACCCTCATCAAACCGTGTGCGCATCCCCATTTGTACAAAGAACCTGCCTTTTCTCTGACCATAAAAAATAGTGCCGGCAATTGCCCACGAAAATGTCTCCATTCGGATTCATAATCTTACAGGAATTAATGCAAACGCGGACAATAAAGGCTCGCATGCTCGCTATTTTACCCTAAGGCTGAGCGTCACGTTCGAAATAAACGAGCGGTCAGAAAATGTTGGTTTATCTTTCCCTTTCTTTTTATCTTCCTTTCTCCGTCCTCTCTTTAGCTCGTGTTCCTTCACTGAGATCGACAAGACGTCCTCCTGCCAGACTCTCCGAAGTAATCACTCGTTTCTTTGATAACTACCGATGTGTGTAGTATGCAAACGAGATACTAGGGAACGTCGTAGTTCCTGGTCTGATCAAATTTGAAGGCAGGACCAATCGCTTCTCCACGCAGATCATATGCCTCGGAGGGCCGTGCCATTCAATCTGCAGCAACCCTCCGTGAAAGCGAGGCAAATTAGGTTACCGTTTCTACAAAATGCCATTAAGCCCTCGAATTTCGAATTCTCATGGTTGGGTCGAGGTCGTTGCTGCCAATCGAAAGTTTACGTCAGTCTGAGAAACGAAAGAATCAGGCAATTCGTATAGTAAATTCAAATTGTATAGGAAATAGAAAAGACTTTTTTTTTTCTCTACGAAAAAATTAAAACGGTCGTTCGGTTTTCCATTGGAAATTCAGACTAACAGATTTTTTTAAGTTTTTTATAAAAATCGTCAATTCCACATTTCTCTTGTAAGTCTATGTCAGTTGGTACTGTTTATATGCGTCCTAGGCGCCGCGACGTCTCTGGAATATCGTCGCGACGAAGCGTGACGTTTCTTCGTACTCTTTCCACTTTCTTTCTACTTTCTTATACGTTTCTCTTTCCATTATGCCTCTTTCACCGTCTAACCTTAAAACCGATGCGTTTCTCGACTCTTCCTCTTACATTGCTATATTTCTGGTTCTTTACTTTCTATCAGCTTTTACTGGCTCGCCCTATACAGCAGCACGAAATGCCTCCGGGATAAAGATGCTCCTGTTGGCAGGATCTTACCTTCTCAGCATACAGTCGAGTCGGGATACTGCAGTCTAGAATGAATTTGATTCAAGGATTCGAAAAATTGTCCAAATTCTCATATACTTTTTTTTCGCTCGTTTAACAACTTTTACTCCGAGACGACGAGATGTCTTTGACAAAATGAAAGAAATATTGGAGAATTCTTCGAAAGACATATTTAATGTACGGCGACTTCAATATTTTCTACGTATACAGTGTTTGCTATAATAAAGATACGTCGCTCTTGTCAACCATCTTTCTATGTGGTTCTCCTTCCACGTTATCAAATAACAATCCCTTGACGCGAGCTGCTGCTTTTATTTTTTCTCCTTTTCTCTTTCTTACTCTCATCATTTCTCCTAGACGTCCTTGCCGGTACTCGTAGCCACGCTCTCTATTTGCCAAGATAAAAGCGAAGAAAACGGGAATTGAATTTTTTCCCTTCTATTCATTTTTTTTTCTTCTCTCCTCTAGCAAGCGTTCACCTTTTTAGCGTCATTCTATACAGGGGGTGTATTGAAATTCCTCCTTTTTTTTTTTTCTTTCGCCCTTATTTCCACCCCCATCCCTCTATAGTTCGACGACTTTTTACATTAAACCGTATTAATATTCTCTTTTAGATATTTCGGCTATCCCTCTCTCTTTTTTACCTTTTCGCCGAAATTGCATCATTACGTACGTATAGGTTTACGGCAACTACGAAATGTCTAGTAACGGCAGTCATTCTTGTACGAGAAGTAGTATTGGCGTCGTAACAAGAATTTACGAAAATTCATACAAGATTTAATGCCAAGCACGACCGGTCAAAGTTCAACGAATATTGACCCTATGTGGGATAACATTACGCTGCTGTTCAGTAATCGAACTCTGTAAGCAACAGCAGCAAATCGAAGGATACAGCGATGTGGTAATAATAGTCGAATCGATTTAATTCGTTGCAAATTAATTCACAGTATTTTAAACGCCCGAAAGATCATATTCCAAAAAAGTCATAAGCCTTATGCTGAATTTACATGAAACGTGGACAGTTGTCATTCGCCATAAAAAAAATTGGATGATTGCGTCTGTCGATCAATAAAGTAAAATCTATATTTTGTCGGGAGTAGAATGATTAGATGAAAAAATAAAAAATTAATTATTCCATTCAATATAATAAAATGTATACCGAGCCTGGGATGATTTTCGCGGTGCGGTGTTAAATTTAACAATTACCCAGACTGCCTTGGTTTATTGACACTTTTAAATTTGCCTTCAAGCACGCAGTAAAAGGATGAAAAATATATTCGAAACCGTGGCAATTCGATGTCATAAAAAATACATAACCCAGACAAATTAATTTGCCATTTTCGAAACGCGTCGATATTTGCACCCCGTTTATACAAAAGCGTTCGTTTGCTTTTAACATAATGATTTATTCTCGTTATGCAACGCGCATAAAAAGAACGTCCACGCTCGTTAAAGCTGTACGGTGTAATTAAAAAATTACACTTGTCACCCACAGGGAATAACAGTTATTTTCATGAGTAACAAGCCAAACCCGCGCGAGCATTCGAACTATTCAAGAAAATAGTCGTTGAATGCTTGGCGGCTTTCTTTGTATCTATTTTTTCCCTTTATTTCTTTTTTCTCCTTTACCTCTCCTCTCCATCTCTACGTCTCTCGAGGAACTCTTAAAAACCTTCATATTTCTCTTTAATGTCACGACATAAAATTCGTTAAGGGGGTTTCATAACATCTGCGATGCGCGTTGCCCTCGCATACACGTGCGTATGCAGTAAAAGGTTAAAAATACGATTCTTTGTTCGTCGAGTCTCGAGAGAGAAAAAGAAAAAGCGGAGCCTACATAAAGCGAGACTATAGCATAGGAGCCTTAAAAAATAAAATTTGCCATTCTGTCGTAGTTCTTCGAGTGGAGGGTTAAAACCCTACCGATTAATATCGTAATTTGGGGATGTTTATCTCACGAGATGTTGACGAATGAAATTTCCTTAAAATTAGAAAAAAATTATTTTTCTGTTTTCTACGTGACCGCGTATGCGCTTGCCAGGCCTTGTTTTACTCGTGACTTTCAGACTTTGTAAAAAGTATTCAAAAAGTGGACAAACGCTAAAAAGACGCCGAGGACGTCTCAAGCATCGCACTGTGCCAAATCCTAAATTAGAACGCAATGGCGAAAAGTAAGGCTCTTCTAGGCCGACTGCTTTTTCGAGCGGGCAAATATATTTTCCAACATTTTCCGCCATCGTTTATTCCGACGGGCGAATCGGGGACACCGGTAGATCCAAAATTATAGCAAAGATGGAATTTTCTTATTTCGCTACCAAAGCATTTTTCCTTGGGTTTTACTGTGCGATGTTGGTGCATATAATGTCCCATTTAAATTTTACATTTTCCTTGAGTCCTATGGGAAATAAAAGTTATGAATAACCTAGCTTTCCCCATAACGTTATACCATCGATTGAAGCTAGATAAAGTAACGTGGAGAAGCTTTGTGGAAATAACAAAGAAAATTCAATCGAAGCTCGAGCTGCCTCCTACGTGGCGGCGGCTTGTTAGACAGGGACGTTTGACGGTGCATTCTCTCGCAGGCGCGTCTACTTACGCGCTACTAACTCAATTAGCCATTGAAAGCAATTAGCGCAAAAACATCCCTTTGTTGCTTCGCCCGACAGTGCAAGATTTTACTAGAAATTAAAAAAAAGAAAAAAATTCCTACTAGATTCTTCCACTCGTCTCCTTTTGCCCTACGGTATAAATTGATTAGAGGAAAAATTAACGAAAACGTGACTACATCCACGTGAAATCCACGTGGGATCCACACAGAACATGTTTAACATATATTATCTAATTATTTAATTATCTACTAGATAATCATATAATTACATAGAAATTACCAAAATTTCATAAGGTGGTTGTAAGATACAGCAAAGAGGTGGGTCCATCAAAATTTTCAAAATCTCTATTAAACAGTCAAAATAGTTCACGGCCAAGGGATGCTGCGTCCTATAAAATTGCATAGGGAATATATTGTTTTTTTTTGTCACGTGCAAGAGAAGGAAAGAAAACGAGAGAGGAAAGGAAGTTTAGAAAGAAAATGGGTGGGGTGTGGGGTGATGCTTTGATCCCGACGAGACTCCGGCACGACGCCGGTGGTTTCATTCAAGTGGTCATCCCCCATAAATTCGAGAATTACCCTCCGACCAATGTAAATATTTGCCACAGACCCTCGCCAAAGGAAAAGCTAATTCTGAAATACGATGGCTTCGTCGCCAAAAGAAATTCTAGAGTTCAATGCTGACAGCCCTAGTTTCCTGTACTGCTATTTTTTCTTTTTCTTTTTTTTGACTTTCTCTCGCGCAACATAATACTAGCTTCGACCAACCCCGTTACCACCTCCCCCCCCCCCCGTACCCTCCACGCCAGTCGCCCCCAGCCTTTTTTCCGTTTTATTCATGATTCGTATCTAAACGATTCCGGGGTCCCACCAACCCCCTTTTGGCTAACTTCCTGATAATTAGACCCAATATGGCTACGGCATAGTGGATGTCCCGGTGTTTTTTTATCTTTTACTGCCCGGTTATTTTTATCTATACGACACTTTTTTTTTTCCTCCACTATCTCTCTTTCTCTCTCTCTCTCTCTCTCTCCCTTCAGCTCCCTCTACTTTACCTTCTCTCGCAGAGCGAACCGCGATAATTGCACGATTTATCGCAATCGTAAATTTCTTCCCACAAAAAAATACGAGAATCTCGTGCGACCGGCAATTATCTTTTATTTTAGCAGATAAACGGCAAAACGTTACCAGCATCGCTTATTCGTTTCTTCTCCATTGCGACTCATACCGGATGACAGGGCAGTATAGGTAAGTCAGTATAGTTAGGTACCGATTTCCGTTTTAGCTTCTTTTTTCTTTTACACTTTATTATTCAATAAATGTTTCTTTCTTCCCAGAATATCAACGCTTATCTTTACGTTTATGTTTCCTCCGTGTTACACCTACGTGGGGACACAGGCGCCACCTGGATATTCTCTCTAATCCATTCTGATCGACGATGAAAAATGCACGCGTCATTTCGTCACGTGTCGAGTATCTACGGTCGTATATCGCGGAGTTTATACGGGGTGTGGAAAATGAAAAGAATTAAACACTTGGAATATTTACTAAATAAATAACGTCGAGGGTGAACAATGAAGTATTTAAGGATTTACACGGGGGTAGATCTAAGATAATAAATGTCTTAAGCTCGAGTTCAAAGTGCACGGGGAGGGGTGGTTTCTTGGTGCAGTGGAGAGAGGGTTATTCAGCATGTTTCAGAATGGCAAGGTAGAAAAAAAATAAGTGTAAGGGATGCACGGTAAAGAAAGGTGTGAGAGGTAATTGCCACCCCGTAGCGCCACCCCCCACCCATGCGACTCATAATAACGTTATTTTTATTCAGTTTTTCTACCGAGAAAAGCAACTCCTATAGTACAGAAGGTACGTCTGTCCCGTTGGGAATGATAATAAACCGTTCGAAAGAGAAGAGAGAGGTAGTATATGTATGTATATATATATATATAAAATAAAGAAAAAAAACAAGAACAGGGTGCAACTTTACGTGTAACGAGGGAGAGTAAATATTAACTGCTGGATTTCTTGGTTCTTGTCGAGTCCATTTCATTAGGAGGATTTAATATTTCGAAATATTCCAGCCAAGAAGCAGTAAAATAATACCTTGGATGAAACGTGCCAAATCCGATTAGAATGTCTGATTTTTTTTTTCTTTTTTTGCAATAAGGTAATTCATTGTACGAAATAATAATAGAGTAAGATCGTCGTCTAGAAGTTTTCCTTCCATTAAATTTAATTCCAGTGGCAGGGGGTGGCTGCATCTCATAAGGATGGGGATGCGGCAGAATGTAACGAGGTGGTGTTAGGTTATATGAGAGAAAATTACGTAACAAGAGATGAGAGGCTTTTGCTATAGAAAAAGCCTGGGAAAATTAAACGTGGGAATTACTTTTTTTTTTTTCTTTTTTTTTCCAAGACCCTCCAGACAGGCAGGCATGCACACTCGTGTCTGCCAGTTGGCAAATCATTAGGATCGTATTGAACAATGGTTGGCAACCCTGTCGAGTACTTTATCGCGCGTAATGATTACAGAGATTTGCAATTAGAGGATCGGCGTAACAATCGAGCGATGAAAACGCATTGCCTCGACGAGCGCGTAACGATGTTACGGAATTGTAATGCCGACTGAGCAGTCGTATTAATTAACGTGAAAGTTTTTTAATTCGAAACGGACGCATAGCGAGTTGCGCGTCGCGACGCGGTCTCGCTCCATGAATAATAAATAAGCGACGTCCGAACTTTATCATAAATGTCATATTCAGACGCCGCTGAATATTTACTCGTTTCAGACACCCGGAACAAAGGGATGCTCTGCGCCTGATGATTTATTTACGGAAACCACTGCGACGCCCGGCATATTGTTTCAACCCTCTTAATACACCCTGTGGGGTCGCTATGTACACCCCCGTACGTAGGAATCACGATATTCTCAATTTTTCATTAAAAACGGAAACCTCGAGTTTCTTTTTCTCCCCCTTCCTCGGGATGCGCGAAAGGCATTTGAAGAAAAAAAAAAAAATGTCATTGGAATTTGCAAAATCCCTCGAGCTCACAATCAGAAGTGGCTCTAACCAACCCCTGCCGTTCGGCAGTGGACCGTTCTCTGGATGAGAAACCTGATGTAAAGTGACTCTAACTTTTCATCCCCTTGTGGGGGCGAATTAAGATCGGTCAAATCAAATGAACAAGAAGAGGAATAAAAATAAAGGAAAAGCCAGGATCTGGCAGACGTAGTTAACGGCTCCTACTGACTTCCTTGTCAGCCATAGGAAATTCTTTACTCTCCCGGCAGACCTCCTCGCTTTGGCAAGTCGAGCTTTGAATTAATCAGGAGCGACGTCTCTCAAAAACCTTGCAGCTACTACGTAATGAAATAGTCCTGGCGCACAATGGGAAGAGGCGTCCATTGTGTAGGAGGGATTCATTACGCAATCTTCCCACGAATAGCATAGCTGCTTCTACGTCTAAAGATACACAGCCTCCTGCCAGTAGGAAAACTTTCAATGTACCTTTTACACCTTACATACGTAAGTACGATAAATATACTTGACTCGTCTGAAAATATTATTATTTTTTCAAAATAATTTTCACCCCATTTAATACCATCAATTTTTGCGCTATTCGAATAAGGGGATGAAGTAACGAAAGGGTTCGGATTCCGTGAGTCCGGTATAAACAATGGTTGGACTCGTCTGAGTTTAAAGATGACTTATTCAATTCACGAGGTACGAGAGGACCCCTCCCCACCCCTTCCCCTCACTCTACCCTCTCTTCTCGTTCAAAGAGAAACTGGTCCATGAACGAACGCAGAGGGTTCAGCAGGCTTGGAAGATTTGCAAAGAGCTTAAACAAGCTCATTCAGCTAGTTAGTTCAGTTCTGCGCCGCAGTGAACAAATAGAGGACGAAAGGATTGGCTGCCTGGTTGAACTGTGTTTTTGATCGGGCAGCCATTTAAAATCATTGCTTACTCAACGTACCTGCTGCTCTCCATTACTCATTCACTTTCTTAGATTATTTGCTCAAACTCATTGACTTCCGGCGATCCTTGAAAATCTTTTAGAGGGCGAATCACGACGATCATCAGGGTCTAGGCTGAGAATTCCGTTAAAGAATAACGAGCGGGTCGATAGTTGAGTTAAAAATGTGAAAGGGATGATTTTGTTATTCGGGTCGTCCATGGTATTTGATTTGGCCCTTGTTGGGAATTTAATTATTCGCCCTTGTAAAAATACTAATACGCTTTTAATCGAGAGATTCGAACCCACCCCTCTTGTCTTGAAGTATAGTCACCCCCATCTCGCGATAACAAGCGCAGCCATCACTCGGCAAATTGTTTGCCTTGCAAAGTTGCTTGGAATCTCAACCTAACCCGTAAATACTAATAGAGTCGAAGCAGCATAAAGTTCATTCTAAATATGGATATAAACTTAACTCCAGAGGCAAACTAGCCAGTGGAGTAAATACGAGCTCGCTTGCATTAGTCTCCCCTGGCTGCTTAAGGGGTTGAAACAAGTAAGGGACGAACGGCTCCCAAAAAATCCCTTCGAAATATTCACGTGCTCTTAAACTACTTACCTCTCGCTCTCTCCTTCACTTCCTTGCCAAAAGAATTCGTATTGGTAAAACTCGTATATCAGCCTCGGGGCTCAAACATTATCCTCCCTTTCGCTTTCACTTGTTTCTACTTTTCTACCCCTCTACACCTAACTCGTACCATCTCCACTACCTCTTACTGGTCTCGTTCCACCAATTTTAATGGACCCGTCCCAGAGCACCACAATGAATAACGTGGGGAGTTAATGCTTTAGGAAACATTACAGGCACCCTACTTTTCTCAATATTCAAAGTATCCCTCGATCGCTTAAAAACTAGGCGAATCGAACGAGTGAAATTATTTAAAAAATTTCAAAGATTCGCCGATGCATATTTAGAACGACCAATTCGAGAAAGGGTATCACCCAGGATTCTAGCGATGGCTATGCCCGTCCTTGTCTTACGCATGTAAACGCCCATAAGACCATCTCCCTCGCACTCACAGCGAACATAGGAAATCTCGAAATCACTAAGTATTTCAACGGTTCTCGGACCAACCGAGACTTTAAACAGACTCGGCCTCTCGATTATCCCTGTCGCTCTCGAACATCCCTAAAACCCCTATAGGAATTCCCAATGTCCGATAATCAAGAGATACGATAAAAACTGCAAGTGTAGTAGGCTCATCCCTTTGTCTCGCTCGGGTGCCTTTGAAATGGCATTATTAAAGGTAAAAATTTGTCTCAACGGCCCTTGAGATTTTTTTCTCTTCTCTCATTAATAACGACAGTCCCTCCTGGCCGCTGTAGCAGCGAGCAGGTGGTACGAGAGATTTCGCTCGACGTCTGATACCGTCACTGTGGGAATATCAAGTCGGAGCAGCAGAGAAGTCGAATGAGATTCGAAGTGATATTTTAAAAAATGCTCAAGTGCCTGCATATTCATGACTTCCAGCCGGTACAATTAAAAACACATCAATTAAACAAAAGCTTAATTATCCGCGAGACGAAAGGCTGATTCAATTGCACGGACTTTTTCTTTAATCTTATATCTTTGTTAAATGAGAAAAGTTCCCATTTATTAACATCAAGTGCTCGAGATGAAATAACGAAACGAGATACGCTCAGCGGGACACGTATCCGTCTGCCATTATTCTTTATACTCGATTCCACACTGCATTCCAATATCCATTTGCTTTATGGTTTGGTTTCAGCCTCGCTCTGACCTATGACCCCAGATGATTATTAATTATCAATACGACTTGGGTACCAGCCTCTTCCCTGTTACGTAAGCTTGGATACATTTTCTCCGTGGAAGATCATCGCCCGATACCTCATACACCCTCCCTCGCCCTACCCCACGTCACAGCTCACTCACCGCCCCACTTTGACTTCGCACACACCCCTGCCCCTTGGTTTTAGTTAATTATAAAGGGCAATTACGTAATACGAAACAAAGAAGGGGCCATATCATTATTGCTCTTAATAAGACCTGCCTCCCGTAGGAGAAACTCATATTACGCAATCCCCGAGTACCTCGGAGGGCTCTTAGTTAAGAAAAGAATTTCATTTTATTTTTCGTTCGGCCGTTTTCATTCGTTTTTTAGTCGCCGCGACGAAATCGCGGGCATTTTATTGCCAATTTACAGCCTTAAATTGAGATGGGCTTCAAAAGTTATATTGCTCGTTATAGCAAAGAGAGTGACGATGCTTTCGGGAATGACTGTTATATATATATATTTGTCTTTTAATCTTTGATTGGAATCGTATCAATAAAAATGCGATTAAAATGTATTCGCGTCGTAGAAATCGTAGGACCGCTTGAAACTTTTAGATTTCCCATCCCCAAGGTTTTTCTTCTGTCTGTTATTGTTTCTAGTCTCTCTCTCTCTCTCTCTCTCTCTCTCTCTCTCTCTCCTGAATTTTCCCCTTCGAGTTATGAGCGTTAACACCACATTTAGCAACACTCATACAATCGTCATGAACGAGTTTACGACTTCAGATGGATTTACCCCCCAGGAAGAGCCTACTCCATTCAGTGGGGTTCTACGAGTTGAAGACAACTCCCCAAGAGTGAGCAGTCGTAAAATGAAATCAATTCACGAGAAAGAGAGAGAGAGAGGGAGATAGAAAGCTCTATACCACTATTAAAACCCGGAAACGAGCTTAGGGATCGTATTCCACTTCTTCTAGTTGACGTTGCCTATGGGGATGATGTGTCTAGATGTATCTAGGAATTCATATATTAACGTGCAATACGAAAGTGTACGAAGTATAAAAATATTGTTGAAAAAAAATTCAAGTTTAATACTGATTTTCAAGCTTGCGACAAACTTGTCTGGGACGAGAGGAAAGATTAGTTTCCGGTCTCTTCGTAGTAGGAACGAATATGCGGATGAAAATGGTTGAATATGGATTGCTGTAAAAAGTCTTTGTTTCACGGCATATTCCTGCCTAGCGAATGGGACAGGTTCGGCTTGGAAAATGTCAATGTTAACAGAGCCTAAATCCGGTAGACATAAGAAAACAATAAAAAGCTTGATATAAAACACTCGCAGTGGGGCTCAGACAGTACTGGATTGCTGCCAGTGGGAAAAGCTCTGTAAAAATACAAATATAAAATATGATGGGGGCTTAATCTGCCATATAATGTATCGTAAAACGGCTGGGATAGTAAAACATCACCGATGGATGCCATAGGGGACACATACGAGCTGAGCGCTACATGAATATGCTGATCCTTTATACTCTGTACGCGCTATTAAATATAAAGGTTGCCTGCCTACCCTCCTCCTATTTATGGAGAATCAATTTTTTCTTCTACATACATCTACAGCCTACGCTAGTGAACATGTCGTAAACTACTGACGATACAAATTCGATATAGTCGAACGATTTTTTTCATTTTGTAAAATAACTAGGCAAGGTCGAGATCTCCGATTTAAAAGCGCCAAGAGACTTTCATTTGGCATTGTTTCTATTGAGCAAATACTTCGTCTCGGGTTTCCAGGCTTCGTCTATCTGCTTCCGTCTTGACTTTCCTCGCTTCTTACTAGTCCGTCCGCATGGGGACCGCCCGACGAATTCAAATTTCCCAATGCCGGCCAAATAACGGCGTAAACAAGACACAAGTCGCCTAATGCGCGCGTGTCGAGAATTCTAAAGCATTCTGGGAAGAAGTTGAAGATTGAGTGAGGGTGTACTTGCAGGATTGGGGGATGAGATAAGGCTTCAGAGGTTTCACCCGTCAAAGCCAAAGGGGGTTTTGGAAATCGGACTCGGAAGATTTGAATATGTCAAAGAGGAAATACTGAAGATGTTTGCCATCGGATTGATCTTGCTTTTTTTTCTTCTTTAATACCATAATGAATTTTTCTCCATTCCTATAAAAGCCATAGACCATCCTATCCATTGCTAACGATGTAAACTGCAGAAAGTGAGGCACCTGCCTTACTGTCTATACTGAGTCAAGATTTGGACATAGCAGTAATTTTGTGAATATAAAATTTCGACACTTTCGTAATAAGCGTGCAGTCATCATTTTTTGTAGTCAATTCGAACGGATGATCCAGGTAAGTAAACTAAGAAAAAAAAATAAAAATGCAAGATGATACATTCTAATAGTGATACAGATACACCAAGCTACTCCGTATTCCATATAAAGTCGAGAGTATATAAAATAGATAACATCCACATATGATACACATATCCTATATGAATAGTACATGTCCGAGGTCTATTACCCTCGAATACCCATATGTTTGAAGCGATTTTTCCGCACAGAGAATTTTCCCTCTGGTCTGAGCCTTTGAAAATGATCGCATTTACAATGTGCTCCAGGACTGGCATATACACGTATGTATGTACATACGAGTACAACTCGTAACACTAGATACACTGACGAGTCGCAGAGATTGGTGTAAAACATCGAGTAAATATATGTATACGAGTGAGTTCTATCCGCTGATTCGCTAAACCTTTAGAATTGTTAGCATTATGAAAATCATTACGAATGAACGGGCAAAGCGGGGATTATTAATTTTCACAATGTACAAATTTTCCAATTTTCCTTTGAAACTTTCGTCGGTTACGACCAAACGCGTTATCACGGTACCAGCTCCCCTCTCCACCTCACCAAAGATCATCATTTATCAAATCCCATGAAATAATTTATGAACTTTTGCAAAACAGATATTCGTGTCGTTTTCACGCCAATTGGTTTGCTTAACAATTTTATTCATTACGTATTTCCCTATGGGATTCGCGAGTTACGAATTGTCGGAGAGAAAACTGATTTCTGGAAGATACGTTAGAGGCTTATCGAGAGGGTAGAATAGGGGAGGAAAAAAAAAAAAAAAAAACTAGGAAAAGCAAAAGCATCTGTGAACTTGGTTATAGAGAAAGAGAATAGGGAGGAGAAAAGGGAAATAGAGAGAAAGAAAGGCAAAGAAGAAATTTGCCAAATACCTAGAGAGAACACAAGGTTGGTGGTTCCTTCTTCCTTTTAGTTAGGCAAGGGGGGGGAGGGGGGGTCGGCCAGGCTATATTGGAAAAAAGTGGTGGCCCTTCGGGTCAATACCATTTTATCTGGCACCCATCCCTTTTCCTTTTAACCTTCTGTCTCATCTCTTTGAACGTACCTTTTCTGTTTATGCAGCCCGCGACGCATGTGAATTCAATTCCAGTCTGGGACCTGAGGGTAATATGTATTTAGGGCGGCACTGCGGAGGCAAATTTTACAGAAAACTTTCCGCCTCTCTTATCCCTATTTCTTTTTATTCTTTGCGCTTGACTCTTAGTTTCTTTTATCTTTGTCATTCACGTACCCGAACAACTGACCCGCTTTTTTTCTTGACAAACGGAATTTATAGGGTTGGTAGTTGTGTCTTTAGGTGGTTACTGCTTTTTTTTTTCAAATTTTTGATTACTTGAATAATCACTGGAAAATATCTTCTAAAGGATTTATAGAGAATAATCAAGAGAGTTTCTATGAACATTTCACTGGTTTCAAACCGTAGCCCTGTTTAATATGCATTATGCCTGGGGAGCAAAGGGTTTCGATACAATGCCAACCCCAACATCAAAAGCAATCAAAGCCGCTCGTGTAAACGAGAGACTCGTAAAAGTCGAGTCACACTCTAATGGCAGCCACTAGGCGAGACTGGATGAAGGATGAGTTCAGTGAATATTATAGAGCGTATTTTAAGAGGTGACGGGTAGACGCTTTATTTAAAGTTATCAATGAGAAGCGTTGCTATACCTGTAGCAAGAGTCACTGTGTATACAAGACCCAACCAGGGGTGATTTTTTGGTCGCAAAAATTCCGCTCATTTAATAACATAAAACCATCGGACGTTAAAGGCCAGAATTTTCTATGGTTAAAAGATGCGTATTTCCAAACTATGGTATATACCTGTATTGCCTTATTAAGGACTGCCTGGCGAAATTCTTTGTCCTAGTTTACAACAAACTTCGCGACAACAATATGACGCCACGACGGTAAGTTATGAAAGATCCGGACTCACCCCTGACTTCCCAAATGAATTTATGACCTCGTAAAAGACGGAGATTGTTTTCGCCGATCGTCCTCGCGGTTTTTGCTCAGGACGTTTTTACGAGGCCGAACAGCATTGTCTGCAGGACGTTCGACGTCTACGCCAAGCGAAGGAGGTGGTGAACGCGAGGAACTTTGACATCCGGTAACCGCGCTTCGCACTACGGAGAAAAGAGTTCGAGGGGAGGAATGCGCGAATATTGCTACAAAAGAAAAGTGAAATCCATGTTTCTCTTGTACTTTTTTTTTTAGAATGCCGCATTGCTGTTTGGTCCCAGGGAGGAATTTTGGTGAACGGATGCGAGAGACTCGAATTGCAAATAGACCAGGGTTAAAAGGGGATCGAATGATATTGTAAGACTTTTTATCATACCCCTAGATGCTATCCAGGACACGTAGTACAGCGTACGGAGTGAGAGGGGTGTGTATAAAGAAACAGCCCTCTCAGCCGATAATTCTGAACTCGGGGGGTCGCTACTTTGAATTATGGCTTCGTAAATTCAAAGACATAACCGGAGGACTACGTGGACCCCGTCGTAACCATTTTATTGAAATAATATAAACCCCTCGCGTTACCCCCAAAACACGGCATAATGTCAGCTAAGCCCTGTGAGCCATTGTCTAGATGCGCCCTTAAAGCCACTGACGGACAATACGACGGACGCTGCCGTCGTTCGTCGCGATCGTAAACTCATTCTCTGCGTACCTATCTACATTGTTTGCATGATTAAGGATCCCCAGAGGGTGACTGTAGAAGCCACCCCCTTACGAGTCCAGGATTCTACATCGGGTAGAGGGTGCAGCTGGGTTCTGTAATATAAGTGCGTAATATCTTAGGTAACGCGAAGAACGTTAGTATGCAGTTTTTTAAAGACCGATTCACAGTGCTACTCTTTTCTGAAATTTATGGCAAAGGGTGAAAAGTACCTGCAGGACGATATGACGTCAATTCAATTTTACCTGACAACACAAATATGATACTAAGTGTCTTACGTCACTTGCACACCCTCCGATATGTCATAGTCCAGATCTGAGCTAGTCTGTCCTAGATCTTGATTATGCATTTCCAAAGTATCCCCGTAGTACAAGGACAGTCTAGTTGGCTGTACTTCATATGTGATCTTATACTTCTGAATGATCGATTACAGATGGACTGCATACTAAATAATTTTTCCTCGGAGTGTAGCTGAAACGATACGGGATCCTGAATAAGTTTCCCACGAGGATCCTGGGTCCTACCGAAAGTGGCGTTACCTACTTTCCACCCCCTGCCTCTTACGAACGTTCTTCTCTCGTTCTCGATTCACCCTTCACGGCCTCTCGCCCCTTACGCTCCTGGAAGTATCTGCCGGTGTTCGGCCGACTGATCCACCCCTCGTATAAGATTTACTCCGTGACATCAGTTTCTTGTTAGCGGAACATCGGTGCCCCACACTCCCGCTTTCAGTTTCTCCCCAGTTCCTCACGGTATAGCAGGATTAAGAATTCCATGGGGGTGGTTACCACCGAGTTCCATTGAGTATAATACGAGATGCGTGACACGAGAAAAAAAAGTTACTTTCACAATACTTTCCCGAAGACCCACAAAGATACATATATTAAACACAATTACTATATAAGAATATGAAATTTCCCCACAAAAAAAATATATATATAATCCATTGAAAATTATATTTTTAAAAATTTTCAAAATTTAATCATACAAATGATATAACGAAATTATCGCATGCGAATCAGATGTTGAGTCTCTACTTGGTCGTTTCCTACGTGGAGAATTTATTAGGAGCATGCAGACGACAACGGTGAGTTGGGACGGGCTAAGGGTAAATAATTAGAAGCGCGTTCGTTGGCAGAGAGGGTGGCTAGGCGGACAAAGGCCCAAACATTGTCTGGATGCGTAGAAGAAGAAGAGAAAGGGAGAGAGAGATAGAGAGTATAGCGCAGGGGATGAAGGAAGGAAAGACAGGGTGAAATGGTTTGAGAGGGAGGCTGGGGGGGAGGCATGCGAAGAGGGAACTTGGTGAGATGTTATCTTGACTTCCGGTCCCAGCCTGGACACACAATGACCCCAGGCCGCCAAACTGACGCTCAAAATGCAGCTCGACACGCCATCTAGCATTAAAGAACATTACGCTCAACTAAATCTTCCATGTCTTTCGGTAAGAAGGGACGATCGCATGACGATCATTTCGAAAATGGAGGAAATATTCGCTAGCGGAAATCTCACGTGATACGTAGCATCTTTGAGGGTCCTTACTTATTCTTGAAACTCGTAATTAGTTACTCGGGAGGAAGCTTAGCGAGGGACACTAATGAAGTAACGAAGTGTGTCTGCTGATCAGAGATGCGAGTATGAAGGGATGAGAATAAAAGGAACCTGAAGAAAAAAGAGTCTTTAATCAGTCGATTGAGGAGCCATGTTTTTTTCGTTTCAACGATTTCAAAAATCAGGGAGGACGACAAATTCTCTCTGACGTTCTTACGCAACAAAGCTTCATCACCTTAGTGACAGATGCTTTTGATACCGAAATAAAGAATTGTACCGTGAAGCTAACTGTGATTTTTATTCAATGTTCATCTGCTATATATATATATATATATATATATATATATATATATACTATATCTGTATGATGTTATTCATACCAAGTCCCTTTAGTTAAACGTTACCTACCAGCCACGTGCGATCATTTCCTATTTTCCCTCTATTTCCTATAAAGTGGGATAAGCATAAAAAATAGTCTAGACGCATTCTGTATAGTTAGCACAGAACGCTATGGCTCTGGCGTATGATCGATAATACCCACAGCCAAAAGTGAAGCCATTGCTCGATATGTTCAGAAAGCGCCATTCCAAATGAGTCGTTTGTGAAATGACGAAGAGGGTAGGAGTAGCGTTCGTGTAAGAGCGAACCAAAATATTCGTCTTATCCGTAGCAGGTCATTTATTTATTTATACCATCCATCCTTATTCTTCCTTCAATTTGTAGACCGAACGATGCATCTTGTTCCTGGACGTAAAATTGCAGCGTGCATTTTGCGGTTTGCCGTGGCTCGCAAAAAACCCAGTGAGAGAATTCGCAACCCTTGAACAATTTCTGCGAATAGTTTCTGATTCCTGAGTTCTCTGGGCCATCAGTAAGATTTCATCTTCACGGTGGATCGGTCCATTATTTTGGGAATGCAATTTGCCGCTGGGAGCATGAAATTTTGTCTGGCCCCTTCAGGTAATTGCACTTGGATGCACCGAAAAGAAGAGAGAGAAAAAAATATCTTTATCCTGAAAAGTGTCATTCGTTGAATTATACGTGATTAGTCGTGCATTAAGAAAAATGATGAACGCTTAAAATAAAAATGATTGATGCTGAAAAATAAGATGAAAAGGCAAATGCAGACTCTTTTATTTCGTTTTACGTATCCTGACTCGTATTCTTGCATGAAAGCATACCAAGACCTCTCCAGTCAATATTACCGGGTAAAAAAGAATCATCCGGATAGTCATCAAGTCCGAAAGCCCAACCACCCCAGCTGTGCTGAGTGCGAGTCCCTCATTCTGATGGGCGAAAAAGCAATAATTACTGAGCTCAACACTGTTTTTAATAATGGCAAGCTCGAGAGGGTGGTAACTTTTGCGAGCACCGCTTTCGAGTGGGATACTCGTCCCGTTCTGCCGCCACTTCAATCCGTGTAATACGGACAGTGGGATATTAAAAAAAAAAAAAAAAAAGAGCGTTTATTGGTGACATATCATCCGTCCAAAGCGAAACACGAGACACCCTTTCAAATATTTATTCTACACCCTATAATAACGTAGGCATTGAGATTACCAGAAAGCGTCTACGCATGTCAGCCATATTGCAGTATATCCCAAATAAAAAATCATATAAAATCTATACCTAAGAAAAATCATCTCCAATAATGACGATGAAGACACAAACATGCCTGACAAATTACTAGTATTGATAATTTAGAAAAGAAAAAAAAATTTTTTCATCAGTATGGTCCATAGTTCAATGAGATTACACATATGAAGTTCCATCTATCCACACATTGGGGATTTCCAAAATCTCGTACTTGGTTTTTATTAAAAAAAATCTTTTACGCTTAGCTTCCCTTTACTTGTGTATTACGCGAGACGAAAATGTTTAGTCTCCAATAAAAGCATGGCTAAATTCAGTTTGCTATTTCGTATATGTAATTTTGTGTCTTGCTCGAAGAACCCTGCGGCTACATTGATTCACCATGGGTAGCTTTGCATATATCTTGAGCGAATGGGCAAATGATGGCGGAGGAGTTGTTGGCTGGGATAAATGAATTATTAACGTAAAATTGGAAAAGGAACTGCGGCAAAGGGAGGGGTTAAGCTATAAATTGCTGATAGAGTGGAGTTTCGCGCTGTCGACGTGCTTTGGGAATTTACTGTGTGGCTGTACAAAAATTTGTAGATAAAAGGGCTGACATCCAGAGCGCGCTGTCTGTAGTGGCCTGTAACCTTCCAAGTCTAATATAAGGGGAATCTATCGCGCCATTAGCCCTCCCACGGGAGTCAGTATCCTGTATCATCCCCTTGTAACTCCTGGTCCCCTTTAGCCTATATAGCCGGTATAACCCTTACTTGCGAAGCTTTACTCTATGGCGATACAGAACACGAAGTGAGCCAATAGGCCGGGAAATATTGCTGGATCACGTGTTTCTTGCTATTTACTATATATGCTTTTATTTCACCCAAAAATATACGACACGCGAAACCCTTCTCAATACACTGCCTGTATACCCTCTTTCCTTTATATTCCGCCTCTTTATCTATTTACTAAAGAAAAAAGTGACTCCTTGAGTGTCTTGCGATTGATCTTGACATGGACCATTTTTTTGGTTCAATCAGAAAACAATTTATGAATGGTACAGTAGGGTCGTATCAGTATGTGAACTATGGCGGCTTTATGAAGAATTCTCATGGTTCGTCGCACATCGACTGGTCGCGTTTCAAAGAGGCAGGACTGTACGACTCTCCGAGATGAATCTGGTCCAGCGAAGATAAGTTTCAATCCCAACGGCCGCGATTTGAATAACTCAAAGTTGGGGTAGTGTGAAAAATATACGGTCCATACTACTCGCGGAATTCGATGCTCACTATGAAAAGTGGAACGTGTCCCAGTTCCATTCATTTTAAGAACCCAGTGATCCCTCTCTCTCTCTCTCTCTCTCTCTCTCTCTTCCTCTCACATACTACCCCCCGTGCATCCGTATAATAGGGGGTTGTTGAAGATTCTGTATCCTTCCCGAAATTCATGATTTCCGATGATAAAAGTGCTGGACCCGGTATAGCTGCCCCGTGGAACTCAATATTTTGCATCGAGACCCTCTCGTTCTTCAGAGCATCCCTTACTCCCTTTCACTATTCCGTCATCCCCCTTCACTGGGATGGTATTCGCTTCGACGATACCCATTCCGCTTGGAGCGATGTCCGCGCGGGCCAAACTTTCCTTCGGGTTTGAATTTCAAATGCGACGAGCTCTCAACGTTTTTACGAGCCGCGTGTTGCGGACTGTGAGTCCATTTCGTGGCAGACATGGCACACGGTTATGACGTGACGCCCACGAGATACTTGAACAATGCTGCCAACCCCGAAAAGGGAGTCCAATGCCGAGGATAGGTCACCCCTTATGGCGAGTCCTTAAATTATCGAGGATTACCGAAACGAGAATGAGAGAATATAGGGATGTTTCTGTGAGGGGCGGCGAAGAGTAGCCCTGCGATTTAGATACGACGTCGCTTTTCTCGAAATTACGTAAAAGTGACACTGGCAGAGATAAAAAAAAACAGGAGACCAACGGATGATAAAACAGGGAGTCATTTTCTTAGGGGTAGTAAACCCATTTTCAGAATTCCTTCCTATCCATTTAAGAAGTCTATCTCATCCGAGTAAATATGGCGGAATTATTATAAAGCAAACATATGAGATACATGCAGACGCAATTCAGACTCCCTTATATACACTTTTTATTCGCTATTCAGTCTACTTGCTGCCACGTTAAGAAAAAGGAAGAAACTAAAAGACAAAGAGTGTTGACGGGATGACAACAAATTAGCTTGCAGACAGTTTATCTATCCCAGGGTGAATTTAATGCTTTATTTATTTCTTATGAATTAACGTGACTAGATACTCTAACGGAGAAATTCGTAAGTTTAATATTTATTGGTTATAAATTTCTACGTTTTGTAATTATCGATTTCTCATCGAGTCAATTCGTTGAACTCACGTCGTTCAAGTGCAACAATTTAAATGCACTCGTTATCATAGGATTGCCAGTGCAACGTCATGTCAACGTGTTCCAGAATACAGCGCAGTGGCTGCTAGTTACTCTGCCTAACGTAACTGCACGGAATTCAATACGTATAGTAACCACCTGAACACAACCACATTCTCCCCAGCTGTGCTCCCGTTGCAACCCCTAACCGCTACAGAACTAATTGCGTCTCCTAATTACCCCCCATCAACGTAACAAGGGAATCCGTTATTAGCGCATATTTTAAGTGCACTCCGCCGTAGCCCCTTGCATTCTCTCCACGTATGCAAAAGCACATGGACACGTTGCAGGACGAGTAAAAGTTGCACTATGACGTATGCAACATAGTGCATTATATAAAATGCATCGAAATGCAGAAAATTTCATTGGTTTCAAATATAACGTCAAACCACGACTTGTAATAAGAGAACGAAAAAACTGTTTCTGTTTTTAAAAGGATTACCGATACATTTTACAAAGAAAGGGGGTCCGGTATCGTGATAAATCCGTTAACACCCCTGAAAAGGGAAGAAAGCGTGCGTAAACTAAATAGAGGATTTCCGGTAGCCGTAAGTCACGAATCGCCACCCCTCCACCCCCGTCGCTAGTTGGTTCTAAATAATCCATGAAAGCATTCAAGGAAGTGGCGAGTTCGTGGAAGCGTGGCAAAGATTCGCGGCTAGGGGGTGAAAACAAACTACCCTTACAGAAGGAGCCACGACGGGCACCCTTTTTATCGAAGATCCACACCATACTTTGGGAAGCCATAACTTACGAGAAGCACACCGGTGAACTTGTTCCCACTGTATAGGGAGTAGACGTGGGTGGTTGGATCCTCTTTCAGGGATCTTACTCGTTGGGGTAAATAAATTTGTCCCTTTTCCCGAGGGCGCAATTTTCAATTGTACCGTTTACGTCTAAAGAAGGCATCGAGTGGACCTTGTTATCCCAAAAATTATCCAAGACACGCATCAGGAAGCAAATAGCGTCCAAATAAATTCGCATGTAACCCTGATCGGTCGAGCGTGCATGATATAATTCCTACCCCTGTTTTCTACATATTGATCAATTCCACTGCTCATGACAGACCTTGCACATTCCAATGCATCTGCACCGCATTCCTCGTCACATTCCAGATTGGACGAAGGTCTGGATTGCCTGGCATATTATCCGAGACCAGATGCCAATTGATGTCTCGTCTATTGGATCCAATATGCGTGGGTTTCCCGTGCATTGGATATGCCGTTCCTGTAACATCAATATTAGATTTAGTATTACGACAATTAATCTAGATAAAATGTGAATCATCATGAAAATAGAATTCCTTATGGTCGTTACGCAATTCACGACAATAGAAATATGCGCAGTTAGCAATCCTTAACCTAGTTTCCAGTAAGTACTTTGCAGTGGGAGGCGTAACTAGTTTCCTGACTGTGCTTCGCATAGATCATCAGGGGCAACCCCGAGGAGGCATCGTGCAACGGGGGTACAAAGGGATGATGCAGAGGCTCGAAATCGGCGCAAGGGTGTGTAAGGGAAGGGGTAGGGTTAGGAAATAGTTTCGTTGGATTTATGACGGGTAGCGCTGGTTTATTACCACCCCTGGAGTTGGATTTAATTACTCAGCGTGGAGAATTCAACCCCAGCGCCAAAAACCGTCTGCGTCACGGTTCGTAAGTCGAGAATTAAGACGCTGGGCGCTCGTTTAATTTGCATGAAAATGTTTATTTTCAGACAGGCATCTGGGTACGTCGCGACGCTTATCACTTTTCGATCTCTCGACATTTTCGTCAGACACCGAGAAGATACGTAATTAATTATTTCAATTATTACTTAATATTCCTTTATTCAATATATATATCGTGTATGGTCCTACAGAGATAGCTTGCTAATTAATCTGTCAATTATTATACCCAATTACTTTTTCATCCCCGTCTTCCTTTAACTGACCCACCCCTCGGGGCTATCAGTAAAGTATTTCTTGTCATAAGTACTCGCAGCCAAGGGTGCTATTTTGGCAAAGTGCTTTCCTAACGTTTCTGACGCCGATGCCAGCATCCCTGTTCCTTCTCGTGCTGATAGTCTATTTAACAAAAAAAAAGTAGAAAAAAAAACTGCAGACGCTATCATCAACTCACCCCCCACCCATCCTCAAGTACAGTATACCGTGTATGTATGTATATATGTGTATATATATATATATGTGTGTGTGTATATATATATATATAATAACCCGAAGAGAATCGAGCATCAAGAGTACCTCCTTGTTTTAAATTCGCAAAAAGTGGCAGAGACCGAGGTGCGAAAAAAGCTGGTTGCTCCGGGCTAAAGAGCCAAGAGTGGGAGCAAGAGCGAGAGTCGGAGAGAGCATAAAATACAGTGAAGTAGAGAGCGAAGAGTACAGAGTAGAGTACACTAGTGTATATAAGTGCGCATTGACCGAGAGTGGCTGAACGTAGCTACCTTGGCGTTTCCTGCGAATAAAGTATCTGTGGTGGGTTATTACGTGTTTTTGCGAGTGAGGTATATATTTTATTTGGAGCAGCTACCATGTTGAAAGCTATTAGAGGAAACTTCAAACCGTCCTGAACACATTTTTCAACATCTATCAAGGACGTTATTAATGCGTTTTTGGTTGGCTGTACACACGTAATCGATTAAGTATCTCATTGAGGCATGATGGATTCAAAGGTTCAAGTATATGGATAATGGAATGACTGGTGGATTTGAATTTGCAAATTCTTCTATGATGTATAAGTTTGGTATACAGGGTGACACGTCGTGATAGATTTGAGAATGAGCGAGTTTCATGGAAATACGTATAAATCGCTCCGCTAACCTTATTCCAGGAACTTCCTATCGAGAGGAAATAACTTTCTATCGATTGGCTTGGAATTTTATATCGTGCAACCGAACGAATTGGATTTTGCACTTTGCGCATTCAAAGTTTCAATCTCTCGTTGGACCGCCGCGAATCGCATGAGAATTTATGCTCGCTCCTGCATACCAAGGAGCAACGAGAGTGGTGACGCCATAGTAAAGAGAGGGGCGGAAGAGACGACCCTTCGAAAGAGATAGAGGAAAAAGATTTTCAAAACTCAATTATACCCATATCTTTTTATCGCTATCGAGAATACCCGATGCTTCTCTTTTTGTCATCGCTTGATACGACGCTGGGCGTCGTTGAATTCTTTGAAAAATCGATTCCTCCTTGTCTGTCTGAGCGAAAGTTTAAAACACGAAGACGACTGCCGCTTCGTCACGTGGAATTCGAATCGAAGTCTTCGCGATGACTTTTTCTATTTTTAGACAATGTTTTCAAATATTACGAGATATCGAGGAATTTAGCCATCCAAGGATTCAGCCAGTGGACCCCCAGCCAGCCACCGGAGACATCTCGTCTTAGCATCTCATTGAGAGGACTGGCCCCGTGTCGAAGATGCGTCGTCTCATCGCGTCATCCCCTAAAAAGGATCCCCTTAATTTGACGTCTTATTCTAACGCAACCCCCGCCAACCCTCGTACCTTGGAACCTCAATTTCTCCGTCTATTTCATTACTTGTTATTTTTTCTCGATCGTGCCTGCATTTGAATGCGCACACTTAACATATAAATGGCGTGGGGCTGACATTTCTTGGATTCTCGAGACGACTAAGGATTCTTCTCTATACAGGACTTTCTCCTCATCGATTAACCTACCCCGTGAGTATTGCTCTCATTCTCTCCCTCTATCTTTTTCCTGGCTGGTTTTTCCACGCTTTTTCTTCTTCTTCTCCCAGCTTAGTTTCTTACTCGGCACGGAGTACGACGTGCTTCCTCTGGCCCTGGCGTATTTATTACAAGCGCCCAGGATAAGGCACGGATAAATCTATGAATAAGAGCGCAAAGTAGTTGCGAGGCTAAGTAAATTCGCTTTCTGATTTACGGCTCACCGCCTTGCACCCCTTTTTTTTCCTATGGTAAGGCTGCTAGAAACTGCCCTGCTGTTTTAAATAAATCGGAAATTGTACAGGGCGCCGTGGCCCTCGCAGCTCCTTCCTAGACAGGAAGCGGTACAGGGGGTGGTTGAAGAGGGTAGCAAGTCGTCAGGTCGTTTTTACATTTACTCCACAGGATTTTCACCAAGAATCCAACTACCCTTAGAATCGTAATAAAGTTTTAACGTTTAACGTTCTTCCCGCTGCTAAATGCTACATCCACTGAACTAATGCGGTCCGTTATCAAGCGGTTATGACGTCAGCGTTCGTTAACTTTGACTTTGTAAAGATAACGACACCCCGTCAGAAGCGTCGGGGATTTTTGGATTCTATACGTAAAATCACAGGAGGCTGATAGAAATCTACGAGAATCGCTTCTTTCTCTATTTCGCGATATTCCCTTTATGGGGTTGTTTGTCCGATTTGTTCTCGAAATACACGGAGAGAGGAGAGATGGGAAGAAGGGGTTGTTTGGTACGTCACACAATTGAGGGATGAACGTCGTCGAATCGAATAGCACGGGGAGTGTAATTCGGTTAGAAAGTTGTTAGAATAAATCAAAGAACTAGCCGTAAAATTACGAATCCCTTCTGTGAATCTCCACCCTCCGCCCACCACCCTCTAGTAAATGTTGAGTGAACTATCGGGGGAAAATAAAAGAGTAATTAATTTCGCGGGCGAAAGTGGGTAATGGCGTTCGGTTCAGATTTATAAGTTTTGGGGTTGAGATCTGTGGGCCACCCCTCGTGAAACTATATATATAGGCGTCCCGTGCCACCCTTCGATTCTAGGTAACGCGCTCTTCGAGTGAATTAAATTGTCTTACTAACAATGTGAACTTTAGTCGAACGCTTTGATACGTGTGCGATGTCGCAAATAAAAAGCGAGTTTTTCTTTACCCTCGAAGAGAAATGAAACCGCACGGCAAACAATATCAGAATATTCCAATAGTCCATTACGCGAGACTAAATTGATTACATTACCAGGAAACCAGTGGTTAAATACAGAAACGTAAAGTTGACCAAATACTCGGCTCATAAATTCCAAGAAAAGTTCACGGGGCATATGTCATTTTGATATACGTCAAGAATAATGTGTAACGATAAATATTAAGAAATAATAAAAAAAAAAAAAAATGAATATCAATCAAGTTAACTCGACATATTTCTTTTTCCTAATATCGAATTGAATTAGACCTTCGTATAGTCGGTAGTCGCATAACAATTGAATCCAAGACTTGCATCGGGTACGTAGTCACATTAGCCATTGAATAAAAAGTTTCTATGAAATAGACCATAATATCAAGACCACCATTAATAACGTGAACCATTGAGACACATAATTATTCGTAAGTGAATTTATCTCAAAACTACCCTCACGTGCGTCTTGAATAATCAAGATGCGACAAATGCCTATACGACCGTTAGAAAAGTTTACGAGGAGACGTTATTGGTCCTTGACGTATAGTCGCGTTTGGAATTATTGACGATGCAATTGCGTGCGACTGAATGGTAGCGCGTGGCATTGCTGAATCAAGTAATTTATTTTATCGATCGAATCCCTTCGAAATTCCACCACGGAATTCGTTATTGGAAGCATGAAAATTATGACGCAGCTCTTGACAGTCGTTAACTTCATAAGATCGCTGGTTCGATCCCAGCACACTTTTTATTTTTTAGCAATTCTTTTTCTTTACTCCCTTTAAGTGAAACTCAGCGAATTTTCGGTCCAGTCATTTTTGCGAATATTTCATTCCAGTCTGAAAAGCTTTTCTCCGACTTTCTCTCGTCTGCAGGGAAACTGGTAGAAGACGGAAACGACGCTTGGCATTACGCGTATAAAAAGGAAGTACTCAACCAGATTGTTGATTCTTTAAAAGCTACTCGGGTTCGCTGTCCTCTCGTTGCTCCTGGCAGCCAGCTAGAAAATTACAGTTTGCATATCGGAGAGTAGACGTTCCTTCTTTCCTTTACCACCCTTTGACTCTTCTCCCTCCCTTCAGACTACTTTCAGACTACTAGTACCGTGGGACACAACGCGTGAACTGAAACACGTATCTAATCGATATAATCCTTCGAGAAAAAAAAAAGAAAAAAAAAAGATAAAGAAACTTTCCTAAAAAGCACCTCGATATAGCATCTCATACATATATTCCTTGAATTCGATCGATATCTTCCAAGAATCCATGCCATTTAAGGTTGTACATCGCGTGTTCTCGAATGCTCTAACGTTCGGCCAAATATTTGCCTCGCGTGTTCGCTCAGCGAAAAGAATCGATAATCGATCGATATCTAATCGTTACCTAATACAGTAGAATAGTTACGATAATCGATAGGTGTTGTTTGCTTGGCAATTGTAATATCGCGGCGTAACTAATATACACAGAAACCAAGTGTCCTACGGTAGACATCTTGACTCTGAACAAAGCTGTGTAACTAATGTAATCTTCACTTGCAGGGTTGGCTGGTTCCTCGGTTGGTACGAATGACGACGTAGTTCCTTTGTTTCTGAGATGGGGGCGTGTTAATATTCGCTACGTTGCATTGCGTCTCCTTTATTTCCTTTGTTTCCTCTAGGTAGGATCAACTTGCCAAACTGTACCTGCTACATCGTCTGTATACTTGCACGATAGGTGTAGCATGTGCTTGAGATTATCAGTGCCCAAGGCGTCGTATGTTCACGATGCGTCTGAAATTTTGAAAAGAAAAAGTTTGACATTTACAAAGAATAACTTCGATTAGGCAGTTGAATAAATCTGCGAGAGATTTTACTGTATATATATATATATATTTTTTTTTATTACCCACCAGGAGTACATGGCTGCGGATGATAGTTGATTTGACTTGTCAGTCAGATGAGTGACATTGACATTGATCTGGTCCGAGCCAGCTGGTCCAGAAAGAAGAGTGAAATTACTATCGAGGTCCTGCAGGCCAGCCAACCTGACGATAGCGTTGGATTTACCTTTACTACCTCATTAATGTTACACTTTTTATTACCAGGCAGTTTTGCTACGTTCTACCCCGTTCTATCCCAACCCCTTTCCGGCAACCAACGAAAATCGTATAAACCTGCTCGTTTCCCAGGTTTACTGTCGAGGGAGAGAAAGAGAGAAAGAGGGTGAAAAAAAAGGTCTCAACTATCTTCATACAACGACGTACATACCATCCCCTATTCGTCCCACCCCATTTTCACTGGATGTGCCGCAATTTTGTGCACGTTGTGGATGCAGTTTTATGACGTCACATTTGCCTAGGTGCCTTAGTGTGTCTGATATAAAAGTCATCACGTTGTTTACGACCTTGGACTGAGAATTCTGAGATCAAAATTCTCTAACTTGAACTCGAACCTGTCTGAGTCAAGTCTTATTCCTGTCTGTTACCTACGACAATCTCGAGTCCTGATAAAAACTCGTTATCAGTACATGATATACGACCTATCATCCCCTTTTCCCTTACTACCTACCCCCCTACAAAAAATCCTTATTTTTCCGTTCATGCGTTTCGAATTTAAACCTATATGTTCCTAGCGATCACAGCATCCACGGATGAGTGAGAAAAGCACGAGACCCATGGAAGAATTTCTCAACGTAATCGGCGTATCTGGTTTGGCATCCTTTGTGCTGGGTCTGGATAGTAGTGTTGGAAAAAAAAAAAAATCGAAGACTGTCTGGCACTTAGGCGGGAGGAGTATCGTCTCTATCCAAGGGGTGGTTGTCACCCTCGCACCCTTCGTGCCCATCCAGGAAGGATGGTCGATAACCGTTTACCAAAATATCCGGCTAAAGATTTAACGGAAGCGCTCGGGCGAGGAAGCCCGAAGGCGACGAAGAAAAATATCGGCGAAATCTCCACGGGGGTCAGATTGGTTCTGGTACGTTAAATTTTCGAGCTAGGATTTTCGAATAACAACGACAGCAGCAGCTACGGGGACATGGGTGGTCATGGATTGGCGAGGGTTCAGGGATGGAGCAATGGTGGTAGTCATGGGGATGCTGAGGATCGGAGAATGGAATGAAAATATGCTGGGAACCTTATTCTGTCCTTGGGATATGTATTATGTTATCCTTATCGGAATCGGTTCTCCTTGCGGGAAACTTTATACCACGTGGAACCACAACACTGGATTTTAACTTCTTAAATCTGTTTAGGGGTTGCAAGTTTTGGGGTTACGAGCCATTCTCGTGGAGTTAGGTGTTCAATAACGTGCCAGTACCCTCGACCAGTTTAAGGGATGTTTGTAGGTACTTTCTTCCCTCGGTGGAAGGTTACGAAATTCAAAATGGTTCATCCCTTACTATTCTGTTCCTTATACTAAAGCATATACTGCAGTACGATATGTAGGGTAATTTTGTTCTATCATTTTCTCATAGCGTAATGCCAAATTTCAGATCTAAATAAGGAACGATGCGAACCTGAACTTGAACGTCGATTCGTCGATTATGGAATATTGCCAAGTGGATCAAGTTGCGTCCGCTTTAAACTCACATTAGAAACTGCCTACCCGTCAAGTTTGTAAATCCGTGAATCCTAATTCAGAATAGCTGGTTATCGCGAAATACGGTTACCTCCTTCTAAGCCAATATCCCACGTACCTATTTCCTGCTGCAACTCTGATTCACGCAATCTCGCATTTCTCGTTACTCTCTCAACATCCAAAGCAGCTCCTATTGGCTATGCTTAGTATACCGTGGAAAGGCTATTTAGCTCCTATGCGGTGGCTCAGATGGTCTTCGCTCAACTTTACGAGCGGGTAGTGAAAGTTTGTTTTAGAGGTTGGCTGCCCTGGCGTCGCGCTACCCCGTGCTTAGCCACGGCTCTTGCTTTTATACGCGTCTCGCAGTAACGCGAGCCTCGCGTAACGCGTTTCGTACTTTACGAAACGTAAGCACCTATATAAGCTGCGTTCTCAGGGTCTTTTATCAGCCCGCGGAAATCTTTACGGTAAAATTCTCTACGTGATCCTCGGCCGAAACGTGATTGGTTAGAATCGCAAAGAAACGCCGCATCGTCCAAAGAAACGAAGAGTCTCCTAATGAATCATAACGAGTCCAGACTGATTTACTCAATTAAACGGAATACTTTGAAAAAGTTAAGCGAACTTTCTCCAACTACAATTTCCTTTTATACGACTTTCCCGCCCGTTTAAGAATAACATTGAGATACGAAATATCACAGTGAACTACGTACTATACGTAATATCGATATTTTCCAAGTTTCTCGACTTCCCGCAGCGCCGGTCATCTCCCATGGGTGGTCCAGGACGAAGAGGATATAGCGGTAACACCAGGACCCTAAGTGGTGATCCTTGAAGCGTTTCTTTATATCCCAGAAGCACATCCCGAGAGCCGTAAGATATGTGACGCAGATGGAAGGACATGACCGCAATATCTTATCCCTTGCCGGACGGGGGTTACTTTTCACAGGCAGGAAATTTATATTTTATTGAATCGAAAGCGAGGGAGTAGTGTCGCACGATGTATTGGATTACCATGAAAACTTTGCCAGGCGTAACAATTTGAAAAATCCTATACACCGTAAGCACGAGCGTTTCCAGTGGTTTGAACCGAATGATAAAACTAAAAAAAGAAATTGAAAATTTGTATTATATTAAACAAACAAATTTCCTGCATTTCACAAAGTGCAATACAAGTACGTATTACCTAAGTATATTTATGCTGTACTACCAAACCAAAAAGTGCTTTAGGGTTGTATTGTGCGCAATGTATCTTAGGGTGAGTTTAAGTACACTACGATGGCAGAGAGAAGTCTAAGTATAATATCCCGTATGCGTGTACAAGGGAGGAGACAAGCTAAAAAGACCTGCAGGGTTGAAAAAAAATAAACCTCTCGTTTTCCTCAGCTCGGTATTGTCTGCTACGCAATAACAATGAAAGGAGAGTAAAGACTACGGAAGAACGAAAAAGAGAGAGAGCGGCGGGCAGGGGATAGGGGTAGGAACTCCTCGGTTATTATTTACGCGAAGACAACATCAGCCCGGAGCGTTTATGCAAATGCCTGTTAGCATAAATAAACAAGCGATGGAGTGGATAAAACTACCTGAGGAGTAATAACGCGACTACCACTTGTTACGCTTTTCCGAAGGTCTTCCCTGCCAACCCTTATTCCCTTCGCCGCCCCCTCCACACCGGTAACCTTTTCTTCTGCCTCCTCGGCGCCAGTCCTATACTTACGTAGCTACGTATATCTTTGTATTCCCTGACTTTTTCTTTTTTTTTTTTTCTTCTTCCTCTTCTACTCCTCAGTCACGCAGCCCTTTCAGTATGAAAAGCATCCCTACATAGCACACACCCTAGTTCATTTGCCAATGACGAGGGACAATCAATTCGGAATGTAACTCTGTTTTTGGTCCATTGGACTTGGACAGCGAATCGAGGAAAAAGTAGGAAATCGAAGGATTTGCAAACCCCCTTTTGCTTTTGAGGAACGAGATTGTTGTTATTATTTTTCATGAAAATTTTTGAATCCAGGTAATATTCGATGAATTTACGATATTTCCGTGTTACACTATGAAAATTTAATCTCTGAAGTCGGATCAGATAAGCCGTTATACTTGTAACGCGAGTAACAAGATCAAGCGGTGCATCGCAAGGTGCTCCTGGCTGTTCGGTATCGCAAGTGCAAGGGATGAAAATAGAAAGTGCATACCAGCCGTACCACGTTTTCCGGCTGCGTTATATTCAATCGGATCTCGTGTCAGACGATTAAATAATTGACTATGTCACGTGGGCCGCGGGTTGCTCGACTCGCGGGGGTTCATTTCTAGAGCAGACGAATCGATGGCCGCCCTCCTGGCTGCACCTCGTCCTCCTACAACGAGTTCAATGTCTCTCCCGGGCCACCCCCGGGCCCGGCTTGTCGGCCGTTCGCCAACCCCCGACGCCACTACTACCAATGTATAAGGGCACTAAGACCACTGTACTAGGTTCCGACTGCCGACGTCCCGACGCCACCCCCTTCTAGTTATATAGCACCGAGCTACCACCGCCACCCTCTCTACCACCCCGGACGCCTGCCTACCCCCAGCTCTAATATTTACTAGGCATTTGTCGCTCGCACGAATTAAAGGTCGTCTGCGCTTCAATCGTTAATGCTATTTCACGCAATTTATGTTGGCTCCCCTGTCGATTAACCGATTCCGATACTCCAAAGAAATTCATTGGTACTGCTTGCTTATAGCTACTACATGCTTATATGCATTTATGTACATGAGTCGACAAAGGCGTCCAGAAATTTTCTACAGCAAGAATTTTCATATCGACGACTGGATCGATTCTCAAAGTAAATTTCGCACAATCACGTACTCATTGTTTTCTCGGTTGTTCCAATCAAGAGCGTAGCGAAGTATCAAAAGACGCGGTGGTACGTAAGTTCGAGATTAGCCGTAACGAAGCCAAGATTACATGGTAATGCGGTTATACAATCGTTACGCTCGAATTGTTTGCATCTTAATGTAGTAATTAGGATTCAGTCCTATAAATGTTAGCCTCGGGCCGGTAACATCTGTAAGACGGCATAAAGTTATACTGAAATAATAGAGGCCTTCGCATTTTGATATCAATTGAGCTTCATCCTCCGATGCGTTTAATGATATGCCCGGACTGGTCTCATTTAAGGAGACGCAACCCTTCTTGCTTGAGGGGTTGCGTTATTCAAATTCAAACGAATTTACACGCCGAGGGATTCACACGATTCTCTTACGTAAAGTCCTACTCGGTCAATACCGTCGTATTAAATAGACTATAGGCTACTTTGCGTTACCGCGAATACACCCTGTGGCAGAAAGCAAGAAAACAAAAAGAGAAAGATCAAGAGCATGAAATTGCCGGAGAAAGTACGAGAGGCACGAGTGTCGCCCCAAGGGGTGAAAACTTCCTTGGCTCAGTTTTATTTAACCTTTTCCGTCGTCATTTTCATTGGCCTAATTGCCCGGGCTAAATGAATTGCAAGTTTGTTAAAAAAATTAATCAATTACATCGAAAGACCAAAGCATGAAAATTCGTGGCCCATCCCTTGCGTCTCGTTCTCAATCCGTAGCACCTGTGCCCTCGGCAAAGAAAACAACCCCGAATTACCATCCCTCGCGGGCCACGAGGCTACAGTGCTAGAAGACTACACGCTTCCATCCCCCATAACAACCCTAACCTTGCCTTTATTTCAGTCTCAGAGTCGGGACAGGATTCTCTCACCCTCTGATCCACTCACCCCTTTCAACCCCTCGGTCCCTCCTCGCCCTCGTCTCACGCGCCGACTAAACCCGTTGCACCGCAGTGATTGTGTCCCGGCAGCTGTAAGCTGGTGAATAACGGGAATTGTTATTGTTTTAGTATTACTATTATTATTACTATTTGGGAGCGTTTAGGGGAGAAATATAGTAAATACCCTAGGGGAGATAGAAAATCCGTGGATGGGCTGTATTACAACTAGACCCAGCAGCAACCCATCACTTTCAATGGATATAGAAGAAACTTTAAGACATTCACTGATATTTCTCTCTCTTTTTTTTTTAGACTCCTTTTCATTTTCACCCAAGAGAAAATAAAAGTTTCCTCTTCTTCTTTAAATACAAAGAAAGAATTTCACTTAGAATTTCTTCGATCGTTCCCACTCAATTCTATTTCGTTCTCCTTATGCCCTGTCCTCGTTACTCTTTGTCCAGGAATCCCGTTTATTCAGCGACATTAGATTCCCCTTGACTTGCCTCACCCTCAGACAATTTAGCTTGGGGGTGTCAATGTCGTAACCGAGACGGGAAACGAATTGATATCCCGCAAAGGGACCTTTTAACGTCGATTTCGTAACGACTTGCGACTTACGAGGATCGACGAATTATCTTTCTGAATCGTTAATCTTTTTCAGGGTAAAATAAATTCATGGAATCGCTACCCTCACCCTGTCACTAAAAACCACCGAATCTCCAAGATTACAACCCGCAGAGGAGATCATCTCTCGACGTTGTCTCGTCCAAGAGTCGTCGGTTACGACCCAATAAAAATATAACCGTCTTCGCGTTAAATCTCAGTAATTATCTTTAATCTATCTAGATAATTATAACCGTGATTATACTTCGTCGCGTGACAGCCAAGGTTACCTTTAACATTACGAACGCATAGATAGCCGAGAATATCGTTTTATGGGTCATTCGAATTTACCCGCTTGTTCAGAGGCCTCGCCTAGAATCACGTCTAAAACTCAGTACTGTCCTATCGATAGTCCAGAATCCACTAGCACATATAATTTCCCTAGACCATAACAAGACCAAATAACCAGACCCAACCGTAATACAGTTATCCATATATCTAATATATGTATATTACATCCAAGTAGCTATAACGACTCCTCGACGTTGGCCGTCATACAATATAATTTCGCGTTCGTTGATTCAGGCAAAACGTAAACTCGCTCACGGCAGACATCAGATTCTCTCGCGAATTCGCCGATACTGGGGAAGATATTGGCGGCAAGATACACGAGACTAATTTCTCCCCAGACGCTCGTTATGCTATCGTTAACCCATTAATGTTTCGTAGTCCGTAGAGGCCGTAGAGGAAAACGCTGTGGGAATACCCATGGCGATATTATTATTATTATATTTTGCCAAATGGCAAAATAAAATGGGCAACTATCACCGTGATGATTTTCAGAAATATTTTTTCATGCCTCACGACATTGAAACCTGGTATATATAATATCGTTCTATGAAAACGGTTTTAAATATTAAATATTAAATATATATACCATGTATTGTAGGTATCTGTATTACGGCCTGTTTTAGACAGTGAATGATTTCATGCAGATATATATATATATATATCTTTCTCTCTACCTCGAATTTACTTTTGCAATACGTGACTCAGAGAGAAACATAGAATGGTTGTATTAGCGTGACACAGTTTACGCGATGGCAATATAATATGAAGCAATCTAAACCTCCCTTAGGTCTAAACCTCATGTTACGAGGGGTGGAACGATTTAGTCAATCGTAAGGGCATAACCGTAATATCTCATTTGAGAAGGTTACGTCACTGCCAAGTAAACCAATAATAAATGAGTTTATGCCTCGCTTGACATCTCATTTGGATCAGGATGCGCGAGGAAGTTTCTGGAGAAACATTTCACGTAATGACAGGATGCGTCTAATGCGCCAATAAGTTTTTATATCTACGATTAACGTCATTTTGATTGACCAAATCGACTTGACGACTACCGGACACGTACATGATACCCAAGCCAGAAGGTACAGTTAAGACGGAAGTAATTAAGCTGTTATTAGGATGGATTTATCTGTTTTCCTTTTTCTTTTTCTTTCCCCGTAAATCAGCTTAGCCTGTAACGTATCGGTGAAGTGAGACATCGCGTGGGTGCTGGGATCGATAGTAACGCCATTATGACACCGTATCTTCGGAAGTTGTCGTAAAGACTGGCAGAAAGTTATCGGTGGACATCGTGAGCAGTAAAGTGTCGTGTTAAGGGCAGGGTAAGAGTTTTGTGAGGTGAACCAGCAGCTTCGCCATCGTCGCCACCAGCAGCAGTGCAATAATAGCTAATAAAAATCGCTAACTGCATACAAGGCGTTATACGTTAATTGCCATCGTAAAAGCCTCATGAAGTAATGCACACCTAAGGTCCTGAAACATTTTATATTATGGTTATAAACGATGTGGTTAAGATGAATATCTTTTTGTGTTTACTTGAAAGTATTTACCTGGATGAAGCTTGTGGTATTTTGTATGGGGAGTATTTTGCATTAGAAAGCTTCAGGATTGTTGTTATGAAATTTCATGGAATACTGTAGCGGTCTGCAAATCGTGACGGGGCTCGTATGGGCTTTTGGCGTTTCATTAAAAATTCGCAAAAGTTTTGCAAGCTGGTAGCTTCGTGGATGAACGAAAGCTGTAATAGAAAAAGTTCCTCTGTGGCGAACGTGGATGACGTTGAAGAATGTTAGTTTTACTTTTGTTTCAGAGGAAAAACGAAATGGATGAAATGGCTGTGTGGAAGATGCATTCGTTCCTGTTGTTTATGCTGTCTGCTCTGTGTGAATGATAATGAAGTCGTGCAGCTAATTATCCAGCATAACGTAAAACATATAGATATGTAGTTGTCGGGTAGAAAAATATTCTGCAACAGAGCGAGAAACGACAACGAATAAAATGCCGAATAAAAAGGAATAAAATAAAATAAAATACGAATAAATACCTTGGTAATAGTTGTTGTCCGTGTATACGTGATAACGTATACATTTACTCAAAATTGTTTGAGGTTCAGTTGAAAATTCCGTGGAACGATTGTTCTTGTAAATTCATTCCGCCATGAATCCGTAAAGCCCAAATTCCAAAGTTTACTCAGCCTGCTGAATCTTGGGCGTCGCACAATTTCTTGAAGTGGGATAAAATAAGTTTGAAACTGCAATCTGGAGTCGCGCGAGCGCGCAAAATCGTAAAGCTTGGCTGGACGATTTAGTAATTTTGCAGCGAGCACCTTTTCCGTGGGTAGCAGCCGGAAAGTAAGCCATAGATTTATGCAGCCGCCTGTTGAATGCAATTTATGTTGAATAGAGAAGAGCGCAACATCCACTGATAAATAAAATGAAGCTCGATCCGACCCTGTTAGAGATGAGGGTAACGTAATGACGCTCCTGACGTAATTTGCATGCAAATTTCAATTCACTTCGAGTTTTATGTGCCAACTTTGTAACCGAGGGCCCAGCAGTGAAGTGTGACGTCAAAGAGGGAACAGAACCATGTGCTGTTAGTGTCCCTAGCTATGCCATAGTAATTTTATGAGTATGCTGTTAAATGAAATTATGAATGAAAATTGACTGGCTTGGCGCCCCATAAAATCGAATAATACGACCTTCCACCTGCATATACATATCGCATAGGTTATTAATTAATTGTCAAAATCCATTCCTCCTTATACGTTATTTTGAGATCGAGAACATTCTTTACCGCGCAGTTAGACACGGGATAAAAACAGAGAATAATAAGGAATACCATATAAATAAAGAGACTGCTACGTTGAAAGTAGGGAAAAAATGAAGGTAAGATCTAGCAAGAAAAGAAAAAGAATAGAATCTGTATTTTTATAACCTCTCTCGCAGGAGTACGTCTGAATAGATCTGATAAAGATCTTATAAACGGATCGGATGGGCATATTGTGAAATATAAAGTAAACTACCTAACATTGTCGCCATATAAGAGAAGCTCGCGAGACGACATCATCGTGTGAATATTGATGCATTATAAGATATAACGCGTTGCCACTTCAGGGGCGCTCAACGAGTTTCTTCTAGATGGCGACGCCGACGTCTCACTTTCCTACGTAATTTTCACGACACTCTCCTCGACGTGGGACTCATCGTAAGCTCACTCTACTCATACTTCACCTTTTCCTTAGCACTTTATAAAACCCCATAGAATGAAGATTCATCGTTTGGGCGTTTTCTACACCTTTCACTATAGATATATGGCGTACGTATATGTGCCAGACTGTATCTACTTACCAGATAGTAGATGCAGCAGCCGTGGTTGAAGCTGCACTCAAAAGAGAGCACGTAGCCACTAAAGCATCGAGTAAGGAGTAAAGGATGGTAACGTCGAGTAATGCTTTCCTAAAACGGACATAATCGCGTCAACGGCTTAGACCGACATTCCCTTCAACCCTAGAACGGACTGGGCTTCGTCGTTTCGTCTGCTAACGTGATTTCGTGTCGTCGACCTGACATTCATTCATGCGCCTGTCGGTCTTCTAAAGGATAGCAGCCCCGTCCGCCTTTCGTACACTGAAATAACGGTTTTACCTTCGCGTCCAATAAAAGAGGAACAAGTACGAGACGCGGCTACACTTCCTCTAACGTACTTTCGATTTCGTTCGTACACTGCCTGCCTCCTAGCGGAGAGACTGCGAACAATTTCAGTTGCTGTACTCCTGGCAATTCTCATATTTCACAACAGAGGGTTCTCGTCTCAACTATTATGGACTTATACCAGATGACTGCGTTATGGCCGTATTCGTGTGCTCATGGAAACATATAATTCATGGCGTCAAGAAAATAAAAATGGTGTTACCTAATTATACCAATTAAAAGTCTAGAAATTATTTGCAATTCTTAACACCGAGTGAATCAGTGTATATGTGGAGAAAAGAGCACTCGGTAAGTTTCTGTCTGCTTAATGCACTTTGATTGATTATGAAACCGTTACGATTTTTCTATGGTCTCGTGATAAAAGAACGAAACGAGACAGGGAAGAGTTTTTCGTAACCTCTGTCAACGACGTCAGGTGATTTTTTCAGGATTAATTAAGTCAATCGACCCGCACCAAGGATAATTTCCTGGTACCCTGCTGGGCTTTCATCGTTTTCCTTTAAACAGAATCACCAAGCGTGCAAAGGGGAAATGATTGCTAAGCTTCAAAGACGAAAAATTCTCGTGGCCGTATGACGATCGTTTTTGCTTTAATTGAGTTCTTTAAATTCACTCAAATTCCGTCCCCTCACGTTTCTTCTCTTTCTTCTCTCTCCATCTCATTGTCATATAGCACTCCTTGGGATTGTACCTTCTTAATATGACACGTTCTTTGACTTGATCCGATCGCCCGTACGAAAAGCTTCAGCTTCAAATTTCACTCGGACTTTCGTTCAGACTGCGTTTGCTAGTCTCAACGTGGCTAGTTTAGAATCTGGCATCTGTCCAACTGATAAACATGAAATAAGAACGGATGGCATCTAGATCAGCGTCTGGAATGTTGGCATCCTTTCAAAACGAAAGGTTTCTACGAATTTCGACTGCAGAATTTTTCGACACTCACTCATCGCTCTGTACCCTTCACAAAATATTCTACGGTTTACTTTTTATATTTTTTCCACACACCATACACGATACGTATAACAAATTTAAGAAAACACAAACTCCTCGCCCATTCTAACGTCCCGTCCTGTCTTCACGCGTGTCTGCCTCGTGAAATGTGCAAATTGTTTACGTCGCATTGAACATAGCTACGACTGGTTTTGCGGCTACAGAATGCAGTTGCAATGCGTAACAAAAAACCAGACCAGTACAGTGTCAAGCAATGTGGTAAACTAGAATCCCATTGAGAATTATCAATGAAATTTCTTCGCCACGACGTCTCTTTGACAAACCACCATAATCTTTGTGGTCTAAAGGTAACTTGGTCATGCTGCAATAATCTTCGGGATCGGATCGCCACACCACAATTGTGTCAGCCACATGACACGCGTCTTATACATATTTTTAAATCTCCAAACACAAGTTCCAAGTTGATCGATATCACGCGTAATAAATAGCATAAATAAAGAATTTTGTTTTTCACAATATAAATAACATAAATCAAGACTCATTTTACTCTTCACCGTACAAATAACAAAAGACATGCATGTGCAGATGTGCATTCTCCACCTACAATGGTATTCACCACGTTATCATTTACGCTCTAATACTCAACTGGACTTATGACTCGTGACCAAGTGGTCAGTGATTAAAATCATTATATAATAAAATAATAAGGAATTCCCCATAAGTGCACATTGAAATCGATCCACCATAAATGACCATAACCTGCACCATGAAAAGTGTCAGAATTAAAGAATTTTCTTTTCCTACAAATTTGTACCCTACAGGTTACGTGCATTGTGATTATTTCTGCCTATTTTCTTTATTTCCCTCATACGCTTACCAGCTCGCAAACCTCCCAACACCCACCCGCACGACTATCTACGAACGCTCGAATCTTGCGAAACTGCTGTAGTTCTCGTTTGTGCGAAATTGCTAAACGTATCGCGATTTCGCGCAAAAGTGAGGGGTAAAAAAAAAGAGAGTTATCGATAAAAAGAAAGGCGCTCGAAGAAAAACATAAAACACACAATAGTCACGGTGATAGGTTTCCTACTCTTTGAATTTTATTACCTCAACGATATGCTCAATTCTCTATTGGCACTTTGTAAAATTGTTCGTCGCCCATATAGAAACGCTCCGAGCGGGATGCCTGATATATCGAGCGATATTACGTCTTGTTACCTTAATACTTTTATCCTTCGCATGGACGCTATTACCGTATATGATATATTTACCTAGCACCTAACCTATAGTGATACACTATATGGTAAGACATGGAAAAATCTTAAGGCGCGTTTCGAATAGTCAAAGGAAACCGATTTGCAGCTAGTTGCTTTCAACCATTTGGATTTTATATTCGGACGCTCTTAAAACGCCTGACTTGTTTTACGCACGAAGCACTGAGAGTAAATATTTTTTCTCGACAGCAGAACCAACAGTGCCTTGAGATTTGCGTGCGCAATGCAAGGCAATTAAAGCTACACTTACAATGGCTGCTCTATTATTATTTCACCGTCTTATGAAGTCCCTCGCTGCACCATGAACCCAACATAATTGAATGAATTTTAATCAACGATCATAACAATTGAAATCTTTGAATTCTATGGATGTCACTTTTTTTTTGAAAATATCAAAAAATCCTATTGTCACCATATATGACAATGTTGAGTCTGAAGTCAATCGTATCGTATTTTCTTAGGTATGTCAGTCAACAAGCCAGTTTCACTTTCGTGCGTGTCTGTTCGCGGCTTTTCACGCATCGTAAAACACGCAGCATTCGTGGTCCAGACTGATTAAAAAACAATAGCTAATAATCTTGATACCGCCAGGGTGATTAGAAAGGGTAACAAAATTAATAAGTAATATATTTTTAATTGCTATTATTTACTGTCTATTAATGATCTCCGTTTACGTATCCTTCTAGTCGAATGAAAAAAATAACCTGGTATCTTTGCGAAATTCTAACAAAGAATTTCGCGGATTTCGTAAATCGCAAAAAATACGTGATTCGGCGATTCGTCGCTTTTCATCGGTTGAATATTAAATATACCTATACTATACGTAGTAGGTACAGTTATAGGTCAGAGCAGCTAGGCCATATTCACTATTGCGAATGTTCGCTTTCGCTCGGCTCAAAGATACACACGTACCTGCATTTGCAATTTATTCTGCATCGCGGTACAAGAAATGCATACAGTGCATACTGCACCGATAGCAGAAACGAGGTGAAGAAGAAAAGTAATTCAAAATGGCCGCGGTTTGATTCCATAGGAAGTCAAATTTCATTGTGGACAAAATCTCGTTACGTAAAATCTCGATAGCTCAGGACGTCTCGAGAGAGAAAAGAGAATTGGAAAGTAACGTTGATAATTAACGACTAGTAAAATTAGCACACATTGCATCCAATGAATTATTCTCATTATTCAGGTTAAAACCTCGGCCGCACCTAGCAATCGGAAGGGATGTCAAAAGATAATTATATAATTTTCTTTTTTTTTTTTTGCACTATCCGTTTCTTTAATCAACAGAAATATACACGAGGAAGTATAATATTCGTTTGTATGTCTATACTATAAATTGTATAATTGTACACAATTTCCAATACTATTACTATACATTGCATAACAAGTACTTTAATCATTAATTAACGAGTAATCTGTACACATTGATAACCTAGCGTACATTCTATATCTAATAACGACTGTTTCTTTTTATTCTCTTTCTCTACCACTGTCCATAAAGTGGAGTCACGCGTTCATCGCAACCACTGCGCTTTCGAATCTAACCAGAAGCGCAGATACGAGAGCATCGAGACTTCTTACCAGAACCAGATCAAGTTTCTATTGTTAGTCACTATACAAATAAATAATTCAGCTTTCGTCCATTCGTCTCTCTCAAGATACCACATATGAATTCTATGTACGAAATGTAAGTAACATATCGCAATAAATATAAAAAAAAATTGCACGAGATTTTCAATAAATCGATATTTACGATATCGATCGGTAATTGATTTCTTATCGAATTTTTCATGATTTCACAAATGTCGATCGATATTGATTTTTTTTTTGGACCAACCACAATGTATTTTCTTACTGAAACGCGTGTACCTATGTTTCCTCGTGTTTTGCGACTTGTATGAGGATTTTGCGAATTTCTTTATACAGCCATTAGGTACACGAGAAACGAATTGACAAAAAGCAAGTAGGTTATCATTAAATAATGATTATGGTCTATTTAACTAATCCTGCGTTTCTCCGTATACTCCGTGGAGATGAGGTGAGAGTCTCGTCGAAAGAGATTCTGTGTATATCGATAGCGCTGGAGTTACTAATGACCGCGACAAAACTTTCCCACGTATGTTTAGCACGTATGTGTCCACATATGAAGATAGTCGTTTTTCTACTATAACGCAAATTAATACGTGTAAAACCAAGTCGCAATCGTTGGGAGAAATTCGAGTTAAAGATTTTGAGTAAATAAAGCTAAGACTACACATATGTTACCAGACAATTTTCATACGTGATATAGTTAGCTATGAACACATGTATGGTTAACATTAAAACTCGCCTTGATTACAGTTACACTATATCGCAAATAAATAGCAACCCTTGAACCACAATTCACCTATCACTTACAGATCAATAATTGTAATCAAACCGTATCAAATCAGTAAAAAATGAAATTTTTTTTTTAATTCTAACATTTTTTTTTTTTTTCCTTTCTTTTACCAGCACATCTTTCAAGCGTCATTGTCAAAACGTCCCACGATTCATTGAATTAAAATAATAAATAAATGGACAAATAATTTTTGCACTACCGAGGGACTTCGTTGGCGAAGTTACAGTGTTTTCTCATACGAAATAGTCAGAAATCCATAATATAGTCATAAGTCACAGTAAGTCTTTAAGTACTCGAGAACGCTAGAGATGGATTAGAAAATTGTAATTAACTAAAATGGCATTATTACCTCGGCTTTAGCATTATAAAACCACGTGTGTATATATATATATATATATAACATACGTGAGCTTAGTGACGAGGCTCACATATGTACAAAACGTCTTAGCGCTTAAGCCTAGTACTGCGTTGATTTCTCGAGTAACCAAGGAAACGGCCATTTCAATGATCTTTTTAAAGCCTGTCGATTCTACCTTAGCAATGATGATCCGTATCAAGACGAATACTGTGAAATGTACCCGCAAGAGGGTTTAATGATTAAATGAATTAAAAAAATATAAATGCATATCCACGTCACGATATACTCATCAGATTCATAGTGTCTCATCTATAGACTTTCCTATGCGTTCCGTTCCCTTATGATTCTTTTGAATGACTCTCATAATAATTGACCATTCGATGACTTAGCCTTAGAACTTTCTCGCTGTGACATTAATGACTCTCCGTAATGACATACGAAAGCTGGGCTTTGTACGACGTCCGAGCAGCCTTAAGAAAACGTACGAGTTCTTGCTATGATTTATGCATGGATGACGTACGTATCTTCACACATGACGATAACGTTGCTCTAATAATAATAGGTGAAAATTCCTGAAACAGAAGATAATCGGTTATAGAAGCAGTCATTATATTACATATAGAATTGAATTAGCATGAAAATTCTTGTGAACGCAGTAAATGAAGTATATATATATATATATATATACACTTTGAACAGTTTTTTAAAATGAAATTTAATGATACTCGGATGTCGTAATATAGGAATTTTGACAAATGAAATTGATCATCGAGACGCTCCTGTTATTCAGTCCACCAGGTCAGTCATCGCGAGTGCAAACGTTGACAATGACTCAATGCAAATTTACGTTCGACCACCGTACATTTCGGATTTCCATTGTCAAAGCAACCGACTGTACCGTCGCCTGTGAACGCTCAGCGCACACAGAGCTCTGAGCATTCTGAATCTGACAGGATATTGCGCTCTCGAGTAAGGGAGTAAAGGGGTCCCGCTCGCAGATTGTGGGGTTGGCCATGTTAAACTAACAAGTCATGTGGACAAACACCAACTGTGTTCTTTGAGGGGTGCCAACCCCCTTGTCTAGGGTATTTGCTTGACAAACTATGTACGTGCTTTAGTATGAGCGACCTCGGAGATGAAAACAGTCTTTTTTTTTATAATGATACCAATTGGTGTATGGTTAAGGGTTGTTTTGTGCGAAATAAAATATTTTTTTGCCTCTTTCCAAAAAATCGTTTATGCTTGGTTCCCATACGTTAAGCTGGGTTTTTAATTAAGCGAACGCGACTTAAAGCTGGGTCGGGTGTTTTTTTTCGAATACCCTTGTTGCTTTTTAAACACAATATCAATCCCTGCGTAGATACGGTCCAGTGCGTCAGTTTGGGGTGGCAAGTCTCTCTGATGTCCAGCCTCTTCTCGGGGGTTGATTTGTTAGGGGTGGTTACTGGGCAGTGACTGTAGTAACTGTGCTAGCACGTTTTCAAATCACGTCCTGCTTGTGAATTTCAGATTGAAAGGATTTTTAGATATTTGGTTTAATTGGGCGGGGAAAAAAAAACGATTTGAAAAATTATAAGAGAAATTTGTAAAATTATCGAGAATCGAAGACGAGTCGAGTACGTTGACGTTTTATTATCTAGTTAGTTTTATTTATTTTCTCAATCCTTTCAAATTGTTCGAGCGTTTCTTTTCCAATGCATCTTTTGCTTTCTCCTTTAGAGTTCAGCTATATGTATGTATATATATATGCTAATAATTATATATATATATATACATTTTATACGATTACGTGTAAGAGACCAGGGAACCTAAAAGCCATGAGGTGTTCAGAGTTTATTCCTGCGCGACCATTGTGCCGCAGCTTTCAATTTGCCTTGCGAACTAATTTAGGCAAAAGTGAGCAATTACGAGAGGCCTTTGTTCCAGGCTCCGCCTATGGATTTTCTGCGTTTTATATTCATCGATTGTACTCGAAAAGGGTTGAGGTGATGATTTGGCTTTGGGATGAAGTGCAGAAGACCCGGGAGAATGTTCTCGTCCCAAAAGCAGATTGAATAAAAAAAAGCCGCTTTAGGGACGAGCCGAAATTAGGGGTCGCGATGAGCGATACGATGGAAAAGTAGAGTTTAAAAATACTATAGGAATATCTTAAATCCCCTAGAAATCCCTAGAACCGTCTGAAACTCTAATGGGGTTTTTCAAAAAAATCAACTGAATTTCACGGCTGCTCTCCACAGGTTTCCCAATTTTCACCCCTGCTGAACCGTTCATCCCCCATAGGTGGTCAGGGACTTAAATATCTTTAAATAAGTCTGCAGTTCGCCACCTGACCACCGGTAACGAGAAGCTGTCCACTTCAAAGCGTCTAATTATGACCCTTATCACCTTCGCTATACTCTCCCTTGGCAACTAGTCAGGACTCCCAGAACCCCCTTGGACTGTCTTGATTAGCAAGCAGTTTGACCATGAGATAGACCCCTGGTTAGTTGGTAGATGATCACGCTGACTATGCCGTCCTCCAGGATGGTCGGGGTAAGTGGGACCCCACTGATTCCATTATAGTATCATTTGGGGATACGGCTTAAAGAGGACTATCCCATACGAGAATAAAATCTTCTCAAGAGTTACGTAACACCCCCAACCCTACAGTGGTGAGAAAAATGAACGAGTCAAAGAAAAGACTCTCCATGTAAATACATTTGGGGTGATGCGTCTGGCAAAAAATTATGTCTCGAGTAAATTCCCTAACTTTTTTTTTTATTAGTTTTCACCAACATTCCACCCTTGTCCTCGACGCAGGTTGGCTATTAACACGTGTTAATTAAATACGTGGCAATTTTACAGCATTTTAGAATAAAAACAGGGTCGGCACAAGCCGAAAAAAAGGGATCTTCACGGTCCACGTATATACAGGGTGGGTCCAATTGGAATGGACAGGAGAACCTGACTTCGTTTTCCCTCGGAATTGGGTCCAAGCCGATTATGGAGATGCGCTCGCTAATATCTTCATCATCGGAGGACAAAGAGCTCGATGAGTGGCAGGAAGCCCAGAGGCCTCGCATTTACGAGATTTTGCATAATGTCTACTCTGCCCTCCTCGCACCTCTTACCATCAACGAAAACCCACATTTCATGTTCGATTACGAACGCGATTTCACGGCATCCTAAACTTCACGTTCATTATCAACATTCAACTTCAAGTTTTTCAACTATCTCTAAAAATTGTTAAAAATTCTAATCGCTTGCTCCTACAATTATTATCACTCATTAACCCAGTCTACGTTGTCACCAGCAACGATAACAAAAATTCGGCCAATTCATTGGCATCAAAGAATCTGCTGCTCTATGAAAAATTGGAGTAAGGTCGGTGAATGTGTCTAATAACAGTAAATGAGATTCTGATATTCAATACTCCGTATATCTATAGCGAATCCAATCAAAGTGAGAGGCTCTGAACTTGAGAGATCGGCCATGAGACCGTATCTGATATATATATATATATAACCGATATCTTCGTCGATGCTTTCCTGTTAATTATACCAGCAAGACTAAAAAGTCTATATATAAACACGTCCGTGCAATAAGTTCCAGGAGAAAGGAACATAGTCTAGTCTATATACTATATCTATAGACAACTAGTATTTTTAACGTAACCATAGATATCCGCCATTTTCTATAAGGTTGCCGATCTATAACGTAGACACCTCGTTATTCCTCCTTTCATCAAAGAGAACAATGCATTGTATATTGTAGCGCGTCAACGTGTACCAACGTTCTTCTATCCTGCCTGTACCCATACGTATAGTCACATACAGAATTATCCCTGCATGTAAATAAAATGCCGTAGGGTGGAAGTAGGGAGACACGTGTTTCTTTGCAATCTCGATAATGAATCACGCGATATCACTATCGTTACGCCTTGCAAATAATAATCGCGTGCAAGACCATAAATACTATTCTTCTCGCATCAGACACTCGTATATCCTGAATGGGATCCGGCTATAGAATAGAATGCATTCTTCGATGCATTCGTGCAAATCGTGACGTGGAATTTCAGGCGTCTAAAAGTACTTGGGAAAAACCCTTGGCATCAACCAGATGAATTATAAGTCTGGCATTATTAATTTTTATCTATTAATTATAATTCTGATATTCTGGTATATATAGTAATATAGTATAGAGAATATATGGTTTCAGGAGTTTGAACTTCGATGATAATTCCTTGTACGGGTATACATTATCTTCTTATCTGACGGAAGGGTCTTCTGGGAAATAGGGCTGATTTACCATGAATCAGTCCCTGCGTACTACTGGCTGCCAGTGGGGATAAGGTACTATCTATTCAATAAGCCAATCCGATGTCCCATGAGAATCGTAACACTCGTCTCAGTTCCATGGGGAATATTGAGTCAAGAAAAAACAAATCCCATCGAACTTTGTATTTTCCCATATCAGACCAGTGAGAATGGAGTAAAAAGGAACAGATAGAAAAAGACCATATGGGAGCTGAGAACGCTTATGGGTCGGAGGAATGCAATTTGAATTTTTTTTTCTAATTGATTAACCATAGCCTTTTTGGATAAATTAATTGGGGGGGGGGGGGGGGGGGTCTCATTTCGCTATGCCTTGTGGATACGTAGAATCGAAAAGACATTTTTTTTTCCATTGTCATTTACGACAGCCAGCTAATTGCAGGGTACGCAATGTACGTAGACACGTAACTACTAAGTGATCCGTTATTGGGTCAAGGCGTGGGAATTGTGTCTTTCAATGGATAACTGTCTGCAGAATTAAAGTTAACGAACAAAATTGTTTATTCCCAAGTATGAAAAATAAACTTGGATCGTTTGGACGGCGATGCAATTTTTTTTTTTTTTTTCTTTATGGTAACTATGGAAACGAGACGGGAAGCGGATAGACCGTCATTGAACAGGCGTCGCGGCGGAGGGCGTCGTAAGACTTTTTATCGAGCGCAAAGTGACTTAACACATTTGCTAAGCGAACTTGACCTATAGAGAGTTCAGAGATCATTGATCTTGAAGTCGTTTTTAGAGAGGTGAATTGGTTAGTACGAAATGTGACCTTGACCTCCGAAGTTTGCCTGACCTCGTAACATTATGCTATGCGTATATAAGGAAGGTTACGTGGAAACGAGTTTGCGTCGTGAGACTCGACGAATCAAATTTACTTTCACTGGATCTACAAGAAGACGTAATACCAATGGAAATACGAACAGATCACCAGATATGGATCATTTTATATTTTGATCCTATAATCTGATACTCATAACTTCGTAGTCTCACTTGAAACTTGATGTATATTTTTTTTTTTTTTTTTAATTAATTAACCCGTTGCTTGGATGTCACTTTCGCCAATGAGAATTATTACATAAGTCTTGTGCAATTACAGAGCTGATTATTATTCCTGTCATTTATTTTCAATACTTCTCTTTGGCCTGATGTTAAGTATGCGTGGTATAATTACACGTGGTAGTTTAGTCGATGACTTTTAGCATCCGGTGCGTCAGACTAATGTACCATATAGGATACGCACGTAGAACCACAAAATGTACAGGTACCCATGCATATAGTATATTCAACACAAGGTCACGTTCTTCAGTGAATATTAGAACTATGTCTATTTCTATGCATACGTACCTTTATGAGATTAATGAAAAATGACCTCAAACGAGGAAAAGCGAAATTTACTCTTTTGAATTCGAGTATCGTCCTGCTTGAGGTACGTGATAACCAAAACCAGTAAAAAAGCAAAAAAAAAAAAATCACATTTGCATGCGAGTCGATTAAAATTCACATGTGCCATTGCAGTGTTGCCAACATTCACACTATTATCCATAGTCAGTAAATTTTTGTTGCAAAAAAAAATCATTCGAAAAACTCTGCATACCGTGTCTATACAATTTTCAGATCCAATGATCATGGACCATCGTGCACTTAATTCTAACTCTCACTCGAATCGTGGTACCATTGGTTGTACCAATAAGAATATGTACCTTCATGCAGTCCAAGACAAATGCAAGGCACTTTCCGATTGGTCCCAGCATCCAAAATTAAATACATCAAAAACCAGGGTTATTTAACAAGTATAACATAAATAGCATTTATTCATAAATTAAAGTGCGAGGAAGTCTAGGAGTGCAAAGTGGTGAAGTTGTGGGATAAGGGAGATAATACGTTGGAAGGTACTGTGTCGGGATTATTGGTACTTCTAGTGTGTCGTAGCAATTGGTTCTTGCGATTCTTATATACACTGTGCGATGATTTGGCTTGTTCCAGGAATTTTTTCAGTGACTCGACAATCGCCACTGTCATCTCTGTTGATTAGACTCACGATTGTCCAGGTTCTTTACCTGAGTTGGGAGGAACGAAGCCAAAGCCACTGGCACCGACGATCACGCCGCTGGTGTCAGCATCATTTGGCGGTGGTCCAGCAGGGAAGAGGACCGGTCCTGAAACAATATAAAAAACGAAAAATTTGTATTAGAAAATTTTATCGACTGGTACGAAAAAAAAAATTAGGGTTCTGATCTGTGGTTTCTGGATCGCGTGACAGTACCGAATTTAACAGATCCTAGTAGACACGTAGTTTACTCGTGGTGGATACAAGCGACGGTTACCAATGGGGATTAGGTACGAATTACTTTCCCTAACAATTACGGGATAAGCGTAAAAGTTAGGAGCGCAAATAAACGAGTAGGATGCTGAACTTAATATCAATTACTGTAGAATGTCTCATTAGTCCGTGGACGTGTATATTTATATATATCCCTTTTATGCTTGACAATTAGCCAGCTCGTATAGTCCCAGGAAAAAATGGTAGCAATTAGTAGCTCAATTCCTAGCGGGGAATTGGACGAATTCAAATAGAGCAGACACGAGAACGAGGAGCAATTCTTTTATGAATAATATCCCAACTTTCCTTGGTTACGTTTGAGATTGCCTGCTGAAAAATTAGTAACAATTATATTTCTACGTGACTTTCTAAAAGACGATTATTCTAACAACCGTATGTACCATACTGACCTATGGATCGTTAAATTAAATTCACGTGTCCACGAATCACAGATTTGATCTCTGTACTGTAAAATTAAAAAAAAAAGAAGGGAACGAATCAATGAAATCGTAGAAACGTCATGTATCTATTAATCGATTGACCTTGATGACTCGTTACGATAACAGTGGCAAAGTTATAAAACAAATTTATTCCCGTCCAATCGTGCGTGAAACAATTGGTATCGTTGTCGATCTAAAACGCATATTTATAATTGGAGAACCAATTGGCTAATCGTTACAGGATCGATTTTGCACGCATCGCGTAGCTGACACGCGGCGTCGATTATTCCGGAATTTCTTCTAGTCGATCGTCGGTATGAAATTATGCAAGGATCGGCCTTCACGGTCATTGATCTAATGAGAAACAGAAGCGCTGTAGGTGTGGAGACAGAGTGGAGAGATAGAGCGTTGGAAATAGAGTGAGAGAGAGGGAGATATGGAAATAGATTTTATATCGACCATATTGCAATGTCGTATATTGGACTTTATAAAGTCATTAAAGACGACTGGGTTAGGACCGAAATTCAAAAAAGAAACAAAGTTTGCAATCATCTGGTATAGACGTTAAGGTAACGAGGAAAAGTCAGGATCCTTGAAAATTATTACACCGCAAAGCCTTGACGCCCCCTTTCACATAGTCACATATGACTTTTACCCGCGTAACGTCTTACGGTTGTCGTTGCACAGAATTTCTTATCAATGCTAAACCGATTCCCGATCGATCCACTGTGTCTTGTTCTTACTTAATTTTTTGGACAATCGATTGTATCAATGGCGCTCGTCATGCTCTGTATGATTTCAATGGAAAGAACGAGAGTCATTGTTACTTTACACGTGCGTTGCTCAAATTTATAATTTGCATTTCGCAAGTCGTCGATGCAAAGAAACGTGAAGACAGATAAGAAAGTCAAGAGATGACTTTTACACTGATTTGAAATTTATGAATGTTATTTTGAAAAAAAAAAAAAATTTTATATTTTCACATTTTTATGGGTATTTCAAAATTTTGATATATATATATATATATATGTATTTACTTAGTTATTGCGAAATCATTGTACTTTTCCGATTGTCTCGATTCTTGATCGATCTGACGCGAAGTCTCGTGAATCATTGATTGCGTCCGACGTACCGTGTAATAATTCACGTGGACGCGACTATAGATAATCGATAAACCGATGGCTCCATCTAGCGTAACGTTACGATGATTCTGACTTTTTGCTTTCTAATTCGCAAAGGGACCAATAAAAAATCAACGAAGAACGATGCAAAGCGACATGAGAAATTAACTTGTCCTTCATAAATAACTCGAGTCAATATACAAAACGACTTGAAATACGTGTTTCGTCCTATGGTTCAAATACGTCTACAACCAGTCAGCATTCCAATTGGCAAATTCACTCATAAATTTCTCATCGGTCAAGAAGACAGCGTCAATCTTACATAAGTCTGTTCCTTTGCTAATTAATTGGCGAATAGAGACATATCCAAGTTCGCAAAGGCGTATCCACACTGCGACGACGAAGAAGCTTCGACGATTATTTGATAATTGAAATGTTGAAGAAACGCCGTGGGGCTTTACGGTAATTAAACATGACGTTAATCAAAATTAAAATTGGTCAGATTACGTAATATCATGTGGATCATCAGGAAGCCTTTAATGACTTGATTAACTTCCTTTTGAATGACAGTCCTGTATGTTTACTATACCAATAATAATTATCATAAACACTGTCATTTGTATTTTCCAAATTCTATTCTCATTTTTCGTTCACACTCATTGACACTGATTATAAAACAGTGGATCCAGGGTCTTGTCTAATCTGGAGAAAGAGCATTTTTTTTTAAATTTCAAACGTCGTTATGTAATTTAGAAAATTTTTTTAGAACCATATTTAGTTATTCCTCCAAGAGTTCTTAGTGCTCGAATTTAAAAAAATTGATCGAAAGTTTCATGCTGTGTGTTCACTAAGTTTGACTCTTAGGGCTGGTATCCATCATTAATTCATTATTCCATTAGACGCGATTGCACCACGTTTTCAGGATGAAATTGAGCCAGACAAGAGCAACTCTAGCCTTTCCATTTCTCTTGACAAATATTCCTCGAAGTCTTATGTATCGTAGGCGCAGACCAGGTAGAAATGAAATGGCGGCAGTCACGTCTCGTTACCTTTCGTCGTGGCTCGAGTAAGACGTGATAAAGTCGTTGCCAATAACAATAGGCTACTTTAGCTATAGACATAATTAGTCGAGTAAGGCACTTTGTATATTCGGTACAGAGACACGAGTTCTGATAAAAATAAAATCAAACAACAACAATACGAATGAAAAAGTACGAGTGTCACGCGAGCGTAGAAAGATGTGGTCTAAATTGTAACTTCCTCGTTATTTGTTAATTTCGCGAAAAGAATTTACACGTAACGCGATTCGCTCTGGTATTGCGAAACTGGAGGGACGTATGTATCAGCTGTAGGAACGCTGGCCCGTACAAAAGTTTGGGAACCAGTGCATGACGGGATTATTAAATATGATTGAATAACTTGACAATGGATGATAATTCAATGAATAAAAAGTAAGAAACTAGGTTAAAGAACCAAATTCACTTTTCGCGACCGGTTAAAGTAAAATTATGTAAAATTATTTCAAATGCAAATTTTTTAATTTTTAATAGCATCGTTGATTGAATAATTTTTTATGACATTAGAAATTAACTATTTCGTAAATTCGCGTACGCCTCGTTAACCCCGTCATTCCCTTTCTACACCATTAACATTATATGTCCAGTTCCGTTTTATTTTTCTCTATTCTCCATGACGGACCTATCGAACCTGTTTAACAGCCACGTGTCACAGATTATCATAGCTCAGCTGTGGCTTCACATAAAGCACATTTTTCAAATAGGAAACGGTGAAAGTTTTTCCACATAGTTTCGAGTCAGCTTCGAGATTGTTAAATTTTATGAAATCGATCAATTGCGTCATAACAACCTTCAAGTATATTCAGAGTCTCGTTATCGTGCTATTAGAATCAAGTTTAATAGTAATTTTACATTTTTTGGGACTTACCGGTATTCGAACGAGGGTCCCTCATGCCGGAGTTACTTTGCTGCAAGTAAGGCCCAAATCCAGCGAACAGCTGACTGTAGTCCTGTGCGTAAACGCTAGCCAAGGCGGCGACAATGAAGAAGACTAGGCTGACCTGAAACACCCATAATGATTTTGATGATTATTTCATATTTTGATAATAATAATAAACCCCCTTAATGATAACATACAAATATTATAAACAAAAAATATCCATCATGTGCGTCTACTTTGAACTTGATTGTACAAGATAACAAAATTTTGAGGTCAATAGACGTTAATGAACTTGACTAATTTTAATGACTTACAGGTTCGACATACTGAACTACATTACATACTGGATTGGTTACGTGTTTAATTATGCCAAGACTTATTACAAGTTCAGTCACGTGTCGATGAAAAAAAAAATATACTAGAATAATATTTCACGACTCTCGTTCAGACGTCTGGAACTATTAGTTTTTTGCGTGTGATGAGAACATTAATTATTTTAATTCTTGTCAAATTCATATTTAAATCGGATACAAGCGTGAATGATTCAACACCTACGTTTCGATCGAACTGCATGAATATGGTTGATTATAAATTTACCTCGTGTTGTATATCTATACTTTGTAATCAATTCCTACCAGCCTACCGTCTGACGGCTGTTTGGAATCGAAGTAAAGTTTCGCAAGTCTCAAGCGGAGATCAGGAGGAACGACTGAAAAAATTCTTACAAGGATAAGATGGAGTGAGGTTCGTTTAAATGACGACTAACCAGCAGCTGTCAGTTCCAGCGTGGGATTTTCTCTAGATTAATTCAATCATCCGCACGGGTTAGTTATGCAAATCTGATAGGTAGGAAAATTTGATAAATAATCGAATAAATAAATGTGACTGCTCGAACAGCAAACCGAATTGATTTGTCAGCCTTATAATTGAAATTTCGTAGAAAACGCAAAGATCGTTAAGAATGACGATTGATGCGATTATCCAAATTTTTTGGACAAGTCAGACACTTCCAAGCGACACCTTCGAGTTTATTACCGTTTAGAATACTTTTGAGAGACAAATTATTTTAGGTAGTCGGATAAAAAAAATTAATGTAACCAGAGAAATTCGAAGGAAGTCAAAATCGTTAATGTCCTTGTAAATAACGATCGCTCTGTAATTCGTATCTTTATTACGAGATCGTATTTGTGAAATCCGATTTCTCATACGGTAGATGAGAATTCGCGAATTCGTATTTTACACAGATCGCGTTATATAAGCCAAAAAAACCAAGTCGTTATTTCGATTTACGATTTTTATCAGGACACCCGAACGAACGTGCTGCTCGTTATGGACTCAAACTTCTTCGAATACCCAGAACGTTCTTTACACAGGAGAAAAGAAATCCGGAAGGATTCGCGTCCCGGAGAGTACAATAAATTTTGTGAGAATTAATGGCCGTAATATTGTCCCATGCAGTCCCATAAAAATAACATCGGTTACGTAACACTGGATCGAAGCTGTATTATTAATGACACATCACACTATAGGTATAATCACTCGTGGCAAGTTCGAAGCATTGGAAAATCATTAGTTTATTCTCATTTTCAAATTATCCAGACGAATGAGCCAAGAAGTAGAATTATTGATATTTTGGAAAAAAGTCAAAAGAAACTTTCGAACCGAGTAAAAAGAGCGTTGACGACTTTGTGTCACGGACGTCATTTTTCGGAGGACGTACAAAGTTACCGCTAACGTACTTTCACATTTCTTGTGTCCGTTCGCCATAACACTGCTATCGTTATTCTGGCAATTAACACTGGTGCATTTTCACGGTTGTCCCACCGAAGAAATATATATATATATATGTTTATTTTTACGTCATTTTTTCGTCAGACCTCACGCACGATGACTCGCGCAATCATTGTGAAACGTAAACACTGTTATCATACATTCTAATGGTATCTGGTGTCTCTTGTACTTGCTATGGGTATTTGGTACTGGAATCAGTATGTAGGTAAATGTAAATTCCCTATGATTAAATTCCCTAGTGAATTGAAAAGTCTGCATGAAGATTCCGTTAATTGTTAACTAGGCGCAATGACATAGGTTACATTTGTTTACAAGGATAACTTCATCGCGAAGGATCTGATCACGTGTGACACACATGTGCGAGAACCGTGACACGTAGAATTGTAATATTCCCGTTTGACACATACCGAGGATGAAAATGGCTTGTTTGAATCTCCGACTCTCTCACAAACTTGAAAAGATTCCAGAACTCAGACTATTCCGTAAGGATATAATGAAAAATCTGGTTTTATTGTTCTTATGGAAAGTTTATGAGAATAACAGAGCGTAACGCGAATATATACGGTGACTCGTTTTACTCGTAATTGAATTCAAGAGAATTCGATCGAAAATCGATCCATACTGATATAACGATCGATCGTCGTTCGATTTTCATTCCCGGTTATCCCAGCAGCCACGATCCGATCATATTGCTGGTTAATGTCTTTCTGATCATTTTTCGATCCTTTGAAGAGAATCGAGAAATCGATCGATCGTAACGATTGTTAATTACAGAGTCATCAGACTGCTTAGAAAATCACATAGTCAATATTATTGTGGCAGTGACGTCATAGCGAGGAAGTAGCTTTGAAAAATGTTAGATCAGAAGATGCTAGAGAGATGCCTGAACTTGTTTGAAAAGTGACTGTACCAAGTATAAAACTTATTACAAGTTAGATTAAAGTGTCCAGTAAAGTTTGAGCAGCTGGAATAACGTTGAACTTGAATGAAAATTTAATGTACATAAAAGATTTAGATTTTTCGAGCATTTTTTTTATAGAGTGGTTATCAAACAATTAATTTCAGAATTAAATCATTTATTCAGGTTTAATCACTTGTCTGAGAATATGTCCTCGTGTAATCGATTAATTACTATACTTGACGTTTTTACCTCCGAGTACCTTGATATCCCTTTTGAGTGTCTATCTTTGTCAAAATTCCAACTTCCTATGTGATCCATCGATAATTACGCAATTAGACTTATAAGGAAGCACGTGGCTCTGATAAATTTCACCATTACGTCCATTCTTGATAAATATTTTTAATAACCGTCGATTGTTCGTTTCTCAACGAGAGATTGTTACGAATCGTATCTAACGCTGCCATTGGATACTTCCGCGTAACGGTACGTTAAACAGACCATGCACTTTCCACACTGTTCAAACATCTAACCCTTTCAAATAATTAATTAACAGATCGTACTAGTAGCCATAAAGAATTATATCTGAATCGAGGAACGAATATCCATAAGAAGGCGTATCGAGGGTAAAAATCAATTTCCATTGAAATACTACTGCATTAGAAGGGATTGAAAAGTGATCGAAATCCAAATAGGAAATCCGAACAGTTGAGAAACGACTGGTAGTTCGTATCACGACGACGCCATTAAGAATCGATTTCCTGCGAGTCCCCATCGACAGCAAGAAATATCACAGGATAAGAAAACATTCGCGAAAGACGTCGAAGTCGCTACGTTGAAATTCCAACGTGGAATGAATCTTGTCTTGGCTACAATGATTGTTTGTTATATTAATAAGTGGCAAATTCGATAAGTAAATTCATCAATACCGTTACGCTCTCTTGGTCCATAACGTTATTCAGCTACTTTTGTCTCAAATGACGTTGCCATTGGTATGCATAATGCATAAAACGTGTGCATAAATATGCTTAACGTGCCGCCACTTTACACGAGCTACATTGTCTAACGTCTCCGTTGTATCCATAGTCCGTCCATACGTGCACTGGCATACGCCCGCATAACTTTTACTATCGCTAACCCATAGCCCATTTTCCCATATTGCACCAGAAACCCCATAAAGATATATGTATCGGCTGGTGGAGATTTCATATTTTCACTAAGTTATAGGCTGTCAATGAGTTTTCATTAAAGTCTAGTATATAGGACGATGCTCCTCGGTGCTCCAAAAGGGATATTGATCATGCTGGAAATTTAATGGACGTTACCCGTGGGGGCTTACCCCACCATTTCTATGAGACTCCTAACTTTCGATCACCTTGGCAGTGTCAAGAGGAATTTCACAAAATTGCACGAATAACGTAAGAACGCTCGTTTACCAAACTTCACGTGACATAACGATAACCGTGTTTGCCTACCCTGCTTTGGGAGGCAACGAGACTGTAGTTTTCAGTGGGTCATTTATTTCACGTTATATACCTGAAAATCTATCGTAGAACTGGGCGCTGCCAGTGAAAGTGGCTGCGTTTGTTCTCTCAACGTTAACGCTACGTTAACGCCAGTCTAAGAGGCTGGAATGATCGGTATCGAAATTCCGACAAGAAGCTTCGAAGGATTCCGACATTTGACAGGCAATGGACAAGTCGCAAGGCCGCGATGCGACTAAGTCAATTTTCGAAAGAGAACGAAAGGACAAAGAGGAATGTGTAAGGGATGGCAAAAAGTGCCGTCGTCTTTGTCCTAGTCTCAAACGTACGACAGGAAGGTGCTGTTTCTCATGGATCAATATAGCAAGGACGAAGCTTGTAGCTTCTTATGATTTTTCTTCGGCGGCTACCAAACTCATATTTTCGATTTAACTACTTCGTCCGAGATTTCTTGCCTTTTTTCCAATAGCCACGACAGTTTCCTTTCAACTTCACCAAGACGAGGGGGATCTATAGAACCTTCTATTAAGACCAATTGGACACGAGAGCAATGTGAAAAATTATATAAAAACACCAATTTCGCTCAAAGGGTTTTCAAACTCTTGGACTCATGGGGCAATTTTTTAAGAAAGCACGTTCTCTTGTCTTACGACACTAATCGAATGTCTACTAGGTAGCCCAGAGTATTCGAGCGAAACGATCCACTGGTTCCTTTGTGTGTATATATATATATATATGTAAGTCTCATTCCCCAATGCACTATGTAGATCGGGGACTATCACGCTGGTCGAGTTCGCAATTCCGATTCCTCCCAAGAGTCGCTGTGATATTTGACTGTCCATTCGTAGGTTAGTCTGTCCGGGTCGTCACGGTTCGCGAACAACATGGAGCAAGCTGCTACTTGTCAGTGAAACCGATAGGTTGCTAAAATCGAGAAATTCGATTGATCACCTGACGCCATTCTTATTAACCCCAGACTATTTAGCTACCGTGTGATAATCGATCAGACACTTGTGCCAGAAAGAATTTCATAAACAGATCGAACGTGATTATGAAAATTATTTAGCAATATTTTCGCATCGAACGACCACGTGTTTATTATTTAGTTACGTCTCAATTTTCGCGCCAACTGGATTTTCACGGAGGAAATCGAAGAGACTGATGTCGTTTAGTGTCACCCACTGGGTATAATGTCAACTGGATATTCAATATTGACTATTGGAAATATAATGCATCCTAGTGACAGGGAACTTACGTAAGGCGGTCAGAATAAGTTTTTGCAAAAATGCGAAAATAAAATTATCGAAATAGAGAAAAAGTTAATGTATATCTGTAGAAAGTGACGTCTAATTTTTTTTTACTATTAGATCACCCGGTATATAACAGTATGGGGATCGAATTAATTTAACTTGTATTTTCACGATACGTTAGTCAATATTGCAAATTCACCCTCTTTATTCCAACTACTAGAAATTTCGCAGATAGAGATTCGCAATTATTAAGAAAGTAAAATTTCACGTTCAGTTCTCCATCGCGAGAGACGATTCTTCGTGTTAAACGTAAATTTTATATATAAATCCAACGATATTTCCAAGCGCTCGTTCTTGTTTCAAGAATTATCTGATTTCTCCAACGAGACGTTCTTGCTTGCTTATGTACTTTAACTTAGCTGCCTGTCTGACTCGTTCGACTTTTGCTTTTTACAGGAGAATTTATATATAGTAGATTAGAACCAAGGCGTTTCAATATCAATAGTAAATCATTAAAAAAATTCTATGCACAAGCAGATCGTTAAGTAAGTTTCAAAGGATTCTTATCGTTATCAGTATCAAACGTATAAGAAGCAGTACGACAAGAGTATCGGTATCAGATATAAAAGGAAATTTAAATAAGATCGTTATCTGCTTCGAAAGGTAGATGATGGCGATAAAAAAATGATAGCCGGAAGTGATTAGGTATACATGCATTGCATAGGAGCGTGACCAACGATTTGCTATACAATAAATATATCAGCTTGATCGATAAAAATTGAGGTAAAAAAGGTAAAAAAGGTAAAAGCATGAGCGACTATCACGAATCGTATGTAAAATCGTGAAAAAAAAAAAAAAAAACGCGAAGCAGCAAAGCGTACGAACGTGCATTCTGTTGATGACTGAGAAATAAATAGACGAAAGTGACCTAACCTAATCCGAATGACATAATATGCATTTCGATGTAATTACACAGATTGCGTGAGTGCGTTAAATAATGTAATGAAAAACAGAGAGAGAGAGAGAGAAAAAGTTACTAGAAATTTATTCAATCGAAATAGTAAAACCTATGCTGAATATTTCATGAAGTGGCATAGATTTCCAGAGGTGCATTGCAATAGTGCATAGAAAGCATTTGCGGCCGGTTAAGCGTGCCTATGGATTATAGTAATTACTGATAATGCCAGTCATAACAATTAATATTAAGCTAGTATCAATTCGATACGCTACGAAGCAGAGAAATTCGAATCCACTCGGCTCCTTATTCTAGCATGCATTTAGGTCTCTTTAATGCTTATATATACGATTTCTGTGATTCCATACGAAATGATATTACATGCGTGTTCGTGCTCGAGTAACGCAACGTGCGAAAGCGTATCCAGCTGTTGCCATTGCTAATAAATATTTCTAGGTAGCCTATGAGAAACTATGCGAATTCTCATGGTATCCACTGCATAACCGGTATATACGGTTTCGCAGGTTTCGTACAACAGGATACAAGGGCGTCGGGACGCCTCCCTAATCGGCTCTACGATTTGTGCCTACGCTCTATTGCGAGATCCAATTTGTTTGGTGCAAGCGTTATACGTGTATTGCCCTGGATACCCATAAGGAGAAATCCCAGCAGTAGTTAGCAGCTACGGACTATGTTTAATCAGATAATCGATACCAAATACCAATCGATGCGACGCTGCTGCATCGTACTAAGGATAATAATGAAAAATGTTCGAATCTCATGAATTCTCAACGTAGCTTCTCGATTTTGAGGTTACGCAAATTACACGGTATTTCGCATTGCTCGTAATCACTAATGGGTAATAACTGCTCGGGGTATCCTAGAGTATAGAACGTTGGTCCACAGTGTGTTCCGTGAGCCTGGGGCAAGGCCGGCGACCTGTCCCGCCTAGGGCTAAGATCTGACAATCTCACGAATGAATCAGCGTTTCGTACACTTTATTTATTTTATTTATTTTCATCAATACCCAATACCGTCTATGGAAAACAAAACTGTTCCAAATCCTGCGGTTAAAAAAGTCGATGTCCGTTAAGAGCGAAGCAACCGAATGAAATTGTCTTAATATGCTGGTTAATCGTGTCAATGAACTTTGATTTTTTGTTACTCCTATACCTACTGTGTTATTCACTCTTCGTACGGTATCGATTGAATTAAACGAGTTGACTGACTGAATGTTACTTGGGATGAACTTTTAAGGTACGTAAACCTATGCATATATGGAGAGTTAGGTGAAATCGTGTATAAGCACTTGACACTTTACCGACACTGGCACAATGGCACAATGACACTTCCTAGAAGATCTAAGTAGCACTGTATTCCAAGAGCGAGAGTCTAATAAAGAAAAGACTCGAGCAGTAAGTCAGGTACTTACGAATTTCATGGCGTTTCTCAAGACGAGACTTTTCTCCAAGAGTAGGCAAAGACTGGCTTTATTTCCGTGCACCGGATAAGTCGGTCAACTACTGAAGTAGTCTTGTTAACTGTTCGAATTACTACACAGGGGTAGGGTAGGGTACACTGTGTAGTGTGGTGTGGTGGTCTGTTTGAGGTGGGGGCCCGGTTGGGACTTATATCTCAGCTGCGGTGGCCGTGGGGCCCCCACCCTATGAGACTCTCCACGTGACGGTCAAGGTAACCCCTGCCTCCGGGGCTCCAGGACTTCGAGGCTTCAGGGTACCTTTGCTAAGAGAATCCATAGGGGAGGGTCTGCCAGTTCCGGAAGTCGTGTCGGCGTTGTCAAGAATCTCATTAATTTTAATGATTGAGGTGATAATTATGTGAGGCCCTGAACGGAAGGAAACCCTTGCCTTTCATTTTACTTTCGATTTGCCCTTTTATTTTATCTTTATTTTTTTTTTTTTTTTTCTTTTTCTTACTGCAGCCAACGACTCTGGTCAGGGTCAATTGGTAATATGTGTGGTTATGACGTCCGTCGAAGAATCTCTTGGACGATACGCGAGATGCTGGGAAATAATAAATGAAAATTATCCTCAGCTTGCACCAAACCACAGACGCTGCAGTATCTAATTGTAAAACGTTAATTTGTTCTTGTAAAAAGTCTCGTACGTAGATGCAATATATTTTATACGTACATTTTTCAATGTCAATTACGAACGATTCCATGATGGAATCCGGACCTTTCCAATGCAGTCAATGTCGCTAAAAGGAGTCGCGCAAACGAGCCGACTCTTGTCAGCTGTTTGTGCTTAATTAATTAGCACGACATATTTGTCACCTTCGATGGTCCCTGAGAGTCGATCCGCGGTATCAGGCAAACATCGAAAATCCTGACCTTTCTTCGCAGCGTCACTGGCGGGTTTGATCACATTTTTTGCAAATTACATAAATAATATAATGTAATCGACAAATATTTGGATACGTACGATCGATCGATTCAAGGTTATGATTAATCACGAGTCTCTCGATCATTACAATCAATTATCATTCCGGACTCGGAAATTCTATGCATTTTTTTTTTTTTTTTTTCGCTAAGAAAAAATCCTGGAGCTCCGCTATTGACGTAGCACGCCAGTCTTTGACGAACCGCTTAAGAATTATTTTTATTCTCTTTACCTTCTTCCCTGTGCATACGTGATTATCTGCGTCACGCATTATGCTATTATTAAGTCATTGCTATTCAATCCTGTATGAATTTATGAATTGTCTATATTCACCTCCTCGTAGCCACCTAGCGGTGAAAACGTTCGACAAAGTGCATTAGCAAAAGAATCCTGTCTGTGATTATGAGTCACGTATGCCCGTGACTCAAGTTCTTACCATATGGGATCATATGTTGACTGTTGACTTGAGGGAATTGATAATCGTACAGTGATTAATTGCATAATTAATCTGCATTCGGAAAAAATGAAGGCACGCGCCGAAGCCTCAAGCAGTTCTTAACTACCGGACACACATGGTTCAAGGATTCTTCTTCTCGTCATTAGTGGAAGGTCAGAGATGAGAATGGAGGAAAAATGAAAAAAAAGTCATACGTACCCCCCCCCCCCCCCTCGTGTCTTTTACTTGGGCCCAAAAAAAGGATCAAATCTAAAAATAATTTGACTGTTCATAAACGAGGGTCGGATGAAGCAATGAAATTACATAGCATGAAAATACTGTGACTTTCCTCACGTACCGGACAATGATTTCTTAATTTGCATTAAATAGTTAGAAATAAAAAAGCGTCACAACAAGTAGTCTAGCCTTAAATCATTAATTATCAGATTTTCAGGGAGTCTTGTGCAAGGCGAGTATCTGCTTTGCATCACGTTTTCCAATACGAACAGCGTACACTTCGCGACCTGGAAGGTTAGACCATAAACGAACGATTAGCCTTAATTTCCTAAAATCAGAATAACCGAGAAGGCCAACGAGACTGCGTAATTCAGTGAAAGAGACGAGACTGTAAAAATGTATTAAAAAAATGGTTGTTTAAGTATTAAAAATTTTCATTCGATAAAAAAATGCATGTTGCTGCACTTGGATGACCTCGATCAGCGTTGCATCTTCTCTTGGGATAAGTTGAGTGGTAACGAAAGCCTCGCTCGCGATAATCGACCATTGATCACAGTCGCTGCAACTAACATTATTACTCGTTAATGATACAGTCAATCGCGAGAAAACTTTAAGGCGGAACAATCGTGACTAAAGTGGATAATAGATAAGAAGAATTGCCAATATACGTAACACTGTATATTAACGACGATACATATAATAAACATTCGCTGGCAAAATCAGTATGAGGGAATGTGCAAGTGACTTCGAGAGAACCATGCAGCATTGAACGATGATCTTGAACCAGTTATTGTGAATGACTCACGAGGGTGTCAATGATTCGAATATCGAGGGTCCCCTCACGTAATAATAAAACTAGCTTAATTGACGTCGGACGATTATGCCGAGTAAGTAGATATTTAACCTTGGAATAAATTTTTTTTTTTTTTCCCAACAATTTTTCAGCCTCACTGACTTCTCTAGTAACTCGTACTGACTACGGCAATGCATTTCCTGTTCGACGACGACGACGAGTGGGACTTCGTTCGTATAGGTAGAGTTGGCATTTTTGAGAAATCTTAGACCATCAGCCATTTTGACTAATCGATATATAAATTTTGTGGGAAAGATCGTAAAACCGGAAATTAAGTGGTACCTGTTAACGGCAATGCTGACAGTTGTATCGATAAGCGGAGGAAGAAGCGACGTGTAAACGACGGCTAGATCGAAATCATTTTGAAGTTCGCGTGAGACGTCGTAGTGTATTTTAGTAAAAGTCATAGAGGGACTATTTTGAGAGTCAAAGGTTAGCAGTTTCTGTCAGCCATGTAGGGTCTAAGTTAATTAATGTAATTTTATCCGTTTAGGATAACACGAATTTACATTAGGTGGATATCTTGAAAAATAATTATGGCGCTTCCTTGGGTGGGGCTGTGAAATGGAAAATATGTCTGATCCAAGACTTCGGGTACGAGTCGAGTTACGTTCTAATCTAATCTCCTATCTGGTCTTTCGTAGCAGCATTACGCTTCAGTAGTTTCTAACGCCAGAGGACATTGGTGCACAATGTATAAGCACGTGTCCAGTCCGTTCACGAAGTATTCTTCGCTAGGTGCATGACGGGAGTTTGCTTGTAAAAATATTTGTCTTGCGTTAATTCCGAAGCAGCTTGCGTAAATCGTTAATACGGAAATCCTTTTTTTCTTCGCCTCGTCACCTTCTAGAATCGTTAGGAAAGTAACGAACGCGAACACGTCGCGATGAAAGAACCTCAGATGGAATTTCGAAACGTCCAGGCTGTCTGTGTCCATGGCGAATCGAACCAGTGGATAACCAATAAACCGTACCGACGAAGGTAACGGCACTCTCGTAAAAGGTGAATTTGCCTACTAATTAGTAATTACGCCTTCAATGAGCAACAGCGCTACCTTCTGCAACAAACTGGCAATTTACTTGAGCGAGCTTATACACGCAGGCTCGCGTCCATGAACTGAATATATCTTTAACGGAAGTCAGAAGACTGTCCACTTCCGGCGAACAGACGCGAATCAGATTCATCCGTGGTAGTAATGAAATTTTATAAAAAAATAATAAAAAAATTATTCCCAAACATTATTTCAGTTCATTTAATTGACGCGTAGATGAGTAATTTTTGGATTTTTAATAACATCAGACAAATATTGAAATCGTAAAACTTTTGAAAATTCGATCGTTTTACATTGTTCGAATGAAAGTCACGCATTGTCACCCATCGCGCTCACGGGATACTTACAGCAGTCCTGCTAAAGGAAATAACATTAATTAGTAAGAGCACAAGTCCGTGTTAATTGTGCCTCCGGCTGGAAGTTACGCGGCGCCATGATTAATATAAAGTATCAGCAAGTATCCTGGCAGGTAGACGGATAACAGCTTTTCCATAAATCTCGGACTATTCCGTCGTATCAAGGGCTTCGGGAAGGAACGACTAACAAAATAAGCTGATAGAGTCAGGGACGTCATTACAGCGTTGCGTAATTCCAACTGTTACCATTGTTACACGTTACACGCGTTACGAGTGTCATGTTGGACTGACGTGAAAGATTAACAAGTCGAGTCGATCGAGGCACAGGGCTATCAGTCCAGCATAACAACCTAATTTCCAACTGGCGAGGACCCAACTAGAAACTTTCCCGTTTCTTAGGAGAGAACGAATTATGCAATTCGAATATCCCGGGAGAATTTTTCCACGAGATTCATCGACAGGGTCGTTTCAATAATTACCTAGGTACATTTGGTTCATACGTGAAAGATCACTAGTAGTGTATAGTCTGGGTGGAAAGTTTCTCTTAGCCACATGGTATTACTTAGGAATTGCGTTATTGAATTGAAAACTAAATTATCCGTATATCCTGGGTTGACTTTAGCATAACTAATTACATTATTTTACCTATCCGACTGTAGTGTCGCAAAAGTACTAGCTGCTCGCTGTATCGCTGGTGTACGGTGTCGCTATGTTTTGTAAATACGCATGTGCAATAGACTGCGGCGGATCTCAGGAGGAAAAGAAAGTCTCGATTAACGTCTAAGAAGGAAGTAAGAATGATAGAGAGAGTGAGAGAGAGAGAAAGAGAGAGGATTGCAACGTTTTTTTTTTTACTGTCTTGTTATATTTTATAGTCACGTGTTAACCAGGTTTTTTGTTTTTACCGAAAATTTTTCGTCGTTACGAACTTTCCATATTGCCTTATGACGGAATGTCCGCACCTTCTCCACATGAATTTATCGTGTATACGACTTTTTCTAGAATTTTGATATACTTATAATTGTCGAATCAGGCTTACGTAAATTTTCTTGTCTAAAGAAACACACGTTAGACGATGAGACACCATAGGCAAGAATATGGTACAGAATTGAGTACGAATAACAAGTCCATTTCGAATGATTATACGAAAAATGAACAGGTTACCTTGGCATTTTCAAAAAGTAAATAATCAAAATAATTTCATAAAATCCAATAGCTACGGTCACGCGAAGCTACGTTTGTACTTGAGAATTTCGCATTAGTCATCCATCCTGTAATTTTCATATTTGCCTCTCCCAGGCTCGTTACGTTAATTTCACAAAATCGAAAGAAACTCAAAGACAAGGTCGATATGTTATTTTGTTGAAAAATCATTTTTTCCCATCACTCTTACCTTTCAATACAATCGAACAGTCCGACAGTAAGAATCCAGTCGTGATCTCAATTTAAAACCTCCAGACCTCGTTAGGTCATTTTACTTTGACATTTACAAGTCAAATACAAACGGTTGCATCAATTTACAGTGATTTCTGTTATTCTTGCCGTATCGGGTTTTGAAAGCGATTTCGTCGTCACGCGTTAGAACGAGCGTTAGACAGCCGTAAGATTGCGCAACCCAAGAGAATGCCGTGAGTGCGTCCAAAGTGCGTGTCTAACGCGTCAAAGCATTCCCTACACCTTGCTACACCTTCTTACACCTTCTTACACCTTTTCTTATACCTTTTTACACCTTCTTACACCTTGCTACAGCCTTTTATTTTCCTTTCCTTTTCATCTATTTAACTCAACCAATAAAATCGCATGCCCAAACAACGCAGAATAACTACACGACTTAATCACCACAGTCTGACAATCAACCAGCATCATTAGACCTGCCATGATACCTCAGCACGCCTGAGGAATCGCTACTATAATTTTTCTCCAATAACTCAGTTCACTGATAGCGAAACTATCAATTGAATGCCAAGAATTACTCGGGTACCTACAATGGTTACGTGTTGCACGCAATGCCAGCCAGAGGCAGCTATGCATTGAATGCGTGTAAAACGCAGAGAATTCAGAATCCACATAGTAGCTTGAAACTGCCAACAACAAGTACAACAGGTCTATTACATTGTAATACTTGGCGCCGACACCTAATAAAGTAAAACATTCTAAAACAACCATTTCGAGATTTCTATTCAATTATTACATCGTTAATGAACCGACGGACCTTAGACACCTTTTCAAGTAAAAACAATGCTCAAAGGAAAAACAATAAGCGCTACGTTCACTCTGCTCTACCTTTGTTTTTACATTGTCCTATACGCTGAATTCTTTTTTGGATTCTACCCACTGTACAAATCCGTATGCTAGAAGCGTTTTCGAATTTTATTATGGGCCCTACAAGACGTGGATTACGAGAAGGAAAGAAAAATGAAAGGAACCGGACTCACAGTTCACATTCTGGGTAACCTTGTCGGATATACTTGGACCTGGTCAGGAGGCTGATTCAGGGTCGGTCATCACCCTCTCGCAATCGAATGCGATCATTTTCTACTTGGAGAACGTAAGTTCGCGGAACCGAACTCGCACTTGATCTTGAGATCAGTTCAAAGTGACGAGAGTCGATCGAGTCACTTCGATCCAAATCACCTTAACTATATGTATGTATGTATCAATATTGGTTTTAAGTGCTGAATGTCTGTATAGACGTTTTAAACGGCGTCTGGTCCGGTAAGTAAAATTCAATAGAAGCAGTGCGGACCTCGGACTGATGCTGAATTAATGATATGGCGTATCGAACGTTTATTAATAAAATTTGACATTATCGTTTTATATCCTTGGGTTGGGATTGCGCCTACGTGGGGACCTTAAATTAGAATGTTTGTACTTGTCATATTGAAAGGATTTGGGAACAGATTAAATAGTTTTTTTTTTATTGATTTTCTATCGATCATAAGCAATGGTGATTGATAATAATTCATTTTTTTTATATTATGGAATAATTGATTGTTGATTAATGACTTTTCGAATTTATTGAATTTTTCTTAATATTTTGTCCATCTGATTGGCCTTGATCGTGATACAAGATCTATTGGGTGTTGCTAATTTTTTTTTAGCATTGCAGGCACTTGTAACTTGTCACGTGAAAAAAATAGGGTAATATTAGAAATTACTAAATTGATTAATAAGTAATATGTAAGTACAGTGACAAACGAGATTAAATGATTAAAGCTTCGATCATATTTAGCAAGTCATGTGAACAATATTCGAATCGTTTTGAATGTCAGTAGTTTTGGAGGCCAGACAGTCCATCGCGTCATCCTTTTTGTTGCCAATTATTATTCAGTAATTCCTTGTGAAAAAAATTATAAAAATATGAAATCATTGAGGAATGTACACATTTTTCGTTCGTGACCCCAAACATACTGAAGATCATGGTTAACTATTTTTCTTCTAGCAATTAGTTCCTCCTCGAGATGTTTGAAGTAATCTTACTTCTTGCAGGCGAAAGGACTGCACGAAAAAGCGACTACGTTATAGCATCCATATACTATACTAGATATTATAGTAGAATATTGAATTAACCGCGCGACATCTGGTTTCAAACTCGGGAAACTATAATGCAAAAGTATACATTTTTTTATCATTGCTGTGTTACCATGCGAACGGTATCGTAAGAGAAAGACATCGATCCGTGTTTCTGTACGAACCGTGTGATGGCGGAGTCTTTCGATTCTAATATTGTTCCCAAATTTACGTAAAACAATTCCTTAAACTAGATAACTAATTACCTTGTTATTCTATATGTTCACTTCTGTCATTGCATGGCTATGATTGTTATCGTTATCAGGTAATGCGCAACGGTTCGTTTGTTCAAGATTTCCTTCTATTTTACCATAGAAACTTTAATAAGCTTTTCAATGAGTAGATTTGCTAAACTTAATTTATAGTGAATCAGTGATCCCTGTAAGACTACAGTCTCTTACAGTTGACCACTTGTCAGCTGTGAAACGAACTGCACACTGTTTATCTGCGTTAACGAAGTAATAGCCGCTTTAACTCACAGATGGCAGCACTTTCGATGACGCGTCAGTATGACCGACTCGCGTGGTACTGAACACATCTGTTTATATTCTGTCAATAATCATTCTAATGACCCGTTAGTTTAACATTTTTATACGTCCCCTTGAATCATCCCTCATTTGCCTCGACAACCCCTGCATAACTTATAAGTGTTTAAACAAATTGGTTTATTCGATTTATGTCAAAATCCAATCGGTTCGTGATTTCTTTCATTTTCGTCCCTTAACCAGAGGTAGAGAGGACGAAAATACGCAAGAAGCCCTTTAGTCTTCATACTTCTGTATCCCGTTAACATTTCCATGGCGTCTGGCCACGATTTACTGGCTCCGAGTCGCATCATCTGTCTGTCATAAAGTTATAGTGAGAATTGAGTTGTGCATTGGATATTTCTGTTAGCTCGTGTTAACGACTCAACTTTAAACCGATTCCTGCTTCAAGGCTCCCATAAATATCGCAACGATGTAATGGTCTGTGCACGTCACCAGGATCGTATTGTCCAGAAGCCAAGCAGACGGCTTCGAGAAATTGAAATTGTATAATAAAACTGACCAGGTATCTAAAAATGACAAATGCAATAGGTATGTAAGTCAATCGTAAATCATTATTTTAAGAGATTTCTAAAGCGTTAGTTACCTTATGTATGGTACATTAGCAGCAATATGATACTTTGCACCAGGGTCAAAGTCCTGCTTGGTACGATCGATCGGTGGTTCGATGCCTTGAATTTCTTCTCTGTGTTTAATACCAATTATACACGCATAATCTAATGATTTTAACGTCTATAACAAACTACCTTAATTTCCACCATAGTCCATTGTAATATTCTGGATTAATGTCATCCCCGAATATGATCCATCGCCATTTATCAACCACGTAGGCAAATGGTAGAAAAGCAACTTTTTGTAGAGCCATTAAAAATAAAAAATTTATATCTTCCTCCGCACTGTAATTGCTGGATTCTGTAAGTCCCAGACTTGCTGTATGTACAGGAGATGATACCGAGAGTGCAATTGTATCACCAATAGCTTCGTGGAATCCTAAAAAAATATTTTTCATCATCTTCATACCGATTAATTACCATTTTCAATATGACCTGGATTGGCTCCTTCGCGAAATATGATTGGTTGGTCTTTGTACTGCATATAATAATAAACATGTCCCATTTCGTGATGAACGATAACCAAATCATCGTAGGTCACTTGGGTGCACATTTTGATACTGCAAATAAAATCTTCAATAAATTTATAATAATTAAATCAAAATTAGTCATTCTTACCGAAAATCTTTCCCGTCGTACATATCCCATGCTGAACCATGACAAACCATCTCCCTGTTATCTCTCGGCCTCACGAGTATCGATCTGTTCCAAAACGTTGAAGGCAACACAGGAAATCCAATGGAATGAAAAAAATCTTCGGCGATCTTGAAAAACTCAATTTCGGTAAAATTCTGAAAATAAAAAAATCCATATTTAGAATATCACTAAAATAAATTTCACCCAATTCAACCTTATTAATCATTGCCTCCGTCAAGTCCAATTTCGTAACGTTAGGATAAGGCATAGCAAACCTATGAACGTGAATCCAAGATTGGGCCCACATATCACCTAGGACAAAAATCAATTAATAAAAATCCTATTAATTTCTATTTTTTTTACTCACCCAATAAATGACCTGGAATATAACCTTCTCTCTGAACGACCGTCGATCCGTACTTTTTACGTAGTCGATGTCTCACGTAAGCATGAAGTTGCAAATACAATGGCTTCACCTCTCTCCAAAGTTCCTCTACAGTTTTCTCAAACTCAGGATCCTCGTATGCGCGAGTCCAGTATTTTCCGGCAGACGTGAAATCTGCAAGAGACTCGATCCTATTTTCTCGAACTCGCGACTAAACCTCACTGACGCTACAGATGAATACTCGTTAAGAGAGAGAAAGAGAGAGAAAGAGAGACAAGAGAAAGCTAAAGAGAAATGATTACAACTTGTCACGAGCTTACTGTTTAATGTTGCAATTTCCTTCATCAATTCGACGTACGTGACGTACTTGTTCCTTATCTTTTTCCCAGTAGCATCGTGCCAGGCTTTCCAAACATGGCCCAGTTCTTCAGGATCCTCAGATTCAGCCATGATTTTGACCAAGTCTATAAAATAGGAAAAAAAAAATTCAAAATTAATATAAATTCTCCTACACATACATTCCCATAAGTTACCTGGTTCTAAGCGCAATTTTTTTTGACTTTTATTACCGTGAGAAAATTTAGTCTGATTGGATTTAAATTTTTTGACATTTTGATTATCATTATTATTATTTTCGTCCTTTATAAAAACTTTTAATTTCACACTCTTGGTATTATTTGCTTTCCTCTTAATATCATGTACTTTATTCTTATGCTTAGCATATGGAGCTATGGTCGCTGTGCTATACACTGATTCCATATGATTAATTATTTTCTCAAGCTATAATCAATATCGAATAGTAATACATGGGTTGATCGGTATTCATAAAATGTATTGATTACCTGACAAAATTTCTTATCGTCCAGAGCAGCAGCGCCTAATATCGATAATAATTTGAATTGTCGTTTCCAGTCTTGAGAATCATTGAAATTTTTCCAATGGTATTGCATGGCTGCACGCCATGCGGATCTTTGAAATTGTGCCAACCTCTTAGATGATTTTAGCTGAAATCAAGCAACAGTCGGTTCGCGTTAATTATTAAATTTAATTTCATAATAATACGAATTCTTACAGCAGCCTTTCTCGTGTGCTCCGTAATGTTACTTTCAAAGTTCCACTGGTCCATTGCATTCCTATGGTATTCGGCAATACTGATGTTGTTCAACATCTGAAGAAACTACACGTGACGTCATTACTAACTTGTACGTCAAAGCCCTGACATTTTAATTAATATAAAAATAATACAATTATTAATCGAACCTACCATAGCTGGTTCTGGAAGACTCGATTCTGCAGGCAACTCAGAATCTGGATTTCCTCTTGCGCGTCTCTTGAATCTCTGCAAAATTTCTGCCTGACCTAACGAGTCTTTGACGTATCGAAAACCTGGACGTTTCTTCGCCTTTACTTCTTTTCTTGTAATTCCGTGAGAGATTTGAGAAGCAATCAAGATGGCTGTCACGTATAATAGCACATAAATCCATATTGACATATCATTAGCAATTTGAAAATTTAATTAAAAATCATCCAAGTACAATGACAGTGTCTTATGATGATTCATTTTTTTTTTTTTTTTTTTTTAATAAAAAATAAAACAATCTTATGTCTTAGCCTGTGTGATTCTACTCTCTATGCATTTTACATAGTCTGGTCTGTCGTGTCCAAACCTCGAAATTTTTAGTTCACTCTGTTATAGTCAGAGTGCAGTTAGATTAATGATGGAATCATTACGCGCGAATCGTGCACTTAAATTTATGGCAATTAATGGTATTTGTGGCAACAAAGTGCAAAGGCAATAATTTCGATAAGACGTTAGAGATTGCAAGCTGGAACAATTCGTCTGGTATTCCGGAAGTCATGAGAGTCGTTAGTCGAAAATATTCGCTATGACGTGCTGGCGGGTAATTCTAATATTAAGTGCCTTAGGTCACGCAGCACCGCAAAGCTTGGAGGTTTACCAACCTGATGAAGAAAAAGTGGCCCAGGGTGTAATCGAGAGGCTGGACAGGGAGTACGCGTTGAAAAAGCGCCAGGAAGCACTGGCTACGTATTTCTACAATGTTGACATCAGTGATGACAACTTGCACCGGATGGTAAATCATCATTGATCATCATTTGACTCATACGACTTATGATCGATTTAGTACTGGTTACAGGAATGATGATGGATGATTAATCGGTGTGAATCAATAGTATGCAGATTACAAACAGTGGAGACTTTACGTTCTAGAAAAGTGAAGGCGTAGTGTCGTTCGTTTGAAGCGTCCGGTTAATTCAATTCTATAATTAGTAGCGGTGTCAGGAAAGGGCAGCTACGCCTGTAAAGTCATTTAGCAATGACCTTCTACGAAAAGTCATGCCAATTAAGATACGAGAACGAAAGTTTCATTGTGATGCTGCTGCTAAGAGTCGTACGATTTCACTTTAGTTCAGCATGGAGGAGTGTCATTGATGAATGGAATGTTTTTACGTAGGTCGCCGCCTTAGTGGATACCAGTCGTTTTTTGGGAAGGACCAAACATAAGTTGGCGGAGTTCAGATGGCAGGATTTTGGAAATGAGACGCTGAGACGACTTTTTTATAAAATGAATAGTAACGTTGGCAGCGCGGTTTTACCTGAGCACAAACTTGTTTCAGTGAGTATTTTTGATTTTTACAAAATTTTATACATTTTTTTTTTTGAACCTTTATTATCATGTTTTATTAATTAAAACAGTATTTGAATCTTCTGGTGAATCTGAAGAAACGATATTTCAATGCTGCTGTGTGCAGATACAATGATGATACTGATTGTACAGTAAGATTATCAGGTAAATATAAATTTGATATTCTCCATTTTTTTTAATTATTATGTTGGTATTATTTTTTCTAGAAATTTCACATATTATGGCTACTTCGAGGGATCAGATGGAATTACTTTATTACTGGAAAATCTGGCGAAACGCAACGGGTGCACCGGTTTTGGAAGAAATGCATCAACTTTTTGAGATCAATAACGAAATTGCTAATTTACTAAGTCTGTCTATTATTTTATTAGATTTAATAAGATTAATTATGTCTTGTAACAAAAAACTGCGGTGCTATTCGTAATTCTGTAGATTTTACTAACGCTGCCGAAATGTGGATCAGCCAGTACGAATCAGATACGTTCGAACGTGACCTTATGAATCTTTGGTCTGATATCAGACCTCTGTACGCACAGTTGCACGCTTACGTACGCAGGAAATTGCGAAAGATTTATGGGAGTAAAGCTATAAGCGAGGATGGCACAATACCTGCACATTTGTTAGGTAAAATATGTTCACCAAAAATTTCGAAAGTTATCAACTTCCCAAGTATTGTGTTTCTCGTAGGAAATGTGTGGGGACAGAAGTGGCTGGTATATAAATTAACAGCACCTTATCCACTCAACAATTATCCAAACGTGACGGATAGACTGTTGAAAAAGGTAATTAACCACACATATCAGACACTCGAGACCTACTCTAAATAAATAATGAATTATTTTACAGAATTTTACAGTCAAATGCATGGCTCAGGTTGCTGAAGAATTTTTTCAAAATCTCAACCCCACGAGTCTCAGTTCGAAATTTTGGGAAAAAAGTATTCTCGAAAAACCAGAAGACAGAGAGATTTCATGTCAGGCCTCAGCATGGGATTTATTCACTGGGAAAGATTATAGGTATGTGTTCAAGTAATTGAGGTTAATATATTAATTTTTCAAAAAAACTTTTTCCCATTACAGATTAAAAATGTGTCTGACTGTCAACGCTGCTGATTTTTTGAGTCTTCATCACGAAATAGCGCATATACATTATTTTATGGAGTATCGACATCAACCGACAATGTTTCACGAAGCACTCAATCCAGGATTCTCGGAGGCTGTGGGAGATGCAATTGTTTTGTCAGCTGGTACAAATAGGTATTGCAAGTGTTATATAATAATTGTAAAAAATGATTTCCATCCATTCAAATAATATCTCGACACAGTATTTTTCCTTGTATCTCAGAAACAAAAAAAGTAACGACCCGTCACGTACATCAAGATAAACGAATAATGTAAATTCGTCCAAGGACTCTAAAAATAATTGTTGGCTTTCTTGTTTCTCACCAATAACAACTGACCACTGCGAATTCATTTTTAACTGTCCGATCGATCTATAGTATCATGACTTGGAGAAATCGTACTGATTTCAAGAACCATTAACCGTTCTTACAGACACCTGCGGAACATAGGTTTACTGACCAGCCACGTCGAGGACAGAGAAGCAATGGTAAATTATTTATTCAATATCGCACTACACAAAATCACTCAGCTGCCATACGCCCTCATTATGGATTTGCATCGCTGGAATATATTCAGGGACACTTATCACTTGAACAAATATAATTGCGAATGGTGGAAACTGAGGTATTTGACAAGTCAATAAATTCTGTGGTTTTCTTTTTTTTAATAAACGAATGATTTTATACCACAGAGAAAAATTCCAAGGTATCAGTGCACCTGTGTCACGCAGTAATTTAGATTTTGATCCAGCATCCAAGTACCACGTTATTGCGAACAAACCATACATCAGGTATGTCACACGTCTAAAATTGCTATAAAATAATAATTAACATTTCTATCATCGATAAACTCATTTAGTTACTTCGTGAGCATCATTCAACAATTTCAACTCTACAAATCATTATGCATCAAGGCCAATCAGTACGATCCACAAGACCCAACGAATCCTTATAAGCGATTACACGACTGTGATTTCTCCTCAAGCATTTACGCTGGAAAATATCTGAAGTATGTTAAAAGAAATATTTTTCATTTATCCAAAGATTGACAAGCACACGTTCTAACGAATTATCAAAAATACACGTTACAGAGAACTCTTAGGATACGGTAGTTCCCAGCCTTGGCAACGTATCATGAAAATATTCACAGGCGAAGGAAAACTCTCGGCAAAGCCGCTGCTAGAATTTTTCCGTCCTCTCCAAAATTATCTCGAGCACGAAAATCGCAGAACTGGCGAATTTATTGGCTGGCAAGAATCGCGTAAGTTTTGTACCGTCGATTTTTATTTAAAACATTTTTCCACATCCAACTAGGAAAACAGAAGCCAGGATATCAGAATAGAAATAAATTGTTGATCCCAGCTTGGCTGCAGAGCAAATTGTTCATATATGCACATACACAGGAACATGCATTGTTACTTAACCCGCGTGATTCACGAAGCCAGGGTCGTGGGTATCTGCCCAACGACATGTGCAATCTTATTAATAACAGTGTCATTAGAGTATAAAAGAAGAAAAAGAAAGAAAACTCTTTCGAATTAATCCCATCTATCATCCGACTTACGAGTCCCTCATAAGTTAATTTTTTTCTCATTTATTTTATACGCATCGCCAATGTTCTTTAAGACTCTTAAGATTTCACGACCACGAACCACGTGGTGTCTTTACACTCTGTCGCTTCTAATTACATCAATTAACAACCTGCATCCTTTATGTCACAGACAACCTATGCCGACACTCGTCCATGCATAAGAGGAAATAATCGAACTGGAATCATTGCTGAACTCTGCCAGGAGAATAAAATGCATAGAATTCTCACATATGCTAGAAGGATTATCATGTTACATATCTTCACATTTTTTTCTCTGATTTTCGCTCATGCACGAGCCTCACCTTTTCCTTCAATCCTTCCTGCATACGCAGTAAGTATTTTTTGCCAATGTCATTTCGCCAGAGCGAATTCGTTCGCTCGCTCTTGATATCCTTGGAATTCTATTCTATGTACGGAATAAAATACGCGAGATAAAATAACAAGGTCCAGTATCTTCCTTCTGTTCCCACGGTGATACGAGAAAGAGTAAGAAAAACAAGTAGAAGTAAAGAGAAAAAGAAACATTTTATAATATCGAATTTTTTTTCAAAATCCACAAAAAGTCTAATTTATGTACACAATAGATCAAGCCAAGTCTCTGTAATTGATTAATTGAATAATCGAAAGATCAGGTCCTGAATATATTTATATAAAAAATCAAAATCCGGTTGGATGATCATCGATTTCGAATTGAATGAATCTATATATATATATCATCACCCTGACCTTTTGAAATTCCTGCGTTCATTATAACAGCGAATAGATAGGTGAAGTAGGTAATCTTGGAAATTGCATCCTGAAAAATGCATTCTCTTAGTATTAATTAGCCTGCGGATAACAAGGCATTTATTTATTTATATGATAATAAGAACAATTATTCCCAAGTGTTAAGCTGATATCAACAATCACCGATAATGATGACCGGAAGTCGTTTTACTTGACCGTCATGAAATTATGCAATTTATAAAATACGTTAGATCATCAATGCTTAGTACCATTAATATAATATACATAGATAGATCGTACCGTTTCATTCGCATAATTATGTAATCCAAACATAACATTTACAATTACAATAAATAAAAACATGAAGCGAAGGTGTACAGGATTTGTTGCATAGTTTCCCACGATATCCGAGCTTTGTGCTTTAATCATGCAAAATAGTTAATCCAAAGCATAGAAATCTAATAATAAATTTCTGAAAATATGTACATATCCAAATTTACGATTCCAAGTACACGTATAACGCTGGGAGTATTTCGCGAACTCTTATCCAGTAGCTGAATACGATTAGCTGGTTATTAATGTCGGTATCGTGTAACAGCATTAAAAGGCACAAATTATTGCACAAGTACCGCTATACGTTGTACTTGCGTACTTGAACCCAGATTGTGGCCGCGTGCCGTTCGTGGGATTTTATTTTCTTATCTGTACAGCAGATTAGTATTGTCTAGGTCCTCTCGACGTGAAGCCTAGGATGTTAGACTTTCAAGTAACTACCGGTGTAACACGACAGCACGTAAGACTTGGCATTGAAACTCATACCGTGCGTGATTATGATGCTGGGAAGAGACGACTAACTTTTATTTTATATATTAGACATCGTACGAATGAGTAGCATAAAAATGATGTAATAATTTCATGAGACAAAAATATTATTAAAAAATTTTTCAATTATGAATTTTTATACTCTTTCTTTTATTGATAATTAATACGGTTCATTTTTCTCTGAAAAACCGTGGTCCCTGTTTATCAGGATAAAATATATGTTCATGTTGTGTTATGCAATGGGCAATGTATGCGCTAGGTAGGAGCATTGTTACGGGGACTCAAGGTCTTCTGCTCTTCTGGGTCAGTCTGGGACGCAATTATGTCCAGAGTAGATAATCGTGGGACTATTCAGACTGTCATCCAGGGTGTGTCTTGTTAATGATTATTTTTTATTTTTAATAATGTTTCACCTCCATCCGTCCATGAGATGTGTCATGGTGGCCATGTGTTTACAAAGTAAAATGCAAAGGTGATAATTGCATGTAAATGCAGATCAGTTCCAAGATCACGTGCAGTCATGATCGTACTAGATCATCGTGGGATTGTGGACTGGGATTTATGTTATTCAAGTCAATGGAATTATTTCTCGTTATGATTCATTGTGTTTACGTTGCAGTAATATTTATTTAATGGACTCGCATACCGAGTGCAGCTTAAATGCAGAATTCGTACGATGCACCTCGTTGGTCGTAAAAACAGGAAGGTGAATCAATCTGGGAAGTGGGAATTTCTATGTTAAATTACAATTACGTAATTCTGTAGCCAAGTAATGGCGAAAGAATAACTGAGGACGAATAAGAGTGAATTATAAATAATTTCGAATTGAACGTTTACATGTATTTCAATTCCACGAGAATAATGATTTTCATAAATCGTACATTTGCTGTAATTAATACAAAATTCATCACGTAAATTGTCCGCGTAATAAATTCTCTTATGTTTTGAACTGCACGTTGTAAAATAGAAAATAAGAAACGACGTGACTGTTATTTTAGCAAGTGAAAATATTTTTTCTTAAATACATCATCTTGGGCTTTCGACACTGACCCATCTAGGATACAGCTGACATTTCAGGAAAGAAGTAATTATACATAGGACTGCAACAAACAAAGCAGTTGATTACGTCATAGGTCAATATCACAGACAAGGTCAATTCAAAAATATGTCATAACATTTTGAGTACCATGATCCACTTGGAGTGACGAAAATAATTTTTTTTTCTCAAAATTTTAATTACTTCCCTGTGACATAAAATTTTTATTTTTTATATCCATCCAGTACAAATGCGTCTGTTTGATTAGAATTTTATCGATTTATTTCTATGCCTCGGATCGAGTAAACGCATATCTTGACAATGGGCCTCGTTCAGCCTATCATCGTGGGAATAGGTGTCGCAAGTTGCGTCCTCCTAGTCGGACTAACAACGCCTCATTTTTCCCTCTTTTATGCCCTCGCAGCTACGTCTTCTGTCTTTTACTGTAGGTTCCGAGCATAATAATGCTATATCCCCACTACCACGGATGACCTCTCATGTCGTTCGAACTACTCGCAGAGATAAATGTATACGTTGAGGCCTATGTCGCTTTTAGTATCGGCAGGAGTAAAGAGCAGTGAAGTCAGATGCGGATTGGTTCCTTGCCACTAAAAAGTGCAATTTTAATAAAAAAAATAATTATTAACAATTAAATCAAAGACAGGATGGAGGTGCTACAGCGACCTGTGGTGGTTGTCATCGTGAGTCAGAGTAGAAGACATTTTGTAAGTTTTGCATATGTATTTAGTAACATAGTCCACGAGAGCAGACATCCCTTAGTCAAGATTAGAATTGAGCCAAGGGTTGTAAATTTCAAGAGATATACAGGGTGGTTCAACCGAGAAGTCAAAATTATAATTGCATTAAAAAAATATGTAAAAACAATTATTTTATGATTTACCAATTTTCACATTTTTCATACACCCCAATAAATGATCTTGAATCAAAGCAATCGTGTGACAATCATACAATTTATTTCGTACCTTCCAACTGAATAAGCCTGTAAATTTGGACAAGGCGTAGACACGCAAAATACCTTAGTCCACGGCGCATTCAAGCAACCCCTGTAATTGCTCGCTGGGGATTAATGCGACAACCACTATACACGTATATACAAATGGGGTCGATTCAAAGGGCGACGTCCTCACCGAATGTTCATCTTAACTGCTAAACCATCCCTTAACCTTATCCAGTTTAGGTACTTCTATCGTATCACCATAAAACATTAAACGCTCGATCGATTCCATCCACTAGTCCTACTCTCTGACCTTTATGTTGAACGAAACGTTAGAGAGCGTTTAGAAGGTCCTACGCCACAAGATACCAGACAGTTCAAGTACGGTATTCCTATACTTTACCATTAACTACGTCGTTTCTTGCCTTCCCACTATATTCAGTAGTCTAGATTTTCATTTATTCAATGATACGCTGATATTTTCTATCTGTCAATACAATTCTTTATTTTTACATTCTCGTTACAGCTACTAGCCATGATAGTGATATTCTACTTGCTATCGGTGGTTTCCGGTCAGTTGGATTTGCCACCTTTACCGGAGGAAATTGACAGACTCATTGATAGGCAAAATGTCGACTATCAGGATTACAGAAATGTTCTAGCCAGTTTGGATTTTGTTGGCACCGTACGTTGCAGCAATAACGTTGCCTATCAATGGGCTTACGAGACCAACGTGAATGCAGAAAAACAACTGGACGCGGTGAGTATGTTTTGTTAATGTATTTATACGTTGCGTAATACGTGTTTAATATTAAAAAAATGCATTACTCCAAACTGTAATCAGTTACGAATTATCACGGTACACGAATCTCATGAACGTTTCTCGAATCGGCAGTATGTTAATTGATAGCACGAGACACGGGATCTTGCTAATTTATGAAATCATGTCGAATGACTATGCACAATTTTACACGTCACACTTGGCTAATTACGATGATTTGTCTCTGTGGCTTTGTAATATTTTCATTCTTCAAATTAGTCTCTTATCGATTGACCTACAAAGCGATTCATAACCCTCATTTCTTACCGCTATCATTCATCGCCCCTATATTGCATTAAATACTGGTAATACCTACGTAGTTCTGATGAACCAAAAATTAATAATGGGTTTTGCCCTGTCTGGCAAGAAATATCTGATATTGGGAAAATACATGTTATTTATGATAAATGAAATTAGAATAGCAACTGTATATTTTTTATATAACGATTTTGAAGAATTCATTAAAATATCATAGTCCAGCGTTATTGTCAACCTATGATTATTATGGTTTAAGTGAATTTCCCTGACACGGGATGCCCTTGTCGTCTGAGAAGTGGGAGCCTCATTTACGGGAAATGTTCCCAGGTGATGCCATTGTGGTTACTTGAACGATTGAGTAACAGAGGTTTTATCCACGAATACGTAAGAAACGGCTTTTACAGTTTACGTTAAAACCAGCCGTCATCGGCAACACTGACACCAAAAGAATCGCAACGGCAATGTTGTGACACTAATTGTCATAAGTTCATCCACGAGATTCTTTTTTTTTTTCTTCGAGAATTAATCGTTTGACGATTTTGCAATTAGTCGTTCCCTCCAGTCGAACGTGGACTTTTTTTTCTCGCCATTGTTTCAACATAGGTCATCATTTTGTCAATGCAAATAAAAGTTTTCATATCTATACTGCACTTAAATACGCATCTCTAATTTTTGGAAAGATTTAAAATTTTTTCACAAATTATTGACATTTATCTTCATAACGGTTAACCAAGTCAATGGTCATCCGTGATATCACTTGTAGCAGGTTAGCCATAGGGTGCAGTGTGTTCTGGAGATTAGCTAATCGCAAATGCATTGTATACCATATTGCTAGTAACACAGTCACAAGTACCAACGTGAAGAAAGTTATTTCCAAGTGTAAAAAAAATTTCCAAAAATCTTATTTACTTCGCAGCTGGAAGCTCAGAGACAATATGCAGAGTTTCAAAACAGAGCTTGGCAGATGATCAATAAATTGGATCTGAGCAAGATCAGAGATCCTGCAGTTAGAAGACGTCTGAGATACTTGTCGGTCGTTGGGCCTGCTGCACTTCCACCGGATCAATTCGACAGAGTATGTATCGTGAAATCAATAAATCATTCACGTGAAAGTTTTATCTCGTGGAAAATGATCTTTCCATTGAAACACATCGACCGTGTATTAATCGGGAAGCTGTGATAGATGAACGATAATATTCGAATATTTCGTGACGGATATTTGCATGTAGATTTTACATTACACTCGATCATCCACATATGCATATAATATATGTATAAACACTGTACTAGAGTAGCTTCCGATAATGAACCAGAACTTTGCTTTATCGAGCAGAATGTACGTACCGGGTAAACCAGAGTCTATTCAGCATGGTATCGTATGACTTTCACTTGAATGCGCCTGCGGGAATGCAACCGGCTATACGTTGAAGCTGTACCTGCTGCAATTCTTACGGCGCCTTAATATAGAGTCTAAATGGACATTTTGTATAGATATAATGAATGGATCAGATTGGGATTCTAATTGTTTTTTTTTGTTTTAGTACAACAGAATTTTGAATGACTTACTCACGATATATAACAGCGCATCCATTTGCGGTTACAACGATCCTTTCAGATGTGATCTACGTTTGTATCCAGGTACGAGTATAAAATTATTATTGACTATGACATTTACTTCTAGGAGCCATCGTGTCCTCTTACTTTCAAAGATATTTCAAGGATCCTTCAAAGATCACCTGCTACTACTTTTCTCTAGTATTGTGTTTCATCCGTTTGACACAGTTAGCGTGAAAGTTGATGGATGTTCAGATGCACAGTTGATTAGACTTTAGATTGTATAGATTTTGCTTGGTATTATTAAATTTGTATAAATGTTAATGATGGGCTTTTTTTTTGCAATCATTATAATTTCAGACTTATCACGTATCATGGCGCAAAGTCGCAACTGGGAAGAATTGCAATACGTCTGGACCGAGTGGCATAGAAGAAGCGGTGCACCAATGAGAGAGCTTTATCAACAGCTAGTACAGTTGAACAACGAGGCGGCGAGATTAAACAGTAGGAAGCATAAGAATTTATCTTGTAATAGTATCTAATAGTTATTTATATGTTTATTTATTATGTAAATTATTTTCTTTCTTCTCCACAGACTTTACGGATGCTGCAGGCTATTGGATGTTTCCATACGAGATGTATAATTTTGAGATGGAAGTTGATGACGTATGGGAGACAATACGTCCTCTGTACGAAGAACTGCATGCTTACGTTAGAAGGAAGCTGAGAGACTTATATGGTCCAGAGAAGATAAATACGCAAGCACCCCTACCTTCGCATATTCTTGGTAAAAAAAAAAGTGGAGACTTCTTTTAGTAACTCAATATACTAATTCGAATCATTTTATTACATTTGCTTATGGTTTCCAATAATTTCTTTTAATCATATGTGAAACTTCATCCCACCCGTCTAAGTTGCTCACAGAGAAAGTATTTTGCTAAGAGTATTGACGTTTGTATTTCAGGAAATATGTACGCACAATCCTGGAGCAACATCTTGGACATTACTCTGCCTTATCCAGGAAAAAGATATCTGGACGTCACTCAGGAGATGCAAGAGCAGGCGAGTGTTTAAAGAAAGAGAGAGAAACGTCATGTCACCTACACGTGTTTGCTATTCACTCGAGTCAATCTGTCATCCGTCATCACTGAAGCGTATAATTATTCAATTGCTATGATCACAATCATTCAACTTTGTCTGCCAGATCAATAGGACGCAATTTGAAGTATCAGTTTGAATCAAAGTTAAAAAGTCTCCACCATACTCATATTCATACTCTTACTTATCATATTGGGATGTTCCGTAGACTCGTCATTATTTAATGACTTTGCATAAGAACTCGAAACTTTCACTGTACACATTGAGCATGTGTTATATTCGACTATAATTACGTTGTAACGTTCCATCCAGGGTTACACGCCATTGCACATGTTTCAAATAGCTGAGGAATTTTATCTCTCCTTAAATCTGAGCGCCATGCCATCGGAATTCTGGTACAAAAGTATCTTCGCGGATCCGAGAGACGTTCCGCTGATCTGCGAAGCATCTGCTTGGGACTTTTGCAACAGAGTGGACTACAGGTAAAGATATATGAAAGAAACAAATTATCCAATTACGTAAGACGTCATAATGATATTTATTATACGTTTGAAATGAATTACTTCAGGATTAAAATGTGCACAAAAGTCACAATGAAGGATTTAATTACCGTTCATCATGAAATGGCACACATTGAATATTTCCTTCATTATTCTGGACTTCCACGAGAATTTCGCGACGGCGCCAATCCAGGTGAGATAATATAATTATCAATTAAATTAATCACTGTCCATATAATCGTACCGGCTCGACTGGGTGATACGATTATTAATTCCGTCAATTTAATTAGGATTCACACCGAGTGAATACCTGTTAATTAATACCCTGCTACACACTGCTTGCGTAAGACCAAGTATGTTCTAATTGAATCCGGAAGTTAACGTATCAGCTTCTACAGGTAATAGCTCGAAAGCGAGCGATACGGTTCAGGTGGATTCGTCTAAACACATGTCTGGAAGTGGCATGAACGTTCGCAGATGATTATGTGTGCATGGTGCATTCACTAGTATAAGCATTAAAATATTTTTATCGCAATGTAATTACACTTTCTCTATAACGTTGCAGACTATGGTCGTTCGCTTCCGTTTGAATATAAAATATATACCAGCTGCCATAGCAGATCGCCATTACGATAAAAATCATCCCAGACGCGAGCTTAGCACATTTATGCAACTAATTTTTACAATTTTCAATGATTCCGTCGACTTTTTATTTGCACACTCGCCATTATGTGAAAATGGCAATGGTGGGTGCAGTCATGCTGATCTAATTGAAATGGTCGCTTCTGGCTTTCATCTTAGCGAACATCGATAATATCGATAATCACACACTGGCTGCAATTTAATCGTGAATTAAATGAAAGCTCGGTGTGTCTATACCTGTTTATTAGTATCTGATATATCTATAGATCTGTAAGATCCAGGACCTTGGAGATTTAACTGGAGAAAACAGCAGTCATGCTTCGCAGCGTGGCTCGACTCGTGTGAATTAATAATCAAATAACATGGCGTCCATTTTTTTGTTCAAACCAGGATTTCACGAAGCCGTCGGTGAAGCTGTTGCCCTTAGTGTCGCGACGTCTCGCCATCTACAAACTCTTGGACTTGCCAATATTTTCGTGGAGGATCCTACGACGGATATCAATTATCTCTTCACTTTGGCTATGGATAAACTCGTCTCCTTGCCCTTCAGCATCACTATGGATAAATGGCGCTGGGATATTTTTCGCGGCTATGTCAATCGGGAGGAATGGAACTGCCATTGGCATCGATTGAGGGAACAATACTCTGGTGTAAAGCCACCTGTGCTTAGATCTGAAGATGATTTTGATCCTGGTGCGAAATACTCCATACCAGCCAACATGCCTCACATTCGGTGAGTAATGTTCAGTTGTTAATTAACGCATTTTATTATATATAAAAACTGTTTGTCATATACGGAAGTGGTTAATGATGTCCTGGAGCTACGTAATTTCTCTTACGTGACGTTACGCTATGTTTTGGATGACATTTTCACTTTCCTTATATACACAATGGAGACGGTGCGCATATCTGTTAATTGTTTGAAAAATAATAATTGTGATTGTGAGAGGTTTAGGAACAGAGAACAATTAAATTCTTCTTTGGTTTTATTAGAAAGTATGTCAAATTCTCGTTGCTTGGACGAGTCCGTATAAAAAGGTTTCAGTCGGTATACGCAAGCTAACAAGAGTATTAAAAATTAGGTATAAAAATAAAAAAACAGCAGTAGCATGATAGAAAATACTTATGTCGGTAACAAAGGTACTAGTAATTAATGTCCATGGGAATCGGCATGTCCCCCGAAACTAGACTCGTAATCTCCGAATGAAGCGCCACCACCATAATGGCCGCCATAATCACCACCTTCGTACGAACCTGAGTCCCCGTGTACTGGGACGGCTACAGGTACCTTGACAGGATACGGAACAGGCTTTTCTACGGGGTAAGGTACGTGTTTCGTGACCGGAACAGGAATAGGTCGTTCCACTGGTACTTTCACGGCATACGGTACAGGTTTCTCAACCGGAACAGGAACTGGCTTTTCTACCGGGTATGGTGCAGGTACTGGTACCTTGACAGGAACCGGAACCGGTTTGTCCACTGGAACCGGTACTGGTCTCTCTACGTGAACCTTGACTGGGTATGGAACCGGTTTCTCAACAGGAACCGGTACGTGTTTCTCAAACGCTACAGGATACGGTTTAGGTACGTGAACAGGGATGGGTCTGTCAACTGGTACTTTAACCGGATAGGGAACTGGTTTCTCAACTGGGAAGGGAGCTGGTACGTGAACTGGTACCTTGACAGGATAAGGTATATGTTTTTCAACTGGATATGGTGCTGGTACTGGTACCTTCACATGGTAGTGCACCTTCTTTTCAACTGGGTACGGTTGAGGCACGTAGACTTTGTATGGTACCGGTCTGTCAACCGGTATGTGAACCGGATACGGTACCTTCTTTTCGACTGGATAAGGTTGAGGAATGTGTACCGGTACCTTTACCAAGACCTTAACTGGATACGGTACCTTCTTCTCGACTGGATAGGGCTGTGGTACCGGTACCTTGACTGGATAGGGCACTTCCTTCTCCACTGGATAAGGGATCTTTTTCTCTACCGGATATGGAACCTTGACATTTTTCACGATCGTGATTTGCTTGATCTTGCCTTCATCACCACCAGACGATCCAGAACCATAGTCACCACCTCCGTGACTTCCACCAAAGTCAATGTTACCGCCTCCGTGAGCTTCAAAACTGACTCCACCTCCGCCATGACCAGCCAATTCTATGCCACCTCCGTGCCCTCCAAAATCGTGTCCATGACCTCCACCTATGTGACTACTGCCAATGAAACCTCCGTGACCTCCCCCAAGACTGAGACCATGACCTGCGCCAATCTCAGAACCAAAGTCGTGCCCATATCCTTCCGAATGGATCAGTCCTCTCTTTTCCTGTTTCTTCTCAGTCGCGGAAGATTCCACATTCTTCTCTTCGGACACCTTCTTCGTTTCCTCCTTCTCGCAAGACACCAGGACCACAAGGCCCAGCAACGTTAATACCTAAAACAAACGAAATTCAGTGTCAAAACGTTCCATCACACTAAACCCACATTTTCTTCCCCTTATCATCGACACTTCGTTTCCTCACTGAACCAAGCCAATACAAACTCTTCCTCTCAATCAGAAATACTATCTTACCAAAATTCTCATGCTTCCGTTCTCACGGTGCCCGAAGTCCAGGGTTTACTGGATGCTTCCCCTCAGTATACCGCAGACTTTATACCCGAGTCTGCTTTCCCCGCTAACATTGTGTCCCGAGTATACGTTTGAAAGTGAAATACATATATTTCTACTATCTCCACCTGCATGCGAGGCTATCTTTGCGTATCCGCACATGAACGGGTTCACTGGTGTTCGTCAAGTCGCTCAAATAGTATTCGTATAGCCACTGGGGGTAATCTCTCTAACGACAAGGAACTGAGAAACGACTTTATCTATGGGAAGTTGTCTTGCTCGATGACAAATGATCGTCGTTGCATATTAAAATAAAAAAAATAACACCGTGTACATTATTTTTATAATTTCGAGTACAATTTTTTCAAAAATATTTTCTACCTAGAATTAAATCTATTGCCAAAATTCATTGTTATTATTCTGAAATTCTTCACAGCATCCGCAAACTCTCGCACGTGATCCCGTAACGTGCGTCGATGCAAATTTTATTGATTTACATAATTTATATATTTAAAATATATACAGACACTTCGAAACATGTCGTAACTGTAGAAATTTATTATTTTGTAATAAAGTTACTGCATAGTCGATCCTCTAGTCTCTTTTACAGAGCGACAACCGTTTCTTGGCTTTTATGGCCAGTGCCTTATGATACGATTACGAGGACTGGGTTACGGAAAAGAATGCGGATAAATTTCATACATGGTCGCTGTATCTTTCCCCCTTTGAGATTGACGCGGGCGAAAGTAGTACCATATACTATTTGTGTTTACCTGAAGTTTCATTTTAGAGAGCGAGATCCATGGACTTACGATTTGATGACACGAACATTATAGAAGTCTCGAAAAATGTCGATAACAAATATATACATATATATATATATATATATATATATATATATGTGTGTGTACACTCTGTCTAATACGTAAAATTGGAAGTGTCGTAAATGACTCTTCGTTATTATAAATATTCCTCGAAAGTAGGAAATCAAGGATTAATCGTACTCTTCGTGTATATCTGCATTACGTACGCGTAGTATTCCAGCTGGAAAAAAAAAGTCTTGCTTTACGATCGCCGATTAGATTATAATAAATTACGACAACAGAATCGAGGAAGTAAAACTGCACTGCAAGTTCATTGTTACTCGATTTGCATGATTGCATCCACATGGCCGATTCCTGCCGGTGCACTAATGCAGTATGAAAGTAAAAGGTAATTCTGTCAAATAACATAGTAAACAGCACCTCGGTAACGTTCAAGGCTCGTGCACAATGAAAGTCATCCGAAATCTTAAAATTACGTTACATCAAGTCGTACTAATCGAACGGATTAATGACACTCGATGGTTTTGTCGGTCAGCTGTAAAAATAATAAGAATTGACAGCAGCTGATTGGTCGTTAGAGTATCGATTGTTGACAAGTAATAATCGGCGTGTCAGTTACGTCATAAGCTGATAATCGGCTTTCGATTCAAAATTGGAATACACCAAATGGATTGTGCTTGAATACAGGCGTATATATATATATATATATATATATATATATATAGGCGTTTCAAAATTGACATTGATATACGATGAACAATGGAACATCGTTGGAATAATTTTTTAGCCTTTTAAATTTTCAAAAGAACTCCTACATGTATATGTATATGACGATGTACTTTCACGAGGAAAATCGTCCGAGTGTTAAGATCCGCTACCACGTGCCACTGGCTATGAAATTATCGGTATGAAAGTTTACGTAAGGCCTGATCAATGTACTCGGTATGGTACGTGAGTGAGTATAGTTTGATCGTAGTGACTTGATCGGTAGTAAATGATGATTTACTCTCGAGTAAAAGCGCCTTTGTTCGCGAATGACGTTGTTACGGTATTCGACAGGAATAATATATCTGGAATGGATAGACACGAGGATCGAGTGTTAGTTTAAACAGCAGAAGTACAAAGCCGACTTGATTTCAATGAATAAGATGAACCTTTGATCGGCTGAACGGTGAAATTTCACTTTTATACAGCTGCCAACTGTGATTGGTAACCGATCCATACAATTCTATTAATGCATTAGTAAAGACATTTGTAAAAGGTACTCAAATCATTTATTTTAACCATTCTTCGTGTATGTATATATATATATATATATATTTCCGTGTATACACATATATATATATGTTAGACGGCGTTTAATTAAAATTGCTCATTGAGTTACGAAACGTTTCTATCTCGTAACGTTGTATTTTCACCGTATAATCATCTTCGCTTCGTAGCCCAGTAGGTACCAACCTAACGATGCCATAGGTACCTGCTCCAAATTAAATTTCGTTATTTCGCAACACACAAATATTCGGTAACCAATTTTAGTGTGAGATTGTAGGATATCGAGTGGGAGACGAGGAACGGGAATGTTGGTGGGTAATAAAAAAGGAAAGGAGAAAATTGGAGAAATGCTCGAAATTAATGAAAAAAGAAAAAATCGAATGATTGTATCTCGTGGGGAAGAGTGTAGTAACGATTCTGCTCAGTCTGATACCGTTTGGTGAAAGTAAAACATGGAGATCCAAATAATACGAATGAACGTTGTAGATCTGACACCGGTACGAAGTATATGTAACTAACTGATTACATTTCTACAGAATGTCGATGATCTCCAATCATACAAATTGGGACTCTTTTCGAAAGTGACCCATTGCGTAATTTAGCGATGATGGTATTTTCTAATCCGCGTCACTTTGGTCTAGTGTAACTGGAAGCTGCCGATTTCTGTATTGTTGCACCTAACGATATTCCATACGACGGGTTCCGCGTGCATTATTGTAGCTATTAGGTAACGCGCTTCCTGAGTATCGATAAATTTCTAGACCCTAATTGATTTTTTTTTTATATTCGAATCATCTGCATGATTAATGACAGGTAATGGCGTACTAATTGGAATGATGACACTCGATTTTTTTTTTTAATTATTGAGAAATGATTTTTATACACGTAATTTTTTATACTCGTATTATTTATTCGACGGTAATTAATGAAGCGTGACGTCACAGATTAGCATATCGTTATTTCTTACACTGTTAATCTTCGTTTCACTGCGTGGTGTATATTGTGCGAAATGTATGAAGCTTTCGAAAATTTATATTGATTTCGCAAGTTTTCATTATTTCATAAAAAAGCAGCTGTCGTCCCTTATCTTAGTTGGAGAAAAATATCTTCAAGGATATATTGAAGGTAAGAACTCGTTCGGGTATGTAGAAAGTGCACAGGGAGTTGAGGAATAAAAATGAAAGAATAACGAATAACGCTGCTGTCAATTTGCAAGAGGTTCGAATTGGCTGAAATTTATTGGTGCTATTTTACTGGTTATTAAAATAGCCGGAAGGTGGACGGGCCGCACCCGTTTCTCACTTTACGTATGCGGGGTGACAGTTTCTTCCTGTATCCGAGAGGCAAGATCGAGCAGGAGAATTGGTGTAAGAAAAAAATGTAGGTAGATCCAGGAAAGCAATAAATAAACGTTACGTTTTATCCAAAGCTAAAAGGAACGATTATCCATGTGTTACTGATTTAATGGAGTAATTAAAAGTTTGCGTGTAAAAAAAATGAAAAGTTAACTAATTAAAGTGGCACCATTGGTTATCCTCTAATTCCGACGCACGTTACATAGAAGCAACACCTAATCCTTTTTCGAGTAGCAATAGGTGATTTCTCGTTGTCAGTGAAACCGGAACATTATGAAAAACGAGTTCTCTCCATTTTGTAGAAATATTCATGTACTTTCGGCGTTACGTAACATCTCGATCCGATATAGTTTCCTTTACGTATTAAAGGAATCTTTATTACCGACTCTCTAGTTACCTTCTTTTCGTTTACCATATAAATACACACTGTATATTATTACTAATTATTGTTACAGTAGCGGGATTCGAATGTACGGAAATAATTGTAGGTCTAGAATATTCTCTGGTAGTATATATATATATGTGTGTATACGTATACGGGGTGGCTTAACTAAAAGTAACCGTAGTACTCAAATGCGTTATTCATGGTGAATTTTATTCAGGTCACTCGGTATGTATACAGCGTCAGCCAGTATTTGCTTATTGGAGAAGTTTGACTGATACTAGATGAAATCTCACGAGCATACTTTCTTGCGGGAATTTGACAAGTGAAATTTGAAAATTTTTCATGAAAATAAGAAGGAGGGAGAAGGATGTCTGATGCGTTTATTTAACGAAACTGACAAAGATCTTGTCAGTCGGGTTATTTTTAATGAACCGTGAAATCTTGCGTACTCTTTACCTTGACACGGTTTCTGTGCTGTTACTGTAATTCATTGCTGTCTTCTCTGTTATATGTATGAACTCCACGTATCATTCTGGCAATTAGACAGATTGCTTGAAATTCCTTTCTTTTCCAACTTGACCACGATTGCCATAGGTTGGAGGGCGAGTGAGTCGTAGAGTCGGACATAAAATCTATTTACTTTAGTCATGAAAGCGGCGGACTGATTCTGATCGTAAATAACGAAATAGTTGAGGAACGAATGTACTTTGTGAGATGAAGTGGAGCAGAACGGCCAGTGAAATTTCACGGTCGTTAAAACATTCGTTTATGATTTTATTGAACTTTCAAAAGTTCTCAGACCGTCGATCGGTCTGACAAGGTGGAATTTGCTTTTGTATGAATGAATAGACGGTTTGATACGTAAAAAAAAAAACATGTCTTTATTAGTATCCGTAACTGATACGTATCACTATGTGTAGAGATGTAATATTAATTCGTTAGAACGAGAAATGTACAAGAGGTGGATACCCGAACGTCACGTGTTAAATTAATGGCTGGACCATCCTTGACTACCGGACCAGTCGCTATTTCCACCTGTCCATCCGGCTGATTCTTGGTTCCATCCACTTGCCGAAATTCCACTTCCGGACCAGCCGTGTTCCTCAACCTTCACAGGAACCGGAACCTTAATGTGGACTGGGAATGGTTTTTCTACGGCTACTGGTACCGGTTTTTCGACATGGACTGTGTAGGGTCTGTCGACGGGTACTTTTATGTGAACTGGATATGGTTTCTCAACCTCAACAGGTACGGGCTTTTCAACTGGGTAGGGTTGAGGTACTGGAACTTTGACTGGAACTGGGACGGGCCTGTCAACAGGGACGTGATAAGGTCTATCTACTGGGACTTTGATATGAACTGGATAGGGTTTAGCTACTTCAACTGGGTAGGGTTTCTCAACTTCGACAGGGTAAGGTTTAGGTACGGGAACTGGATAAGGGCGATCTACAGGAACCTGTACAGGTACTGGAACCTTCTTTACAACTTCGTATGGGGTTGGTACGTGTACTGGAACCTTGACTTCGTACGGAACCTGCTTCTCAACAGTGTAGGGTTGAGGAACAGCGACTTTCACTTCGACAGGTACTCTCTTCTCAACGGTATAGGGTTGAGGTACTGGAACTTCCACCTTGTACGGGACTGGTCTATCAACCTTAACTTCGTAGGGAACATGCTTCTCAACATGATATGGTTGTGGTACATGGACGGGAACATTGACGTAGACCTTCACTGGGTAGGGAACCTTCTTCTCAACAGTGTAAGGTTGTGGAACTGGAACTTTGACTTCGTAAGGGACGTGCTTGTAGACTGTAACTGGTACTTTTTTCTCAACCGTAACAGGAACTGGTACTTTCTTCTCGACGGTAACTGTCTTCACCGATTCATGTCCTCCGGCATTCCATCCAGAGGATCCAGCATCCCATCCTGAAGATCCTGCACCTGACCATCCTCCACCATAGTTCGAAGCATATCCTAAACCTGCGCCAGAGTCCCAGCCTCCTCCGACATTGCCTCCACCATTCCAACCGCCTCCGATACTGCCCCCAGAGTTCCAACCTTGGTTTCCGTCACTTAACCCGAAGATTCCACGCTTCTGGTTCTTCTTATCTACACTGGAATGAGATTCGTAGATCGTTTCGGTTTTTGTTTCCGTCGATCCACTTTCCAGCGCCTTTTCGACTGCCCTTTCCGCTGCTCTCTCTGCAGCACGTTCCACTGCGAGTTCAGCAGCACGTTCGAGATCCTCTTTCTTACTAGCAGCGCTTGTCAGGGCAAGGATGCCCAGAAAGGCAACGAGACACTGTAATGAAAACAGAAAAGAAACCTGTTAGAAACCTCAGTTCATTACCATTCAGATCAATCGAAAGCGAAAAACACCTGCAAACAATTAGTTTCCATTTTTAAAAAATGGGTTAACCCTTTCTTCGACTATAACGAGTACATATAATTTTTTACAATTTGAAAATTAATACATTTATCATTTACGTTAATTCAATATGTCAGTATATTTGGTTGGACCAGGCACTACATTTTTTATGGAAAATTGTTATGGCCAAAATCAGAAAATTTTCAAAGTCACGGTTACAATGCTATTTCGATGATCAAGGATCTAGGTTACAGATACTCAAGACACTAGTTCTATATTTATTGATCACAGCACTGATAATCATCATTGAATTTCACTCAATCGCAAATGTAAAAGTTTCGGAAAATTCGATTGAAAAGCTAAAAAATACTTTACTGACCAGGTGTCTCATGGCTATGGGTTTAAGAGACGGTGGCCTAACGAGAACTGGATGCTGCCGGAGAATTCTCGAGCATTATTTATACCACGGACGACTTTCGCCAGTCCGGCCGCCCGGGCCTATACAGATACATACACGCTTACCACTCTACGTAGCCAATCACATTTAGACTTTTAGACTATCAACATTGTTCAATTTTTTAGAACCATACGATGAGTCCGTAAACCAAATAGGAATTGGTTGCCACACGTGATGCGTAGCCTAGGTTTACACATATTTTATGGTCCGTTATGGTACAAACAGGTGAACCCATATTCAAGTTTGATAAGAAAGTATCAAGTATTACGTAAGATACCCGTGCAAACAGATCATTTTGAAATTTCTTGAGTCGCAATAAAAAGTGTTAATTTTCAAATATCACCTCCGACTCGATCAAGCTGTGCAGAATGAAAGTTCTTGGGTGAAAAGGATCATAGATCTTATTTTTTTTTTTTTTTCATTAAACACTTCATCGAATGCTAAGAACTCGCAAAGTAATTTCAACTTTATTACACGAGCGTCCTGTCTTTTACGATGTTCGTTCCGCCATCTTTCATTTTCTACACTCTAGGCAACAATAAACGACAATGCTCAACGACTATGCCTGTAGTTTTATTTTCCGGGAAAATTAATACCGGCTCTATGGTTTCCCTGTGGATGTTGAAAATAACTTTTTTTTCATGGAAAAGTATTTTCATTGCATTATGGTTGTTTTTTTTTTTTTTTTAAAGGAGAAAGACAAATTATTTGTGGAATGTTAGAGACAAGAGAGTGACACTCGCTCCTGATTTACTACATTGCTGTACGTGACGATGCTTGCGATTTCAGTTGTTCAAGCTACTCGCCTTTTAAGGCGGATCCATATAGTGAGTCTCGGGGCTACGATTCCTTTACGCGTATGAAACTCCACGTGGACGTTATGGAAGTTCGACTTCAATTTATTTGTAGAATAATTAATATAAAAATACATATGACAATTTGCATACTCGATTATTTCGCATTGCGTGAGGTAATAACGTTCACTGGCCAAGTATCGTTTACGATCTGTTGAGTTCAGTGACGAAGTACGATAAATTTCACAGAGAAAGAGGAAATCAAAATGCTAAATTTGCATGAATCATATTCAGTTCTTTTAATGCCTACACGAGGTGTTGTGTCGTAATAGGATAAACCTGTTTCGTTTTTTTTTTTTTTTTTTTTCAGAGCTGTTCAATAATACGAATTCGTATAAAAAGATATCCATTATCATTTCTTGCTTATGATATCATTCGACAAATATTCTTAACACGGATTCACTTAATGGATTCCGAATTTATGTTTGATTCTGATAATTACAGGTAGATAACGTTATTCGGTTTTATAATTGGCGGTCGAAACAAATATTAATAATTTATATAAAAATATCTGAATATTCGTGGACCGATCGAAAATACTCGTATATCGTAATGCGCTGCAAGCGTTCGGCACTCGGTGATTATCGAAAGTTGGTGAAATTTTTCCAGCCAAATTGCCGTTCTGAAAGGGAAGATTTCCAGGCACTTTCGTCGAAAATCTCAACGTCGTAACATTGAAACATCTAACGCGGAAGAGAATTTCGTAAGGCGGAGGTTCTGATTGTCGTGCAATTAGTATCTTCCTTCCTGAAACGTAATACTAAATTTGCCTTAGGTACTTTCCAAACTTTTTAGCAATCTGATAATTCGCTAAATTGCAGACTACGAATCTTCCCCTGTTCTCTATAAAAAAAAGTTAAGCTTGTATCGATGCGAGTAATCATGACATAATACATTTCTTTTCGTCAGAGTTAAAAACCAGTTTTCTACTGTTTGTCTTAACTTAATACTTGTCTCAGAGAAATGCCTAATGTACTGTAAATAACTGGATTAGAATGACGTATAAAATAGTACATAAAATCAGCATAAGTCACGAGTACCAAAGCATAAGAAATTGACCCACTCGTATGATTTGTCATAAGAAAGATTTAAAATATTCATATTTTCATTATTAATCTAATCCACTTCATAACACATTAGCAGCATCACCTTGACCTAGGTATAAGTTAGATTCGTGATGAAACTCCGAACAATCAAAGTTTTTGAGTAGAAATTAAAAAGTTAAAATTGCCATTTATACCAGAGACCAGTCAGTATGTCTCTTCTGTTTTATAATTTAAATTAAACTTAAAAAAAGATTACCTGTAATTTCCTTAAAAACTTTTTCTCAGCTTCATTCTCCAACTACTCCCTTTACCCAGTTACCCAGTTTTTAACGAGTGGCTACCAGTTGGATATATAATCAAGCAGACGTAACGAAAGTCATCGTTTGGAATTCCGCTCGCGATTCACGACGTTCTTGACATGAAAAAAAAAAAAAAATACATTAAATTCTCAACGATCTGGGAACTTAGCGAAATTGACTCTTTACAACTAGAAATCTTACAGAATCACTGTGATACCCTTGACATTCTAAATTCCATAAGCATTGACATAATACAAAAGTATCACCCTGGTCGAAATATACAGAGTATCTGCGTTAAGATAAAAATTTTATCTTTCACCCATGCCCTATAAATGACGTCCCATTACGTAAGCTGGACCAAAAATAAATGCTTATGAAACTGCATCCGCAGTGAAATTACCAGAATGAATATTCTCTCAACTAGTTTTACCATATCTCCCATCTTTCTTCTTCGCCTCCTTTATCCACCCTCAGCGTCGTGATTCTCGTTCACTTATTATCTCTCTCTCTCTCTCTCTCTTGTTCTTCCTTTCACGTTTCATTCTCCTCACGCGAAAGTCACGAGACACTTTCCCGTTGCATTTTATCACCGTACGAGGTCGTAAAGTCAATTCGTCATTGCAATATGCACGTACATATCCATGTTACCTTTTCAATCAATTTTCATAAACTTTCAATTTTTTTTATTTTTAATTTTTTTCCATCATTATCCAATCACTTGTCCCGACTGAGAAATATTGTGACTATACCACATGACCTATCCCGCACATTAATCATTGAGAAATCTCAGCTAGATGATCTATCATTATAACTAGCAATTGCGCGAGTGACTTGAAATTAAATTGTACTGCAACTTGCGAATAATTAGTCATCGTTTTTTTAATACTTTTACTAAACCCAGTCAAATAATGCGTTTTTTTCTTAAAGAGTACCTCACGGATTATAATTAACCTATAACACTTTGAATGATGCATGACAATTAATGCGCTATTAAAGATGCCAAAGATCGCACTCCATCTATCCAGGAAATGACTCGGGACAGATTGAAATATCAGCCTTACTACTCGGATTGCTCTCGTTTAGTTTTTATTATGCAATTCACTTATCCAAATGCGAATACGTGACGGTATTAAAGTGCGAAGCGATCATCTCTACTGAGAGGCACTTAATATTAATCTATTAGGGAAGAGCGTTAAGTAAAATATAACAGTGAGAAAGTAAAATTTAAGTTAATTTCGTAATACAGTATACAGTCTCTGTCGACGAGATGAATGTTAAGCGATTAAAATTTCTTTTTTCTGGGATATGGACATTGAAAAATGTTCCTAGTTTTTGATTTTATATATATATATATATGTTTGTATAATACGTAATAAATGATTTTCATTAAAGAACGAAAACTCATATAGATTTTAGCAACACGCGGTTCTTGATGTTTTATGATAGTATGAGCGAACTATTCAGTATTAAGGTGTTTGGGTGTTATAGCGCAATTTCTAATTAAGACGAAGCCTCAATTAACGGATATAACATATCCCGTAATTAGCGTGAAGAAGCGGGAGAAGGTCGTTGAGCGTCGATCTGGCAATGCATTGGAAAGCGGAAACGACCGACGTCCGGCGACGTTGGGCGTCCGAAAGCTTTCGTAACCAGAAACGAAATCAGATCATCTTTTAACCTTACGCGAAATACTTTCTAAATTTAAATGTATTCAGTATCTTTTTTTCTTGTACTCCCACTTGGTTAGAACCATGCAAATTCGTGGTGGTAACCTTTGTTGGATTAAAGTCACAGAAGCAATGACCTGTTGAGAATGTTTGGTTATCTTAATGTTAACCATTTTTTGTATTTTGCATCGGTACATGGCTGTACACATGTACACTGACTTGTTTATTATTCATATTGAGCTACGTGTGACACTTTTTAAAAATTGAAAGTAACACAGCTTCATTTTTTCGCGATGAATCAACGTCTAGCATAAATTAATGTAATGTATATTTGGGCATTTTGATTATTTTATTTTCGGTACAAAACTTTTTTCACATAAATATAAATTACAATATACAAATTTTTATTCTATACCGTACTTCGAAGAAGAACCGGGCTTGACTTTTTTTGTAAAAGGTCATCAGGTTTAGGTTAAAGTTCAATGATGATAACTTTCGTAACTGCCACCTCCGTAACCTCCTCCGTATCCTCCACCACCTTCGTGTCCTCCGCCGAAACCTCCGTATCCTCCGTATCCTCCACTTCCTCCGCCTCCTCCGTAACTACCATGGTAATTGTGCACTGGTACAGGAACTGGTACCTTAACTGGGTAAGGAACTGGTTTCTCTACGGGATACGGTACTGGTTTAGGTACGTGAACTGGATAAGGTCTATCAACATGAACTTTAACCGGATAAGGTACTGGTTTCTCAACAGGATAGGGAACTGGTTTGTGAACCGGATATGGTGCTGGAACCGGAACTTTAACAGGGTATGGAACTGGTTTAGGCACATGGACAGGATATGGTCTATCCACTGGTACCTTAACTGGATAAGGTACTGGTTTCTCGACGGGATAAGGTACTGGTTTTTCAACCGGAACCGGAACTGGTTTAGGTACGTGTACAGGGTAAGGTCTATCAACATGAACCTTCACAGGGTAAGGTACTAGCTTTTCAACAGGATAAGGTTGTGGTACGTGTACTGGTACCTTTACTGGTACAGGTACCTTCTTGTACACTGGATAAGGTTGAGGCACGTGAACTTGTACTGGGTACGGTACCTTTTTCTCTACTGGATAAGGTTGTGGAACGAACACTTTAACAGGCACTGGTTTTTCTACCGGAACGTGTACAGGATAAGGAATTTTTTTCTCAACCGGATATGGTTGTGGAACATGTACTGGAACTTTCACGTAAACCTTTACTGGATAAGGTACTTCCTTCACAACTGGATAAGGTTCTGGCACTGGTACCTTGACTGGATATGGTACATGTTTCTCGACGGGGTACGGCACATGCTTCTCTACAGGATATGGCACTGGCACCTGATACAATTAAAAAATAATCATTATAAATTATTAATTATTTTTTTACTAAATTACTTATCATACCTTTTTGTAAACTGTGATTGTTTTGGTATGGTGATCCCCATATCCTCCATCCGAGTCACCACCTCCATAACCACCGTAATCGCCACCACCGCCGTGCCCACCGCCATAACCACCATCTTCTAATCCGTGCAATCCTCGTTTCTCATGATGTTTCACTCCTTCGATGTTCCTATTTTCCTGGCTGCGTTCCTCGCAGGAGGATAGAACCAGGAGGCTAAGTCCAATTACTGCGACCTGTTTGAGTATCGTGCGAAAGAGGAAAAAAAAAAAAACAAAATTTAACGAGAGTAGAAAAACATTTCGCAAGTATTTTCATCGCTTTACTAGTTTATTAATTATTTTATTCCCATTGAACGAAGCTGACCCTATTTCAGTCAGCACAAATTTCACGAGTTGACAAACCCTGATAGTTGTTTCTAATTATTTATGTCCAATTACAAGCTCATTAGATTCTATTATATAAATGGGACATTACCAATTTCTCACAATTTATATACAACTATACATATATATATCCAAGAGACCTGCGCAAAGCATGACTGGCTTATTGTGCAAATATCTAATGGTTACATTTGATTGACACTAAGTGAAGAAACGGCATAAGATTTTTTTTTAATTATTCCTAATCAAGTAACGAACAGATGCACACAATTTGCTACGGCAACCAAGTACTTCCCGGATTTTAAATCAAGCTACTTTACGTTGCACAATGCATTTTGTCGTAGTATATATATTTCCAAATGTCTTGACAATTTTCAAAATACATTAGCAAGGGGTATTCAAAACAAAAGTCAAAATTACATACGGTTATCTTCATTCCCGGTTTCATAGTCGGTGGTAAGTCCAGTACTGGATACCGGGCACAAGTTAACTACAATTTTATACTGGGTCCCGACCTGCACTTTCCCTACTTCGGTATCTCACTGCCCAATACCCAAGCTCGATGCACCACAATGTTCATTATTTTTGAAAGTGAGAGTACTCGTAACCTTATAATGCAACATCCCTCCCCGTTGTATCCTCTGTTCGTGACCACTATAGCTACATCATCCCCTCCCCACAAACAACATCCATATTTTTTCAATCCTACACAGTGTCCACTTTGTCGGTTGCAACCTTAAAATCGTCGATTTCATAATCAGTAAAGAGACTCTTCGTCGTCTCAGACAATGAGAACAAGGAGGGGACTTTCACCGGCCCACTAATATTCCCCCCCTAAGCAGGATTCTTACCCACTGCAGCTAAAACCTGAATTTTTGATCGCCCACAGCTAATCGACGATGACAAAATCCTTAATTTTTTGCATAAAACATATTGAATTTATAAAATACCATGTAGATAGTCTTCTTCGCTTTTGGTTTGTCACGGTTTTTACCATGGGTGCTATAAGAGCTCGTGTATTAGTGCTCAACTCTGAACTCTGTTATTTTAAAGAGTATAGAGAAAATATTTTTAATTCATTCAAAAAAAGTATGCGCAATTTTATGACACTCGGTATATTTCTGACACTTTTGAGACATTTCCTTATTTGGTCATTTAATTTCATTCGATGGCAACTTATTCTTTTTTATCAATGATGCAACCTATCGGGACAATACACTTATTCCATCATGGTCATTAGCACAGGGAGGCAATGTTCTATGCACTTTGCGACGTTTCTATCTGTCCTATGGATGCAACCTTTGAGAAGATGGCGTTGCCAATTACGCGCGTTACAAGATATCCGGTCGATAATGCCGGGACTCTTACGAAACTCTATGCGCACGCTCTTCCGCTGGTTACTTTCTTTCGAGAAAGGAAGAAAGTCACGGGATTGGCTACCGAGTTCATAAATTCATATGTTATAGTTCCGTGACCTATTTCAATTGGTCCTTGTAATTATTAAAATTTGTATATGAGTAGGTCGCGCACGTAGTGAACCCAACCGTAAGGTTGTTAACCTTTTGAGAACGAAATATACTTATTTCCATAAACGTGACTTCATTATCATTCGAATATCTTTATACGTGAAACGTATGCAATTTTTTACACCAATCGATTCTAAGTCTTGCATATAAATCTTGACGAACGGTTTAGACAGTTTAGGGTGAAAATAAAGGAAAAGGTATTTCCATGAGGGAAAAAGAGTTTACATGCGCGGAAAGTAGGGAGATCGATCGATAAGTTAACCGGAAGACTGCACAGTAATATAGTTGTGGAAGGAATATACATTCCGCTCATTAATTTTGAATTTTATAAATATTCCTTCCTTTACTCGAAACTTTTCTTCACGGAAGCTTTTTACCCATTTCACGTGATAAACTTATAGTCTATTATGAATGTCAATAAGGTAGAATGATAAATCACCGTGTAGTTTCAAATAGTGAAATAATTCTATTGAAAGTCTCGTGAACTTGTCACGGAGTCATCAACCTTGAATTATAATCGGTAATCGATGACTCACGATCATCCACGTCCTTGCGTGGTAAATCGAATCATTTTTGTATTCCAAATTACGTCTATTCACGACCAGAGGGCAAACGGATTTACAATTTTTTTTCATATTCGAGTAAAAACCAAAACTTCGTGACTTCCGGTTTTCGGTCATCCTGCTCATCGGTCGTCATCGACAAGACCGCCGAAATTTCTCCATAAGTTACAATTCGAATTAACGTTAATCAATCGACCTTGTTAACGAGATCACAGGAGAAAAATTTACGACGTAAATTTAATTTTCCATAAGATGGAAACTGCTGACTTTTCTTTTCGCGTTGTTGCACGCGACCTGCCATGTTTAATATTAGACGCCACTTTTATCCTGTCAATTAAAATCGAGGATTTCCATACATACCTGCATCGAACTTCATACTCCCTATCGACTGCACAAACGAAAGCTCGTACGTGAATGGTGCATCAGCAGTAAAAATTACCCTGATAAAACTGCACTCAGGCAATTAATAACGCATAGAATCGAAAGTGCATATTTACGGTTTATAAAGCAGCTGAAGCGATAAGGTAAAATTTTCTTTATTTACTAAAGTAAGTAACAACAATGAATTTATTCGACAAGATCTTGCAGAGTATCAATTTACACTAAAAATAATTTGCTCAACTATGAAAGGACCGGTATATTATTTAAAGTCCGTACACACACGCACGCACACACAAGCACTGGTATTTCCTCACGGAAACAATAGTACGTGCTTTGGTACTTTAACAGAAATATATTACATCGTAGAGAAAAGTAACAAATCGTTCGAGACTAATCAGTGCAATCGGTTAGAATGGATTCGGGTTGCAGCAGACATGCAGCGATCTCTTGCAGCAGCCACTTGCCAATGTGAATGGTTATGTATCTAGTCGATCGTGAGATACTTCTTGATACTCGTTACTATCGGGTTACAACGTTGCTGCAATTCACCTTTGCTTTCAATACAAAAATTATCAGCAAGACGAAATTGGGTAACTAACTGAATTTCAACTATAACGATACCAGTTCTTTGGTAAATTCGCAAAAATAAATCATCCGACTCGATAAGACATTAATGTACCTCGAAGACGAATAGTTCCGAGGTACTGACGAAATTCAATTGAATTCCTATAATTCACCTATCAAGTAACTCTAGATCCTGTAATTATCTAATGGTTCAATGATGACCTTGCTCATGGATTGATATAGCTACTGGTACCTTAACCTCGTAAGGTACAGGCTTCTCTATAGGATATCCTACAGGCTTGTACACTTGCACCGGATAAGGTCTGTCCACCGATACCTTAACGGGATAAGGTACGTGTTTCTCAAGAGGATAGGGAACTTCCTTCTCGACGGGATAAGGTGCCGGTATAGGAACCTTAACCTTGACCGGGACCAGTTTTTCAATTGTTACTGGAACCGGCCTCTCCACTCGTACCTTTACTGGAACTGGAACAGGCTTCTCTACTGGATACGGAACAGGCTTAGCCACAGGAACGGGATATGGTTTTGGTACTGGTACAGGAACTGGTCTCTCTACTTTTATATGCACTGGATAGTGCACGACCTTTGCAACTGGATAAGGTTGAGGCACGTGGACCGCTACCTTCACGGGAACTGGTATCTTCTTCTCGATTGGGAACGGTTCCGGTACTGGAACTTTTACTTCGTAGTGAACCTTCTTCTCTACTGGAAAAGGTTGCGGTATGTAAACCTTGACAGGAACTGGTCTGTCAACTGGTACCTTCACCGGATAAAGTACTTCCTTTATGACGGGTACCGGTTGTGGTATCTTCACCGGAACCTTTACGAAGACCTTCACCGGTACTGGAACATCCTTCTGCACTGCGTAAGGTTGAGGAACTGGAACCTTTACGGGATATGGAACTTTCTTTATCACTGGATAGTGAACGGTTTTTTCCACTGGATAAGGAGCAGCGACTTTCTTAATTATCGTTATGATCTTGTGAACGTCTTCGTGCACGTGGTGACCCAGAACGTGACCCTCGGAATTTGAAAAACTTTGTTCCTCGTCTGTAGGAGAACAATCGACGATTAATTTACCTGATCCAATATCATTCAAGGCGAAAGTCTTATTTACCGTGACTATTGGAATTCGATGAGTAATCATGACTGTCGTGAAAAGATCCGTGGTCGTTTCCTTGAAAACTGACACTTTCTGCATTGTGCTCGCTAGACGCAGCATCGCCATCGTCGCTTCTCTTGAGATTTCCTCCCGATACGTAAAACCGAAGAATCTCATATCCAACGGGTGATCTCCGACTTGCCATATTTTCATATTTCATTCTGGATGACGATCCTAATGAAGTTGTACAAACCGCAAACAGACCAATTAAAATGGCTACGGATGTCTGCAAATGAAAACAATTAACGTTACTACTACGTCTGATCATAAAATTCATCGATTTTCACACAAAATCCCAACACTCTCACAACTCCCATTCTTATCAACTTTCATTCCCGGCCAAATCAAATTCACTATAATTTTCATCAATCGCACGTACCGTGTGTCCCATCATTGAATCTAGCGCGAATAAGACTCCTTGTTCACCCTGTTTCGATCGTCTCTGAACTAACGCATTCTCACTGCGTGTCTTCACTTTTTATACGAGAATGGAGATCAGGTTCTGCTGCTACTATTCTAGTGTGCATCCAGTGAGCTTTTCTGAGCCGCTTTCGCGCTCCTCGTTCTAGTGCGTTGCCTGCTAAACCAGCAGCTGACCCGTGGACGTCCAGTGACTGAAAGTGAAATCTCTCAACATGTCCCCGGATAACGTACACTGCATCTAGAGCACCCTAAGTGAATACCAGAGTCACTAGAAAAATAGCTACCATATGTGGAGTGAGATTCAGTAGTCTATCCCAGTCCATCATTTACCAGTACCGCTATAGGGCTTGTTCCGTTGTCAATGGCCTTCATCTCAACAACGTATATTAAAGTTCCAACCTTAACCGTAACTTTCGAAAGTAAACGAGCAGTGCGTGCCTTGGGTTACTAAAACATAGTAGATGCATCTTCCATTCAAGTATCCAAAGTCAAAAACCCTTTGCTATTTTACCCAGCAAATTCTCTATCTCCCAAAATACCATCCTCTTCTGGTCCAGGACATCCAGAATTTTTATTTCTTCATCTCACCTCCCAACAAATCAAACTTGCCCTAGCTTCTTCCTTTCTTGACAAAAGACGATACCAATGAATGGCACCTTCTTGGTCACGTGGTGGTCAAGACCATGGTACATGGCATGGACAGCATCCGCAGTTTTCACAACTGGCACGCGATCTCTCCTGACTGGCGTCAGTTCACTCTCGATTTTAGTTGGTTCTTCTCACGCTAAGCAGTTTACGCTCCATGCCGTTACTAACCTTCTATGTAATTAGGCGAGAAGCATATACACTATGTAGCACCCGAGGATGCTGTTCTGGTACTGTAATTCGTTGACTATATATATATATATATATATATATACATGCATACATACATACATACACATACGTACATCCGACGTGTTTAGAAAAGTGCTGTTTTAGGGAATGATATTTAAACCAGTAAATTTTGCATCTGGTAATTATACAAGTAACGCTTGTATTTTTTTTTTCTCTTTTATTCTCATTAGTCAGACAAGAAACAGTGTGAGAATATTCAAAGTGGATAATATGCCGGTGAAGTTTCGTAATGTTGCCAAACTCATATTACGACGCGAATAACATACTATCCTTGGCCGGATAAATATGAAAAAAGGGCGGAAATGCCAATCTCTTTCGCTTCGAAAGAAACTATGTCGCAATGACGGTTTATTAAGATATCGCGTTTAGAACGAGATACCATTAACGGGTTTGGGAACCTTCATTAAAATACAATGCTTGGAGCATTGTTGGATTTTGTCACGTAATTCAAAATTTATATGCATCTTACACGCTGTTAGTATACACGTCTAAAAGACGTCTCAAGCAAGTCACTTTACAGACGCAACGAATACTACGCGTATTATAAAGTTGGGAATAAAATTTTGGCAAAAATAAATAGAAACTATACGAAATAGTGTACCCTGTTGTAAATAGAATTGTACGTGTATGCTGGATAGTAAATTAGAATATGAAAGGCGAATTGGCTCTGCGTTATCGTGAACTAATTAACTAGAAATTCGCGCTTGGATAACTTCCTAACTGCCACCAATTTCAAAATGGAGATTAGTGAAGTTTTCTTACGCTTCGATCATTCGTTACATTCGATTAAACATATACGTGCTCCAGTTTCTATATAGTCTATATATATATATATATATATGCACACACTCGCGTATACTTAGTTGTCGGTTTTCTTAGTATAATAATAATTGCGCCATCGTTGGTTTCGATCGTAGCAGAAATCTCCCACGGGTTTTCATTTTTTTCATCCCCAGATTAGCAAACGACGCTGTTACGACATTTCGCCATCGTACGATTTGTTTACGGCTATCTTATACGTGAAACGTGTTGGAATTTATCACGTCTTCTATGATCGCCACGTACTTGCCACATGTGGGGCTGCATAGCTGAGCAGAAGAAGTGCTCGAGTGAAAAGTAACATGACGGTTCTCGCAGAGACGTTGTGTATACGTATAAAAAGAAAATAGCACGCTATGCTAACAACTGTATATATGTTCCTTAAATCATTCGTAATTTTCACTTTTCTCGTACACGCCTTGAGCGTCATATTAGCATTCGCATCTCTTTGTTCTCACAGTATATGCTAAATATGGAAACGCGCCGTGAAGTCGATGCTCGTTGCAGCTGCAATTTCCCAAGCTGAGAAATTAACATAAACTTAAAGCATGCATTACCGCCGTCACTGACAGTCTAAGCGGATGAGAACAGAAGGCGACACCCGTTGCTACGTTACTCGTTAAAAGTTGTTATTGAATTTTATGAAATCTCATTGATTTTGTACTAGGAAATTTGTGACTTCAAAGAGCAGGATCTTTGATTTAATGGTTGATTGGTTACGAAATTTTTCGGCTTTGAAATTGGCAGTTTCGAAGTAAATTCAAATATCGATACTAGGGTGTTGTGTAATTGATGATGCCGGAGGATGTCTCCCTTACCAACAGTATTTTATCGTTGTAGTTCGAATTTAAGCCGTTGATGCATTTGGTGGCTCTGGAAGCAGTGCTTTGCTCGTGAGAGTCAGTTACGTCAGTGGAGAACGGATACGTCAGGACGTAGAGTCGCTATAAGATCCACACGGGATACAAATCCTGTATAAATGTCCTGGCGCGCTTACGAGTCGGTGAGAATGTAAAATCGCAGGGTTCTCAGAAGACAGGTATGCCTGATCTAGAAAACTGTGCAGTGCAGATAAGTCGAGAAAATGCAATTGTTCTTTATAGGGTGTAAAAAAAAGTTCAAGGATTTATTAACGTTGGAATAATTGAAAAAGGAAAATATAGGGTGACAAAAAAATTCGATAAATATTTTACAGCGTCGTATACCTATATACGATTGGTTTTAGGATTCTGTAACGAGTAGCCGTTTTACCTCGATAGGGAAAAAAAAATATTTTTTTACGTTCTCCAATGCTGGTAACACTGTGCTAGTGATAACGCCTTGCCTTATAGCCGCGTAACTTACGCTTAAGGATTCTGTGCATTTAGTTAAATTTGCACTTATTATTTTTGTTACATTTTTTGCATTCTCCTTCTTTTCCCATTTGCCATTTTTATTCTCCCGTAAATCACTAAACCGTGACGAGCGAGCGCACCGCGTAGTCGCCATATGATAAATGTGCTGTTACTATATATTATCCAACATTTATGATCCTTGCAAAATCTCCATTGCTCTGAATGTTTATTAATCTATACACGACCCACGTAATTCACGTAACACACGTAGATGCACGATTCTGTTTTTACGTGTATCGAGTCACGGAATCCGCCATTTGCTTAATAAAGATTAAGATTCGTCATAAATTCGACAACGTTCAAAAATTTCTCTGATAAAGTCATAAATCTCCAAGTTTTATTTTCTCAGCAAGTGAAACTCCTCTTTCCATTTAAGCCCAAAAGCCAGCACGCATTTAGTAAGGATATCGTAACAATTGCGCGAACTCGCCACCAGAGGCGCTGAGGTGCCGAACAATTGAATGATGTTTCTCATGTAATCGGCAGTGTATCTAGAGTGATAAATTGTCTGACATCGTGTAGTGAGGGGAACGGCGAATACTGGCGAAAGAGAGATTATTTCCTGGGCCTGGGGCACTGCTGGTCCCATTCGATCGCTCTCCAGTTAAAGAGGAGAGAGAAAGAGAGAGGAGAGACGAGACTCTTACTTTCAGGCCCAGCGTCGCGTGCGTTAATGGCCGATTGCATAACATTTCTCTTCGGACAAGTACGTAAGCTGCTTGTGAGTTAAATAGCAAAACCATCAGGGACCTACGATCAAGTAGGTTGACGGCATGAACGTAATATGACATTATCTGGCGCGGTAGACCGGAAGAAATAAGCCGAACCTGAGTACAAGTAGCGTGTGTACTCGATTCGCATGGTGACTGTAATATTGAGTAATTTTTAGACGTTAAAAAGTCAATTAGAAATATCAGGCGATTTGCAAGGACCGGTTTTATAAATTCTCATACGAACTTATTGACCAGTGGACCACACGATCCTGTTATCTTAATGCGTAAAATGGAGAGTGAACGAAATAAAAAATTTGGTGGGTATTGCGGAAAATTGAATATACATACTTTTTTTTAATTCTTTGTGTTTATTTCAGTATAAAAAATATTACACTATATATGTATATATATATATATAGGTACAAAAGTGTATCTCAAGCGGAATGGTTTAAGTTTGGTACTGAGCGAAATCGCGCGTGTTCTGTTACTGTAATTCTGTAAGATACAATAATTAAGGTACTCGTAACTTGGGGTCTCAGTGAACTTTGATCAAGACCCCAAGTGCCTACAGAACTTGAGAGATACTTGCGATCCATGATCGTAGAAATAACAATGATCTGCGTAATGGATCTCAAGTAAAATCTTCGGGGAAGGTAAATCAGCTACTACTAAATTAAGGTCTCAATTGTGTCACCATGTTAGTCGTCCATCTTTAATGGTGGTAATATCCAGACTCTCCAGAGTTGTAGGTTCCTACTTGCGCGTACGAATCATGAGCCGATACTTGAACTGGTGCACCGTGTTCCTCGACGGAGTGAACCGGATATGCTACTGGTACCTTGACTGCATAAGGTACAGGCTTCTCGACGGCGTAGGGTACCGGCTTCTCGACGTGCACAGGGTAGGGTCTGTCGACGGGTACCTTGACTGCGTAAGGTACGGGCCTCTCCACTGGATAAGGTACAGGCTTTTCAACGGGGTAGGGTTGAGGTACAGCTACCTTTACTGGCACTGCCACGGGCCTGTCAACGTGCACAGGGTAGGGCCTGTCAACAGGTACCTTGACAGCGTAGGGAACGGGCTTTTCTACTGGATAAGGTACGTGCTTCTCAACAGTGACTGGGTATGGTTTTGGTACATGAACGGGGTAGGGTCTGTCAACTGGTACCTTTACTGGGTAAGGTACCAATTTTTCAACTGGGTAAGGTTGGGGTACGTGGACGGGTACCTTGACTGGGTAGGGTACGTGCTTCTCAACGGGGTACGGCTGGGGAACGGGTACCTTGACTGGGTAAGGTACCTGCTTCTCAACTGGGTACGGTTGAGGAACCAGAACCTTGACGGGGTAGGGACGGTCGACGGGAACGTGGACAGGGTATGGTACCTTCTTCTCAACTGGGTACGGCTGGGGTACGTGGACTGGTACCTTGACGTAGACCTTAACTGGGTAAGGGACCTGTTTCTCAACGGGGTAGGGTTGAGGTACTGGTACCTTAACTGGGTAAGGTACGTGCTTTTCCACTGGATAAGGTATGTGCTTCTCTACTGGAACTGGAACAGCGACGTTCTTGACGAGGGTGATAGTCTTGACGTGTTCTCCACCGTATCCGCCGTATCCACCGTATCCTCCATATCCTCCATATCCACCAAGTCCCTCAATGGAACCGCCGTGACCGGAGTATCCAGAGTAGCCACTTAAGCTAGAGAGTTCGAGACCTGAGGTACCGATGGCAAGACCACCTCCATGACCTCCGGCACCGATATCGTAACCGCCAACGTCATAGCCATAACCGTAACCTAGTCCAAGGAGACCACGCTTTTCCTGTTTCTTGGTGGATGTCGCAGATTTGACATCGGATGTCTTCTCGACGCTCTTTGCTTCCTTGACGTCCTCGGCCAACGCCGATACGGCCAGGGCCAATAGTGCTATGCAAAGCTGAAATCAAAGGAACAATAGTGTAAGATTTAATCGTGTAAAGAGATGTTTACGGCTTGTTATAACGTTTCATTCCCAAGACCTAATTTTTATGAGACATTTTGTATCGCAAAGAGAGAATCGAAGATCACACGAATAAACTCCCTATGTCCGATGACCGATAATGAACTTTTCGCATTTAATAAAAATACACTGGCTATTCTGCGTTATCGCGTTTATCACGAGCACTCATAATTCGCTGTGGGTTATCTAGTTTCTCTCCTCCATAATATCCATCGTCACGTTAAGCGAAGTAAACTTGGCGAAATAGCGTGGACGTACCAGGCTCCTCATTTTTGTGTTCACGATGTTCTGGGTGAGTCCAGGAGTGAACTGGATGCTGATTGCCAGCCGTTCCGGGCCTTATATACGCGGCACACTTTCGCCTTCGCACGGGCCCAACCGCCCGGGCCCTACCCCCACGTTCTTTGTTTGTATGGTGGACCGAGTCCGTTGAGGTCTCAGGCGTACAACTCCCCCTTTGAGTCGACACCAGGACGCTATGAATCTACCTTGATTTCATTTCTTTTTTTTTTTTTCTTTCGATACCCCTTTAGGAATAACACCTGGGTCTCTTCCTCCATGAAAGTCGAATAGCTTGAATAACCGATCATAATTTAGAGCGAGAGATCGGCAGATACCAACCACCTATTACGTAAAGGACGTTGCCGCTCGAGTCGCCAGGAGAAGCAGACGCAAACCGAAAGTGCCTTCCGCTGCTCCGCCCTGAACGTTTTACGATCATCCTCAAGCATTTCCTCTTCACCTTCGACTCGTTCCTTTTTTCCCTTTTAATTCTCCTCGCATTGCTCCTTGGCGATCGATGACTTGATACTTTTGGTATCGGTTCAGGTTTTTACGTGATCTATTCCAGATCGACTATAAATTATGATTTTGCGGAATGTTCAGTACTCGTTCGCTTTCCGAATGACCTTCAGATGACGTGGAAGACTTTCCCAATTGAATGTTTCAGCATAGACTAATTAACCGTATATCGTGTAATTATACCATCACGACGTAGCAATTATGAAATTGTGTTCTGTTTTATTTTTAGTAACTTCGTTGCCGGCGTACTCCAGTTCCAGTTGTACCGTTCGCTTTGTCAGGCAGCTGGACAGAGATTCCCAAATGACTCGCGTAAACCATTGCACAAATGTGATTTCTATCGAAGTACCGAGGCTGGTCAAATGTTGAGGTAAGTCGTATTTTTATTATTCAATAATCATCAGGGAAGAAATTCCATATGAAGTTTCCACCCCTATTACACCCGATTCACACGACGTGCATAGCGGCATATCATTATTTCACGCTACACTGATAAACCCTATCCGGATTGGTCGTGCAGTTCCGCATAGCAGCGACAATCCGTGCAACGAGTATACGCCTTTAGTACACGTCCATTCGCTGGAAGACAGATAGAATGGATTCAACGATAGATTGCGATCGAGCACAATAGTAAGAGGATAACGAGGACTGAAGTATCAGTGAGGTGGGTGTAAACCAGCAATTTTTTTTCTACCAGTTATAGAAGGAGCCTTGACGATTTGAATTCTGCATATGATGCACTTGTTAAAAATGACTATAGACTGCGACTCATTTGCGGCGTTAAATAGTACAAGGGTAAAAGTTCAGTTTAAATTTTACCCGCGTAATTCAAACGTCGTTTGGAGCATCAAATTGTCTTTCTCGTATATTATTATAATTAAATTGAGCATCGAGCATCCATCGAAAGGGCCGAACATCGACTTAGGATGTGTCAGATGATTTTTGATTTTTCGGATTAACAATCCCACCGCAGGATTTCGATTTCTTAATAAGAATACCTGATCAATTATTCGCACATCTCCAAATCTACTAGCAGAATTTGACATTTTGCGCTCATCTGTATTCAAGGGTATCAGGTATACGAAATAGACTGGTCATCTCATGTTATTTTTTTATATTCCTAGTAACAAGTATCCTAAATCTATCAAGAAGCTTAACGATGGAGCATGAATTATTAAATAAAAAAGAAACACATAATTTCGTTATATCATTATGCACGATACTCAGAGACCAATGGATTTACAAGCTTAAAAAAAAAACTTAAGATAATTTAAAAAATCCAAGAGATTAGAACAAAATATTGGCAAATGATCGAATCTGTCTAAATTCAAATACCCGCCGTACTATTTTATGCGAATATCATAAAAATCCTATCACGCTAATGCTAATTCGTCGTCATATACCTGAAATCTCATTCTAACCGGATGTCAAGCCTCATGGATACGAGATCAGGTAGAACTAATGCATTCCCAGGGAATCAATAGTATCCTTTCGAAATCGTCGATACTCAGTTCAATTATCGATATAATGCAACGTGCACCCATAGTGCAATGGATCCGGCACAATCAAATGATACAGAACTCCCAAGTTAAGTCTTATAGATTGTTTCCTTTCGTTTACATGTAGCGATCGCAAAACACCTTCACGTCGAACTCCTCCTACATATTGGTCCTTGTCGTCAGCATCGGCGCTGACGTCGACGTCGTGATTGCACGCGGTTGCAATAGATGCACGAATGCACCTCAAGAGGCTAACGGTACTACCAACTGTTGTATAACATTACGAAGCATATATTCCCACATTACCAAAGACTGTGGCGAGCGACTACACAGCGCGGCTATGGTTGGCAGCGCGACAAAAAAATCACCAAGCAAACTTTGCCTACGGGCTGCAGACTTCGTTGCATGTCCGCCATAAATTCTGCCGGATTATCGCTAGAACGTATCGCCACGTACTCAAAGACAGACTTACGCGTTGCTCCTTTTAATTATCTACGAGTCGCCCGAAGGACTCGTTTACGTGATTGTCATTGGATTTGAAATCAATGGTAACGCGCCTATGTAATACCTATAAAAATTCATGTGCAATGATTATTTATATCAATGACTATAATCGAAGTCATTTTTATTCAGATCTGTTGGATAAGGACTCGATATAATTTCATTTGACTAGATCGATATCTTTTATAATTATCAATCCAAGATCCTGCTAGATTTTATCTGAACTGGTCAATGCACTAATTTACCATGACTATCTCCACTGACCATGACTACAGTCAGTGATCCGAGATCCGATCGATGATCTCAATTGATCAATCAATTTGTCAATTTTTCTACCTGAATCATTATATACGAATTCCTTACTATAAAAATTCTTATATCCAAGTATATAAAGTGCATTGAGAAAATCGGCCACGACTTAATTGAAATTTTCTTCCCTAAGCTCACAGTCAGTTATGAGAATTGCCAAATTAATTGCCTTGCACTTCCAAGGAGATTTGATTTCCTGAAAATAAAATGTTTTGCAATTGCTATTATTTGGATTATCTTTTTTGCCGTTATTTAAAATGCCTATTATTTATATACACGTCCACGCACTAAATAAATAACGTCCTACGTAATCGCGTTCCAATTTAAAGAATCGCATGAGCCTCGATTCTAAACTATTGCGAGTTTGTCTTTCTTTTATATTCAATTTAGTACAAGTAATCCTCTCTTTCACTCTCAAGGTCACTCCTAAGCATAATCTTATACAATATCGTACACTCTCACTCATAGGCCATCCCGAGGAATCAAAGCCTCCGGGCATGACACACTTTGCACTGGACTACTAGACGGCTATGGTGGTCTTCCTGTAACGGGAGTAGATACATCTATAGGTATACCTTAAGGCGATTTTAAACTCTCGCCATTCTCGCATTACCGACATGTAACGCCAATAGTGGTTACGATGAAAACCCACCTACATGTCATATATATCAGTCTTTGCTTCCTTCCGCTTGTCGCCTTTGACCATTGTGGCTTATCGTCCACTTCCGTCTTTTGACTTGTGGTAATTTGTCTTATTTCTTTTTGTTATTAATTAAAAAATCTATGCTAATTGACTACTTGGAGATATTGATAGGCACATTGGGTTAGGCTCATAAAATTAATTTATCTTACACCCTCCAATGTAATTAACCGACTATAGCCAATCGATTATTTACATCCACCGCAACCGGATAGCCAACAGATATTTTCTCGTAGAGCTACGCAATGTGTCCAGCATCCCGGGTTGCGACATAGCTTGCAGGAAAGTGCCGATTTCGCCTCTGTACCGGATATTATAAAATTGATAAATTACAAGCGAGACTCGAAACTTCTTGCTCCTGCATAGCGATGCTGGGTTACTTGTTTATCTCAGGCAGGGTACGAAGATTACGTTTGCTAATGGACCAAGGATTACGTGTTAAAGATACTCGTGGTACGATATAAGGTGATATATTAATTTTGTTTGTTAAAGAAAATATATCTTGATTCTTCCATCGCTTATTGGTTCATATTTATATTGATCGTTCGACGGGCAAAATTATTCAGGTATTTTCGTACGACTGGTTTTTTCTCTTGAAAAATCATCCGTTTAGCTTGCAATCAATTTTCAACGGCGACCAATCGGATACTCGTTAAGATTCTTGCAGAAATTATTTCGCAACTTGGTTATATCTATACGCTCGGATACACTGTCAATATATTCCTGACTTGCAAACTCTCGCCTTTAAGTACCCTTGGGCTTCCAACGATATTCTCAACATCTGAATCATTTTTAACGCTATGTATTTCAATTCACCATAGGATATGCCTCTGATTTGCCGTGCATTGCTCCACTTGTTAATTAACTACTGTTTTACATAAGTATACGAATTAAATGCAGATTCCATAGTGCAATCTTCTAGTTGGCCAACCAGCATTTGGATTGCCGACCAGGTTGACACGGTTCCCAACGTTCTCACAATCGGTAACCTAGGCAGCCTTAGGGACCACTGAGACTTTACGAATCATTCTGAACCTGTTTCATTCTGTCCCTTTCGGAACCAGTGAGGCATCTGTTCTTAATAACGAATCAGTGTCCGTTTATTAATTTGCACGCTCTATTTAACTAAGGCAAATTTAACATCGAGTATGGGAATTTAACTTAAAGATATACCAATACATGCCTTATGTCGTGTCACGAATAAAAAAAAGAGGTTTATCTCTGGGATATTTTTGAATTTGAAATTCGAAGATTTTTCATAAAAATTCTTCACGTGATTCTTATGCAAGAATTTCTGCGAATATTTTTGCACAGATTTCCCTAGTCCACTCGTCCTGTTCCAGAAGCAGTGAGAAGGTACCGAGACAAATTATACTTGCTATGTCTATTACATGGTTGAGATTACTGAATTATGCAAGGTATCCACTTTTTCCTGGTTTCAGGTAAAACAGGTAGTACGTTGAGATCCTTACGATGCCCTGTGAGCAAACGTACGTGCAGATGTCAGTAGGACAATGAGAAATAATGATGGTTTATGTTGAAAAAAATTTCATATAAATTAAAATTGCCAAATCCATCTGACTACTTTTTCTAGGAAATAAGGAATCTGTATACGTAATCTACGACCTGCCTCAATGTGTTATTTGATAGTGAATATATTATTTTCCTACCACACACTTAAAAGGATGCTATGTATTAGATCAGTGGATTTTACAGTGACTCTACTTACTTTATGTTTTATGCAATAATTTCTTTGGATGATATCATTTTCTATGTTGAGTAATACGTCTTTTGCATGTTGACTCGAGACATCTCAATATGTTCAGGGAGAAAGCATCAGATTCTCGACCGCGAAACCTAAAAATAGCTATAGTTGTAATTAGTTGCCAACAAATTATCCAGGGCGGTTCTGAACCACCAATAAAAATCTCAGCTAGTACAGTAGCGCAGCATCCAATAATCATATGATGACATAAGCGACTATCCTATGTCAGATAAAAATGTTGAACGAAAAAAAATTGAATTAATGAAAATGAGATATGCGACGTATCGGGTAAACATTTTTATAGCATTATGGGTAATAGGCAGAGGAACAGTCAAAATACTTTATATGTCATGTCACGTGTGACAGAGAGAGAAAAAGAAAGTTTAACGTTTTTAAAATTGCGAATCTGGTAAATCCATTTGAATCGCAAGAAGAAATATAATTTCTTCATCAATTAACGTCATGGAGATATAATGACACTTACATGCTATATACGTATAGATAGTTGAAATCTATTAATTTTGGGGAATCACGTAAATTTTTTCTTTTCATTACCTTCGTTCACTATGAGAATATTTATTCTTGTTCTTTTAGTATACGTAGAAAGAAATTGCCTGTATATACATATATATTTATGGGTATACGTATACATGTGTTACGGATTGCATCTTATTGCAGCTGCAACTCGCGAATTTAAATATCGATTTCGTATTTGCAGAAAACTAATGGAGAAAGGGTCTTCGAGACCCTGGCAGGAAATCCTCCAGGAGGCAACAGGCGAATCCAGACTTAATGGTGAAGCACTTCGAGAATACTTCAGACCTTTGGAGGATTGGTTGAGGGCAGAGAATTTGCGAACCGGTGAAATCGTGGGTTGGTCGAACGGTGAGTGAGATTTTTATTAGATTTGATAATTTGGACATAAAGAAATATCGCATTGAGAAATTTTTAAGAGACGTAGATTTCTCTCGTGTCAGGTGGAGAAAAATATATTGAAAAATATTAGTCAGATGTTTACTGTACGCCAGTGGACTTTGTCGGGCGTGAAAGAGAGTGAGAGAAAGAGACAGAAAAATGTGGCTGATAGACTTCAGATTGAGAGAAGAAACTTTTAAAGATGGCCGCGACGTTTAACGTTTAATTTAAATGCATTGTGTCGCAATTCAACTTCGGGTTGACATTTCAACCGAGTTCCCGTGAACTCGAATCAATTCCAACTATAACTCGTTGAATAGACAAACGAGAGAGAACGCCGCCGTTTCGCCTACATCAACATCAACACTCTTCATGGTCCTGTACTCCTGTACTCCTGTACGCGTCTAATAAAATTATGCGTTTCTATTACGTGACTCGAACGAAATTCCCTCGTGCATAATCGAGCCTCTATCTAACAATAGAAACAATGTAAACTCTTCCTGATAAAGTTATACGTATAAAAACAAATAGTCTCCTCGTCCGCCATATATGGATCTAGATACAGTATCAGCAATGCTTGTATGCCCTGTATAAAGAATGAGTACATTTAACTGTCTCAACTATAGACGCGTAAATGACTGTCGAAGTTTGATTTGATTATTTTGTTACGCAACAATGCAGGGTTATGCTGGATTCGAATGGATAAATAAAACCATAGGATCGCCTTGATCGTCATGCCTGTGAGACTGTAGGATTGTGGGATTGTGAACTGTGCGAATAGTAAAGCAAGTATAGACACAGTCAGTTATCATATTGGATTAAATGCGCGTCTAATGTTTATTTTCCTTATTACTTATTAAGCTAGAAATCTCTTATCCTTTCAGCAATTACAGATGCACGTCCCACGCTTCTTCCACTTGTTCTTGCATACTTGCGTTGCATAGTAGAATTGCATAGTAAATTAAAAACATGAGACGTCGCAGGGCTCTCATTATTACCTAACCTTATTCTAATTCCATGCACAATTCCCATCAATGAAGGGAAAATTATTAAGTACTGTTATACGTATGAATTAGGCGAGCTTGATGCAAGTCTAGTTAATCGTCTTGTGCAAAACAAAGGAAAGGAAAGATTCCAGGGTATAATGAGTCACAATCTTTCGAGCTGGTTGCTTTGCTTTTATCCTTGAGCGAGTAATCTGCGCCGTGGAATAAGTCCCAGAATATATTTTCTAGCCGTGTGTTACATGCATCGTGTGTAATGCATCTATCTATTACAGATGGCGATTACTGCAAGCGGAGCATAGAGACTGCAGGCCTCCAGGTATACGGTAGCGGATTCTACAACTCCGCCTTCTCAGTCCTATCCTCGACGACATACGCAACAACCTCGTCACTCCTAGTTCTACTTCACCTTCTCTTGTCCCGTTAAAGGATCGTCCAGGACGCCAACCTAATTTGGACCGAAGAAGATAAAAAGAAGGATTCGATGCGCGTGGGATTGGTGGGGAAAAAAATGAAAGAAATCAAATCGCCAATGCATTTGTAAAAAAAAAATTTTAAGAAAAAAAACAATCGTTTCCCGGTGAAAGGATCGATGTGAATTTTCTTCTTAATTGAGTAAGCAATTAGTATATATATATATATATACATACTCGATATGGGAATTGAGTAATTGCAAAATGGATTCGATCAAATCCAAGACGGAAGTGTGTGGATGTTGAATATGTGTATTTCTGCGTTATCTCTTATATGGGAATCGATGTGATTCATATTATTTTTTTTTCTGTTATAATTATAACGACGGCCAATGAGATCGTTCGGTATAAATGTTGTACGTTGACAGTTGGTCCTTTGGAATTCTTGAATTGCGGAAGTGACAGTGTGTATGTACGTTAACTTCCGGCCATCCAATTGACCAATTACCCAGGTATCTTTCTTCGGCAGCAGCTGCGATCTTAGCTGCGCAACGTAGCTCGGATGTGTCCGAAAACTGGTCCTTCCAGTTTTGCGTAATCGCAAGGCTGGAGAAGTCGATCCTTTCCGCGAAATGTCAGGCGAACAATGCGCTACGGCAACCCGGAAGCCCAGTGGCTTTCACCCGTTTTATATCTGCAAATCGGTATTGGAGTGGTGTGTGTAAAAAACGTGTGAGCAAAGTGACTACCCAAAGTATTGATTGCTTCGACAGGTCGTCCATCTATGTAAACGATCGTCGTCAAGATCAGTTCATCCCGTAATAATTATTTATAGACTAATAAGTAAAGTTTACAATAAACACGTCATAGAGTAACGTCTGTGTCCATATTGGTTCTTAACCAGTGAAACCCATCGCTCCTCTGTATATACAAACTCGAAGATCACAAGAGTCAGTTACACTCAATACGTTTACGTACAATCGACTAACGCCAAGTCCACGGTTCATTTATTTAAAGCAAATCGAAAGTTACATTAGCATAAACAATATTGATTACCAAGCCAAGATTTCTTGCTATGTATGGAAATTCATTGTACACTGGGTACATCGACGTACCTGCTATATGTCCAACGAAGAAACGTCCACTTCTTGTCAGTCTTCCCAGAGAATTTCTTAACGTTATGTACGTAGGAGAGACGAGGATCTGCCAGTAGAGAGAAACCGGAAGTAAGTAGTTGCGTCACTGTCGACTTAGCAACGGCACGAGTAAAGGGGGGAAAAGTGGACGAGGGGTCAAAGAGGGGGAACGGAGGGGCAGAAGATGGTCGTCGATTTGTACATTTGGCTCACGCATACAGAAGCAAAATTTATGTTTTCGTCAGTCTCTTCTCGTACGTCATACCTAAGAGAGTCTAAACCCATAACCAAGTCTATACGTACATATGTACCGCTCTACGTTTATGCAGTATACGTCTACGTACGGTGCGTGCTTGGTGGGCAGTTACCGTAACAGTGGGTTTGGTCTTGTCTCGTCTTCTTTTCACTGGACCCTCTTCTCAGGCCTTTCGATTTCTTCGCAGTCAGGTGTGAAAACGGAGCATCGCAATAATAAATATATAACCGTACAGATGACACTTTCCACGCACTTGTGTAACACCGGTGGCGGCATTCTCCTGTATCAATCTTCATTGCGTAAATACTGCGCAAGCGAAGCCCGCCAAGTTCGAATAGAAATTTTTCTCAGGGACGTCGATTCTTGGATAGAGATATTACGCGAGGGGGGTGGGGGGTGGGGGGGAGGGAAGTAGGTATTCTGGTGGACGATCATTCGAATTCCTTTCTTCATTAGGGAATTTTCTCAAGATTCCGGAAATCACTTGGAACGCTTATGCAGGGTGTAACTATGGTTGTGAAATCATGAAGTTTTGTTCACAGGAGTCTGCTGCGCAGTGGAGAATAAGTGTGTGGAGGATATTTTATGTTTTGGCTCAACGAGATTGGTATTAGATATGTTTAAGTGGTATAACGCGTGCTATGGATGAGCAGAAGAGACTTTATGGCTAGTCCACACGACATCACTTTCGCGCGTTAATTTCGTCCTAACTGGTAGGTACCTGATTTATGAATACGATGTGCTTTCTATTTTTTTTAGTTTATAGAAAAGATACGATTAATGTATTGGATGAATTTGACGTTCGATATCGGGTTGATTGATTGACTGATATTTTGTACGGTAGGAAGGGACTTGGAACACGTGTTAAATTTGGAGGCTCTTACATATCGAACTAATACCAATTTGTATCCTTTCTTCTAGGCACATTTGTTTTAGCCTCTAATTGGTTGGCTGTGAGCCAAGGTATGATAATAGAAAGATATCGATCGTGGTTTCGAACCTTCCTATAAATTAGGTCATCCTTTCGACGTGCCATGTTTCGACGTAGTTACACAGTGCAAACTACATATAACAGGCGCGGTATCACAAGTGCAAGCTATAACGCGCCATGTTGAATTTCCAATGGAGAATCCAATCGGATGAAAATATAAAATCTTATTAAAATCGATGCATTTATTTATAGCGTTTATACGTTAAAATTTCATAATGCACGATGCGTGACTCTTGAAAATATTTGTCACGTTCGTTATCGATAAGGTACGAAACATACGATTTTTCATTGATAGCGTGATCGGAATTTCAGGATGACCTCACGACAAGCAATTTCATTTCACGCAGAAATGTCAAACAAATCCATTTGCATACTCGCCTTGCTCTCGCCCCACCAGGTCATAGTCGAATACCTATGCGAGCTACGTGAATTAATCATGCAGCCAATGACCCCAGAGGGATGTCTCGGTGAAAATGGTTACCGCATATAATTGTGCATATAACTATACTGACATTGACATTATTCTCAGTGCAGGTATCCTTAAGGAATTGGGTGACTATGTCGCTCTGGTACTTGCATCACGATGCATTACCGCAATTGCATCACTATTAAAGCATAAACCTACATTTCACAGTAGCCAAAATCTAGTCAATTTAGCACGTAACATACAGATGCAATTTGTCAGATAATATTGCAACTGCAATTTCACATAAGCCCAGTGCACAGTGGTTGAACGAGAATCACTGCATGGATGTTCTGACTTGAGGACTGGAGGGTTTAAAGGGTTTAAAGGGATAGGTTCAAAGTTCAATAAATACGTAGCACAAATATTATAATAATAATTAGTCTATTCTGATAAAACGAATCTGATAAGACTCTTGCTTGTATTATGAATCTAATCGCTCTTTTTCATTACTTCACAATTTTACTCTAACGTTCTAAGCGCCCCAAGTGGCGGAAGAGCGAACATTGGCCATTTCCCAACATGACCCACATTTATTCAACCATTCATAACACTACCGAGCCCTCCAGTTTATTTGAGCTCAAAAGAACGTCCTCGTGCCAGGACTCGAAACTCAAGAGTCGTTCCAGACGCTGCCAACCAAGTTACAACGATTCCGGTAAATTCCCTAGATTCTGGATACCGGAGACACTCGACAAGTAAAATAGGATTTTCCACGTGTTACGTTTGTAATTGAATGCACGAGTTGGAACTTATGATTCGTCTTGTGAATCCAATTGTTCAAGGACTCGGTTCACACGTATAGCACTTATACATACATAGATTCGAATGGACCACTGGACCACTGGAAATTGAATCGCGTCATTTATGGCACGTTAGTTGGATATGTTTTGTCGGCAAATATATAGAGTAATGGAGACTGCCACTTCAAAACAATAAAAAACTTCATCACAAGCTAATGGCGAATACGACTAAGCACATGAGAACCCCAGGGATTAAATTGCCCTTACAATCATCCCATTACGATGTGACTGGGCTTATGGTGGAGAGACTGGAACCAGCGGAACTACATCCTTCAGTATAGTTACTACTCGAGTCATTGTTAGAATCATTATATTTTAGTATCTAATAGACACAGGGTATATTGATCTTTCGAAATCAATGATAATATCATTAGATGGATTAGATCATTCTTCAAATTATTTCTGTATATTTTACATATATTTTACATTACTTATTCATTCACTCCTAAGCATCTTCTCTACAAGTCTTTGACTATACTGACGAAATATCACTTGACACTTCTGCTCTTGACGAAGTCATGAGCATCAAGTGTATTATCAGTGTATGGACCCTACAGGAAGCTTATCGGGTTCGTCGCATACGAGCATTAGATAAGATGAAAAAAAAAGTCAAAAAGTCACGAGTTCGACTGTCATAAATATTTCCATGAATAATGCGTTATTGGAAAATAAAATTTTATCAATGTATTTACGTTCTCATCGTGCTAAAAGCTTCCGGCGCTTATACTCGAGTAATCTACCTAATTGGGTATCTTTGTACTGTTGGATGTTTCGCAAAATAGATTTTCTCGAAATTGCAACCTGGCAATTCGCAAGGGATGCCATTTTGCGTAGGGTATGATTTTTCGAGTGAATGCATTACATGCATGTGTATATGTGCAATGCAGTAGAGAGTGCAAGATGCATAGTTTAAGTAACAATGCTGGGGCTGGACCATGTTATGCTTCTACGACTGGAGGCTCAGTGTTTCATGAGTGGCCAACGAGGGTCGGAGTTCATTGTGCTACAAGTGCATTCCGAGTAGCAACGCCACCAATTGTGACGGTGGCATTGAATGTGAAGCAGTCTGTAATATAACAGCCAGAGACACATAACAGTCGAGTCTGAAATAAAAGTCTGTTCCTGCTAAAACCTGTGCAGCCCTTGGTCACGTGCGGATCTGTCGAGAGTTTTTCGTTGAACGAGATGAAAAAAGTGTAAAGTGATATGAAATGTGTGGAATATAAAGATTTTGGAAATATGGGAGGTGAGAATTGCGATGAATATTTAAGATGGATTGTCTATGTATCGATTAAAGATATTAGTAGTAATTATTAAAAAAAAAAAAAATTATGTATAATTAGGAATAATTTTTGTAAATTTTGACACTTGATTGATTTAATTATTTTTTTTATACTTTTTCTATCCTGGTTTTACGTATCCTGGTATATTATTAATTCCGAGCTTGGTGGGTAGAGCGAAGTATTTAATTTTATGTGAATTCGCTTCTAAAGATTACCTCAATTTTCTATTAATCTCAAACGATCTTCCTATTTTAATCTGGTTCACATTTCCGCCAAATATTTTATAGGATTCTTCACTTTTATTTCAACCTTCACTAATGTCCCAGTCTTCTTGGAACGCTTCTTCTTACATGCGCAGTTGCCAGTCAAAAATTCAGAGACGTCCGAATAACAAGTTAAACGAAGACATGGAGATGGGAGAAGGAAAGAGAAAAAGAGAAATATTCTAGTGAAATGTATGTCAAAGAAACCAGCTGCACTGTCCCATCTAATTGAACACAATCAAAACAAAGGCTATATTACGTCATAATTCCAGCTGTGTATTACGTCGGTCAAGTCACGAATAATTTTTCAGTTTTATCACGAACTTACTTCCACATGACTCCCAGCACAATACTGAAACATTATTTAACCTACGGATGCTGTGTTTCCTATTAGAATGCTCTAGTAAAAAAAGTTAAACGAAACGCCATATGCTATAGTGGGAACACTAGATGTCAAGCAGTGTCAGTCAGTGTCTGGACCATTGGATAGTACATCACCCTAACAAAATCTTCGTCTAACATACTCGCAGTGATATATATGTATATATATTGTTAATTAATTAATAATGCAATTAATCCAAGTGCATTGACGTAACTCGGTTCACCAGTTCTATTAGTAATTTTTAAATCGTAAACCAGGTAAATTTGCTACTAAACTTTCTTAATTTCCAAGAAACCAAAGTACCACTCTGCTTCTAATCAAATCGAAACTTCTGATATCGCTCAACCATTAAAGTGCATACTCGTTACTTCAATTACCCAACATACCTCTATGCTAATTCAATCAACGATACAGAATTAAATTTTCTCTCCCGTAGGCACGTGAATCGTTAAAATTTTTCCCTAAATACACATTTCGAAAATAATATCCACGTTACGCTGCTATATAAAATCGAAATCGAGTCCGGAATTAAATAATCCAAAAGATCAAGACGAACGATTCTCGCGAATTAATAACCTACTCTCGCGAGTGATCGCAACTGTGAATGTTAATTGGGAAGATTTAATAATGCGTGCTAGATCCTTGATATTCTGGGACGTTACATCAGATCTGCTCGATGGTTTTATTTTACTATTTTGCAAGCAGACTCGACCATTACTAAGAGAAATTGAATTGCCTCCCATGACGATCCTGTCAGTTACGTCGTATAAGACGATAGTGACATTCATGATATAACATTTTGTGCTAATTCACTTTTCTACAATTTACATGAATTCTAAGTAAAACATGTTAAATCCTTTTTTATCGCTCCTCAAAAATTTTCATATCCGTAACCATACGTTTTAACCAGCACTAGCGATATACATATACATATATCGGACTGTACGTATGTTTATTATTTCAAGAATCAGTCTTCCGGCGTCATGTAACCACGTATAGTCATATTGTAATGGATACCCTTCATTGGTAATAAGATATATGCATTTTAGAGACTATCGTTACTGATATGTATTATTGCTTCCAGCGAACGCTACTTGAGATAATGGCGGTATTGCCTGCTGGCAAAAATCATTTGCTCGTACCAAGTGCTTCTTAAAAGGAGAACTCCAGCTTCCGGCCTCTTTTGCACATACCATAAGTACCGCGTAGAATAAAAAAGGTAAAAAAAAGTCCAAGATAAAAAAAATGATATAAATTAAAAAAAAAAAGATCTTTTTCTCTACTACAGGTTTTTCCAATCACATATCAACATGCGCTTATGGATTCCACAGTTGTTGATCCTAGCTGTTTTACCATCGCTCCTAGCACTCACTGGCGACCACGTGTGTCCTCGGGTAGAAAAGTGAGTGTGAACCCCTTTTTACTATAACCTTTTTATACACGTCTGCTGAAGCAATAACGTAAATTTTTTGTATTTTCATTTACTCAAAACAGTCTCGCACGACTGTCGTCATTTGTAACTGAAAAAATATCATAAGCAAATTGCATTAGCATGTGACGTCATGATATCACAAGAAAATAATATACATTAACAATCAACTATCCCTCGCGTGTCTTACAATTTACAGTTACACGGTAACAGTACGTGAGATTTACGTCGAACCGGTTATAGTGAAAACGTTTACCTGGTGTTTTAAGATACCACCCAAGTGTCCAAAATCACGTACGGAGATGAGAGAGCGATTTCGCATTAAGGTGAGTACAGGTGAAAATGGGCCTTAAGTCACATTCGTATAATTAACGTATGTAGATATGAATTTGATAACGAGGGAAATCCCACGTGATTTTACGCTCGGAGTGCAGTCCTTGGCAATTAAGATATTACCTACAAGCGGATGCACTTACACGGGACTGCGAACTCTCTCCTGCTTATGGCTTACGTATTAGCCATGAACCAAATATCGAATGAAGCAATTACGACTGACGCGTATAACGCGAATACCTGAACTCATCGCTGAGCATGTAATTTCACGCGTGACATACACGAGGATAGGACGTCCTTTCATTGAAGATATAAAATACGAATTAGTACGAGGGAAATTAGAGATAGACTTTAGTGTAGTATATATAGGTATATTTGAAATGGATAAAGAAAAGTTAGTATACAGATATTATAGCTGTAGCTAATATTGACTGATTGGATACGTCACGCTCACTGTTTGGCTATAGTAAAATTACGTAAACGATCATTCATTTTCTTATTAGATCAGTCGATCAGGATCGGATCGGAATCATTCTGAAATGGTGTCTGCATGGATGAATGAATTCACGGCGAGTTCATTATCGAATAAAAAAGATATAATGGCAAGGACACTCTTGGAAAATTCTGAGGCTAATATATATAGGTATATTGCGCCGTTGTAAAAAGAGCCGGATATCGATCGTGTAAGAATGTCCATTTTTTTTTGTGCGAATCGGCGGAATCGACTGTTGAGTTATATAGTGGAAAGATAATATAGAGATTGAAATTTATCGATGACATAATATTGAATGAGAATGTCGGAAATGAAGGGTGCTTAATTGATTTTATTTATTATTATTAGTCATTGGGAATAATTAACGGGGAAAGTGTGTGTCTGGTTGTGGCGTTTAATTAAGGAAATAAAATGAACGACATAGGAGTTGGCGAGTTTGGTTAAAGAAAGGAGCGTGTGGAATTCAATGGGAGTTTCTATGTCGTTGAAATAAACGGAAACATGACCGACTTATGCGGCAATCACGAATCGTAATCGTAGATTAAGTCCAAGTGATTGTTTATGGTTGTACTAGGTGTTGATAACGTAGTACGAACGTATAGGAAGATTATAATTATGCCGATGATTAAAAAACAAATTAGTCGATCGACCAATATTGGATATATTGAATATATGAAATATATCGTGTATGGAAAAGTCGAGCGTCGCGATTTTTGTTGGCAAATTTATTAACTGGAATTTGTTATTGGGTAATTGTAAGTAGTTCAAAATAATAGTCTGACATTAATTTCGCTCGAGGTTTCCAGATAGATAATTAATAAAATTACCTCACTACGTGAATAAAAACTGGATCCATTCTTGGCTGTAAAAAATAATACTGTATATCGTAATGTAAAATATATATGTATATTTCACGTTATTTGCAATTCTTTGATCCACATGTTTAATCTTTTAGAACGAGACTCGTATACTTTCCTTCGCTTTTATTAGCTCGTAGAATCAGCCTTTGATTTATCATTATACAAAATTTAATCTTAAACCCTTAATTCATGATTTTTAGTGAAAGGCAGAGCTAAGGTTATTTATCATATATAAGTCAATTAAAAAAGTGATGCTGTATGGTACGGATTGGTCCATCTTATGGTAGATAAAAAAGAGCATCTTTACATCTGTTATTCTTCGTCCTGCGCGATGACTACTAATTAGATGATTTCTTTGAAATTACGAAATTGGAGTGTCTTAACCATTTTGAAGATTTATCAAGATCATTCTTGAATACCAATTATGGTAGATCAAATGTTCAGCTAGCGAGTCTTTCGGTCAATCCAGCTACAGCTCGGTCGGTAAATTGAAGCAATCGAAATTGTGTTGAGAATTGAATAGGTGCCTTTAGCACATATTGAATACACCCTACGGCAATTTGGAGTCTGACCAATGACCAAAGTACGTAACACATAGAAATACGTCGAATTCAATAAGATACGTGATTACAGCGACGATCAATAGAATTGTTAATTTTATTCTGAATATATGCAAAATTATATATACATATATAATGAAATGACAGAGATTTAGAAAAAAAAATATAAGAATTAAATTTGAGTAATTTATTCTATATCGTATGTGGTTTTTTCATATACTACATTGCTATGTACCTAAGTAGTCTAGGCTTATTCGTAATCCAACGCGCGACGGAACTTTCGAGAAGACGCGGAAACTGCAGTCGCTCGAATGTCGGACGATACGTGACGGTACTGTGGATTAAAGTTTTGCAACGAATTCACAAAAAAGTTTTCCTTCCGTTTCCTGTAAGATAAGATCGCCCTCCGTGCGGTGCTCGCATTGCAAATAGGAAAGTGGGAAAATCGTGAGGATATTGTCGATTATTGTTACCAATGGATATCCTAGGGAATTCAATGAAATAGGGGAAACCGCGTATATAGAGCGAAGTGACGGTAACGAGGCTGCGCGATTTTGCAAAAATCGTTAACTAATTACGAAAAACTCTAAGAATGGTTTCTGTCTAGTTACAGGATATATGTTTTTATTGTATATCGTAGTATATAGAACAAAGTAGAAATTAATAGATCGTTGAATTTGTCGGTGCTGTTACGTAAGACGTACTTGGTTATTTAGAACGCAGTAACATCGCCTTTAATACAGCGTTTATTACGTTTAAAATTACTCGATAGATTACGTCATAGTAACTCAATTCGATAATGGCTGAATGGTACGTGAAATTGGAGAAATATCCGTCGTTCGATAGAATCAAATTACAAGGCTGACATATTCCTTTTAATCGATACGTATCGATAGGACAGAAATCGATCGATTATTAAGATCGAGAATAAAATGATATAGGAAATCCAGTTAAAATAACTATGACTAAGAGTCTTTAGAAAAATTTCGAAAAATCTAATAAAAATTTTTTTTAATCATTATCACTTATATCGATGAGAGAATTAATTAAAATTCATATAATTTCGCAGTATGACGTCAGGCTGAGAAATGTCAGTGAATGTTGTGAAGGATACACAGTTCAAGAAATTCATGGCGATTCCGGTGTGGAAGCAAAATGTGTTCCACATTGTGAGGACTGCTTAATGGGTGTTTGCATTTCCCCAAATACATGCCAATGCGAGTCGGGTTATCAGGGTGATAACTGTGGTTATGGTAAGTTAAAAAAAATTAATAAATATTAATAATAACGAAGATGCGTCATTTCGATGATTTAATAATAATATAATAACCTTATTATACCTTGAAAAATATTGCGTAATGATTGTCATTAAATTAGCATTGAATGGATCACATCGATCTTCCCAATTTGACAGAATAGTTGCTCCTGTCAGTCGTAATGACAATAGTCATGAATCGTCAATTGGTCCTTGTGAAATCATCGTAACAAAGATATACATAAAATCCAATACGTAGGAGTAAGCGATATGCTTTCTGTTATGCTTTTCTCTATTTTCTTGTTATCAACCTACGTCATCACATATCCTGCATCCTACATCCTAGTTCTCAACTGTCCCGATTTCCAAACCAGGCAAAACCTGAGTTAATCGGTCAAGGCGTGTTCAGTCTCAAAGCGGCCATTACAACTTTCATCCTTAACTTCCAGACACGTTTCCCTGACCGTTTGTCATTGCACCTTGAGTGCAGTGCACTGCGATGCACTTGGTGCATCGTACACCTTGTTACGTAAGACACTGAAAAGTCCTGTATACCCAAACACCACTTTTCACTTTGCCTAACTAAAATTGCCTGATGAACAAAAAAAAAAAAAGAGAAGCCAAGAAAAAATAATAGAAAATCAAGAATAAATATAATCTATATTCTTGTATCTCGTTAGTGAAAATACATATCTTTATTCACACGTTACAGAATGTCCGCCAGGTTCCTGGGGAAGACAGTGTACGCAGCAATGCAGCTGCGGCCCTGAAGCTGCATCCTGTCATCCAGTAGATGGCAGCTGTCAATGTCCACCAGGATGGCAGGGAGCACTGTTAGTAACATTTAAAAACCATATTTACTATATCTATATTGTGACATGATTTAGTCTGTGTTTATTATATGCATATTATCATTATTATTATTAGTTGCAACAAACGGTGTCCAAGTGGTAAATGGGGTGCGAATTGTCAGTCGACGTGTTTCTGTAAAAATCCACAGATCAGTTGTCACCACGAGACTGGAAAGTGTTTCAATTTTACTATGTCCGTTCCTGAGGTGCCTGTTGTGCAAAATTGGACAAAGGGCGAACTTTTCCGTGCTTCTCATGCATCCAGTGTTACGGTAGAACCACAAGTAAGCAATGTTTATGACACTGATAGGGAAAGTACACTGGCTGATTATCAGACTGTCAGCGAAACTTATGGATTCGTTAACCTCACGAGATACACACGTACGACGGAGCACGTGGAGGGTATGTATAGTATGTGTTATGTATATATCAATAGAATATTTTTATGTGTAAAAATACGATTATGATCATGCTGGGTATAGCAATAGGATTTTTATGATGATTTATAATAAATTGAATATTTCTTAACAGCTACCGAAAGCTTGATTACTATAATCTTTAAGTATGACAGTTGTAAATAATGATAATTACTGTATAGAAAATATGGACGTCATCGGTACATCTACCGAATCGGTTGAAACGATGATGGGATCCAACGTCCTACAGATTTCGACACCTGCCTATGCCGAGGAAGGCTACCAAAATGGTGATGATTATTCGATGACTGAGGAAACTACGAACCTTTCCAGCACGGAGACGCCGAAACGTGATTTCGTGAAGACCATTCAAAAAGGTATTTCGAAACGGCGGGAAATTCAAATCTGTACATCGTCAATACACCTTTTAATGACTCTCGATGCTACTGACTATTGTACTATTTTTTAGTTGTTTTTTTCTCTTCAGAAAAAGCACAAACTATACCCCTGGACATAACAGTGCTGATTATCGTAGGATCGATTATGTCGCTGGGTCTCACGTCGATAGCTGTACTTATGATATATCATATGCGATCGAGATTATTCGAGACTGTGCGACTATCGATCTACAATAACGAGAAGAACGAGAATTCGCAGGACAAGGGAAATACCGTGAAAATTCCGAAGATAGCTGCCAGCACTCTTCCACGTAAGACTCATTACGAAAGACTTTTAAAGAGAGTCGTTTATCTTTCTAATAAATTTTTTATTTTTTTTTTTCTACGATTTTCTCCCGATCCTGGCAACTGGTATCTTCGTTATGGCTATTAAGGGAATAATAATAATTGCTGAAAAATTGTCTGATTTTTGCACTCTCGTGATATTTTCTTTTTTTCGTCTTTCTTTTTTCCTTTTTTATTATCTTCCTCGCGTTTACACAACTTCCCTTTCGTTTGGCGTTCGTTCGATTCCTATTGAGTGTAGCAGTGACCTTCGCTAACTTACGTGGTTCGAATTACGAATTTCATACACGATGCTTAAGAATTATTTGCGATGCTGACTTAAGCGTTTATCGATGATCATTCGACGATTATTATGGAATATCCTTTTATTGATTATTCATTTATTTCTCTTTCAGAACCTCCAATCTCTGTCAATCCAATATTCACGTACAGTCCTGAAGGTACGCTTATCACTTTGGATGGTGCTGAATTGAATAAAACTTATGCCAACAGAACACCAACTATCAGTATCCGACTCTCGGGTAATCTCCGAGGTGAGGATAATCCTCTGTGTAAGAATCCTACACTCTGTCATTTTTTGTCTTACTAACTTTACTTCGTTTTTCAAAAAATTACGAAAATCGCACTTTACTGGCTTTTACCATAAAATCAATTTTTCTCTATTCTTTTTTGATAATCTTTATTTTTTTTTTTTTTTAGATATTTTAGAAAGTCATTACGATCGTCCACCAGCTGCAACTTGCTGTCACGCGGTGGACATGAATGCGGAACATGTCTACGATGAGATTCCACTCACTACGCCGTTATGCATTCGCAAAGAAATATAACGCGAATTGCGTGTCAAAGGATAAAAATGAAAAAAAAAATATAATTGTGATTTAAAAAATTTCAAAAAACTACCTGCGAATTTCGCTTGTAACAACTTCAAAGATATTTACCAAAGTCCGCAAACTTTAATTGTAACGCGGAAAACTTTGTTCTGTAAAGTTTACAAAGTTTAAATAACAAAGTCCACTGAATATTATTCATATTAGTCTACACTTTTATCAATAATTAGAAGCAGGACATGACTGAAGTCATTGGGTGACAGATAAAACGGATGTCACGAGTCTTATCAAGAATGTTTCAGACTTCCTCCACATTCCTCATCGTTTATCAAGAAGCTACATAAATACTTATTATCACAATCATTTCGTATAAAGTGGAATAATTGCATTGAACTAATTAAATCATCATCACAACACTAAGTAAATCATGTAATTACTAGGCTGTATGTTAAACGAAAGAAATTAAAGGTATCTTCAAAATAAATAAAAATCAAGTAACCCTCGAAACTATTGAATATGTAAAACATACAAACTTCCTGTACCGAGAACTCGTGTATATGCTACTCTAAAAAAATACATTTTTTAATCAATGTTTACAAGTAAAAAGTAATAAATAGCGACTGGGAATTACGTAGTTAGAAACTGATGATGTGACCTCCGCATATTTATCTGGACGCATCATATTGACTACTACGTTAGGCGTCAGTAGCTGTTAGACATTCTTACAGTGAACATGCAAGTACTGCTGGTGGTATTTTTAATTTCGGCGACGCTGAGCGTCGGGACGCTCGCCATCGAGGGTGTCAAAGGTGGACCACGTGGTCGTCTGATCATGGGTGTGAAATCACCTTTACCACCCACTAATCAAACTGGTCTTTGTTACAAAAGAGTGCCGTAAGTATTAAAAAAAAAAAATGTCAATTTTTATTTATATACATTATCCAAATACGTTCATGACGTCACTTTTGATAAGGTTTTCTTTATCTCTACGTAGAGAGTTACTTTTGAAATTACTTTTAGATTGCCTTTCAAACTTTCGCGTATAGAGCCTGGTTATCCGCAGTCTATGCGGTATAGTCTTTTTTGAAGTTCTGATGAAAAATCAATAAAGTTCTAAATTGACACTTGAAATAGTGTTTATCGAATAAATATCGATTTACGAATACTGTACTGTCTAAATACGATTTATAGAATTATTACTATGATTGTCCCTGGACGTCGAAATACGTTTAGCATTCGTATTGATGAGGCATGACGTAATGTCCTTGATTGACATTAACGTGAGCTTGCATTGGTCATACGTATGAAGAAATGTAATTTAATTAACGTCCGTCAAACTTAGACACTATTTATTAATTGATTTGGTATTAATTAATAAAAAAATGTTTTATAGGTACAATCAACTTTTCTTTATTTTCATATATTTTATTATTCACATCATATTTCTTACAGATATACTCACACGCTTACAAGAAATGCAACAAATGCAACTAGTCAAGACGTATCGACTGCACCATTGGGTGTGAAATCGGTAAAAAAAAGTCATCCCTTTATATATCTATCTAATATAGTGCACAAGTGCAATGTCCGAAAATGCATTTTCAGAATACAAATCATGGCTGGGTAATGGTAGTGGACTGTTGCGACGGCTACCAAAGGAATGAAACATCAGGAAGATGCGAAGTAGTCTGCGAGGATGGTTGTTACGGTGGTGTATGCACCGGTCCGAATGTATGCACTTGCGATGCCGGATGGCGTCCAGAAGTTGGAATTTGCAAGCCAATTTGTCATGGGCCATGTAAAGAAAATGCATATTGCTTCGCACCCGACATTTGCGAGTGCAATTTAGGTTACAATGAAGTCGATGGCAAGTGCCGGCCTGTTTGTCACGGTGGATGCATTAATGGCGACTGCATAGCACCAAAATTATGCAGATGCAAACGCGGTTACGTACTGGATTCTCAGAATCGATGCATCCCTGTGTGTGAAGGTGGCTGTCCTCACGGGGAATGCACTGCACCTGGTGTATGCACTTGCAACCAAGGGTAAGAATGGAGAGAAGGGTAAATTTTTTTATATGTAATAAAAATGCATTTTTCCGGTTGCAGTTATGTAAATCCACCTGGGGAGACAGAAGCCTGCCTGCCGGATTGTCCTGGTGGCTGCAACGGTGGCGAATGCATTTCTCCGCATGTATGCAACTGCATACTGGGATTTATTCGCGATTCTCATGGAGCCTGCATATCTCAATGCAGCAACGGCTGTGCAAATGGACAATGCGTAGGACCTGAACAATGCAACTGCAATCCTGGTTTCACAAAAGATCCTAAGACTCAGGCTTGCGTAGCTGGTTGCGAGAGACCTTGCTTAAATGCAGAATGCACTGGACCCAACACATGCACCTGCAAAAGGGGCTACGTACCAGATCCTAGAGACCCCACTAGGAGCAGGTGCGTCGCTGGTTGCATTGGAGGTTGCACCAATGGAGTCTGCTCTGGACCAAATTTCTGCATCTGCAATCCTGGTTTTATTAAAGATCGTAGCGTTAAGGGTAGTCAGCGTTGCATCCCCCGTACCTGAATCTTATGCAAGGAAAATCCCTACTATAAACTCTTCCTATGTCATAATGTGAATAAATCTTGATTGGATCATAGAATAAATTGAAATTTATAAATTATCCCTTGTTAACTTATTAGCTTTGTCCTAAAAGTCCTTAATATAATTTTACGTAAGAGATAATCAAATTTCGAGATGAACCATTGACAGAAGCTTGTTTTCGACTGACGTCAGATTTCTTCCGCCAGAAAGATTCTGCATCCTGTCTCAGTGATAAGACTGAATCATGGAGGGAGGAAATACACGTACAATGTAGAAACATAGTTTTAACCAGCATTTCGTGTCAGTCTAGCGCCCAGTTGTCTGTCAGGCGATAACTTAAAAATGTTATTTAAGTCTGTGCTCCTGGCAATTGTCATTTTAACGAAATTTTCTCGCGGTACAAATACACTCGTCACCTTAGACGGATCACCAACTTGCCATGAAACATATAGGTATGAACGTATCAAAATCAAATCACCATAAAGATTCATTAACGACGTAAAATAATTACAGTCCATTATTTTTTCCAATTAAAAACTTCGTACACAAAAAAGTTGTTCCTTCGATTTTGCAGCGTTCTCGAATCTCAATACGTCTCGTACCGAGAGAGTTACAAATCAAGATTCTCCATATTCTACAGAACAAGATGGCGAGTAAATTACAGAATACAGGTAAGATATATGAATAGCGTACCTCTGATTCAAAATTTTTAAAAGTGCGTACTGTGACATCACAGTGATATCACAATACGTACTTTTTTTTCAATATAGATTATGTAACGTGTAACTACATAATTTTCAATATCACATTGTTCTACCAGTACAGTACAGTTTACAAGACCAGAGATGTATGCTGCAATGGTTATGAGAATATTGGATCAGTTTGCGTGAAAATATGCTCCGCAGGATACACGCTCGATTCAAATTTTCTCTGCGAGCCCATCTGTGATCCTGCCTGTCAAAACGGAAGATGCACGTCGCCAAACACCTGCATGTGCAACAATGGCTACGAAATTAGCCCAACGCAGCCCAACGTTTGTGTTCCCGTGTGCGACAGACCCTGCGTCAATGCAGATTGCGTAGCTCCAGATCAGTGCCAATGTCAAACGGGGTATAGCAAGACTGATGATGACTTTGACTGTGCACCCCAATGCACCGACGGTTGCATCCAAGGTACCTGCACGGCGCCTGACGTCTGCACCTGCGATGACGGTTATCAGCAAAGTGCAGTTTCGAAAAATGTCTGCGAACCTGTCTGCAATGAGACTTGCGTGCGGGGAACATGTACTGCACCGAATATGTGTTTGTGCTTTGATGGAAATTACCAAGTTTCATCCACCGTATGTGCGCCGTTGTGCGATAACGGATGTGACAATGGAGAATGCATAGAGCCGAATGTGTGCAGGTGCAACGATGGTTACGCTGAGAAATTCTTTTTGAGCAAACGTTGTGAGCCAGTTTGTTCGAAGCCTTGCGAACATGGAATTTGCACTGCACCGGATACGTGCCTGTGCAACGTTGGTTTCAAACTCAAAGAGACAGAGTGGAACGTTTGCGAACCATTTTGCGCAGACTCCTGTATCAATGCACATTGTGCTGCACCTGAGATTTGCATCTGCCACGAGGGCTATCAGAAGTCAACCAGTGACAACGTGTGCCAAGCTATTTGCAAGGAAAATTGTGTCAATGGAAATTGCATCGCTCCTGAGACTTGCGCGTGTGATGCTGGATACAGGAAGACTGGCATTGCAAATATCTGTGAACCCGTCTGCGAAAACTGTACTAATGGAAATTGCACGGCGGCCAATGTCTGCACGTGCTTCGAGGGCTATGAGAACTACTCAAATGCAACTTGCGTTCCCAGTTGCAACTGCATCAACGGGACTTGCATCGCACCTGATACCTGTCAATGTCATCCTGGCTTTGCCTCTTCTAACGGGAGTAAAAGCCTTTGCTTACCAGAATGCAATGCTGGATGCACCAATGGGGAATGCATCGAGCCTAATGTATGCAGCTGCTATGAAGGGTTTGTCAAGTTGAATGACAGTTTTGATGGAATTTGTATAGAGGCCTGTCACAATGGCAGCTGTCAACACGGTGACTGCCAGTCTGACGGATATTGTCAATGTTATTACGGATGGAGTGAAAAAACGTGTGACACACCTACCATGTGTGTGTTGATTCTTAAAGAAGATGCTGGGTAAAGATTTTTTAGGAAATTTTATTATACCAATTTTTTTTTCATTAAAAACATACAGTTTCAGGGAATTTAATGAAACGAGACAGAATGGTGTGATATTCGAATCACCGTGGAATGGACCAATGTGCGACGACACTTGTTTCGAGAATGTTGATAATGAAACTTTATGTTACAATGATACGACGCGTGCAATTCCACGTGTGGCATGTTTCGTAAGGCCTGGTATGTTCCCACTGTGACTATTGTGTTAGATCCAAACTAAAGACATGGGTGTTTGCAGATTCGAGTTGCAAATTTTTTAATCAGAACGCCCACAGTTTGCTGCGCAATTCCACAGTAGTAGGAGCCAGTGGCGCAATAATTGTATTAATCTTGGGAGCGACAGTAGGCTTAATTTTTTTCAAATACAAAAAGAGAAAAGCTAATGGTTGGATGCTCTTATTTGTTATGTACCAAGCCAAAGAAAAACACTATTAATAATTCCTTTTCAGTTTCAGACGTGTCAGTAATCATTAATCGGGACTCATTAAGAACGTTACTGGAACAAGACAATGACTATGAACCCCACGAAGAAACCACAAATTAAAACTATTATTACTTTCTGATGATTTAGCGATCCCTTGAATTTTTCATACGGAAAAATTCAATATTGGAATTTGCTTGCGATTCGATGGATCCTGTAAGTCTCAATGGAGCAATAGCTGTGCAAATGAGCAACGCGTAGAACCTGAACAATGCAACTGCAATCCTGGTTTCTCAAAGGATCCTGAGACTCACGCTTGCGTAGTTGGCTACGAGAGGCTTTGTTGAAATGCACTATGCGCGGAACCCAGCACATGCACCTGCAAAAGAGTCTAGGTACCAGATCCTAGAGACGTCACTAAAAACAGGTGCAATGCTGGTTGCGTTGGGGGTTGTACCAATGGAGTCTGCTCTGGACCAAATTTATGCATCTGCAACTCTGACTTTATTAAAGATCTTAACATTAAGAGTAGCCAACGTTGCATCCCCCGTACTGGAGTCTTATGCAAAGAAATCATGCTGTGAACACTCCCTATAAAATAATGTGAATAAATCTTCTTTGAGTTATATAATAAATTGAAATTTATATTTTACCACTCGTTGTGCTTATTCGCTTGGCTTAGAAATCTTGAAATTATTTCCAGGTTGAAAAATAGCCTAGGAGATTTTGCCATCTTCTCACCAGGTCCTGACTAGGTTCCTAGCTTGGATTTACAGAAATTGAATTTAAATTTACAGAAAAATTAGCAAACATTACCCGTGGCTCATTTAATGTATCACTAAGAGAAGTCAGTTGCAATAGACCGACGAGGAAATCATAAATTAAAGTAATAATTATTTTATAATTATTTAGTAATACCCATGTATTATTCACGTAGAAGCATTCAACACGCAAAGATTCCATTGATATACATAATCGCAAAAGTTCTCAGTAATAAGAAAATACTTCGAAAAATATTCAAAAATAAATTAATATCTAATAAAAGAATTGTAAAAATAACATTACAAATATTCCTCAAGATATATCCGCCAAATCAATATCATAGCCATGTCTATACAAGGGTAGATAAGTCATTTTACGATAAGGGTGGAAGTGTTCCTGAAGTCGAAGAGAGTGTCTATCTACAAAGTATAAGTAGGTTGGTAGATGCACGAACCTGGTTTATCGGGGTGAGTCTTATCCACCCTTCAGGTCATCCAGTTACAATTTAAGCCGCTGGGAGGCGCTGTAGTAGCGAGCGGGCGCATTGAGCAGCGTCTCTGTTAGGGGAAGATGTCGATGCGCCGGTGGTCGGTTTCGGGGGTTGACTCGCGCCGCGGGGGCGATGAGCGCACTTCCCTTCGCCCTGAGACTGACCTGCTGGCTATCCTGCTTCGTCTTCCTGATCGGCCCCACCTGCACCACATCGGACAACCAGCAGGAACGTCTTCGCCAAGGAGATGACGTACGTACCCTCGAGGACGGTATCAATGACGACATCGAAATCATCCCCGATGAGGAGGACGAGGACTACCACGACGGCAATACAACGGGTAAGCTTTTTTCTTCTATCAGTATAAATCACTTTAATTCATACCAATAATTATCATCCCCCAATGACATTCTGAACGTCTTCTCCATTGGCTAAGTACACTGGGTGTTCATGGGGGTGGAATCCTGAATCTTGGTGTATTGATGTTACCTTAGGAGCATGCCTCGCGATGGGTGGTTAGTTGGGCTGGACCCGAGGACTTATTTTTAGTTTTATTTTTATTAAGTTGCACGCACTTTTTTTTATTCGATAAAATTATTAATTGACTCGTCAGACATTTTTGTCGGGAAGCATTAAATGCTGACTATAGATTCTCGCGTGTATTCTAATAACTGGCTGTATCGTTAAACGACACTGAAACGAAGTGATAATCGATAAGAGTCGTGTTTGAAATTGACATGGAAAATATATATGTCAGGTGTCTGTTAATGAATGAGTCTTTCTTATATTTATGAAACTAACTGACGCGACTGCGTGCTTCGCTTTTTATCCTTAACGTACCAGGCTATGACTTTCCTTGCATTAACGTAATCCCGTGCGAATTTTCATGCACAGTGGCAAATTGGTATTTGTAAATGTAAGCAATGTCAGAGCGAGATAACTTGTGGATATTCATGCGGATATATTAAAATCCGTGAAATTGCAGCCACTGCAAAAAGGGCGTTTCGTGTAAGGGTGAAATAAGCCATTTAAATGTTCTATCTGCTCTTTTAACGATAAAAGCTCTTTTGCCAGATTGGCAACGTTAAGCAACCGATAGAGCTTTGTGCACATGCAAGCTGCCAACATGCAAAGTTGTCTATATATATTTTTTAGAAAAATTTTTTTAATAGAATTATTTTGGCTCAATCAGCCACACTTGTTGAAGTATGAATGAAGCACTGACGATTTTTGAATCGATAGAGAAAAATGTTAAATATAATTAAAAACTGGATTAAGGAATTTTATTTAAAAAATTTCCGTTCCTTATAGACCTGTTGGCATTTTGAAAATTCGCCAAATAAATTCATTTGCAGTTCGTTAATCAAAGGCAGACGTAATAGGACTGAGAATAAGGGAGCTTTTTCAGTTTTCTCACTGACGACAATAAACGTACGGAAAAGCACGTATCCATTAAAGCGAGCGTGATTAAAGTAAAAAGTCACAGAGGCTATTCTAGTTTCATGAAAATTCTCGACTGTACCGACGCGTCGCGACGCTGGGCGGTATTGATTTTAATGGATGCTGCAAGCCAGGAGACCACATAGGCCTCAGCACGCGAGTCACGTTACAGCAATGTTTTCTCAAGAAAGCGTAGATTCAGAGTGAAAAGCACATTAGCCATTCAAGTAATTTCATTATTATTTCCAATGGGTACGAAAAAAAAAGGAAAATTTTCAAAATCCAATATCACCAGAATATCCATACGGTATTACCAACCTAAATAAAAGTAAAAGAAATCTGATTCTCAAAGAATACCTAAATGTCACAAAAAAAACCACGTGCCATCGAAAACAATGAAAAGCTAAAAAAAAAAACTATCGAGAAAAGCTCCGTGACCAAGTAAAGCTTTTAATTCGGTCACGATTCGACAATTCTCGATTTTCTAGTGCATTAGTCAAAAGCACCACTTGTTTCCAGAACACGAAGATCCATAACGAATGGACCAGATTGACGCAGGGAGTTCCAACGTACATATATACAATAGGATAGCAGACAGTATTGGCGAACAAGAATCATATAAACAAGTACAATGCATTGTTGAGAAAGTTCAGTAAAAAGCACTTTGCCGGTAGTCACTACGAAAAGAATGTTATTGATCTGGTCTCTATACTGTATACTATATTAGACCGTATACTATATATCAGGATACTAGCTGCTAGTATAGGATTAGATAATCTAACCGATGATGCACGAGGACTTAGCGTGTGATGTCTGACGTCATTTGTCTTTTGTATTTTCCAGAAAGGATATATCAGGAGTAAAACGAGGAGACTGATATTTTCACTTAATTTAGTCCTCGTGATAATACGTGGTTATCACTGCCGAAGGAAACGGTCGTTTCCTGTTTGATATTTAAAAAATTATGTCTGGTGCCAGATTACGCGACAATGAAAAATCTCAACGAATGATTAATTCTATTATTGTACTTTGATCGTTGTCATTTTTTATTAGAATTATCTGTTATCTCGGTATGACATTTTACATTGTTGCTGTGTACAGTGCTTAAGCTTTGACTATAGTGTCTACTATCGGACTAAGTACAGGGTTTGACTATATCTGGTTACCATGTACCAGAAGACTAATAGGCTAATAGCTAACGGCTAATTACCTTGATACATTCGACTTAACCTAATCGACGTGTCAGCTTGAAATGTGTTGCCTGTTGATTTATACATATATGGTGGCTATTGAATAATTCGTAAAAATATAGGTGTTAAAGACGTAAGAGATGGTTATGGAGATTTAAGTAGGTTTTGAATAGAGGAAAAAGTTTATAAGTTTTTGGCAGGTCGCCCGGGGGTAATAAAAATGAAGTTGGTGAATTAACAAAGTAGAATTTGCAGTTTCCTCCTCAAAATTGGATCGCGTTGTTAACTCTGTGAAAAATTATTATCCTGGTATGAAATTGGGTCTGATTATAATTTGATTTTTAGAAAAGGGCAAGTATCTGGGATCGCCGTGCGATTCGACCCAAACGTGCAATCGACATTTGCAACACGTGTTCTGCGACAGCGTCACTGGTCTGTGCGAATGCGAAAAATTGTATCCTGTACGACTTGGTCCCACCAAAGGATGTGCCAAACGTAATTATCCGAATTTTAATAGACACTTTAATCTCCGATCGATTCGTCTCAAATTTATTATAATTTCTCTACGCAGCGAAGAAACTTGGAGAGCAATGCTTTTACCGTGCAACTTGCACTTTCGCGGTGCAGCACTCGACTTGCATCCAGGTACAACACAATGCTGTCTGCGCGTGCGAAGCGGGATATCACAGGGTGGCTCTATCGAGGCCTAATAAAAAGGATTTCTGCGCCGAAGGTATACTTAGCCTTCTTATCGGCAGAGATAAGAAGAGCGTGAATAAAAAAAAAAAAAAAAATTCGACCATATTCAATACTTTGAAATGGTATCATTCTCAACCATATAGATCTGGTGCTGATAACTACAGACATCCCGACATTATTCGGTATAGCATCTGGCTTAGCAGTATTTACGGCACTAATATGTTTCGTACTGAAGCTATTTAGTCGAGCAAGATATACAAGACCTCGACATTATGCCAATGCAAATCATGCGCCTCCTATGTTATTTTCCAGCGACACAGGTGAGTGATAGAAATTTAATACAGTTGCGATCCAAACTCATTCTATACAAAATAAGGAATTAATAATAATTCATTATTTTTATTAGGTATCCCATTAACACTTCACGGTGGAAGACCATCCTCTCGTACGAGTCAAAGAAGCGGAGGAGCATTGACTTGCGCGTTCACCAGGAGACCAAGCAGCGGCGGAAGTAGAGGACCTCTGGTACCGGCCTCAAGAGCAGGTGCGGCACGAGCCGCGGCCATCTTGCTTATTTCGTGTCACCTGCAGGCAACCAAAGGCGGGAACAAGCATCGACGCACCCTTAGCGATGTGGCCGAGGGTTCGTCCGACGGCCTCGGTAGAAAATGCTCATTTCAATCTTATCGTGCTGTCATGTCATGATGTTGTCACGATGATTTTGACCTGATTGGCGGATACTCTTTGTCCTCCGGAAGGACCCACTCGCATCCGTTTCCTCACACCGACCACTGTTCCCTGCGATATAAATATAGGGTAACTTGGAATTTTAGTCGTTTTGTGGAAACGGATATTTTTTATATTTTTTCAAAATACAAATTAAATAATAGATAACGACCCCTCCCCTACTGTGGGACACGGTTGTTACGTTAATAATTAACCAGTGGGTCTTTCATGGTGAAATTGTTTCGTCAGTCTGATCCATAATTTTTTTATTTTTTTTGTAAAGTGTTGTACGGTCACTGTGCTTGCATTGTTTCCTCCTTTCCATCCAATTATTCATCATCTTGAAACGTTACTAAAGTCTCCTTTTCTCTTTAAAAAAAAAAAAAAAAAAAAACGTACGAATGACACGTGATTCATCTGTGTAGCTTTTATATATATATTTTTTAATTCTCATTTCTGAATTCTTTATCTAAAAAAAATAAGTGTCAGAGTATCTTCCGTGAGAGGGACACAGACATATATATATTTTTATATATATATATATAGTGATACAAATACTGTATTATTGAAACAAATCTGCACGAGTGCGTTACGAGACAGCAAGATGGCAGCGGCCATTAATTGTTCTATACTATACATTTCTGGTAAGACGTAGTATTGCGGCTACGCACTAGCTCGCTTTGAAGTACCGATTATCGCATGGGACGTTTTGTCATATATTTTCGTTTTACCTTGTTTCAAGACAATAGTTCGCTCATGAGCTTCGCATTGAATTCGTGAGACAATGAAAGGCTTGTATATTTACACACACGTTTCGAATTTTACACAGTGTACCCGAAGCCTTTGAGCTTCCTGTCGTATTTATCTCGATGCATCCACTTGATATTCTGCATGTACTTTATTCGCACTGTTAAACAGTTACTCTTGAACAGTAAAAGCATCAATGGAAAAATTGACAATGCACAAGGCAGTTGCACACTAGAGAAATACAAGACAAAATACATAGGCACGCTTAAGACACGATTGAAAACTTTGGCTTAAGATATTCGAAGCGTCATCTCGTTGATTATAAAGAATATTGAATTAATTCGCAATCGTTAAAAGTAATTTAGTACCATAATTTCAGTACAGTCGACATACAGTATACTGAAATTCATATTAAAATTATTTTTAGACTAGAGTGACAAGTCAGCTTATAATTAATTAACGCACAAAAATCATTTAATTTTTATATCCCCCGCGACTTGCATTCGATTATAATAATTTATTATTAATATTCACATTTTATTTATACACTCTTTTTTCATTGGGTAGGTTCGCGTCGTCCTAGCTTAGCGTCGGTTCATAGTTCCACGTCATCCGCAAGGAGCTACAGTGCACGGAGGCTGGAACGTGAGAGAAACGAGAAGGAACACAGACAGGCACTTCAGGAACTGAGACTAGCAAGACAACGAGATCAGCAACAGACAGCACCGACGCCAAGTCCCAGGACGCCACATTCGACGGATGAGCTCTTGCCGTCCGTCGAGGAGGGAAAAGAGGTATTCTACAACGAGGTACATTGGATTACTGATTAGCTGAAGGATTGACGAAGAGAAACATTGAGATAGAGAAAATTTGTGTAAAATTTTCCTTGGCAGATACAACAATTTCTTGCTTGGCTATTAAAACTAAAATCCTTATAGATTTTAGGTAACAGTCAGTAATTCAATCGATTCCCAAATGTCGTTTTACTACGTGTATCGTTGTACGTCTTGTTTGCATGTAATAGAAATTATGTTCACTTATTATCATTATTGTCATGCTGCTACACTTTTTCTTTGATCTTCTATTTAAATGCACTTTCGACTTTCTTGCAACCTACGAAAATCATCATTGTTGCTCGTTTCACAAATTTCAGCAAGTGCCAACAACGTCAGGTACGGCTGGTGTCACAACAACAACAGTGAACGAGGTAATGTCCGTCGCTCCTACAACGTCGACGTTTAACAGGGAAATGGCACCCTGTACCTCGGGAGATATTTTCCAAGTGTGACTATAATCACAGTACGTGAATTAGTTATGTCTCGTGTATATAACTGATAGATTTTACAGCGCCACACTGTAATTCTCAGAATCGGTGGCGATTCGTCCAATGACATAGGATCGATCAGAAAGTAATTGAAAATCTTTTGGAATTGCAAGTCTCATGATTTTTTGTCTCGAAAAAAAAAATATATATTTTTTTGGTATATTTTGACAGTATCCATTTTTTTTTTTTAGTCACTCGCCCGAATTACTACGTGACTTATGAATCTAGTTGAGGCGTTAAAAATTGTTTGGTTCTATTTAACGAATCCCTTCGGAATTACCGTGTGGCCCGAGAAAGATAACGGTAGGAATGGGTTCAAGGTCTGGTGGAAAATTTGCCTTTGTACGAGATAAAACTGTCGTAAGAACGCGTGCTATTAAGGATAAGCTAATTCGTATTATTGAAATAACAATGAATGACGAGGGGAGTATCGAGTAATAATCTATAATGCGGGTTAAGCTAACGAGGAAGATATATTAAATGATATCAAGTAAGTAACATTATGCGCATGTAATATTAACACACTGTACCGTAGGTACTTTTCGACACGTGTATTTGATTACTGATTATCGTTTGCTTTTATCGAGCAACCTTATGTAGGCAGGGTTTTCGATTAGACTAAATTTCTCAACCTGATTTTCAGCAACGTTAATACACGTAGGGTTGGTACCATTGGGCTGAGTTCGATTCGAAAAATTGAGAATGAAATTTTTTCTGGGTAAAAATACGAATATTTATTTTCTTTATCATGGCTGCCAACTCGATAGATTTTTTGTTTAATTAGCACGTAGGTATCCTGGGTCACGTAGGGATATTACATTTATGCACACGGGTGATCCAAACGTAAGGCAAGTTTTTTTTAGCAGTTTTTTTTCCTATACTCTTTATTTTTTTTGGGGGGGGGGGGCATTTTTCTTTATTCGGTTTATATTTATTATTACTTAGGGCTGATAGTATTGTTAATGCACTTTTGAAGATATTTGCGAAAACGATACTTGGATGTTATTTGTACTCGTAGACGGCAGTGATTTGGAGAATTTTCGTAATCCAAATTGTGGTTCTATGTTTAGAACGCACTCGTGTGAATTGTCCAATTTTCATGGAGACTTGATATTTTTGAGCTTGTAACGACTTTACTGATTTCTATTAGTGTAATGTGATTTTACGAAGGATCCTTGAAGTGGATTAAGATAAAATTGAGATAAACTCGGATGAAACGTGTGGTTAAAGTATGAGGGATCCTGTGTCAAAGTAGGATTGAGATACTCGGATAAAATGTATGGCGTGCGAGGGAAGCGGATGAGTCATTTAATATTTTGAGTTTATATTTCAAAAAATATAACCTTATCTTGAGGTCTGCACTTTTTTGCTTGATAGCTTTTATAATAGTATTTTCGTCATTTTTACGTGGTTGGACGTCCTGAATGATTTTGTTTCCTTCGTTACGGTATTGCGAATATGCGTCTCCCATTTTCGTACACTGCAAGGGTTCGTTAAAAATAATTTTTGAAAAATAACGAATTCTGACATACCTAATACGTCTTTTACCAAGTAATTAAACGTATACTTTGATTCAATATAGACAAACCAAATTAATTTCCATTTGTATCGAAACTCATCGATACGTTATAAAAGACTATGTATTTCGTCTTTTTGACTGTTTTTTATGATAACGTCATATATTCGTATAGCACCCATGTCTGACAAAAAAAAAAAAAAAATTTAAAAGAGAGGGTGTCTGTTCTTTAACCCAAGGAAGATAAAACTTTTCGAGACGTTCAACTTAACGAATAAATATACCGAGTTTGTTAGGGCGATAAAAGTGATTATAAACTACATACAAGAAATGAAAAAAAAAAAAAAACAAAAAAAAAATTAAAAATTAACCGCGTAATAACGAATTACTAGCGACTCATGTATAATATTGTTCGAGTAATTTATGCTGCCTTTCCTGAGAATGAGAAATACAAGAAAATATTGAAAAATATATATATATGAAATAAATCAAGAAACCGTACGAGCGTCTTCTTCGGCTAAGTTGGTTTGATGTACACGTGCTCCGCAACGATTACCACCATTAATTCAATCATATCAGTTCCAACTACCATGTCGTGTAACCTGTGCATTTTTGTTCGGGTAACCGACGCAAAACGTATGATTTTGAAAATGGATGTACAATGTTATCGTTTTATCCCATTTTAAATATTTATTGTATAATAAATTGTAATATAGTCGTTGGGCAAAATAAAGCTCGTTTTTCTAGATAGCATTTTACTTTATTAAAATTCCTTAAGCCTTACCTCCACCCGCCGAATCCAATTCTCATAAAATCATAATTAAACTTTTTTGTCAAAAAAAAAAAATTACGTCCCCATTAAATCCTATCTTATGATTTTCACCATAGCCTCTATCAATACTGAATCAAGCACGAATATAATACACGTGAATATGACAGAGTCTAGTATACACGAATATACTATATTACATATTAATAAATGTCCGACCCCTTAATTCCTTAATGCAATTAGCTTAATGAATGTGACTAAAATTTTCATGCCAGTGTTACACAAAATTACGGATTCCCGTGGCCGATAGCAAACACTGAGTTTCCACAAAATTTCTTAAATTCACAGTCCCTATGAAAACTTCAGATAAAGCACAAGACCTGCTCTCGACCCAACTGACCCAAAAGTCATTAATCCTCCAAGCCTTTTGACAACCATGGAGGAAGACATAAGTGTAACAGTGAAAAATCCAAAATCGGTAGAAAATATTTTGCGACCAATAGTCTACGTCACATGGTTAATGGGCGTGGGAATAGCCCGTCCAGGCAATTGGTTGATATCAACAATTATAATACGTGTGATACACCTTGGTCTGTGCACAACAGTAATGGTATACGGGGTGTTGGATTTTTTTATAATTTTCAAAATCTTTCAAAACAACATGTACCGCATAATGTATTTCACTAACAAGAGTGTATTGTTCCTTACGTCCTACTACTACGTGTTCGTCGGTCTTCAGCATTACAAAAAGTGGCCAAAGTTGATGAACAAGTTGATGGCACTGGATCGAAAGATCAGTCGTGATATACCGATAAACAATCAAGCTATACGTATTAAACAATATATAGCGATATTAGTTATTATTATTATTGGTCCAGTTGGTCTCATCTCTCACGTGATATATTACATATTGACATCGCCGGACAATCTTTTACCATCCGATGGTCTTTTGTATTACAGTTACGCACAATCGCTCGCCATGACTTTTAGCTTTAATATATTGGTATTTGTTGTTTATCAACGATTGAAATTGGTCAATTTATTAATTAAACAAATGACGGACGTTTACACGGCTTCGTGGATAGTTGTAAAGTTGCAGAGATTAAGGGTGCTGCACCATTGTGAGTATATAGGAAGGGTAGGTTGAACTGATATATATATATGTATTATTATTATTGTTATTACAGGTGTTTGCGATCTTGTCGGCTTGATAAACAATACTCATGGTATCCATTTGGTATTTGCATCTGCCAATTGTTTTTTAATGGTCGTCACCACCCTGTTTAGGATTTACATTGGATTGGTGGATAATAACAATAGTTTCATAATGATCAACAATGTTATATGGTTAATGTACGTCGCACAGTTTGCCTTTATTTGCACGATGTGCACCTTGGCTACACGAGAATCTGGAAAAACTGGGACTTTGATTCATAAGATGGTACTGAACCATAAGCCTGTGCTTAAGAAACGACTTTACAGTTATAACGGTGGTAACAGACCGTCGGCTCAGAATTTATCAGATACGAGTAATTACGAGAGGGCATGTGTGGAGAACGAGGTGATGCACTTCTCGTCGCAATTGCAACAACACCAGATTGCTATGAGCGCTTGTGAATTCTTTGATATGAACAACGGACTACTTCAGGCTGTGAGTGTTGACTTTATGGCGAAGTTAATAAAATATATGTAATTGAGGATAGTCGAGAATTTATTTATTTTCAGTTTATTGGTGGAGTTACGACGTATCTTATAATACTAATACAGATGTACGACGCGAATAAACTTGTGAAAAAGAATGAAGCGTTTAATGCGACTGAAAACGTCACAGGATATGAAATATCGATTGAACTGTGATTTAAAAAAAAAATCATGTATAATCCGGATTGTGTGAAAGTAGCTTAAAAGTTATGAAATAAAAAAATATTCCAATATCTGTATGCAGAGGGATGCCTTTTATGTGATAAATCTTTGTTTTTAATTAACGGACTATCCTGTTTGGTTGGTTACGTCTTGACGTTGATTAAGGCTTTGTTATCGAAACGAGAGAACCGCATGGCTCAAAATAACTGGTTGATACGATGATAAATATTTGAATAAAGAGACGGAAATAAAAAATATAAATCTTATATTTTTTCTTTTAAGTATCAGACTAACATTAAGATGAATGCTGATAAGCGACAAAGAAGAGTAACTCAGTCGGTAACGTAGTATTTTTTTTAAAGCAAAAAAATATAAAACTGCCAATCACAAAACGAAGTATGTAAGATTATTTTTGATATAGATAAAATTATAATAGTTAACTTTAAATCTTTTATTTAATCGACTTCCTCGATCGTGGGTCCACCACCAGCTCCTCCTGCTGCACCAGGGGTAGGGCCAGGTCCACCACCAGCGCTCTGGTACAATTTGGTTATAATTGGACTACAAATGGATTCCAATTCCTTTTGTTTATCCATAAATTCCTCCTTCTCGGCCAGTTGATTGGAATCCAGCCATTTGATGGTCTCGGAACATTTATCCAATATTGTTTGCTTTTCGGATGAGCTGATCTTGTCTTTGAGCTTCTCATCCTCAACAGTGCTCTTCATATTGAAGCAGTAAGATTCCAAAGAATTCTTTGCAGCAATGGCTTCGCGCTGTTGCTCATCTTCATTTTTGTATCTTTCAGCTTCGTTAACCATTCGCTCTATATCTTCTTTGGATAAACGTCCCTTGTCGTTAGTGATGGTAATCTTGTTCTCTTTACCAGTAGATTTTTCAATAGCCGTCACGTTTAGGATGCCATTAGCATCGATGTCGAAGGTTACTTCTATCTGTGGCACTCCACGCGGACCTGGTGGTATTCCGGTAAGTTCAAATTTACCAAGTATATTATTGTCTTTGGTCAAAGCTCGTTCACCTTCGTAAACTTGAATAAGTACTCCGGGTTGATTATCTGAATACGTTGTGAACGTTTGGGTCTGTTTAGTTGGAATAGTAGTGTTCCTTTTGATTAACGTCGTCATGACACCTCCAGCAGTCTCGATACCCAGGGACAATGGCGTCACGTCAAGAAGAAGAAGATCCTGAACTTGCTCAGATTTATCGCCATGGAGTATAGCTGCCTGGACAGCAGCACCGTAGGCTACAGCTTCGTCTGGGTTAATGGATTTGTTTAACTCCTTGCCGTTGAAAAAGTCCTGCAGGAGTTTTTGGATTTTTGGAATTCTTGTCGAACCGCCGACCAGGACGATGCTGTGAACTTGAGACTTGTCCATCTTGGCATCTCGTAATGCTTTCTCTACAGGTTCGAGTGTGCTTCTGAAGAGATCGGCACAAAGTTCCTCGAATCTTGCACGAGTTATCGATGTATAGAAATCGATACCCTCGTACAGAGAATCGATTTCGATACTGGCTTGAGTCGAAGAGGACAGGGTCCTTTTAGCTCTCTCACAGGCTGTTCTCAGTCTTCTGACAGCTCTCTTGTTGCTGGCCATGTCTTTCTTGTATTTCCTCTTAAATTCCTGGATGAAATGATTGACCATCCTGTTATCGAAGTCCTCTCCGCCCAGGTGAGTATCTCCAGCGGTGGATTTCACCTCGAAAATTCCATCCTCGATTGTCAAGATGGAAACGTCAAAGGTGCCGCCGCCAAGGTCGAAGATCAGGACGTTCTTCTCGCCAGCAGCCTTCTTGTCCAAACCGTAAGCAATGGCTGCTGCTGTAGGTTCGTTTATTATTCTCAGGACATTAAGTCCTGCAATCGCACCAGCGTCTTTGGTAGCTTGACGTTGAGAATCATTGAAGTAGGCAGGAACGGTAATGACGGCATTTGTGACTGTCTTTCCCAGGTATGCTTCAGCAGTTTCCTTCATCTTTATCAGGACCATGGACGAGACTTCTTCAGGGTAGAAGGTCTTGGTCTCACCCTTGTACATTACGCTAATCTTCGGTTTTCCACCTTCATTGATGACAGTGAATGGCCAATGCTTCATATCAGCCTGAACGGTGGCATCGTCGAAGCGACGGCCAATAAGACGCTTGGCATCTATAAAAAATTAATTTAAAAAAGTCATTAGCAAGATTGAAGCTCATAAAGGAGTCATTATAAATGACTCTACTCTCGTTGGTTACTTACCAAAAATCGTATTGCTGGGATTCATGGCCACTTGATTTTTTGCCGCATCGCCAATCAATCTTTCCGTATCAGTAAATGCAACGTAGCTAGGGGTCGTACGATTCCCTTGATCATTGGCAATGATCTCAACTTTCCCATGTTGGAAGACACCAACGCAAGAATAGGTGGTGCCCAGATCAATACCAACAGCAGGTGCTTTTGACATTTTGTCGTTTCTGAAAGTTTTAGAATGTAATTAGCACTCCTGAAAAAAAGTACGTTAAAAAAATAATCACATTGTTTCATCATCTTTGAAACCATAGTGGCCTTAAAAAAAATGTCAAATTATGTCTCGTAGCTGCTACGTCAATTCTTTTCGACATTGTATTTACGCATTTATATAGTATACACTGCGGCGCACCTACTTGCGTCGCAAATACGTATCACAGACGTTACGCGAAAGGAAAAAAAAAAAACGAACGTTTTTCTAACTCTCCAGCAATGCTAATCAGTATAACACACTGTCATCATAATCATATTTCAAGTATTAACCCTGAGACCCTAATTAAAATGACGTAACTAAATCAATTTGTTCATAAACATTCTAGTGCATACGACCAAATATGCACAGAGCTATGCACCAATTTTCATCTATTTAAACTCGAGTATATGATGACCAGTTGACACTCACCTTTGCTCGTACTTAACTTATCCAGAAACTTCTTAATCTCCACTCGTATGGTTAAACGCTCGAATTGCGCCGGTTGACGTCTCGTGTAAATCTGCCGGCTTCGCCTTCGCGTCTGCTTTTAATAGACTGAATCTCCCGCTTCGAGAATCTTCTACAGGCTACCAATGAACGCGAACATTCTACAGAATCTTGATGCTGATTGGCTCAGTGCCGTTAGGGCGAACAGTCGTGTCGTTCAACACGCAATAGAAATTGGTGGGAGTGGTGGGGATCGCACTGGAATTGCATCGCAAACGTTTCGGCTACGTTTCGGCGCTATTTATAGCCGACCCTTCGCGAATCGTCTATCAGAAAGAAGTATATATATATATATATACGTATATACATATGCACGCATGTATGTCTCATCCGATACGAGTTTCTGATGCCTAAAATTTGATCATCGGATCTCATCCATCATCTTAGAAAGGTGCGTCAAAATTTCCAGGTCCATGTAAATCACTTGATACAAACTTTTCAAGTGCGTACTTGTGTATCATAATGTAGCCGGCAAGCTGCATTTTCGAAAGAGACATTGTGAGTCAGGTATTATTCTTTCTGGTAATTTCAATATTCATAACAATTGCCATATGAGTAACGAACACCCGATTAATATGCAAGTTTCGAAAACATTTATCTATATGACTGGTAGCTGCTAGCAGCTACATTTATCAGCAAGAGTAACGTAGAACTTTCGGGAACAAATTTATAGTTTGAATTAAATTTGAAGAATTGTTTTATCACTCTGTAGGACGATTTGTATAATTTAAAACTAGGCTTCATGCCAAGACCAGTAATAAGGTTGCGTGCTATTTCGAGTGAACGGGAGTTTCCGAACTACGAGATACATGGCGTATTTGTCTGGGAAAAAAGTTGTTCTCTTTATACATCGGCAGAGATCAGAATAGTATCACGTATTTGATTATACTGAAGGTGGCTAATACAAGATATTGTACGATCATGATAAACTAAGATCTATTATTGAATATTTATGACAGGAGATAACGTATTTGTTGCAACATTTTTAGCTGGAAAAAATGGTGGGGATAGTAGGGAAATGAGAGATTGGGTGATTACATGTAACGTGAAACAAGCACACTGGGTGTATTTAAGCAAATTGAGGTTTATTACTTAAAAAATACTAACTATACTTTCACATAGTGGTTGATAATTATCAGATTCGTTGTACTTTAACGAACTATTTCGTGCTCGTACATTTTGCTTAGTAAAAGATTGCTTGATGTAATGATGAATGGGATGATGTTCTGGTAGAACTGTTATGAACGAAGATGCAATTATTTGGCAGAAGTATTTAGTCTTTTTTTTTTGTGCGCTGTAAGGATTTTTATGCAGCTGAAAAGTATGATTGATATACCATTCCCATAGCAGTCGTAGAGAACCATGTAAAGCAACTCCACCATGTTGCGAAGCCCAGTAGACCCCTGAACACATCTGTAGTAAAAATCTGTAGAAAGAATAGCAAATGTATGGACAATTTCAAGCAGTGCAACATACTTCCTCAAGAATAAATTGTCTTATTTTCATTAGTCTTATGCAGAGACAGATCTTACTTGTTTGAGAGAATCAAGGGCAAGATGAAATTCTTGAGCTGTTTGAATTACTGTTTTTTCATTACTATCAGGAGTCACTGTAGGTAAGATTTTTGGTGGTTTGTCTGCTGGACATTCCTCAATTAATATATCTTTGTATAGACCTTCCCATGTGTATCCGCCTGTAAATTGTTGAGTAATCATTCTGAAAGAAGACTAAACAGATATTGTATATTTTTACCTAATGTTTTGTACATGAGAGTGAAGAATAGACATATTATTATCGGTGCTATAAACTGTAATGTAACGACACACAGGTAATAGAATACTGCAGCAATCTGAAAAAATAAATAAGATTAAAATATTAAAGGAATATTTGAGCTTTCGTATTATCTACCTTTTTTTGCAATTCTATATTTGTGATTCTACCAGCTTCTTTCTTTTGGTTCTCCAATCTTTGAGTCGCTAGATTTAAATAGGATTGTAGGTATAAAGGCATTAATGCCAACTTTAATAAAACAGCTACTACAACTGCTATGAGTCTCATACTTTCAAATGCTGCTACCGTCATGCTGGAAACAGATTGGCACAGTTTATTTGAAATTTCATTACAATTTAGGGCAAAACAGTGAATTCTTACAGTGGTCCAGTCATTCCAGTAAATATTCTAGCAGTCAGGTAGTCTCTACTTATAGGTTTTATCCATAAAATGACTAATAGAAGTGGAGAAGCGTAAGTGACATTCAGCAATAGTAACAATAGTTTGTTGTCTTTATAGTATCTAAAAGAAAAGTTACATTATTAGTATACCAATTGGTTCTCGAACATTCAGATAAGAGATACAAGTGTTACTATTATACTTCAAAGTGTCCCAGTGCATCTTAGACATTCTCAAACCCGGGAATGTAAAGAGTGATCCAAGTAGTCCGCACCATACAGCAAGGAAGAATTTCAGTACTATCTTCGAAGCAGGACCACTAAAAATGCAATTTATGTAATATGGATCACAAAGCAATGCAAAAGTTAAAATGATTCCTTACGTTGAAGATAGACCTTGATTGTCCAAAAAGAGAGATGCACTATGATTGAAGCTTGTGTAGGCTTTTTCTAAACCGATTTCAAGAGTATTTTCATCAACTATTAAAACCATCATAGCAACAAGAAGGTACGCAAACCCTGAAACGATGCACGTGGATCTCTCGCCCACACTTTCTTCTCCTTTGAAGTATTGTACCCAGAGGGTAAGCAACATTTTACTATAATTATAAAAAATAAATTTAAGGAAGACTTTCAAGGCTGTTGAATTTGAGCATTTGTTGTTTACTGCAGGAATTAAAAGGATACAGAGCAAATCCCAAAACTAGGGCACACCAGAGTATACTGAGGTTGATCTCATCTTTGATAGGATATAAGTGATTGTATACCTAATGCATAAAAAGTAGATTTAGTAAATTCACATTCTCAGTTTTTAGTTACTATCATATATACTTACTTCTGTTAGGATATAAACCAGTCCAGCGTAAACAGAAAAGTCTAGCAACCACTGATATTCAGTATAAAATTTTAAATGTACTACATCAAGTGGTGTGATTTTGGCACTCTCTAGGGTAATATCCAAATTTCTGGGAACATGAAACGTATCCCCAATTTTTCCATTTTCCATATGTTTACCCTTTTTTGGTTTTTCTTTTGGTACACCAGCTAATGTTCTGAGCTCTTGGTCTGTTGGATACAGATAACGAATCAGTCTGAAAATACACATGAAGAACTTGGAAGATTGCTTGACAAGATTATGTTTTTATTTTAAAATTATACCAGTGACTAATTGCAGAAGAAAAGTACTGCAAATGAGTTAAATAAGCTTGGGACATAGGAAGAAAAGGTCAGGCTATCAGGATAATATAATAATAACTCAATATAGCAAGGTATAACGTTTTAATGCAATATTTTAGTATACAAAAAAAATTTGTTTGATGAAAAGGCGTATATCTAATTGACAACAAACTCCTTTAATATCAGCATACATACCCAGTTGAGCATAAAATCCATCGTGCAAATGAATAATGAGAGCCCAATTTCTGAATGACACTGACCATAATCAGCGTGATGACCAATTGTGCACCCAAGAGGGCCTGAAAGGGAACATATTTTTCATTTTATATATTAGTAAGATAATAAATGAAGGGTACTAATTTCAGTGCTTCCTTACTTAACCTATACATTGTAAAAAGAATATTTTTAAAGTTTATTAAAAACACTCACCATAACTAATGTCTAATTATGTTAAATTACCGCGGCGAAGAGAAGCATAGATGTAAAGACTAAAAATAATAAGAGGCCATTGATTAAAAATAATTAACACTTTGGTGCACGCAAATAATCGTACAGTTAGTCCCTCTTCGGCGTAGGTCTCACGACTTTAAATAACACATATACTAGGACCCAGAATTTATAAATAGTCGGATTTTCAGGTCAATATGTTCCGTATTGCATATAGAATAAAAATAAGTAGTACCCATGCGAATTAAGAAAAATTTATATAAATCAGTACATTCAGAATGTTTTAGTCCAATACTAAGAGCTCGATCGGAAATAATCAATACTTTTACCTGAAAAATGGTTAAATATAAAATTCTAGAAAGGTAAAAATTACAAAACTCATTTTTTAAATATAATCTAATACCTATGTCATATATAAAGTTATAAATAATAACGTAGCCGTAATATATAAAGAGGTAACATAGTTTTCTACGTTTGCCTATTGGTTCTTGTTCATGATGAGGTTCCAGAGCCTTATCATACATGGAACAAATATTATCACTGCTGTTACGACTCTTCCATCAGCATTATCCCTGGTTTAAGTATTACAGTACTATTCTTATATGACTAGACTGTTTTGACAACACAATCGTGAAAAGTTCCACTCAAATATCCAGTGAAGTCAAAAGTGTCCTAAAATCACAAAAATTCTATTGGGTCAAATCAATTTATCACATTTATAGTGTCCATCGTTAATCGTTTACTACAAAATGTCTGATTATTTCGACGAAATGGGTTGGACTCCACTCCGCGAAGGTGAAGCACCTAATCACTTCATACACATGGCACGATTATTGCGCGATTTTGGAATGTGGGAACAACTCGGTCAACATGAAAGATTACCGCCACCAACTTCAAAATCAGCACTGGAATCATTGAAGGAGAAGAAAGTCACATCAGATGATACTCACGTGTCCCGACAATGTCCTGTATGCCTAAAGGAATTTGAGATTGGCAATTTCGTAAAGACATTACCATGTCATCATACATTTCATAAGGAATGCATTGTACCTTGGTTGGAAAAGGTAGGTATATTGTTTTGCAACCAAATAGTTTCTGACGTCCTATTTTCTGAATCATACAATTATAAAGTAACGTTAATTTGTGGATTTTGAAACGTAGCATTAACAACCGACCAAATAATCAAATTAAATAGTCTAAATTGACAGATGATTTCGTCAGTTCTTTTTCATTTGTATCTAATGTCGATAATATGTAGAAACCTGCAATTTCTTTCAGACAAACTCCTGTCCCCTGTGTAGGTACGAGTTACCGACAGACGATGAAGACTACGAATTGTACAGAAAAGAGAAACAGCGTGCCGTGGAACGTGAGAAAGACATTGAGACTCTACATAACTCAATGTTTTCCTAGTATAAACTTTATCAGAAATAAATTAATGTATTCCAGGATGTTGTATTTAGTTTATTACATCCCGTCAATGTACTGAATAATCATAAGAGAGACTGCTTCTCTCGTCCTGCGTCACAGCAGTCCGCAGTTACTTTGGTATCTGTCAGTCGGACCCAGGCAGAGAACATAGAGTTAATTCTATGTTCTCTGACCCAGGCTATCCGTAGGGAGTTAGACTCGATCGCATATATTTCGTAGCCTAGACTGCTTAACCCGGTCCTTTGTATTTGTCTTTTGTCAATTGTAATATTTGTAACAATCATTCACCTATCTCTATTATCATCTATTCCTTCAGGTTAATTGCCTCGGACCTGCAGCCCATTCCACATCATCTCCATCTATATCCTTTATCCACCACTTCCAAAAAGGCATAACACAGTGAATCAAGTATCTTTCTCAAATAACTGCATCCCAGCCATTATTTATAGTGCGCGAAGATCCGCGTTTGAACGTAGTCATAATAAGTAACTAAGTACTCCGTATCCAAAAATACGTACTAATAATAATTTACCGAATCGTTAAGTCGTCACCTAAACGGACATACAAGTGTCAGGAAATGGACTGAACCAGTAAACAACACGCTGGCTCACCGGAGAAGAAGACAAAGGCAACTCGCTTTGGTAACAAATTTTTTCTTTTCTCCTTTACTCGTAAGAATCGGCAAGATAAATTAATTTGCAAAAACTCATAAAGCAATATGTTAGTCTATTTATGTGTGAGCGTTATGACGTAACGAGCTCTGTTAAGCGCAAGAGGGAGGAGGAGGAGGAGGAGGAACAGGAGGGGGAGGGGGGGGGGGCTATATCTGGTACAGTCCAATGAAAACACTCGTGAGTTATTAATAGGAAATAATGTTTATTATACAGTGCACATATTTATTAACTTCATTTATTTTATTTCTGTTATAAATTTTATATTAATAATTATATTATGCTTTGCCGAGCGACGAATGCCTTGATCAGTGTGCGCTTAGACTATAACAATCTCCGTAAAAAGTATAGAAACTTCTGGTTTTTATTTATTTTTTTTTTTAAACGCGTTTCACCGTGACTCCACCACCAAAGAATCGCCAAAATATGTCGCGCTGAAAACGGCACAATCGTTCGGCATACAAATAATAGTACTGTCGAAGTTAAAGTAATTGGCGATTTTTTTCATTTTTTTTTCCACTTTTTTTTTCACCCCTCGTCGTTTCTCCCTCATTCTTTTATTCCTTCCATCGGTCCGCTTCGCTCGCGGCCACTTCGAAGGGTTGCCGTCACATCGGCCCTTATCGCCAAGCCCTCGTCTCGCCAGTGCGGAATTTCTCAAAAAATTCCTCGCAAATACGTCACCCTCGGGTTAGTATCCGTTATCATTATTTATATAATAATATGTGTAATAATATAAATAATGTCGTTAATATATCTATTAATGATTACCGTTTCTTTAATGATAAACTATCCGAATGGTACATTTTCTCCTAGTGGCCATGTTCCGTAATAGCTAGTATGTAGTCTGTATGCGAGTTCCAAGTGGGGTAAGGTACGTCGTACGGAGAACTCGGTTCAGCGTTACATTCCTCGATTAACATTCCTCGGCCATTCATCGTTATACCCATTGACCATTTATCCGTGAGATCACGCAGGCATATATATATATATATCCTCATACGGAAATCCACGTTCACCTATTGACACGTGCGATCCGCGCGCCAGCCTTGACAGCGGCGCGCGTCCCAAACAGCGAAGAATCGCAGCTGGCGCCAGCAGTGAACTTTCTTAATACGAAAATTCCTCAATTCGCGCGGCGCACTCCGAAAAGCACGAAAGCCTCAAGAATACGTTAATACATTAATTATACTTTCGAGTCGATCGATCGACCGATCGTACGGCTGCTGTGACGACCGTTTGGGGGGTCAAAGTTGATTATTTATTTTTTTTTTCGTTTTCTTTACACAAAAATACTAAAGAAAAATTATCATTTTCCATACAGACCACTCGTTTCTGGTCGTTCGAGCTCCCACGGAATTCATTTATTTCTTTTTTTTTTCTTTCGCAAGCTCGCCGTCCGGTCGCCAATCTTTCTCGCTAGGATCTCTCGAATATTTCTTTCTTGTCATTCGCACTCTTGCACACGCGGTGGCGCGCGCTTCTAGTTGCGGTCTGTTGCGCAATAATTTCCTGAACCTTGAACCTCGCTCGAAAAACAAAGGCGAAAAGCCACGCACTAGTCTCGATACGACGTTTACTTATATCACCTGGACCGTCTCGGCTTTGTTCCTCTTGTAGCGTTATAACGTTATGTATCTAGCCTGCTAACATAAGTGTTAAGTGTAATTATTATTTAGTTTGTATAATGCGTTAGGGTTTTTTTTTTTCCTTTTTTCTTTCTTCCTTCACCTCTCCGTCGCAGTGACAGCAATAAGAACAATGATAGTAATAGCCTCGACAATGCGGATGACGATGACGAATGATACCAGCAATAAAGCGTAATATTAATAATCGTGACGAGGAACGATGACGAGGAGGAGGATAACGCGTCGTCGATACGTGACGATGACGAGGATGACGGTGATGAGATTTAATAACAATAATATTTGCTAATCGCAATAGCAATGAGAACGAGAGACCGATTATGACGATGACGATGACGATGATGATGATGATAAAAGCTGATTTTATCGAAGAGCAATAGCGATTCTAATTAACGTTATAAATATTGTTGCACGTTGTAATAGTAATAATTGATATCATAAATAGGTATTCTTTATGAAAATAATAGCTAATTGAAAAATGGCATGTCTCCTGCTGGATCTCGCCTGACGTTCGGTTAGATTAATCTCTGTATAGCAAGTGGCTGCTCCCGCTGGGGCCTAAGGGTAGGATTCGATAGACAAGCTGGCGGGACTGCGTGACTTGGTTGATTATAAAAAAAAAATTGTATTAAAAATAAGAAGACGATCGCACGGCGTGCTCTGTGGTATCTTTGTTACGCGTTCTTATCGGAGTCCGTAGCGTCTGTGTTATTGAGAATATGGAAATTTTCGACTAGCCTGTACTTTTCAGGAGCTGGCCGATCGATCGATCGATTCTTTAACGGCGACAGATTCGAACACGGTCCGTGATTATCATTTTTTGTTCCTTTTTTCTGCGCACGATTTCCTAAGATCCAGGATTTTTCATTGAAATGTTTCCTACGTGTGGCGACATCTACCCTCAGTATTCTGGATGTCACGTGCATCCAGAATCCTGCGGGATACGTCGCCGAGGATCACCCTGGCCGTGTGGTGTGTTCCCGCTTTTTTGTTTTCTGATACAAAAGTATTATCTGTCAGCGTCGTGATTCAGCGCGCTCGATATGCCTTCTTCGTTCCTCTATCGATAAGGTATTAGTTACTCTTAAAAAAGCAGATCGTCGATTGGCGCATTCGTAACGACGTCGGTAATGTAGATTTCACGGGGTCGCACCGCACGATCCTCGTTAAACGAACGAGAGAGTCGAGTGTAAGAGCGTAAATAAGTTTGAAGGAAAAAAAGAAATGAGGAAGAAGAAGAAGAAGAAGAAGAACCTCGCTTGGCGTCCCGCGAATGTCTCGTATGTACTTTATTATCCATATATTTGTCAATTCGTCAAATTTTTGTTCTCAATTAATTTTTTTTTTTGCGAAATTCATTATCCGGATTTTTCGTAATTTCTTCGTCACTTCCTCTTGTCTCGTAAATGCATATACTATTATAATTTATATCATTCCGTGTGTGCCTCTCTAAGCTCAACACACTGATATGCTAAAAACCTCTCTCGCTTATCGATCTATTGTTAGATTATTTTGTTCATATCTTTTTTTTCCAAAATGCTCTTTTTTTTTGCTTCTCTTTTTTTTTTCTCCCTGCATCTAAATAATAGCATCTCGTACCTTTCTTTCCCTAACACTCTGCCAATTAAAATCGTATTATAAGATTCTCTCAGCCGTCATTCCTTTATTCATTCTTATTACATACACTCTCTCTCTCTCACACATAATTTCACTCGCGCTCTCACAATTTCGCACGCTGATCTTCCGTCTCCGCTGATCACCTATTACTATATCTATTCGCACGTCCAGCCTCTTCCACGCTCATCCCTACCAATCCAATTCGCCTTATTACATATTAATTCGTAATAAGTAATAATAATTAATTAATCAATGAATTTCTTTTCCTCGTATCTCATTCATATTATTATTAAAGATTAATACTGTTGTACTTATAATAAATGGGTATATAACGTATGTGTGCTTTTTTCTAGTCACTTTTTTTTTTTCACCCGCAACACTCGCCTGCGCCTCTCTCTCTCTCTCTCATACCTTCACTCCAACTTCCTATCTTAACAACCTAACTTTCTCTCGCTCCATCTTATGCACTTCGGCATTTACAATTTTTCCTTTCATCACCGAGCCCTACTCGTTTCTCCATCTATCTCGAAATCTTTCCAGTACCATATTTTCTTGCTGTTGCTACACGCACGTCGTTCCCTCACGACAATCCTGGCTGTCTAATGTAAATCGTAAAATGTGCGCCCGCGCGAGACTACAGTCTCGTTGGAAAATGAAAAATTCGTACGTACGTGGGATCGCGTGGAAGTATATCCCATGTCCCATGTGTCACCTTGCGTCTACTTTCTCTCTCTCACTCTCTCCCTTTAAATACATCTCTCGAGATATCCGATCGAGTCTTCGCGCAACGCTTTCTCCATGGAATCGTGTCTTCCCTGTTTTCTCTCACGAAAACACACGGATCGGCGAACTTCCGATTGGCACCGAACCCACTTTCTTTGGGTTTTTTAAAATTTCTTTTTTTTTTTTTTTTTCTTTTTAATTTGACATTGTCTCGAGTTTCGTGCTTTCGAGAGGTGACGATCGCACCGTTTACGTTACCCATGTGTCTTAACCGCGACGTCGAGGAAGGGAGGATGGAGGGAAGCTTGCACGTTACCCCATGTATTGTTATCATTATTATTTTCATGCGCTATATAGTAGTACTTTGCTATGTAGGACATTACGCGTGCACTGGCATATTACACCCTGTGCAGTGTTGTAGGTTATTTACAAAATTCACTCGGCTTCCGGTAAGGATTGTGATGGTTTGACAAAAATTTTTTGTACCCCTTTTGTTTCTTTCTTTTTTTTTCTCATTTTTTCCATAAATCTTCACGCGAATCTACGAATCGTCTCGAATTATCGTCGAAACTCGAAACGGCAGCCGCGTCAGGAGCGAAGTAGATAAAAAAAGAAAAGGACAAAAAAAGGGCCCGAGCACGCCAATCCCTTCGGGAAGTCGAGAAGAAACTTGTCTTTAAATCAGTGTTTGATTATACTACGCAACATTTGGAGCCCGAGCGCAAAAAACGCCCAAGGCCGTCGATTACAAAATTTATTGTATGCCACGCCCGAAATCAACCGTAAAACTGATTTCTCCATGATTAAAAATTTTTTCTTTTCTCTCTCAAGGCTCGAGGATGTCTCTCTCTCTCTCTTTTCTTTTTTTTTTCAGTTCTCGTCGTCTTCTCAACATGCTCCCTATATTTAGTATGTAAAAATATACAGGTTAGGTTATAGTCGTAAATACAGTTCAAAAATTCTACCTTCACCTTCGTGCGGTTTACGCGTCGTTGCAGCGGTTAGAACAGGAGACGGCGGGTAACGCGAAAGTCATCGGCACGCGGTTAAACGAATAAATCCGACGCCGCACGGAACCGCCAATCGGACACTTATAGGAATACTTAAAAAGTAGTCGAGTAGCTTCGATACTTATATACTCCTACGTAAGTACGATACTTGCGAGTAGATGCAAACGAGATATATTTTTTTTCTCCTTTCTTTCTTTCTTGACTAGAGTTCAGACTACAAGAGATTTTGGATTTTTTTTTTTCTTACTTTTTTCTTTTTCCCTTCTTCCTTTGACTAGATCACTCTGACTTAAGCCCTAATTGCACTGTTTAGTTTAACTTTTGTTTCGCTTTGTTTTTACCTCGCCTTACGCCTTCTATCGTTTCATGTAGAGCGAGCTGTAAGTCAGTCTGAGTTCAGGTTTTACATAGCGTTTGGTATCGACTCGCAATAATTTCTCTTTTCCCTATGAGCGAAGCGTCAGTCGTGTTGGATTTTGCAAAATCGCGTCCCGAGAGAAGGGGAGTGAATTTGAGGAGAGAATTAAGTATTGATTCACCTTTTCCCACGTTAGTCGCTCTCGGGTGGGTCGATCGGACTGGAAATGAAAAAAATTTTTTTTTTTCTTCCAAACCGAGGATGACCAAAAGACGTCGTCACTATACGATTGCGTTTCCAACGAGGACCGTCGCTTCGCTGCTAGCGTAAAGCCGCCTTAGCAAGTATCCGAAAATCGCGAGAGCTTAATTGAATTGCGTTCGCGCGAATTACGCAGCAATCGTGGGCGATTAAAATGTATAAGCGCGCCTATACAAGGAGTCTCCGTTTGTCCGACTGTATAAATATAAAAAAGACAAAAGGACTTTCCATAGAAAACGTAAAGAACATCGTTTGCTTCGCTTTGGTGCGGTTATCTTTTTTATTATTATTATTATTATTTTTTTTTCATTTTCTACGTACCTTTCTTTACTTTGTATCTCTTTTTCGTATTTATCGGCTACTCTCGTTTCTTTCGCTTTTTTTTTTCTCTTACCATTTCATTAATAACGAGATGCAAACACGCATAATTGCTGACGCGGTTTGTTTAGCAAGCTTTTTTTCTTTATTTTTTTCTTTGTAAAACCGCGGTGACACCTTTGCGCGCTGTTTCAATGCAGGCATCACAGCATCAGAGCGTTTCGGTAGCATTGACTAGGGATCGATCATAAGCTAAATAAGTAAATGAACGTTTTTTTTGTATCATCCTGTATATGACTCTTAAAAGTTACAACGAGATCCATCCGCCGTTCTGGCACCGTGTATCTGTGCGTAACACGTGTACGCGGAGTCTGCGTTAGGTATGTGTATTTGCGTGTGACTGTGTTACAGAATGTGAAAAAAAAAATTTGGTCGAAAAAAAAAAGAAATACCCCTCGTCGTTCGAATCACACGTTGTCGGTGCTAGAAATGTTGGGTAAATATAAAAAAAAAAAAAAGTATATAAACCGCAAGGAAATTGGCGAGGCAAAAAAGAGGACAGGCAGGCAGGAAAGACAAACGATATAATAAAAATGTCAAATTTCGTCAATTTCGCACGAACGGGATTTTGCTAATTCTTACGTGTCGCACCAGCTTTCCGCGAATGACCCGCCTTGAATTTTTACTCGTACAAGACATACTTTGCCAGCGCAAACTGACGTGGACTAAACGCCAATGATTTTCGAGCATTTTAATTCAGTTCGCGAATCGAACTTCATCCATGAGCATTTTGCACGGCGAAAGAGCCACTTGTTGGCCAACTGTTGCATTTCGCTGGCGCGGAATGGGCGGAAGCCTACGTTATAATTTATACGATTCCGTCGGCGTTCGTTCCCGGCGAGGTAGAGTAGGGGATGAAACGGAACGTTACTGGGATACGCGGCATTCTATTCATCGCCTTAAAAAAAAAAATTCATCCCGAGTCTCATCCGCCCGAAGATCGTCCAATGCACACGAGGACCCCTTAACCTCGTATAATAATCAAGCCCGACTCACGCGTTACAGCATATAGAAAAGTAAACACATTTTGCCACGTTTGGCGTCAATTTTCGAATCATCGATCGCGAAGAAATGTTTCGAAAAAATTTTGGAAAAATCGTCAAATGATATACAACGAGAAAACAATGGAAAGTTGCCGAAATAAATTCAAGAGGTAGTTTACACGTAAGGAATGAAAAGAGGGAGGAGAGGGGGGGGTATATACATGGATAGAGAGAGAGAGAGGGGGGGAGAGAGAAAATGTGTGAATGAGGTAATAGAGAAATTGTGAATTTCACGCGAGAGATTAATCATAATTTCTTTCCTATTTTCTTTATTTCTCAATTAACCCTACTTTCCCTTTACGTACCCTTATCTTACACCCTCTGTTCACGCGGTTCCACGCGGCTCTTCCTCTACGCAGCATAAGTACGTGACAAATAGCGTCGCACTAGTTAGAATTAAATCGTGGCTGTTCTAACTCTTTTCGTTCTCTTTCTCTTTCCTTCCCGTCCCACGTTTCTTTCTCTCCTCGTTCAACCTATGTACACCGTATCGCGCCTCACGCTCTTCTACTGGAAACCCACGCGATCCCGTGCGCCCTCGAAGGAATCGTCCCTCTTGTCTTGCACGAAATTCAACGTGATATCCAATGTGGCTGCCGCGATGAATATTCGCCGGGAACGTTTTCGCTGGTAAACTCGAGGATAGTATTTTTTTTTGTTTTATTAATTTTTTTTTTTTACTAGTACATATCAACGCTCGCGGTTTACTTTTTTCCTTTTTTTTTCCATCTTCCTTTCCGCCCGACAGTGTCCCACGCGTCGCGCGCGTAATTTCAATCAACCTCGACTATCCCGTATAAGCTGGCTCGTATATTTATGCTCGATTTACATTTAATTTTAGAGTCCACTTTCAATCATCGTGTAAATTATTCACTCTTAGTCGCTATCGATTTATGTTAAAAAGTTCTTTGGCGATTAATTATTTAAAATATGTTTTGTTTGTAATTCCTCGTTCAGCTACTTGCCTAAGTCGTAAATCTTTAATCGACTATTTATAACGGGTATGCACGTCGTTTAATGTATCCACATTAGGATTTAGCGTGTATATCTCGTACTTGTTAAATGATGACAGTAATAATGATAATAATGACGGTACAATCAATAATGACAATAATGATAATAATAGCAATAATGATAGACAATAACGTACCAATAATAATGTTACGTAATAATAATCGTTTATGTGTATGTATGTGTGTATATATATATATATATATAGAATTCCCTTATACGCTTAAAATGGCTCGCTATATAAAACTATGCTATGCAAATTCTTTCCTCTATTAACGCCCATAATAAGAGTTTATCTTCATTTTCTTACGCCTTTACAATCCTCTATCTACCGCCTACGGACTAATCGCACATCCCTTATCGCAGTTCCGCTCGCAGTGCCGCGCATCTTCCAAGCGCATCCCACCTACCGTTTCGTAGTTACAACGTACCACCCCTGAATCCAACCGACCGCCCATTTAACCCTTAAAAAATTTTTTCTTTTTACTTCTACCCCGTAACCACCCCTCGCGTCGACTGCGCACGACGCTATTCTCCAAGATTCGCGCGCACCTTTGGCAACGCCAATCGGCCACGCGCACGGTGGCTTATGTATTTTTGTCTCTGTTTTTTTTTAGTACTACGTCACGCGGTCCAGTTTTTGATAATTTTGAAAAATTATCTCTTATCGTCGTATATGGATGTGTAGATGATTTTGAAATTTTGACGATGATCCACGTGACTTGGGGTGGGGGTGGGTTTGATTATCGCGCACTGCGAGGGAACCGCGCGGGATATAATCGTGGTTCCTAATAATTGTACATCTTAGTGTTGTGAACGAGTCATGGAAATACATGTATGTATTTATGTAATGTATGTATGCACGTACGTGGTTAGTCAAGTGCGCGTCCGCGCGACGTGGAATCGTAAGCGCAGGTCCTGGATTATGAAAATTCGGGAAAAGGGTTGAGAGCCGAAGTAATTATTGAATTTTCGCGAGCGGCCTAGATCGAATTGATCGTGAGATTTTTCTATTAATTTGACTTTCATGTCGATCGATCCGCAGCTCCTCCCCTCCCGATCGTTTTCAAGCCTCGTTCAATAGTCTATATACGCGAAACGGTGCATTCAAACAGGACTGACGAGTGGCGATGGACGTGTTTTTATGTTTCTATGTATGTTGCGTAACGTTCGCTTCTTTTTTCTTAATTTTTTTTTTTTTTGAAAAATCTCTTGACTCATCGTTTCCGTCGTTCGTCGCGTGACTTTACGTTGGTCCAAGATGCGGATCGAATTTTCTCGCTCCACGTAAGTTGGATGGCGGGTGTCAATTTTTTTTTCTCTCACTCTCACGTATCGCGTCCTGTGAGTGAATGTGTATTTTTTTTCCTGTGTAATTTTTGAACTGTGCGTGTCGCGTGTGCGGGGATGATCGAACGCGCGAAATTTCGGAAAGAATGCTTGGCTGGCGAGAAGGAATGATTGGTCCCGGAGTAGGTTGAATAATGGCCGGGGTAGTTTTAGGGCGGGTGATTTTAATGACTGATTCCTTCTTTTGTATTTCTTTTTCTTCCTCGATCAAGATGTCCTTGTGACGATTCGGTGCTTTTGACTTTATCTCTCTCTCGTGCATTCGACAGGTACTGTCCTGCGATTCGCATTAGGATGGAATTTCGTTTCTGTAGGACGAAAGTAACGGGAATGGAAAGAAAGAAAAAAAAAAAAAAAGTAAATCCCGTTTGATCTATTTTTATGAATTTTAGACTCGCACGATTTTAACGATTCTACGGATTTTCTGTTTGACAGCTACGCGCGTCGGAATTACGCGAGTGATCATTGTAGGAAAAGTTGGGTTATGGAACCTTGTCACCTCATATGTACATGTTAGTCTCTTATTTGTCTTCTCTCTATGTCTCGTATTTTTATTAAAAGATTTTCAGAAATTATGCATATCGTAAATCGATACGTGATTACGATTGCGTGCGACAGAAAGAGAGAGAGAAAGAGAAAGAGAGACGAGTGTATGACAATGAGAAAAAAAAAATCAAAATAGATCCTCAAGATGGATAAGTTTAACAGATGGTGAAAATGTGAACGCGTTCGAGTAGCTAGCAAAGAGAGAGAGGACCAATCGATGAAAAGGCGATCAATCATTTTCTCCTTTTTTCTTTCTTTCTCTTTAATAAATTTTTCATGATTGCGATAATCCCGTATTGCGATCTCGAAGCGGCTCCAAGATGATTCAATCGAATCGGCGATCGCCGATCCCCCGATTGAATCACCGATCGGCCGTGTCCTACGCAGAAGGGCGCAATATGGAACGAGATCGGCCCACGAGAATTTCTGACACGTTTTTCCCGAACCGTGAGACGATGATATTCGCTTTGATTATGAGATAAATCTTGACATTAACGTTTATTACGACATGTAGTTAAGTATGTTATGTATAGCAAAGTGACAGCGGAGCTCCGAATACCTCAGTGAGAAGGAGATCTCGTCTCTCGTGTCCCGCGATCTTTTCTCACTTCAGCTCCTTTTTTGTTCTTTCTCGTCATCTTTATCGATTATAAGTTACACGCAAATAATTGCAAAAACATACCCTGTTTCCTAGAATCACCGACACTTCGACACGGGTCGCGGTGCTGTGACTTGATTCCAATTCAATTTTTTATTCTTTTTTTTCTTTTTTCCTTTTTTTTCCCCCCCATTAAAATTGGGATTGTAACGCAGTACAGTGTAAGGAGGTGGACAATTTCCTGTCTCTCGCTCGTGTCGTTGTTGTGTTGTTGATGTAATTTTGTCGTTGTTGCTGTTGTTTCACTTTGTCGTGCCTTTCGAAAACTGGAGTGCCGTTGATATATATATATATATATATACTATACATACGTGTACATATCAGTGTGTGTATACACACATACACACACACATATATATATATATATATATATGTCTCAAGGCAACAGCAACTCGCGTCGGGACGCGGATCGACGCCGCGCGTCGTACCCATCCCTAAACTTTGACTGTGTCTTATGCACGTTTGTTAAACGACGTATGCGTATACGCAATGTAAGTTTCTGCGTTTGTGTAATAACTATGTTACGCAATATTTGCGATTCCTCGGTGATCGCGTCGTTAAACGTAATCACGGAATCCTACGGTACCAACGGCAATCATTCGTCTTAACCCCCCCTCCCCCCTCCCCCCCCCTCATCGTGTCTTGTAAAAATAAATTCAAAGCTGATCCTCCGACCGATTACTATTATCGCGTTCAGTTTATTTCATGACTTACGTCTAACAGTGTCCCCCCCCACCCGTACCCACCCCCTACCCCCCCACACCCCGCCCTTACGATCGATTAATTATAATAGCAAGATGCAGACTACTCGGTTGTAGCAAAAACTCGTTTGGATAAAATAGGTATTTTTTTATTTTTTTATTTTTACGTATCATCATTATTTTGTATTTATATCAATTAGCCATAGGTTATCGTTATTATTAGTACTGTTATCATTAAACGTTATGTAACCTTAAAAAGCTTATATCGTAGTGATATTATCGTTTGGTGCTTGCACACAAGCATTTAATCGGTACGCGCGAGTGTTGTGTCTGTTCTCTGTCCATCGATGGGCATCAATTTTTGTCATTCGTTGTCGCGATCTCGCGTTATCGTTGCGTCCGTCAGTAAGTCGTCGATCCCCTCGTCGCGCGTCGTTCGCGTCGATCGTTTATACTTGGTTGCGAGCGAATTTGAATTTTTTCGTGAAATTACGTAATCTGATAAATCGTCGTTCGCCGCGTCTGCTACCTCATCAAAATCGTATCGGATCTCGTGATGGATGGAAAAAAAATAATAAAAAAAAAAAAATAAAAAAATAATTTAACGCACGATTCCGATGATCCTTTGCGACGATCCACTTGGGATCTATCGGAGGATCAAAGGATCATAGGATCGCCCATGTACACGGGACTACGTGAATCTCGAGCGGATCTTGTTCAATTCAATCTCTAGGGATCATTTCACGCCGGTTTTGCGTCTAGTGACTTCTCTAATCTCTTATCGCGAGTCATCGTAACGAACGCGAACGGGCGAACGCGAGCGAAATCTGATTGGACGCAAATACGTCAAGTACAGGTGTCTCGTGTGTTGTGCGTGCATATATGTTTATATGCGTGCGCACGTGACCAGTTACGTACACGCTGTCACGTAGATACATATGTGCACACACACGTGACGCGACACGAGAGACATACACGTGTTCGGGTGTTTCATTAATTTTCCGTGATTTTCGATTTTTCTTTTTTTTTACGTCATCGCTACCACCCGTGCGAGCGTGTGTGTGTTTGTATGTGTATGCGTGTCGTCAGTAGCGCGTGTGCGAGCTCGTCCGTCGGTGCCCTGTGTAGGTGTATATCATTGACGAGAAACATGTTCGTGGTTGGCGAACGCGCGACCCTGCCTATAATACCTTCTCTCTCTTTCTCATCCGCTACCCCATTCCCCCCCACCCACCCACCCGCGACTTATTACATAACCTCGTCGTTAATACAATATAAAGTTAACTGTCTAAAAATGACAAGAATATATGTGTATGTATGTACCGTATTGTATATAAGTTATGTGTATTTATTAAATTATCATTATCGTTATCATTATCATTATCGTTAGTGTTAATTATTAATTCATTATTATTATTATTCATCGTTACTCTTATTAGCGTTATTCATTATTAATTATTAATCGTTATTAATTCTTATGTGTATCGTTATCGTTATATCGACATATGTATATACATATGCATATAGATGCATACATGACACATTGTATGTATATACATATATATACACACACGCGCAATATATAATCAATCGATAACTAGTAAGCCCTGTAAGCGTTGTCACAGGGTCGGTTAAATGCTCTCGCCGCGTGTTCTCTCTTTGTTTCTTTCGGTTTTTTTTTTCGCTTTTTCTCTTATCTCTTTTTATCTTCCTCTTTCCCACCTCGCCCCACTAATCGTCCATTAATCATTCCGCCTTCTACGTACGTAGATACGTGCACGAGCGCTAGCGCCTAGTATAATATATAAATTGACGCGCACGTATCTCACTATGTACCGTTAAGGGCGCCACGTTGCACGGCCCTGGGCGACCAGTGCTGCCGCCGACGGATTTCTTATGCGGAGAACGTCGCTCACCCGCGACAAGGTACAATATTCTAATAATTCGATATTTGAAAGTTGAGACCGAGAGCGCCGTCACCATTTTTAACGAGAGGTCGCAGGGAGGAGGGAAATAAGAAGTATTTGAAAATTTGTCGGAATAATTCTTTTCTTTACGGCCCGAAAAATAATGTAGATTAAAAATGGCGGCGGATCTTTCGTTGCGTTTGGGCTGCTCATACTTGCTTTGTGTGTATATATTTTGTGTCCTGGCGCATGTCGTCGTGTATGTATGTATGTATGTATGCTTAGTCACGTTACAAAGCGGCGACTAGCGTCTTACTTGTTAACTAACCTCCACGCCTACCCCAAAAAGTCCCGACCCAGACCCACCCGAAACATTCCCCTCCCTCCCGACCCCCACCCAGACCCTTTGACCCCGTCCCACGACCTAACAATTTATTTACGTGAATTTTAGCTAAAACTATAATAATTTACTATGTCGCTAGTTGTTTTTTTTTTCTTTAATTAATATATTATTTTATATTTATATATATATATATATATATATACTTTTTTTTTTTCAATAATATTATTAGTTGTTGGTACTTTGGTTGATTATTCCGCTAGTTCAGAGTTCTCATCTCCGTTTTCTTCTCGCTCGCTACCGTGTCTGTCGCGCGTAGTCGTAATTATAGTATATATGTATATAGTTCATCTCGCACTCTCCCTTTCTTCAAATCTCGATACACCGATTTTGTATTTTTTTTTTGTTTGTTTCGGGACTCGATTGCTCTTTGCCGCTCTTCCTTACTCATCTCTCTCTTCCCGATTCCTTTATTCGTATTTCCACGCGTCTAAATCCCCGCCGTCGTCGCGATCGGTCGACGAGCATCGCGGCGATCGGCTGTAACGGCGATCGGGCATCGCGCGCGAAATATCCAATATTTTTTTTTTCTCTTTTTTCTTATTTTATCTTTGAAACCTCACGAGGATCGCGCGGGCGAGATCTCGTTGACAGCACAATGACATAAATTATGCATATACTTAACATACACGCCGCATATCGTCACTGCGAGAAGAATCTGAAAATCGCGCTACGGACCCTCATCTCGGTGTCCGCGTGCGCGACCTTTGATCCTTGTTACTGATTTTTTCTCTCTTGGCCGTCGTTCTGACGTCACACGATAAAAAGATCGACCGAGTATCGTTAGCGCGCGATACGCGAAGACAAAAATTGTCGGTAAATCAAGAAAGTGCTGACTAGTTTTTTTTCTTTTTTTTTTTCCCCCTCTTCAATTTTCTTTCTCTCTCGTTCCTCCGTTTTCTCATTGATATCCCTCTCTGCCGTCTCACCCCCCCCCCCTGCCCGTTTTTTTAAATCACAGCCTTGTTGGAATTTCTCGAGCGATGCCGCATCGGGTTCGCGCCGTGTCTCTCTCAATGGCGCTCATCTCGTCACCGTCATCAACGTGGATCGCACAGCTCGGCCAGGAATCGTAAACTGAATAATTCGCGCGACAATTGGCCGATCGGTCGCTCAGTTGCAAGTCGAGCCCGAGCGCATTATCTTTCTGGCCAGCCAATGTAATAAACGCGACGTGTCTCTCAACGTCCCCTCCCCACCCCGTCGCTTTCCCTATGACAAAAAAGTACGCAACAATCGTACACTGCCCGCCATTATCAACTGTACAAATTCGTACTTCCGGGTCCGTGTGCGTAAAACGGCCGCAACCCCTTCCATCCCTCCCCATCACCTATCGACTTTGAAACCACCTCGAGGATTTCGACTGGACCGACGTTACGTCTGCGTCGGATCGCTTTACGTGCACACTCGCCCTAAACGCGTCGCTACGAGTCATCTAGAACGGCATATAAAACCTACCTTCGAATATACGTAACCTACAAAGAGAGAATCCATATGCGATCAGGGGGGTATCGATCGCTGAGTTAAGCTTGGAGGTCGCGACGATCGGATCCTCGAAATGTTCGTGTGGCAATTATTAAATTTTTTTTTTTTCTTCTTTTCCCACTTTTCTCTCGCACCCGCACAATCGACGAGCGGCTACGTCGAGCGAGCATAAATACAAAGGTGATGAAGGGACGATGCTGAATATAAATTTTGGAAGGGTAAAGTAGAAACGAAAATGTTTGTCTCTCGTGACTAGAGTGTAATCGCGATATCTCTTCTTCTCGAAGGACGATCGCCGTGTCGGTTGGTCGCTCGTAGAGGCGCTGTGATCGCGTACGAAGGGATTCCTCGATGGATCATTGTTCTCCTCGACACTCGATACGTTTTTTCTTCTTCTTCTTCTTTCTTCTCGCCTTCCTTCGTATCTTTGATTAAAGAAAAGAAAGAGAAAGAAAGAAAAAAAAAAAAACAGAAAACCCTCCCCGACGCACTCTGCGCTACCTCGTCGGCGATGCGGCAGGGATGTCGGTTACACGTCGTGCGTGTCCCGCAGCATCCTGTCGCCGTACGAGATCCTTTCTCCGCGAGATCAGTGCCGATCTCGCTGTACCTTCGGTATCTCTTCTTCTTGGTAAATGGTAAAGCCTCTCTACTGAACCCTAATAACCTCTAATAATTAACTAACTAGTATACTAGGTTGTTACGGTGGAGAGCGTTGTAGCGGTGATTCAAACTCATCACTCCTGATCGTCGAGCGTCCAATGGGCTCGCGTTGTCATACAACATCTGAAAGAGTCGGAAGAGCAGTGTGAGAAATGAGTGTGTTTTGAGAAATCAAAAGAATCAGGAATCAAGTTGCTTACTCTGTAGGTTATGACGTAGGGCGCGACCCGGCCAGTTTGTCTAGGCTAGGACGTGGGTTAGTACGGCCGATTGGCTTCCTTGGGCCTCTTCAGCTGGACCTTTAACCGCTTCATCCCTATCTGGAAGCCGTTCATCGCCTGGATCGCTGCCTGCGCATTAGTCGGATTGTCAAAGGAGACGAAACCTGGAAAGAGATCAGTTGCAATTAGCGGAGGCTTATAGAGCGAGACTGGTTTGACTTATAGATCTTCGTGATATCCCAGACGGCTAATGATCTAGGGAGACTGTGAATTTGAAGGAAGATTATACGAGCCAGCCGATATCGTGATTGGGCCTATATTTGATCTAAACGTTCGATTGGGAATGAGACGCAAAATCATGGTTTCGGAATGAAAAGTTTTAATGAAACGTATTATCGGAGTTTGTCGAGAGATCAGCGTGGCTTCCCGACTCCTGCACCCTGGCAGTGATTGGGAGGGGACGCGCGATAATGAAGCAACCGTAAAAGCGTTCAGAAAAGGTCGTCAGGGATCTACTTCGTTTAAGCCAATTCCGACCATTACCCCAGATCCAATTTTAGCTTCATCCTCGCGACGGCCTACTACAGTCTGACCGACGACGTCGTAGAATCCAAATTCTCCTCCTTTTCCAGCGTCGTCACTTCCGGTTGATAAAGGAACGTCTTTTTAACCAGCTGACAGGTGATATTGACTGGAGTTTTCAATAGAGCAGCCGACGCTGTCACTTGAGATATCATTAATAGTAGCGACGCCGAAGGGCGTCGGGACGTCTATGCTATGTCTTACTGGTCAGGTATCCTCCGATAGAAATTAATTTGTGCGTCTCCATTGGGCTCAGCCTGGCCATTGGTATTACGCAGTTACGTGCGTGGACTCGCGTATGGACGGGACCGGATATCCTCTTTGTTCGGCTTATCAATGAAGTTTCCCAGGAAACTCACAAAGGATATCTCACCGGCGCGGCTCTGCCGATAGGCATTCTGGATGTCACCCCAAACTATAAAGGGCTTGCGATGCCGTTGCCATAAGGGTAGCCATGGGGATGATATTGGCGGCGAAACCTTGAAGCTCAACAAGGGACCTGGACCACGTTTCCTTAACCGAGCGCAACCTTGGGGGTGATATTTGACATTAGATGCTGGAGATAGCGCGAATCGGCGAGGTCATAAAGATAAAATCGCTCCTGGGACCGAGCTTCGGGTTCTCCCAGATCTTCTCAGCGGACACGGTCCTCCGGAACCGTCAAGTAGGCAGGAAGGATGCATATCCCATTCCTCATATACCTTACGGATACATTGAACAATCTGCCGCCATTATTTACGTTAAATCGTTCGAATTCATCTGGTTGGAAAATTTTTCCCAAATACGGATTCTGATTACCGGAAGTCGTAGAAGCGAGTTACCCTAGCACGCCAAGGCAGGGATAGCGGCAGCACGAGAAAAATGAAATTCTCCCAATTACACACGGTCGGTGTATCTATGAAAGCGAACGGAAGCAATTAAGCACAAGGGACGTTCCTTCCCATTTTTTTTTTCTCCATCCCTTGTTACAGCTCGTCCGCAAGGGCTTCGCGGCTTTCATTGAAGTCCGAACGGGCATTGAGCCTGACGTCATATTCGAGGGATTTAATATACCTCATCCCGTGGTATCCACCCTCTTGGAATTTTCGGTCTGACCTAGAACCCACCGTGAGACTTTACAGCACATCGCAGAAGTCCGACACCGGATCATGCCGGAGGAGAAAATGTATTTTCGTTTCCGTCAGTGGGAAATCTTCCTGACTAGTCGATGGACCAGGAGAGCTAAGGGGAGGAAAAAAACAAAACGACAGGAGGGGTACATCCGATACGAATTTCAGCGATATCGCTTTGATCGTTCCATAAGACGAATCCGAGCTCCTCTGTATCCGCCTGGTTCTTGATAGACTAACGAGGACCTAAAACCTTCCGAATCCCTCGGACCTCTCACGTTAATGGGAGGATTCTTCCGAGGGTCCCTGGATCGTTTCTCGAGGCTCCATCTAGAATCAGTTTTCCCTGGACGAGATTTCCCTGTTTCTCATTCCAGGTGACTTACTTAGGATATTCGGTAGGTCCCTTGTCAAGTGTGTTCACTTTTGAGGGCATCCCTCTCCCCTCCTTTCTCTACGTTCTTACACGTGAACGGTCGGCCGCTCACTAATCACGCTAATCGTACTTACCGAAGCATTTGCTTTGGTTGGTGGCTCGGTCGATGAAGACCTTGGAGGAGATGACGTTGCCGAACGGAATGAACATCTGCATGAGCTCAGCGTCCCCGAACTCCTGGGGCAGATGGTAGATGAACAGGTTGCAGCCCTCGGGTCCTGAGATAGAGCATCCTACCATATAAATCAGAGCACATCTAAACATCTAAACTTGAAGTATAATACTCAAGTTAGAATGTTAGTTTTTTTTATTTTTTTCATTTTTAATGATTTTCGCGATAAACGCTTTTGCCAATTTGCACCGCCATCTCGCGGTTATCGAGTCGCATCGATCCGTCGCGATGAGAATGACGAGGACATTTCGTCGTCATCTCGCAATTGCTATTGCATCGCGCTACTAATTGTAAGCTGATACGCGTGAATGACTTCGCGCGAGATCATTCGGCTTGAATTAGTTTGATCGCGAAGAAAGATTGATTCTTCTTAGTCTAATGAGAGATGCGGATGATTCGTTAATGATAATGCGATCGATGACGCGTGCGATATATATATATATATATACACACACATACACACACATATATATATATATATATGTATACATTTGAAAAGTGATCGTCACTGATTTCCCGAGTAAAAATAATGATAATGATTTTTCATGATGTTACCGATGAGAATTTTCTAATGGTAAGAGAAAAATGATTGATCTTGCTTCGAGTCTCGTTAATTGTCATTATTATGAGACTCGTGCTTCAAGTAACGTTGAGTATTTATACTTTCAAATAACACAGACACACAACAGTGGGAGGCACAATACATCAAGGGTCGAGGAATGACGGAGGCTATGGCGGGGAAACGTTGACGAACAATGACGATGATGATGATGACGATGACCATGACGATGATACCGCATTACGTATTTCTCGAATGTGAATGCTTATCGACAGCACGGTCCACTTTTGTTTCTGTACTAATTAGGACTTGTCTCGTGACGTAGTAATCCAAAGATGGCGGATAACCAAAAATATTCTAACCGTAGTGAGAGGGGTTGGTGCAGTTAGGAAAGAAAGTGTGAAAGTAGCCTGGTGGATCTTTGGCCGGGACACCGGGTGGCGAGAGGAATTGTCGAGATTAATGCCTTGCGAGAGGTGGGAGTGAAATGGCGGATGGCAGGGGGTTGGAAAAGAGATAGTTTAAGACGGGTGGGAATATAGCGCAGGCGGAGAGGGTTGGGACAAAGGTGTTGGGGTGGGGGGTGGTGGTGGTGGTGGTGGTGGTGGTGGGGGGCTCCAAATAAGGATTTAGCTAATTTCACTGAACTTTATAACTCCGGCGTCAATTAGCGGTGATTATGACTGGGAAACTTCTGCTTCTTGCCCCGCCTCCTCCCTCTCGCCCCCTGCTCGCTTTTCATCCCCCCTCCCGCGAGCAACAGACACATTTAAGTAATGAGATAGCTGCAATTCAAGTTTCTCAACTCGCCGCGAATCGCGACTAATCTTCTCTCTCTCTCTCTCTCACCCCCTTTCTGTTTTTTTTTTTTTTTTTTTTAAGTAAACCTCTACCATTTTTTTTATTTTGCGCTTTAATCATCCTTGGTATTCGAAACGTGCCAATAACCCGCGACGTACACGTCAGACGAGGATAGGAGGGTGGAGGAGGGACGAGCGAGTGTGATAAAAAGCGTACAGAGGGGTACGGCTTAAGGGTGAAATTGCGAAAGGCTGGAACGACGAAAAATGTTATCATAAATCCCTGTCGCTGCTCTGGGCATTACAATTGTTGATTTCGAAATTAGTTTCGCGAATGATGAAGAAGCGGAATTCGAATTGGTCTCGCGGGACAGATATGAATTAATAAAGGCTACACTCGTATCCCGCGGGTCTCATCCGTGCGATCCTCCCCTTTTGCGCGAGTGCGAGGAGCTCAAGCGAAACTGGAACAGCAGAATCTCCAGCATCCCTACCTCCCTCTCTCTCTCTCTCTCTCCCCCGTACCCAGCATCCCTGCCGCCGTGGAAATTCTCTGGTCGAGTGAGATTTTTAACGACAACTTTGAAATTTAAATCGTTTCTCCCTTCCTCGCTCTCCCCACCACCCCCATCCTCACTCATCTCTCACTCTCATCATCCCTTACTCGACCACTTCGCTCTATCTTTGTAATTTCTTTGAGGGACGCGAGAGAAGCGGAGACGGGAGAGAAAAAAAAAAGAGAGAAGAAACAAAAAAGAAAGAGGAAAAATTTAGTCTTCCTCGAAGCTCTCGTCTTGGGGGATTAAAAAATAAGGGATGAAGTGTCCTGAAAGATTTGAGGATTTTGCCCAAAGGAGATCCCGGAGCTGTACGCGAATCCAAGCTGGTGCTTACAGTCGGCATTGCAACATCGAGTGCAACAGAGCTACGACACAACGAGTGCAACGTGAACAACCAACAAAAGGTATCTGCACATACGCAATGTACGTAGGCCGAAGCTTTATATGATTATTGAATTAACGATTATATATATATATATATATATAATAACAAAAAAGTTAGACCATCAAGTATTGATACTGACTAAAAAAAAAATCATCATACACGTATTGAGATATATAGAATGTATTGTAGGTGAAAACGTTACGAGGATTCCGAAACAATTTGATACAACAATTATTTACTTGGAAGCGACAACGAGTAAAAATGTAGCATCGTGCAAAGACGCCTCCTTTGCTTCTTACGGTTTCTTACAGCGTTAACACGTGGTACTATGGCAAAAATCAATGAGCAGCAAATCATCTCAACAGCTTTACGACAATTTGTTATACCTGTATATAGCTATGACGTTGTAGCTACTGTCAGTGCGTATACAAGGACCGCTCGAGATTCGTGGTTTACGGTAAAAGAAGCAGAGAGCGAAAGAAAAGGGAAGAAACGACGAAGGAAAGGAACGATGGCGCGAATTGGCAAATACAGGAAACGGAAACAGTCGGCGAGGATGTGAGAAACGAAAAAGAGAAGAAATTCAGGACGACGGATATGGACCGAGAGGTAAAACGCTGTCGCGGTAAACTTTCCATTATCCTGCGATGTAACAACGGGTCGCCGACGGGCGTAGCGGCAAAGTAATTAAAACTTTCGTTTTATTTGCATTATCTCATTGTAAGGCATCGTATATTCTAATAATGGCGAGTTGTTAATTGCAATTAGGCGCTCGCCCGTACCCCACCCTTCCACCCCGCGGAATCCCAGAGCTTCGGCTACAAGCAACCCCTTATACTGGGAGTCCTGTTCGAGCCTCGACCCAGGTATACCTATTCGTCCTCTCTGTCCTTCCAGCGCTCAACGTGGTCCTTTCGTATTGGCCCCCGGGCACTTTTAATTACTCACTGTTTTGTAAGCATCGAGTCCGCTCCCCAATTAATTAGGCGATTTAAAATTAGTCAAAATCGCCCGGTACATTCTCTGTGTGTGTGTGTATATAGGCCTCGAGCTTGATATATATGTGTACTAGCTGTATAAATACATCACCACGTATATACAGAGTGAAGGACGGGTGGGTGGAGGGCGGACAGGGTCAGAGGAGGATTGATCGGGATTGGCAAGGGTCGCAACAGCACCGACGATCCCGCCGGGAGCGATCGCGAATCCTGACGAATGGGGGGAGGTGGGATAATTGCGTCGAGAGTCCGGGACGAAAGTCAGGGATAAGGTATTATCCTGCGAGAACCAGCGAGACTGTGCAGGATGGATGGTTACAGGGGTTACCAACCCCTGGGAAGATTTTGTTCTTGGTCTTTAAGAAAATTTCATCTGGTACGACGAATCGTGTAAACGACAATTTTCATACGATTAAAAACGAATGAATCCGTGCTTTCGATTTGCATCGTATTTACGCGTGGGAGATGAATTTTTTTTTCTTCTCTCTCTCTCTCTCTCTCTCTCAACCCCCAAGTCACTCCTCTCGTGTCTCCGTCGCTTCCTCATTCGGGCTTTTCTCTCTTCCGCTGTCTCGTTTCGTCTCTCTCGGGTGGCCACGTTGCGTTCGACTTGGATCGGGAATGTGTGTATGACGATTGTGGATATTTACTTCGTGGATACTAGTATATCTATAGGGCGGATTATCGGGGATCTTTCTACTATCGGATTATCGGTACGTGATAAACGTTCAACAGTGATACGATTAATGTAATCCTGTACTTACCTTCTCTCTGCGTGGGAGCTACGGCGGTCATCGGCTGAGGAATGGCTTGTGGGAACTGGCCGTAGACGGCGGGGTAAGCTGCGGCAATAACAAACAACGAATGCATCAAGATTTGTGACATCGAGACAGTCGCATGCGATTTTACATCGATTTAGCGAACCTATTGGAAAATCATACGCATAGTAAAAAGACTCGGATCTGCGTCGTCAACAGACTTGAGTTGTACGATGATGCAGCAGAGAGTAAGAAAAAGAGAGAAAAAATATATATATATATGAAAAGAAGCTCCGACTCGCAAGCTCCGCTCGCCGACCGTCGCGATTCGCGAAAAAATAACGCGGAGGATACGGCGAATAGTCGAATAAGAAATACAGGCGCGAGATGATTTTCACGTTAATCGAGACATTCCTGTAGAAAGATGCGTTCAAAGTTCTCAACGGTGTTCGCGACAAGCAATGTTATCGCGGGTATCACTTTTCGCGGACAGCTTTGACGCTTTCGTTGCGACACGTGGCCAAATGAAATATCGCCTCGTAGCTCGATATATCCGATAGACCGCGGATCCGCCGTTCTGCTTTCAGTGGTTTTATTTGACGCGTCCAACCCGCCCGACACTCGATATCCCTTCAAAGTCCTAAGCTACTGGAATGTCGGCTAACTCGAACTCGCCATTAAAATAGGATATCAATCATTATCGCTCTCGCCATGTGCCTTTGGCTCAAACACCGCGTTCAATTTAACTTTTAAATAGGGACTCCGGCGCAAACATAACTGCAGTGTGCTTTTACGTTCGTGCGTCTACGCCGTCGTCTCTGTATATACGTATAGTACGTACATATATATAGAAAAAGCGACATATCGTTGGTATATGAATACGTTCGAGAAATGCAATTATAACATTATTAAATATACGAGAGTCAATATTTAAAATACCCGTGATTGATATCTGTTTGCTATGGATTTTACTATCGGGCGATATATATATGTATAGTCTACTATATTATATTATATTGCAAAGGGATTTCGCGAACGACGAGAGTTTTGCTTTGAAATTAATTATTTTGGGCGCGAACGTCAGTTTAATATATTCCGGTCGAAGGGGGCGGTGGTGGTGAGTGACGAGTGACTGGGGGGAGGGGGGGGGTGGATGTGTGGATATGTGGATATGCAGTAGCGATGGACGAGCATTGTAAATAAACACACGATTATAATTTATTTCTCGAGACTCGCGGGAATCGATGCGCCACGTTGCATCTGGCTGCCGCGCGGCTCTTTAATGCATCTAGGATAATGTGCAACGATTAAAAACGTATCGGCCCGCGGGAGCTTGCGAATCGTTGGAAACGAGCCTTTTAATGAAGGATTAACGTACTGCGAGGGCAACACAGGTCAATTTCCGCAAGCACTAAGCCGCACGAGGGATTTCGATGTTGATTCATGAAAATAGATAAAAGACGTACATGATACATGGGTGACGTAGGGGAAGTTACTACGTTTCTCCATACGATTAATTCTCGTATGGATATTAACGGAAACATCAAACATTAACGTTACACCCCAATAACACCACGGAAGCACTCGCAGTCTTTAAACGACAAGTGGTTAACGTTACGTTCACATGCGAGGCGACCAGGCATGCAAACGCACAAAGTGTGTGACGTAGTGAGAGAACTAAAAGTTTACGTGATTACGGACCATGAGGTTTTTTATTTTTTTTTATTTATAGTTTTCTACCCGCGTATAGGTTAAAGTTCGATAATAAGATCCGGGGGTGGAAACGTGTCGCGCGTAAAATTGCCTGTGAATCCGGTGTATACGTATCGCTCGTATCTCAATGCACGTGTCTGCTATGCAAAGATGGACTCTTTTTGGAGTCTTGGAAAAATTCATACTCGATCATGATCGATATATTTATGTATATATGGTATCGATAACTGGGTCGATATAAACTTGGGCAAAGTCTCAAATAACGTTTCCAGGGGATTTCTGAAGTTAGGGGTAGTGCACGCGTCTCTGGAGATTACATATCAGAGACTTTGTATACATATGTACATATACATATATGTATTGTGGATACATAGGGTGGAACGAGAGATAAACTGACAAGGGATCTTTAGGTTTTGCTACAGGATGAAAATCTCTGGCTGTCAGGAAATTTTTTAACTCGTACGTCGCGCAAGGGTCGTTAATTGATATGCCGACAAAAAGAGATGTTTGCACTAAGGGTAATTTTTGTCGGGGGTCCCAAGTAATAATGTTCGTATTCGTAAATGTTTGCATTTCGTACATCTGTATTCGGTGTGTAGGAATTCATAGACATAGGGGTGGAAGCACGTATGACTGTGAAAGAAGGACGCGAGCGGGGCTCTGCTCTCGAGTTGGCGCTAGAGGGTGAAAACGAAGAGTATCACGTGGGGTGGGTGGTGCGAGATCGCGTAAGACCCTAAAGCGTCGGCGCGCATAAGTCGCACCCTTGTTCGCGACAGGCAAAAGGGAGGTTTTGTATTTGCAAGTGGACTTACCGACACCAGGATAGGGTTGCATTCCAGGATACGCGGCGGCGTGTTGTATAGCAGCCTCCCCGTTGGGCAGCCCCTGAGCTGGAATGGACAGATGGAGGGCATCTACACTTCAGTAAGCTCAGCTCTTATCAGGGGTGGGCCTATTATAAGGCCCCTGCCACACCGACCGACCAATTTATTTCACGATCTGTCAGATTACAAGGTAACACAACCCCCCGTTTTCCCTACCCCTAAGATTCGTATCTAGATTGGAATTACTCGCAGGTGGTATTCACGACGGTTAACTCCCTGGCTCGGCTTTCGGGAGGATGGGTTGCAATTTTCCAATTGCAACCCCCAAAGCGAGCCGAGCTACGTCGCGCTTAAGCATACCCTTCAGCGACTGCGCGGCCTTTCAAGCGTTTCAAGGCGCTTAATTGCAGGGAATACGATCCCTTTGGAGAAAAACAATTCCCAACCCTCTGACTACTACCCACCCCCCCTACCCTCCCCACTCCCCGACACAGTCTAGTTAAGGGTAATACAACGAAATTCCCGCACCCGCACAAAGATCGCCGATGTTAATTATATTTTTTTCTTTTCCTTAACATTTTCCATCCCCTATTTCAGCATCTTTTCTCCATTTACAGTCCCGACCCGTCCCACCCCTTCGTTCGAGTTTCCTCCATTGCGTTTCTCTACTTCTTCCCTTCCCGTCTTTCCTCGCGCGATTGCTCGCCCCGCGTCAACCCCCTAGTATCCCGACGGAGCCAAATTAGCAGTAGGGGTTGCTGCCTTTATTCGACTGCACATTGAGCGACGTTGGCGAGGCGGGATATTTCTTTCTATATTTCTGAATAATAAAGGGTCGTGGATTGGCCAGTGGGTGCGCAGGGGCGGCGCTATGCGCCCGAGTTGATACTCACGTGCCGGGTAGGTCTGGGGGATGCCGTTGGTGTAGACTCCTGCGTCCGAACCAGCTGGCTGACCGTTCGGTGTTTGCGCTGCCATGTTGTAAGTCGGCATCGTCGGCGAAGGTAACGAAGGTATCGCTCCATTCACTGGCTGCCCTGTACCGGTACCTACGATCAAACCTGATCAGTACACACTGGGTTACCCTCTTGCTCGTCAACATCGACGTCCGACTTCCTTATCGTTATCACGGAAAATTCATAGATACAACCAGCAAGCTCATCCCACTATATACATATATACACGCTTTATCAACCTTATCAACTAACTAACCGCGTAATTGGATGTAATCCTGAATGAATGACCTTAGCCATGATTTCTGGTAATCTAGCTAAAGTGGAACTGACAGGGGTAGCTCATAACTACAGTTCAGAGCTCACGGAGACTTATGTGAAACGTCAGGTCGTAACTTCACGACGAAATTAAATGCGAGGAAATAAGTGAAATGACGGATAAGCGTAAAAAAAAATATATATATATATATATCTATACAGAATAGACACAGTACGTGCAGTCTGAGATACTCAGACGTAGTACAGAGAAAATGTCGCTGATCGTACTTGAAGAATTGCCTATGTGGATGCGTCGTAAAGTTAAACTCCCAAGACCTTCCTTCGATACACAATGCAAGGGTGCGTTTCTACGAGTATCGTATTGCGATCGTCATAGCGGGATGCTGTGCTGGATACAACGTCGAGGGTATGAAGGACAATGCGACAGGGACACCGTTATACTATATATACACATATATATAACAGAGAATGCCGCTTCGCAAAGAATAAAACTGCGGTAGTAATCTAAGAGTGAAATAAAATATTATTTCCCTATCAAATCGTACTGCCTTCCGCTTCGACGCAACTCGATACGTAAAACCGAACGGCCGATTCCTGCATTTATTTTACTTGTCCCTCCCTGCATTCCTCTCCATTCCACCAATCATACTCCTCGATCCTCTCTCTCTCTCTCTCTCTCTCTCTCTCGCATCTCTCGAACAGCGAGAGAGTATTCAATAACGTTTACGTGACTGCGGCAATACCGTTTGCGTCATGGGCTTTCCACAAGAGTTAAAATCGTCTTTCGCAAATGGAAAGGGAATCAGCGCAGGTTGCGCAAGCACGCGCGCGTGTCGGTACACTCGTGGGATGACAAGATAGCGGGAGAGAGAGGAGCGAGGGAGACAGGAAGAAAAGTCGACGGGGTACGTATATACGTATATACGTATATACGTATAACACGGGGAACCCGTGACGAGGGTGAAGGGCAGAAAGGGCCAGGCCTATTCGTGTTTATCGATTCGACATGAAAGCCCAGGAAAACGCGACGGCTGTCCGCAACGTGTAATTTCACACGGGGAGTAAAATCGGCAAAGCGAATGGAGCTGGAATAATCGTTTGTAGAGGGAATGTTGAAAATAGCGATTTCTGTCTGTATTACTCGCGAAAGCACTGCCTTTAGGTACATGGGGTATATGGCTATTGGCTGACTGTATTTTCCCGTGTCGCGTGTATAACGCGTACGCGGGTAAATGCGTATAGCGCGTAATAGAATTACAAGCGCGGGGTCAATAACGATCGTAATTTTAAGGCTGACCACAAAGCCGCGTTCACATCATTTCTCCTATAGCCGCTATGGAATCCGTTCATTATCCCACTAACGTTAACGCTACGTACTGTACGTTTGCCAATGGTTGACCATCACGAAACGTTATACTTGGCTATCCCTCTTTTTTCTCAATACACTCGCTATATATGATAATCTGACGTATCTAACCTAACCCAAGGTACCGGGTAGTATTTGCCACGTGGCCTTCTAGTGAGCTAAATTCAGAGCCAAAACTTTTCTACACGATCGATACAGAAATGTAATTACCGGAAGTCGGTGGAACTACGGGATTGGGCATTCCATTGAGTGCATGGGGCAGTTGTCCAGCAGCCAGTGCTGCCATCGGATTGATGTATGTTCCTTGTGCCGTCGCGGCGGCCATGAGCGCCGCCTGTTGCTGCAAGAAATTCGGTATCTCAGAGGTCTGAAATAATTCCTAGGGTTCGTAACACAGGTAAATCAATGTTATTTCAGATGAAAAAAAAATTATTTTTTCTTACGCGTCACGCGCGAAGGTTAGACGTAAAGAAATATGTACCTGAGCATAAGCGCCATAGGAGCCGAACTGATTGAAGACGAACGGGTTAAGGAGGCTCATGTTCCCAGCCATTTGCTGCATGCGTCTTAGCTGTCTCTCTTTCTCAGTGTCTGCGAACTTTACCACTAGGCTGGATGATGCACCCTGAAACAAACGTTTCGCATTAACGCCTTGGCAAAAGTGCCTCGAGGGCTTTGGGATTGGACAGTCTCGAAAGGAGACGTACGTGATTCGTGTTTCTAGGTACAGTCACATACAGGATGTATTATCAGACGAGGTAGGGTTGGATGGATGAAGGTGTAGGTATGAGTACCGGGAAAGTAGGTTGAGACTCGGGGGGTTGATGAAAGGGGGTTACATAATCAGCCGTCTACGTCGAACGCGTGCGCACTATATTAGATCATAGATGAGAGGTTATACGGTTTAATGCAGTCAAGATACACGAACGTGGATTATAATGGAACGACGTATATACACGTATGCAAGCTGTAGGTATCGTACGCATCCGGAATGAAGTATCCCTGAATCCCTTGCCAACCCCTGTTTCAGCCTTTAGCAATCCTGAGGGGGGTGTCCCCTTTCCTATAGGCGACCTGTAATTTCGCAGCTCCAGCTACAGACTCCCTCCCTCCCTCCACCCTTCCCAAGCTCCATCGAACCCCTATAGCGAATGGCACATGGTTGGCACGTGATGCGAGCATCTCGGTACTCTACTGTGATGCTCTGAATATAAGAGTAGTTATGTCGAAGAAGTGTATCGTATGTATATATGTATGTTTTTAATTATCCCTTTGAATGTACACGACTTTAGGATCCTTGCCGGATGTTCCGTTGGTACGTCTAATTGATATTCTTGACTGGTAGCAGGAACGAGATAGTCAGCTAGGAGGGGGATATTTGTACTGTGAGTGGCACATTGTGAATTATCGTATATCTGCAGTTAGCTAACCTCGCGTGGACCAGTGTGATAAATGAGGGATGCTGGGGACCCCGTGGGAGGTTATAAACAGACTGTCGGGGATGCTGGAGATGCTCGCGCGAACTCGAAATGATCTGCCAATAGGATTGTCGGGTAAGAAAGCTCGATATGGGTCTACGCGGAGGGGGTGGGAGTGGGGCTTGCGGGAATAGGGGTTGAAATTGTTTCCTCGCGTAGGAGGACGCGTCGCGACGCCAACGGACGCTACGTGAATAAGGAGACGACGCTCCTGCTCGCGACGTCTAAAATATAAATGGAAAGGCAACAGGTGGTCAGTGGCTGCTGTTGTAGCTCGGTGGAGAAAAGCTCGGCTTTCGCTCGCGACCAAAACGGTGATATATTATATTTCACGTCATCAATGCAAATGCTGGGCGTGCCTGAGTTTATAACGGCTGTAACATTAGACGAAGGGAGTGAAATGTGCCGGGTTTTGCACTAGGGGATGATAGAGGGAGTCACGCGACTTTACACACACGCATATACATATGTGTCCTTTAAAAGACTCACTTTCTATCCTCCTGTAACTTTCACCAGTGAAAGAGCCTTTTACTCGTCCAGAAGAGAATTTTGGATCGGCGAAAAAGGAAGGCGTCCGGGATCGATAAGTTGTTAGGGTGACTTTTTTTTTTTTTACGGGGAGAGGCGTGGGGGATGAATTCAGCTACTCGATACCTTTCGTGTAAATTACAGAGGAGCCAGTGCGACACGATTTCGTGACTGATAAGCGGACTCGGGGATATTGGGTTTTCTACTCTGTGTTTATAGGCAGCATCGATTTTCTCACAGCTCTGACCAGTTTGCAAGCTCCGTGTAGACTCTGGAGTAACGAGACGTCAGTCTGACGTGTGTTTAACGAGAATAAGTCTGCTCTTTATTTCTTTCAAATTTTTCAACCCGACATACCTTCCCACCCCTTGGATATGTTCTGTGCGTTGAAACGACCCTACTGGGAGTCGTCTCTATCCCCTCGCTATTATTACCCTGTTATCGGTGAGTTTTAAAAGGTTGGTATTACTAGCTTGAAAGGTAGGTTCGATGAGCAATAACTACAATATAGACTGTAATGCAGACTGAATGTACTGTCGTGACGAGACGTCATTTGCTCCTCTATATCTCAACACTCTATCAAACGTAGGCGTGCACGGTAAAACTCGTTCGACCAGGTGGTCAGCGTTATCGATCATGATGATATAATTTACATTGATGAGCAATACCGTTAATTTCCTTTTTTTACGTAAAAAGTCGCATTAGCAGACACGGCCGAAGCTCTTGGTTATTATTTCGCGTCCCGATAACGATCCCCGAAAGGTTATCGTAGGTGAGAGAGTCCGGGTGAAGGGTTGAAAAAAGGGGGTGTCGCCTCGCTCAAAAGGGATGATACGGGGGGGGGGAGGGGGTAGTAAAGTAAAACCTTGACAGGGACACCAATTAAAACAGTTCGAGGACGCCTGCTCTTTATCGCGAATGGAACGTTATACGCTTGAAGCCGAATCTCCACGGAACGATATCCCTGACAAAGCTGACAAAGCTGACCGAGGTAAAAGGCGGTTTTCATGTGTGACGTAACGGCGGTTGCGATGGCAATGATGGTGGCGGTGCTGATGCCGGCAATGGCGGACACGTCGTTATTTGTAATTCAACGGTACAGGCAAGTCCGAGGTTGAAACGCTAACTGGTAACATAATATTGCAGAATTGATATACAGTCCAAAGACCAGAATGCTTTTCCATCTATTCAGTTCGATCGTTTGCACATTCATCCCTTCATCCGTTCGTTATTGATGCTTGCAATTCATCCCATGAGCGGCTTCACTTTACAACGACTTATTGGGAGCTTGGAAAGCTGAAGAGAATTTGTCGCTGCTTGAGTATTTCGTTACACCCTTAGAGAGAATATATATATATAAAGCGAGGAGGCCCCCAGCTTTAGTATGGTACGTTGGCACTTTTTCAAGTGATTCCAATAGCTGCTAAATTTTTGATGTCAAAGCTGCTTAGGAAAAGCTTTATGCTTATGGATTTTGGTAGTATCGGTTGACTTTGTCGAGGCTTTGAATATTTTTTCGAACTTCTGCCCACTGCTTCTTTCTTCCCTATGGTGTATAAGTATGAACTTTGAACTCGTGTATGATTCATATGGTTTACGTTCTGGTTTATGCGTCACAGGGATATTTCAAAGGATTTGCTTTCATGTAATATGTTGGAGATAATTAAAAGTTTTATTCTAGCTAAGAGGGACACTATCCCACCCCCCCTCCCACACCCTCTTCCTCCTTCCTTCCCTACGTTAGAACTGCGCGTAAGCTGTGCTCGATCGGCTAGCCTAAAAGTTACAGGTTCATAAAAGTTATGCAAGTTCCATGGGGGGTTACAAGTTTCCGCGTTACGCGAACTAATATCGCTCGCTTCTCCCTTTTTATTCTTTCGTTTTTAAATCTTATATGTATATATATATATATATATAGATGCCTATTTTTCGTGTCTCTTTTTTCTCTTTCTCAAATCCACGCGCCTCTTTACTCTAGCTACGTTTCTCTTTGGCGGGTCTCGAGTAAAAACTTTTGAAATCGTTTGTACGGCTGTCTAACTCCGATACACGTGATGCCTGAATGTGCAAGAGCATGAGTACAGTACGAGGAAAAAGTATACGTAGAAAAATGTTTATATATAATAAAAAGTTGGAATAATAATGTAAAAGTCTTTTTTGAAGATTCCTTTTTTTTCGTTTTTTTTTTTTTTTTTCAAAAATACTAAAAACGAGGTAATCGAAATTTAATCTGGTCGTAAGCCACAGTAAGCGTATTATTTTTTTTCCATACTTTCTCCCAACGATTAGACAACAAAATTGGGCCGATTCTCCATTCGCATTGTTTCAATGGACAGAGAAGAGTTACGATCCTCATGATGAGGCAGCATCACGCTCCTCACCCATCTTTGGTTATATAAGCGCAATGTTCCCTATATACCGAGTCGAGAGTGAGATATTAACGACCCCCCTACCCCTACCCTGAAAATCCTAAAATATCACGGAGATAACTTTCTTTTTTATCCCCCCTACCCTCGGCGGTCCCTTTCTCTCTTTCTCGCAGGCGACTCTAATGCCAGAAAATATGATGGTAATCAGCCTGTGAAATTCAAAGAACGCTACCCGTGGACATCGGGTCCACGTAGGATATAGCTGTATATTTTCGTACCCTACGTATACTACATATACAACATGTACGGTGTCCTATAAGCACCCCTCTACCGGCACGCACCCTTCTAATTCAAACCTTATATATTATATACCTATATCTACTTACGCACATCCTTCTACATGAATGCCGCCTGGAAACATCTACACTCTATATATATATAATTTCTATATGCTATGTGATAGACTTAGGTAGATCTGCTTTTATATGTATAAGAGTATATATATATATATCATCACACTACGCGCACGTCCTCTCACTCTCTCGTCGCCTATGTACATCTCTTTCCATGTAGACACGTATGTATCTGGCTAGATGGTTGGCTCTACGTACATATATGTATACATGGGGGTAGGTCCTATCAGCGCCAGTGGAGCCCGAAGCCTCATTATTGGGGGATTACAGTTCATTAGTTCCGATCCACAGTTCCGAACGACACGCGAAAGGGACAAGGGACACCGAGCGATATTATTATATATATATATATATATACACAGGGTGCTTCGAGATATCAGTGTCGCAGCCTTTCGGATCAGATCGACAATCTCAGAGAGGGATGAGATCTCATCTCCAGAATCATTTGTCTCTTGAATTTAAAAAAAAAAGAAATTGTCTTCTTAGACGGAGTCTTTTATGGTAATTCCTTATTATTAAAATCTTTGGTCCATATTTTACCTTGCTACAAAGATCGCGTACACTCCGTTGCAAGAGTCGTGTGCTGTAACGATATATTTTGCGAGGTACTGTATTTTGACAATGCAAAGACGAGCGAGCTGCTGACTCGCACCTACTGGCACGTGTGGGACCGTAAATGGTTTTCTTGCTCTTTTCGTTCTTCTTCATCGAGAAGCTTCTGCACTTGGCGAGCGTCGACGTGTTATGGTTTGCAGGGAGCAAATATTTATCGAGGCGTCTCTCCTGCCTGCGAAATAATGCATCGGGTAGCAGCCCTTAGGCTTCCTGCTTCACTCACCCTATTTCTATTCAAATAGGTATATTCGAATATCGCCCTGAAGAGACTGGCTGAAGGCATCGGAGAAAAGTCAGCCCAGCCAGTCATCCGCAGCGTTACCAACCCCTAGTGATTTTTCGAGGATCCCTCTGGGCTTTCAATGGCAGATACGTGTCAGGTATTTTATTGTTGGCGCTGTAGGACATTGACGTGTGGTTAGCAGTCACCTGTTTATGAGTATCGCATTAACGCATGGATTGCACCCTGTACTGCAACCCCCTCGGAATTACTTGAGCCACCCAACCCTACGTTTATGGGTTGCGGACGGCACCAGTAAAACACACGAATGCATGGAGCGCGGGCTTTCATTGGTTAACGGCAGGGGGTTATATTGGCAGGCCTGCTAACTCCAGAACGAACTGCATCAACCCCCCGCCGAAGCTCGTTAAACGTACGGGAATCAGGATTGCCTTCAGCTAGTACAAAAAGCTGGGTAAATTTAATACCGTTGCGGTTCTACTTTTTTGGAACATCAATAAGTATTTATCCCCTGTATACTCGAGGGTTGTTCGAAGGTGATGCATCCACGTTAAAAATTACAGCCGCGTAGCCTCCCTTCCATGAAACTGCCGGATAGCGTCGCAAATGCAAGCGGAGCCATTATGGCCTCGCTATGGGAAAAGTGCTTGAGCGAATAAACAGGAAATGGAAACCCTGTAGCGCACGCAACGCCAATGAAATTCCCTTGATGGGTATTGACGATGGCAAATGGAAGATGCGCTGGATCGAGGACGATGCTAACTGCGATTCAGGAGATTAATCGGAACTCGAACTGGCGCGGGGAGGAAAAGACTTTGGGGCTCGTCGGCCATTGACGTTTCCTGGAGAGAAGCTTAGCAAACCTGGACCACAATATCGGACGGGCTTGCCGACGGAATGAAGCAATTACCTACTGATTGGAGGCTCTCCCGTTAGCCGCACCATCACACTTGCCAATCCGCTCGCTGGTAATTTCAATAGATACAACTGCAACCGCAAGGTCCGTCGGAACGTCGATTTGCCCCTTGTCGGCGATTCGACGCTACATATATATATATATGCAGCATAGACCCCATCAGTGATGCCGGAGAGACAGATTCGACTGGTACGAAATCGATTAGCACAGGTATTACGAATTACAAGTACGAGCCGCAATGATTTACAGCGACGATTTACAGGAGACGGTTGTCTGACCGATTGCGTTAATCAATTTGGTTTGATTACGCGAGGTCATTAGGGATCCTAGGCTGTAATCTCGTCTCTGGATGAAATTACGACTTTTCTCTATTCTTAGCATCGTCCTACTAACCGTCACGTGTAAGTTCCTATGCAAGTCGTTCGACTCTCGATATGACGAGTCGCCAAACAAAGTAGCAGTTGTAGCAGGGTAAAAGCAATGCAATTACGAGTCTCCTATGAATTACTCAGGGAATGTCTTTAATTAAACGCCGAAGCCAGTTTCCGAGCCTCCGCCGACGCGGAGACAATTTCCTTCCATCCACTTTACGCTTAAGAAGAAAGGAACATCCGGCCGGATGTTACAGGCTCAGCAGTTTCACTCTGACACATGCACACACTCAGAGTTACCCATATAGACTCCGATACTCGTCTCTCTGAAGCTATGCTTTGTCTCTTTCTCTTTCTCCCTCACTCTCCATTCTCCTCCTTCTCCTTTCGCTCCGCGTAACCAAGTATTAAACTTTAAACAAGTAATCACTCGTGTCACCTCTCGATCAAAGCGTCGGAGTTGCAAAAGGATGGAATTCCGAAAAGCGAAACTTTTGTCGTTTCGTATAAGGACGAATGGAATTGCGATCATTTCCCGCTGTCGTTGTATCGGCCGCAATTCCTGGACGACTCCTGAGACATTGGACTCGTATTTTTCGCCTGAGCTTGCACGGCTGACGGTATTGTTGCAGCAAGCGAAAAGCACTGAAACGAAGTGTCCAGGTGAGGTTGCTCGGTATTTAAAAAATAAAAGAAAAACAAAGCCAATTAAACGTATATGCGTGCACATGCCAATGGAATATGGAGAAGAAAAATTATGCAAGGGAAGCAGCGAGTGCTTTTGAATCTCCACAGGGTGTACCGTATTCAACAAGGTACTTGGCACTGGGGGACGTGTGTTATCTGCACTTAAAAAACCCGTCCTATTACTTCAAGCTTTTTAATTTCCACATTCCTAGATGTAACGAGACGTGGAGCTTGCAGCTCTCGTCCAGACGGTGTATAGTACAAGGGATGATGTCGCGGTGGAAATATTCCGTGAGGTAGCAGCGGCTTTGCCTCCTCGTAGACCATTGCAAAACACTTTGTAGCCTTTGCTTTTATTACGGAGACATTTCGTGATAGGACGATACCAGGCGGCTATGAAATGGTGCGGCGAGGGTGCTGCTTTCCACGGTGTGTCGCGAGGTGTGACAAGAAATGTCACACGCTTCGGGAGGTGTAACTACGTGGGGCTGGGGTGGGCGCGCATAACACCCCTGACACGTAGTACGTACGTCATTCGCTTGGAGGGTGGTAGAGAGAGAGAGAGAGAGAGAGAGAGAGAGAGAGAGTCAAAGTGCCGAGAGTGTGTACGTAGGAGAAATATCGAGCTAGGGGTAGCTACGAGTCCACACGTGTAACGAACAAATTTGACGAAAATGTCAGAGTGTCTAATCGTCTGAGGTTATAAATTGTACAATTACGAATCGTGGGCACAGTAGGTCACTTGTTGATCTCGTTAATTTTAGTTCTTGATCTGATAGCTGGTTTCTCCTTGCACTTCCGTTCACTTTGCGTAAGGCCAGAGGCAAATGAAATATTCATAGCCGACGGCGAATTACCTTAGGCGACGGAGCAGTTTGTCGAGTCGTTGTCAGCCGGAGAGAGGGTTGTTGACGGATGACGTTATCTCGAGGAATTCGGGAGTGCGGTTTAAAGGGTGGGTGGGAGGTAAATTACATCAGTCGACGAAACGAGAGGAGGTCTGAAGGAGACCGCGAAATTCGTAGTAGCGACTCTTCCCTTACGACGTGAAGTATCTTTGGGGGTTAAAACGGACGCGTCGTACTCAGGCCTGGGTCCTTGGAGTTTCTCGAGGATCCGGAAAGTCGTCATTTACCCTCGTAATCTTCTGTGGGTACAGATTCTTGTATTAGGCTCAGCGTATTCTCATATGTAGCCATCGTGCAGCTTCCTATCGCGGGACCTAATCTTTTCCGGTTCTCAATTCGCTGGGTCCCCGGGCCCCTCCCCTTTCTTCGTATCCGACCCCAAGAATGCTCGAGCATAAATCACGAGTGGAAAATCGCGTTCAATTTGTGCTCGGCGGGTTCGGAGTTTATACGAAATGAAGCACTTTTATTCATTCTTGAAGGATTCCCTGGTATGGAAGCGTCTCCTCCTGGCGCATTGATTGCTGCTTCCTTCGCGTAAGCCGCACCGTTAAATCTTCCCGCGGGCGTTTCGCTGAGGTAGCGATAATAAAGCGGGTAAACGGTAGCGTCGTTCGCGAGGGTGGCTTCCCAACCCTCCATAACGCAAGGTGAGTGGGGTTGGGTTGGGGGTGAGCTGTAGGTGGCTATAGAGAGACGGTCGGACAGAGGATGGTACAGCAGGGAAAAGGAAGTCGCAAAAGAGTTAGCGAGAAGGAAAATGGCGGATACCAAGGGTGGAGAATCGTACTCGGGTAGTAAGCAGAGTGTTTGGAATGTTTTCGCGTATTTTAATCGTTTAATCGTGTTTTTGGGAGTCTGAAGTACTTTGGGTATATTTGTAGTACGGGTATTGAAGTACGGGATATTTGCCCGCGAGATGCCTGGCGATGGGCCGAGGGTGCAGATGCAAGGGGATCCACTAGGGGTCCACGGGATAGAAGTCTAGAGGGATGGTACACGCAGTACGTAGCCACTTGACTGAGGTCTCCCTGTGGACGGAGTCATGGTTGCCCCGCCGACGAGGACGAGGACGAGAGTCGAGTTCTCAAGGGCCCTTGGAATACTCGGGAGATCGCAACCCTCATATCTGAGGGTGAACAGCACAATGCGCGCATCCCTCGCTCTAACAGGCCTTAATCATGACAAGGGCTACCCCGAGCCGAGCGTTTTACGTTCTGGGTTGTAAGGGTGGTCCGGACCCGACCTGAGCTGCTCCTCGGCTAGGGCTCTTGCCATTTAATCGCTCAACCACCGATGTCGCGACGCACACAGAGCTTCCGGTGAACGTCGAGGCTCGACGATCTTTACTTCCTACTTACCGCTATGTATTACCTATATAGACATAGTACCCATATGATATATAATAACCTCAGGACTTTTACCCTTCGACTTTTCGAATCCACCCTACACGAGGATACGTAATCCTTTCGCATCATCCCTTGTACCAGGGACATCGGATACCAATGCTACGGACAGCTTCCTCCTGACTGATTGGAAAGGAGGAAGGATGCTGACCACCAATCGAGTAATTAGGTCGACCTAAATGGACCTGGGTCCCTCCTCCTACCTACGTGGGTCTACCGACATGGTCTCATCCGTGGAAATAAAAGTCACCCACGTGATTTCCTATACCGCTACAGATTCCCTTGGAGTCCTCAAGATCCGTGGTCTTACCCTGTACACTCATCTCGGGAATCGCTCCTGGTCCTCCTGTCATCTTGATATCACTTTATCCTTCAGATTGCAAATCAATATCTCATTTCGTACAAGTCAAGAGATGTCTTCACTGGTAATACAGTTTACTGGAGGACACGATGGGGACAGTAAGAAGAGGAATCAGCAGAACGAATAGTGGGTAGGGGCGGAGGGGCAGGCGGTAGCTGGTTCCCGATGCTGATATAGTAGCAAGGTGGTAGGTCGAGGGTAGTAGGTAGATGGTAGGAAGGACGTCCAAATTGAATTACCTCGGGAGACCCAGTATTCCGCAAGACGGTCCTCTAGGAGTCGAATGGACGAAAACTCTTGCCGAGGAAGTTGTAGCCGGATAAACTCGTTATGTACCCGAGACTGGATCTGCGCGGCCCTATTCAATCATTCGTTGGCTTAACGAGCGTCAGGATTGACGAGTCGAAGCCGTTGCGCGAAAGCTGAATATACTGTGCTAGGTAATATACCTATATAGTATATATTATATATATATATATATATATACACTCTGACGACGTTTGCTAATGCACGCTGGAAGAACAGAGGGCGAAAGAGGCGCCCTGAGAAATTTCATAACATCGCACTTTGGATTTACATAATTTTACGAAATAATTAACCGATCTGCATATTATTGCCGGGCGTCCTACTCCCGAGGGCATCGCGAAACCTTTTGCGCAAACACTACCGGGTTTCAGGGTTCTTGGAGGATTTTATTAGATTGCTCGATGCTTGGTAACTACGTGCAGGGTTACTCGGGTAGAATAATTTGCAAATTTTTGTCTTTGTTTTAAATTAATAGAGGATACGACTGTCTCTCTCTCTCTCTCTCTCTATCTTATGTACTTACTGGTAATAACGTTTGTCTTGGTCACGTAATGATTTTTCAGGGTTCGTGCAACAGTTCGTCATTTGGTCGCTTCAGGTTTTCAAGCTGCACGCGATAAATTCGTGTTGGCACCCCTTCGAAGGAAATTAACATTAAGCGTTCACTTCCGGAAACGTTTTGCTCACAGTGAAATTTCACGGTTTACTCGAATGTTTCATTTGGAAATTCAAGCCTTACGCAGACTGCTTAATCGCTTTCGATGCTATTATTCTATTATTCTAGCTTCGTATCAGCCTTAACGCGTAGGCTAAGGTTACGTTTTCGTAGACACGTCACTCCCGGGAGTTTAGCTCGAAACTCAAAGAGGCCAGGAGGATCGATCGTGCTGCTTACGTATTCTTCTCGCGCAACGGAAACGGCCGAGTTTTCTCAAGCGCGAAGAGGAAGACCGTCACGAAAGGCCTTGTCACCTTCGAACTTTAACCCTCGGTCGTTCAACCAATCAGCAGGTGGAATTCCGCGCGATACCGTCAACCTTGCGTAACATTGACAATTCAATTATAACTACGAATTCCCAGTCTAACCCTAAGCCGAGAAAGTTCGGAGTTTCGACAGGAGCACGATGAGAAGTAGGAAGGAGAGAGAGCGAGACAGAGGACAATACGTATACACCGAGAGAGAGAGAGAGAGAGAGAGAGAGAGAGTGACAGGGAGAGTGTGATGGTCGTCAGGGCAAGCACCCCTCCCCCAAGTGTTATGCAGATTTGTGTTTGGCCAGTCATTACTAGGGGTGTTTGCCGGCACGGTAACCACTGCTACGAGTCCCAGAAGAAACTCACCCCCTCGCGACCTGACTCACCCTTACTCACCTAGAGACTCTCGTCCTGGGCAACCAAATCTCCCTCTCCCCCCCGTTCAACCCTCTCTACCCTCACTAACTATAACTGCTTCATTGCGCGACCTCGCTTAACAGGACCACTTTCACATTCCCAACCCTCTTTCACTCGTTCGCTCGCTCGGGCTGTGTGTTGCCTGTAACAACCCTCCTGGCACCACCCTTTGCTAACAACGCTCGAGGAAAACGCGAACGAGAAAAATTCCAGTTTCGTGGTTCCGCCGTGTCGCTTCGCTGGATGTAATCGTAACTGTGAAATTGGCGTAGTTTTAACGATACGGCCCTTCTTTCGAAGCAGGGATCTCTTGGCCGTCTGTGGCTTAGCTGGTTATCGAGGCCTTAAAGGACTTCTGGCGGAGCTATGTGGCGGAGAGTCCGAAAATAGTCCGGGGACACGTGTTATGTGCCGCTACGTACTACTACGAGGGACATTCGATACGGTTATATGCGAAGGGTGTCTGTGCCTTTTGTTAAACGTACATAGAAACTCACCGGCATAGTTTGGCTACCGTGTAGAGAAGTGATCGCCGCCTGTGCTTCTTGGTGCGACGAAAACTTCACGAATGCGCAACCTGCAACAGAAAGATTACATCCGCTGTTTAATATCGGTATCAAAGTTGGAAGGCACTGATAAAGCGTCCCCGGGTCACCTTGGGACAGACTCGATTTACCATTGTCACGAATTTTTATCCCGTCCAAGGATTAATAGCACGTTACTCTCTCTCTATATATACATATATATATTACATTGAAGGACAAGATAAAGAGTTTCTCTTATGCTTTTGACAAATTGATGCTGCACCAAAGCGCAGCTATATCTTCTGCCTGGGTGCTGTACGTACTTAATAGAGGATGTTTACTCGGTGGACGTCAGGGAGCTTAAAGAAAAAGGCAATGACGTCATAACGCACGGTACAAATCTCTGACAGCGAGGGTGAAAACAATTGCGAGAAATTGTTGGGGCTCGAATGTACGTAGTTTGTCCTCTTCGTGTATTTCTGGCTGATTCCTCGTTGCCGCTGACTTTGACGTATCCACCGGCTCAGCTATGGCGCTTCGTATCCCGTCTGAATGACACTGAGTAGATATAACGACACAACAGACGTGCGCGGGATGAGTTCGCGTTGGGTAAACGCATCGTGAAAAATAAATGAAGTTTGATTGTGATATGGTTCGAGGCCTGAAACGAGGTGAGAGGGGTGGTTCTGGTTTGAAGGGAATTAGGGCGAAAAGAGCGCACACCCTCGCTCGCGCCTGCTGGAGTATGACACGATAACGCCCTGCCTGCTATCCCGTCCTGTGCCTCCGCCTCGAAAACCCAACCCCTATTTCAACCCTCGGCTTCAACTTCCAGCCTCGAAGTCCCCGGCCTGAGTGGGGACAGTCACTCACTCGAGTTTTCTGATCGATATCTGATGTTAAAAACTTCACAGGGTGTCGGCCACGAGACGGGTGAGATTACTCGATATCCAGGTTATGCTGGAAGAAAACGATAGAGTGCGTGAGTGAGGGTAGCTGGCGGTGGTTGGGGGTTGGAAGGGGCGGGTGAAAGGAATTAAAATCTGAGGATTGAAGAGAATTTATGCTCAGCGAGATTCGTCGAGACTCGGGGAGGGGATGTTTTAGGAAGAGAGTAAGGGTGGAGGATTGGCTATCCCTTTACAACCCTTATGGAATGCTTCGTGTTACTTGAGAAATGCGCTAGTATCTTATTGACAATCGGTACGTCGGTCTTTGGGTATAAAATAATTTTTCTCGAAGGAACCGAATCAATGATTTATTCGTGCAACTGGGGGATGTCCAAGGTATTAATCGTTTATATACTTAAACAATACATTGTCAGGTGAACTAGTGTGGTCGTAGGTGCAGCAGTCTTGATAATCCTCGAGTTAATAACTTGATTTGCTCTTAGACAGACAGACGGAGGGGTGACAGGAGGTTGCGTGCGCCACTTTCCGATTCGATGGTGACTCAACAGATGGCGCAATCGGCGGCTCGCTCTAAGACTGGTTCTAATCGGCGTGACAAAGTGCTCGTTAGTTCATCATCGAAGCCTCATTAACGGCATTGTCTGACGTCATTTCATCCCTTACCAAGAGCCACGTAAACCAGCCGGGCATTGTGCCGATAACAAAGTCGTGATGTCAACCTGATGTCACCGCATTAATCATACACTCTACTCTCCTTCTCACTCTTTCGCTCACCAACTCCCTACATCCCTTCCCACGCTCTCCGTCCCTTTTCACAAACAGCCTGCGAGAACAGACTCTGAAAACCGCCTAGACGAATCCCCTTTACTTTCGACGCTACAGCCTACCGCAAAATGTCCCAGCAATCAGGCTCTTGAGAAATTACAAAGTTTTAACAAAAATTACATCCGTCGTAACTAAAGGATACAGAACAGCTTCCAAAAGAAAGTCTCGATTGTTTTCAATCTATCGTTCGTCGATCTTGTCCCGTGGACCGACGAGGGATACGAAGCAGAGGAAATTTCGAGAAAGTTCTTCCAGGAGGGTTTTAGGGGGACCGGGGCCCCCTGATAGGGACGGCCCTGTCCAAGTCGAAAACTATGTTTGCTCGTTGAACAACAACGAACAACAAACAGCGGACAGACCACTCGATGAAACTCCCTCGCGGAATGGCCGACGAGTGGTTCGGCCCGAGGTAGAAAGTCCACACCATCTTCCGGGCCAATCAATATCCCTCTGAGGCTTTCCACTCATATATTTGATTGCTCGGCAAACATGTCCAAGTTTATCGCGTGGCTGCTCCGACGCTAACATACTTCTACCTTTAGCCCTTGCATTAAAACTGCTTACCTAGTCGATCGATATTGTTCGAGGCGAGGCTGTAGCCCGCGAGTCATTCGATCCTCTCTTGTACTGTTACGTCACTATCAACAGTAGACATACGCACTTATTTGATCTATATACTTTTATATATATATATATATATATATATAAACTTATATATATACCTGGAGACACGCGACACACACCCGTTTGAATTCTTTGTCCTCCACTGTCACCCCGAACTGGTGGGGTGTTGTAATATTTGTACATTCAAGGGTCGGGGGGTGGAATAACGTGGGTGGAGTTTCTATGTTGTTAATGGCTTTTGGCAAAGCGTATTTCACTGAGAAAGTCAAATATTACCCAGTATATTTTGGTGCGTGAGATAAAATGCGTAGGGGTGCGTGTTGTCCAGTGTAGCAGTAGGATAGGTTAATCTATCACGTATTAACTATCAGGTGGTATGATAAGACAATTTCATGTGTATATGAACTTACAGTGTGTCTGTAGTATATCTATATCTGTAGTACAGTAAGATACACTCAAAGTACAAAGAGTTTTTTCATCAGTGTATGATATAACGCGAGTTATGTACCAGGGGTGAGTTCATGGCTTGACTGCTACGAAGTACAGGCTGCTTCTATACCGGGTGTATTATTAATGATTAGCGATCGGCTGTCCATGTAAATTTCATTGGCACATGTATCGATCGGCGGACTATTCTTACGGCGGGGATCGATTGGGCAGGACGTTAACATTGTACGTGCGAGGACACTAAAAATGGAGACGAAGGAGTCAACGTGCTTGGGAAATATTTAGTTGTTGGATATGTTATATATATATATATATATATATATATATGATTTGATATCGTACATAGGTACACGTGGCTATAGATATGCGCGTAATTTTAATTACGAGGCATTTGCAGTAACGAGCTTATATAATCCCTAAATTGTGCCGCAAATTAGGGAAACGGCTTAAAGCTATACATATATACCTAGGACAGGATCCACGGGTATTGCGCGATCCATGGGAAGAGGTTCGGTTAGGCCAAGGTTTTCGGAAAGGTTCTCGAGGTATCCCGACGACGGTTCCCACTGGATGAAAACGGGAACTGGGGCTACGTGGAGGACGCGTACGTATAACGACCATCCGAATCGCAGGAGAAATCCTGTAGGCCGCTACTAATGGTAACATCCTGGCTGGATCAATTTCATTAATTAGGCTACTAAATCCGAGCGAGCGCTGTACGAACTCCCCTAATTGGTACGAGGCACGTTTTATAAAGTGGCGCGGGGTGGGGCCGGGGGGGGGACAGGACGCTTCCCGTGCAACGTAAAGCTACGCCGCGAGCATGTTGGATCGTGGTAGAGCATCGGAGAGAGAGAGAAAGGATAAAGAGAGGGAATACACTAACCGTGGAAAGTGAAAGCTTTACGGGAAGAGAGTAGAAGCAGAGAGAGAGAGAGAGAGAGAGAGAGAGGGGATGAAAGTGATGGGGGAAGGGAAAGCGGAAGAGAGGGTAAGAGCTTAAAAACGCTGACAAAGTTACGAAACACTCGTGCTCAGCCTTTTTATATCCGTATGGTGGAAAGGGGGGTGGGGGGTGGTGGTGGCAGAAGAGCCGAAGAACGTAGAGGGCAGCAGGGGCAGATGAAAAGCAGATACAAAGGATACAGGAGAATTCCAAAGGTATAAATGTAGCTGGTCAATGCTCGTGGTCAAGAATTTCGACTAGGATTCGCTGCGATGTCCCATCTTGTGGATTCGACCATAGGGTGCAAATCCATCGTGAAAAATGCCAAATGTGGTCGCGATCCTTACGATCCTGGCCATCCTTACCACCCTCTTTCCACGGCGCACATCCCTTAGGAATGCAAATGTATCCTGTTATGGAATTCTTCATTGCGTCATTCTTCCCTGAATCTTATTTTCGTATGTCTCGAAGTACGTTTGCGTCTCGGCATGGTGTCGCAGGGATGCTGCAAATCTTGTTAACGATGTTATGCGACAGATCGAACATTAACCACGTGGCTTCACGCATTGCTTGTATGTGCTTGAACAAGATGGCGAATGTTCCGTATGTCTAAAAAGAGCCAAGGGGTAAATCTCGAAATGGTAAATATCCAGTGCACGTTCTCGATCCGAGAAGAGAAACAAATAAGAGCGTGCTCCGGAGGTAAACTAGAGAGGAGCCGCGTAGACGGTGTGTAATATGAGGACACGTAATGCCATTATAATGCAGACACGACTGGGAAATCCTATAGGGTGAGAAGAGGAGTATGAGAAAGTACTAGGAAAATGGTGGGAGGTGGTAAGGGGGTGGTTTGAGAGATATACGAGAACATATAGATATATAAATGTATATATAGATATAGTGGGATATGCTTGAGACACGCTAGATCAGTCTCCATGTACGCGACGTAGTAGACGCGACCAAGTCCGCGGGATGGCGTAGCTTGGGTATTGCGAGAAAATAAATTTCCGAGTTTACGAATCCTTCGTCCTACTTTTCGCAAAGTGACGTCACTTTCCTACCAACCTACCCCTTATCAACCCTTTATCCGTATGTCCTGTTACATTTCATCCGGACTAACCCCCCTTGGACCCTTCAACGCAGAGATGAAACAGTAGTACGTAGGATTTTTATTCTATAATTTTTCATCCCTTCTCTTGAACTTCACGCCGGTCTACGTCACGAGTACCGTGTACTCGGTTGTGCGGGGGGTTGTTGAGAAAGAAAGAGAGAAAATGAAGGTATACGGGGTTATTCCGAAAAAAAGACGTAAAGAGGGAAAAATGAAAACGGTAAAAGGGTAAAATAGACGCGGAGTGACTGAGGGGTGGAAAAGGAAAAATAAAAGTCCACGTATATTCCCTTTACGGTCGCGGGTAATTGACGAGAGGCCTATGTGCACGCTTGGTGGGTGTGCCGCTGGCAAATTCATCTAGATTACAGCGCAAAACTACTCCCGTGCCGTATTTATCCAGCATTAAATTACACAGACGACCTCGTCCACGAGGGTCGCGCGCAACCGGTTTACTTTCATCACATCCAATATTGATCACCGTCCAGTCCTATGTGACTTTATTTATGCAACGTCACAAACTTGTGCTGCGTGTATCTGGGCACGTGACGTTTTTCTCAAAGTGTCTGGGAAAATTTTTATTTTCATTTTTTTATTTTTTTTTCCTAAATAACCACCACCACCTTTTCCTGGACTGGTTCGCAGGTATTCCGATAACGATATACGTTTCGGGTGAACATTGAGACGTCAGAGATGGGAGTTCGTTAAGGAGGAGTCATCCTACAGGTACTGCGCCTAATTCCAATAATACCAGCAATCATCCTGTCACAGGGTTAAGCTCCCGTAAGTCGTCTCCATTGCTGTTAGACAGTAACGGTGGTGGAGAAGGGTAGGTACGGCAGGAAGGGATGAACCAGATGAGATATACCTATATACACGTGAGGTTAAGGCTTGCAAATTCCCTAGAGGAATCTGTGCTCGTTTTCCCATGCTTTAAGAACATCCTAGTCCCACCTTACAACAATGTTCACTGCAAAAGGAACCAGGATGCTACGAATCAAAGAGTTTGAATTACGAGAAGAAAAGTTGATAAATCAAACAATTTATTATCAGTGGTCCTCAATCGACTCGTCGTATCTGATAGCTCATTAGATAATTCCTTAATCGTTCTCAATCATATATATACATATATACATGTATATATATATAAGTGTGCCATGTCCAATAGCCGTGCGCACCTTTGTCATAGACTTCCGTCCAAGTCATAAAGGAAGTTACGAACGAAGTAGAAGCTCCGACGTGGTGGTAGCTGTTGAAAAAAAAAAAGAGGCCAAAAGAAGGGAGTTCGCCAAGGGAGGATCTCCGGGCTAATTAAATAACTAGCAAGTCACCCAGCGACTTGCCACCTCAGCCGGAGTAGCTACGGTGAACCTGACTGTCCCCCCCCCCCCCCCCCATTCAAGTGGCCTTTCTTACCACCAGCTTGTGTTTCTAGCTTTCTCGAGTCGCTTCGTCTCTTCGTTATTTAATTAAACTTTCAAGGAAGGACGGCGGGTGGGGCGGGAGGGGCGGGAGGGGTAGGAGCAACGTACCGACGATACTCCGACTGTCCTACATATTCTGCATTTCACGTCAGGATCCTCATCCAGGCTTTCCGTCTTGGATGAAACCTTTCAGTATCAGCATACGTATGTCCCGTATACCCTGTGTATCTCATCTTACGATACTGAGAATCTTTTCGAGATCCTTACGTGGGTCGAACGCTTTTTGATTTGACGATAAAAAAATTGTGTACAAAAATGTAAATACGGCAGAAAATTTTGGTATCGATGTGTACAACTCGATACTTTTCTCCGTCATCCTCCCTCCTCCTCATTCGTGTCTATAAATTCTTAATTTTCTCGGTCGAAAATAAACCTCAACGATCTTCAAAGAAACTCAATCAAGCTACCCCTTTTCTCTGCGGTATCATACGGCGGGAAACTTAAATTCCTTAAGCCTTCGCCCTGTGGCGTAACCCTGTAGCCCTTCTTTGCCAATAACTTTCTTCTTCAAAGTGACGCGGCCCTACAAGGGCAGTAACGAATTTCCAAACTGGCAACTGGGAACTGGAGCATAACGACGCCACGGGGAATTTCAATATTAATTACCGAAATCGCCTGGCAGCCAGTTCTGCGTTTCTCTTGGCGACCTATGGCTGGCAGCCCATCAAGTATATTACCTATAGAAATCACCATCTTATATATATGTATGTATATACCTATATATGTATATAGTAGATACAATGATGATAAGGGACTGTACGATAAACTCGGTCCGGAGGTTGCAAGTTGAAATCGGTATATTAACCGCGCTTTTGTTTGACGTTAATTTGTTTAGCTTAGACCGAGATTCGAGCATCGTGGTTGACGGAGTTCAATTTTGAGAAATGCAAACATCCCGTAATGAAGGGGAGTTCGGGAAACGGGAACTAGTGGAGGGGGTAGTATATCCATGCGGATGATGGTGAAAAACCGTTCATAATTGCTGGCCGAGTCAATATTTGATTTTGAGTTTATTAGCGAATGCCCAGTCAAGATGAATACCGGTAGTTACAGTCGTCATTCTCTCTAATATTACGCACTACCTTATACTTGCACACGAGTGCATGTATTATTGCCGTGCTAGGTACTTTTTGATATTCTTGTAAAATTGAGTCATCTGGAGTTTTGTTTCTCGGTGAAAAATTTTGTTCATTTTTTATTTCCTTCGTCTCCCGTTACTCTTAGGAAACGTCATTCGCCGTACAGAGGACAGATTAACGTAAAGGACGGTCCAGTCGGACGACTTTAATCCATGGTAAATCGTGTCGAGCCGTTCAAGCCGCTCGAGTATCTTGGACGACCGGTGTCTTTTTTAATCCGAGCTGCCATATTTCTCATCCAGAATCCACGTGGACCAGTCCCTTATCCTAGACTGGGAAAGGAAGCCAGTTTCAGCGAGTTGATAAAATATAAATCCTTCAGCTGCTCGGAGCATAGGAATAGGAGGAGGATAGAGACTGAAGAAGCAGAGGGATGTGTTGGGGAATGGTAGCGGAGGAAAGTAAAAGAAATACGAAAAAGAGAGTGGGAAGAAAGTGGATGGAACTTTCCATCAGATAACACAAGGGGCAGATCCGACGTTCGCGAAAAGTCCGAGCGGCCGTAGGCGGAGTTTCGTTAGCACGAGAATCCAATTAAAAATTGCCCCATTACTTTCATCCCCGGTTTGCCAATCGAAAACATTCGCAGATCCGATTTCGTCAGGAACAAAAAAAAAAAAACAGTAAAAACAACAAGGGAGTATCGCGCGAAAAGCGACTACACGTTGGAAAAAAAAGAAAAAAAAAAAAAATACGTACACATCCCCGCTATTATTTTTCCTCCAATTTCTTTTTTCTTCACGTGCAAAAAACATTTGGCGTATAATCCTCCACGATTCGCAAAATAATGCCACTCGACACTTTCCCCGCCATACGTCCGTATATACCTTAGGTGTGAAACCGCTGTTGTTGTTTACGCGTGTTTACGAATGCAAAGTGTTTGTCAAGCATTGTGTGCTCGGTGCGTGCAGTGCGTGTATACGCGGCATTCAATAGGAGTCCGTGCGTGTCATGGCTAGAGGGTAGAATGCCTGCATGTGCTGCATGTCAGCACACTTGGCAATCAGCCATTTAGGGTGAAACTAGAGGGGTAGCAAAACCCACCCTCGACACCCCTTTAGAGAGCCAGGATATGAAAAGACAGTGGCTTTCCTCCTTTTAGCAGCCCTTCTCTCCAAGAACCTTTACCAAGCCGACATAGCCGCCCCCCCACTACTCCCCATCCTATATACCAACCCCTATTATTTTTTTTTATTTCCTTCAACCCTTTCGCCCGACTATGACAATTCATCCCTAAAGTAGTTGACGGGATACAATGTCCCAGGAACGTCCGGTATATACAGTCCCTTATCTCGCCCCTATGTTTCACTCCCCCCTTCCGACTATCCAACCCCTCTAAATTTTACCTTGCCTGGATATTTATTATTATTATAAATATTTTTATCCATCATTTTCCCGTGCTCTTGTTTTTTCTTTTTTTTTTCCATGCACCCATCACGTGTGACGTACCCGTAACTAAACGTCCGTAACACACATCGGCCTCCAAGCGCAGCCACAATGAACTTCGGTCTTATTGATTCGTTAATAATACGGGTGGCGGTTGGCACTGTGGACAAAAGAACAATGACTGTGCCTCCAGTTGTTACTGCGGAGGCAAATAATTTTGGCAAAAGTTGCCTCTGTTCCGTAATAACGTTGTTATTGTGTCTGTGATATATTTTGCCCTGTGTTCGATACGAGTATCAATCGATATGAGCCACGCGAGGAGCATTGTCGTCGAAATCTATTGGTTCCTTTGCTGTTGCCCATAAACGCGTAACTGCCAGTTGCGTTTACTTCCTAATGCGATATGTTCGTGATAAGAATCATTGCGTACGCGTGTCATTCCGATTTAACTGAAACCGGCTGTAGGTATGTACATATACATATATAACAATATCCCCTAGATCTACCCTTGAGCAGTATTTAAAACGCACCGATATGAATATATTTACCTGAAGTGAAGCAAGCGAGTGATAAGGTTCAAAAATGAGGTGTAGAAGATTAATAAGAAAAAGTGATACCAACGTTAGGTTAGGTCGCAAGGTAGTTGTGTAAAAAAAAAAAATTTGCAATTTTATAATTATTCCCAAAAAAAATTCCTATAACGATAAGATTTCGGTTCGTACGTCAGCGTTGATTTTTAAGAATGATACTCGACCCCTTGATGGAGTCCGCGTATCGTCCTGGTCTTTTCGAAGGGATCCGACCGAAAGAATCCCACTCGATTCTCATGGCCCCGTGAACGTTTATACGGAAGATCGCGATTCCTTATCGACAGGAATTTAATCAGTTCGTTGCCCCAGACAAAAAGCTCGCCATTTTTCGGGGGCAATGACACGTCCCTGGGAAATGCGATGCTATCCGGTGCGATGCGAAGTTCTGGCTATGGAGACTGTGGAATAGGGTAGAAAAATATGGGAGCGGGTGAAAGAGAGAGAGAGAGAGAGAGAGAGAGAGTTTGGCCGTAGGGAAAAAGGGAAAAGGAAAATCAATGCAGTGAATGGGCTCGAAACGTAGCCGCCTGTCACACTATTACCAAGCTGGGGAGCGAACTCGAAATGGGGTGAATACTTTGCCACGTAAGCTTATACAGGGTGTATCCGAAACGTGGATAGTAGTGCGAGAACCCAGAGTGCTTTGAACCCTCGATCAGACGCGTACCGCGGTCTTGCGCCGTGATAGGAATTTTATTCACGCGCACCACACGTAATTTGGTCTCCACTCGTTTCGCAGGAAAATTCCAGTTAGCTTTTCGATTTAGCACATACGCATAGGCCGGGGTGTAATATACCGATAGTATAGAGCCACTATTGGGCTTTGGGTAACCAAAGGAAGGATGGAGTAGCGAAATGGTCTAATATGAGGTTTTATATAAATTCTTCATTTTTCGACGCTTATAAAGGGTAGGGAAGAAAAAAGGTATCACTGTAGGTCGATACATACGGATGGGAAGTCATTAACGAAATACGATAGTTTCTTTACTGCTATTCTTTTTGGACTGTATATACATATATCTGTATGTGAAAAAAATTGTTATACGCCTCCGGTCAAAATTGAACCGTGGATAAGCCGTTGAAATACGATACGAGATTGGCGAATGAGAAGAAGAGTAATATGGAGAGAAAGTATATGTGGAGAAAAAAAAAAAAAGTAAAATTGCGATCTCGTTAAAATTCACCGCGGTCAGAGAAAGAGGGAGAGTAAGGGTTACGGCTTAGAGAGGTGCGTGAGTGGATTGACGTGGTGTTGAAGGGGGTGGAAATTTGTATGGGGTGAAAAAGAAAAGCTTAGGAAAGGTTACCAATTTGTTTGCTCGTCACGTAGCCCCGTTTAGTGCAGCCCTTCGTTTAATATTAAATAACTATGGTCGTGTTGTTGGAGCGACGCGTTTTATCGCAGTGACCCGTTTTAATAAACAATAAAGTGGGCAGGGGCGGTTCGGGTCCTGCCGCTATCTTTTTAAGGGAGCCACGACGCCTCTGGAACGACGCGACGCCCATTAGAGGCGCACATGACCCAGTTTGGGATTCTATCAAATATTGAATTCGGGTACCGATTTAGTGGCCACTTACGTCTTACCTACGTAACCCACTTTACCGATATTAACGTTTAGTAGTTACCCTGTCAAAGGTTTCCGAAGTTTGCCAAAAGGTTACGTCGGAGGAGAACCGTCTGAAATGATCAACAGGAATCGAATCTAGGGTCCCTTTGCTGGGACCATCTGAGCTGGTATCTAGAGACTAGGCAGAGTCTGGTGCCAGAGACATGTAGACGGCGATTATTAATGTCCCAGGATGATGTGCGAGGAGACGTCGTGCTCGTTGGGGTAACAGGGCAGATGGTGCAGGCGAGAAAAAAGTCCCTGGCAGTAGTGAATAAGGGTTGAGAGGGGTTGAAGACGTAAAAAAAAAAGTGGTGGATGGGGATGAAGAACGAAAGAAAAAAAAGAGCGTGTAATCTTGGCATGAGAAGAAGTGTCGACGAATCCTAAAGCGGTATACTAACGTAATGTAATATCGTTTAAATAGAATTACGTTTTGATTTTCGCAACTTTTTGTTTTTTTCGTTAGCCTGACTTTTTTCCACGAGGGTAAATAGTCGCGGACGGTGGTAGCGAATGCCCGGCAAGCTTCAGTTCCCTGCATCGGAATGCTGATACTTGTTTTAGCCTTGTCTGATTTAGCAGCGAGAATTAAAAACACAATTTCCGGCCTGCGAAGCGTCCCGACGCTCTCGACGTCGGGCGCCGCATTACGCGGCGGGACGTGCCTAATAGAATTACCGTGCAATCACGGTGGTTCCGCTTCGGTATAAACGTAAATCTTGGACTTTTTTTTTAAACGTTCGTCCTCCGTGGGACTTTTGACTTTTTCCAAAATTCCAACGCGCGGTTTGCGAAATAGCTAGAAATTTATGTGCGTCGCTACCCGTACAATCCGCATTTATAATCGTATTAAATCGTCTGCAGGGGTGACGTTAGGGAAGCATTTTTCCATTCGTTCCCCAGATGGGTTCACGTGAATCTGTGGGGTTGTCGCTTTTTAACGAATCCTCCCCGACTTTTCTGACGCGTGTCTCGCGTCAAGCTCTGTTGTAAAATTCAGACCCCCACCCTCCCTCCCCAAATGGACGTAGAATGACTTGTACGCGTAGTTTTATAATTATTATGACACCCTTGGAGCCATCGGAAGGGTTTAAAGGCTTGACGAGCTCCAGTTACGAGCACAACCCACATACGTCACACATTCGTTTACCTATGGTGCGCATTGTAACTGACCATATGAATCGGAGAGGTGCGAGTAACACTTTTCTGAGCATGAAAGAAAAAAAAAAAAAAATGGACAAAAATAATTCCACCCTCCTTCATCCCGAACCACGAGAAGAACGGGGTGCATGCTAATACGACCGGTTTTATTTAGGGTGAATTTTCCAGGCAGATGCGAATTGGTTGACTTTGATGACCACCATGGCGCCACGTTTCCTACTTCTAAAGCGTATATATATATTATGCACGTACAAGGGCTGCTACCCTACCAAACTTTGGGAGCCTCAATGTTTCGGGAGATAGCGTGGAAAAATTCAGGCTTCCAAGCCGTTCGACAGGGTAGGCTGTAAGCTAGATATGATGAAAGGACACGGGGGAGAAGCCATTGCGAAGGGGTTAGAGGAAGGGTGGAAGAAGATTAGCAAATACAGGCCGCCCCAAAGAGGAATCGAAAATTCGTCAATGCTCGACGTAGTTCACCGCAAATGTACTCTCGTTCGACTCTACCTGGGATTAACATGCATTTACGTAACGTGCACGCGCCAACGCACATTCATCTGGTCTTTGACGAACCAACCCCCCTTTCACACGGTAATCCAATCAGTCGTATGCTACGATTTCTATCTAGTAATTCCCTATGTTTGGTCGCTTTCAACCAGTCGATGCTGTCCGAAATCCACCCCTGTCTCACTACCCCATCGAATAGCTTTGTAACGAAACAGAATATTGTCGAAAATAAGTATTGAGATTAATACGTATATACATAGAGAAAAAAAAAAAAACAGTTACAATGTACGAAGTGACGTCACAAAAGTTATAACAACCCCCGTGACGAAGGGGGCGGAAATAGAGAAAGAAGAAAAAACGATAAACACCCCACGTCACGCAATGGCGAAACCCGTATAAAATCCTTAGGCACCACGTACGTACACGTAGGGGTTGCATCTGCAAAAGGGAGTTTCAGGTATTTTCTTGGGGGGTGGGTTAAAGTCGGCAAAGGCTACGAACACGTCTCGAGGGGCGAATCTGCCAAAGAGCCGCAGCATCAAGGGGTCGAACGTGTCACGTATAAAGGATTTAGCTAAGCGCACGAGCTCCGCAGCGCCATCCAAAGGCGGCAAAACTGGATTTCCTGAAAGGGTACGTCTATTTTCCTTTTTCCTTTCCTCTCCCACCGTCGATTCCCTTCGCACCCCACACGGTCCTCTTCTCTATCCTTTTTATCTTTTCCCAGGATACGCCGGAAACCCGGTTACCGGGTGCCGTAACTGATGGACGTAGAGAGGGAAGGAAAAAGAATAGAAAAAACATGTAACTAACCGTAAACGTAACAATCGCACAAGTCCAATCCTACAAAGGCGAATCTCGTCTACCTACATCAGGTTACGCGTTAGCCCGTTCTTCGTTACGTAATAAACATGGCTGCACTTTGCTTACAGTTTCATCCTGGGTTACCACTAGTCAGTTATATCAAGACGAATTCTATGCCAGCTGCAATAGCCAGTGTAAAATGTCTCGTTACGATTATGACGCTCGTTACATTGAGTCGGTTATCGGTACAAGAGAGAGAGAGAGAGAGAGAGAGAGAGAGTGTGCGTGTTCCACTACTCTTTCAAAGATAATACCACTGTATATGGATTAATAAATTTCAACCGGTGAGCTCTATGATATGGATTCGTAATGGTCTACGCGTAAAGCGCAGCAGGCAAACATAAAGTGGCGTACACATCGGACGACATGCGCATAGCAATTTCACATGGTAACTTCCTGAACTATGAATTTCATAGGCAATGGTTTCTCTCTGATATCAGAGAACGTATAAATCCCCTACTACATCTACCGGCATTGCTTGGCATTACGAATTTTAACGTTACCGCTCTTCGCACTTGACTCTTGCTCGCGAACGACGTAATATACTTTTGGCGACTAATCGAGCCAACGTTAATTATTATTTAAGCCTCGAAGCCACGCGGTTAATCGCCACTATCGTTGATTGTCATATTCGATGTTCCTTGAAGTAACGAGATAAGTGCTGACTTTTAATTGACTAATTACGTCATTGTGCTTCAACGGGAAAACTACCCTTCCTGCGTGGTTGATCATTAGCCACCCTCTTGATTGAGCCGATTGTAGCTGATTCTCGCGATATCTGTAACGCGCATGCGCACGCGTACTGCGTCTAAAAACGCACGCGAGATCGTTTACTGACGCGTGTGTACATACGAGGGAAGTCTATGGTAGCAGATATATATATGTATATGTATATATATATATACCTAGTGATCCAAACCATTAGGAATTTACGAGCAGGTTACTCCGGGAGGAGTATGCAGTTTCGCTTAGTGAAAATTGAGCCTGAAGCAAGGAGATAGAGAGAGAGAGAAAGAGTGGGAAAAGTTAAAAGAGAGAGAATAAGAACATAGCGTCCGCGTCTCTCGGCCTGTTAAGCCGCCTAGCGTCGGTTATTTGATAACAGGACATAGGACGCGAGGGATGGTAGGATAAGGGTGGGTAATGCACGAATGTAAAGGTTTATAGGCAATATGGTGTATTTATGGTTGATGGGGAGAAGCTGGAGGGAATGGCAGCCTGTTGGAGATGGTCAAATGCATAGCTATATACGTAGTCAATATATATAGATATACACCACATACATATATATATATATATATATATATACGATGGACCAGCGTCTAGTACGGAACCCGATTCGAGAAACGATCTTTGCCGATCTTGACTGTATAGTCGTCCCGAAGAATTTTGCTCCTTAGGAATACTTTGTGCTCCAGGCTCGTTCAAGGATGCCAGACTGTAATCGCATTAATATAAGAACGGTAAATCTGTGGGTACAATGGTCCTACTTCCGAGAAGAAGACCTCTTCGAACAATGGGATGACGTTTGAGCGGGACGACGATTTGCGAGAGTGGACGAAGATCCGGACTACTTCTGAGGTCTTACGAGGGATGCTGAACTCACCCATCCGTAACCTGCTCTCGTTCGCCTCTAGCCGATGATGGCGATCGGTTGACCGATCCATTCCTGAGATTTGAGTTTCTATGTAAATTGTCCCGACACGAGATCTTTAAGGGATGAACTCGTCAGCGAAATGCTCTTTGGAGTTACGACTCTTCTCCTTTCTGACTTATCGCAGCTACAACGACGTGGTTCTCCACGCTCCAGCTGCTGAGAGTGACGTCAGCGTGTATAAGGGTGCCGCTGAATCTATTGCGAGGAATATTTTGGATACCGCAACAGTAAATCAGCCTGAGTCAACGTCCCTATCGAAAATCCAAATGCCAAAATATATCAGGGTATAAATCATGGCGGGGCCGTCGTAGCTGTCGGGTGCTGGGCTGGTCTGGTCCTATGAAGTATTTATTAATCGCTTAGCTCCTAAATCCCTCACGCAGCTGGGCTCAAAATGTTTGTATATATTGCAAAGTAAAGCGAATCGCGAGAGGGATGAAGGAGGGATGAAGGAACAGGAGAAGCCGTAGGAGAGAAGGGAGATGACTGCGACGAGATAGGATTGGATATAGGTATACGTGTATATATATAGTGAGTGAGGGGACGAGAGGGAGAGAAAGAGAAAGTTAATGGTGAGGAGAGTGGCTGGGGGGGGGGGGGGGGAGGGGTACGGGACGTTGGGTCCTCCGGGAGAGGATTAGGTCGGACATATTGAGAGCTTCTACCCCAAAAGCACCCTCTGTTACACCCGGAGTACCTTGGTGTTCGCCAAACGTACACACAAAGGTAACGCCGAGTGCTACGCCTGTGTAAACACATACGACGGAGCGTCGGGACGCTTCGACGCTTAATTGCATAATACATTTCTGTTTCTATATATACACCTGCCTCAGGTTACTATAACTTTTCTCTCTCTCTCTCTCTCTCTCTCTCTCTCCCACTCACTATCTTCTCTCTCTAATTGAGTTATGATGATGGTGGAAGCCCCCTCACCATCAACCCCTTCACCGCATATCCTATAAGCGTTTCTTTTCCATGCTTTACCTGAATCCACATGTAATTGCCGGACAACCATTGTTCATGGAGACCAACAAACTTTTGCTTGCATCCCTAATTCTTCGTATAGGCTGTCGCCGGCACGATGACATCCGGTAAATCGAAAATGATTCGGGCGCAGAGAATTTTTACCAGAGAATAGGGATTTAACGGTGAATAGTTTGTCCATTGTACTCGACATTCATTTATGAGATTGACAAAGGAGGGTGGCGGCCAGGGGAGAGGGAGAACGGGGTGGGTGGGACCGGTAGGATGATTCTACGGAACGACAGTGTTTCGATCAATCATCGATAATCACCGTGCGTTTAATGCACCTCATAAACGCGTGGCCCGGGAAAATTATTGATTTGTCATATTTCTCTGTAATGGTCCGTGGCACGCGACCCATTGATACCAATCCATAAATATCTATCACTCTTTATTACGACGAGGTGTGGCAAAGCGTCAGTTCGCATTACCGATGCATTACGTTGGTAATCCTTGTTCGACGTTTATTTCCATTACTGGTATATACAGTATTAGTTTTATGCATGCGAAACGGCTCTGGACGTAGCCTGTGTCTGGATAACGCCTGGTTTTTCCACTGAAAGCCAGGGGGACACGTGAACGAGGCGCGAAGAAAAAACTATCGGAAATACGTCACGTGGAAAAATAAAACACTGGAAAACTTAGCTATAGCGCGGTAACGGGGTGTAATGTCTATCGATTTTTTTCTTAGGGGGTTGTTCGTCGTGGGTCTTGGGACTGCTATTGTTTTGGACACGAGGAAAATTGCTGGTCCACGTTTGCACGCATTTTTCTAGGTAATAGACATATTTGGAAAAGACGTATAGGGGTGGGGAAGAAAAAAAATATATTGAAGTCATCCCTTGGTCGAGAGGGATGTGTGTGAAGATGATGTAACGATTTTCCAACAAGCACGAAGAGGCATCCAGTGTCCCGTGTTGCTTGAGCGGGGAAGGGAGGGTGGCACGACGAGGGGTGAATTGTTTCTGTAGTGCGGAAAGAGGGGTGGGAATTCTCGAGTGCAATGTTATTACAACTTAATGTGCAGTATTGTTCCCAGTGAGTCCTCGGCTCGCATTTATATGCCCGTGGTGAAGCGCGTTCGCCAACCCCACCCAACCCCCATAGCCGCACGCCGCTTCTGAAGCTCCGGTTCATCCCTCTACACTTCTACGGGATTGTACTGTAGCGGCTATAGTGAGGTTGCAAACACTCAGACCTACTCCGAATAATATTTCGTTCCATTATTCATAAACATTTTATAATCTTCTTAGCCGGGAGAATTATTGCCGCTCGCGCTATTGAAATAACGCTGTGGGTGGATGCCAAGGACGGGGATGATGGGGTTCAGGATGGGTCGTAGCGAGTTCTCTCAAGTGCCGTCGAAATGTTTCCAAGTGCACACCGCTCAGGGAAAAATAATTGAAACTACCCCAGGGGCAGGAAGGGATGATGTTGGTACCCGTCGTACTTGGTCTATTCCAAAAATTCAACGTTTCTATAGGATTTTCCAATATTTCTATATGTATCTGGTTTATTAAAAAAAAAAAGAAAGAAAAAATGGAAACCTCCCCCATGCCACCCTTAATTATCCTTTTACGAATCATTCTCTGAAGGGTTTGCCCGTTATACTGATGGGTTTGAGGTTGAAACTGGATGCGCCTAGAACGACGACCCACGTAAGTATAGGGTGGACCCTACCAATATAACCCCCTGATCTCTCTATTACGAGGAGGATTAGCTAGTTATGAAACTCGGCGAGTCTCGGGGCTTAGTCGGGTGAAGCGGTGATGAAGCGTGTTTCGAAAGTTTTAGCTGGACGAGCCTAGAGCGAAGGATCGTTCCTTCCTTCTTCCTACGTACCATCATTCCATCATTCCTTCCTTGCTTCCTTCCTAGTTCCCCTGCAGCATCCTGCCTCGCTCAACTTGCACGTAATAAGTGATCAGAATGTTAGCTACGTAGCGAAGACGTGAGAGCAAGGGAGGACTTGGAGGTTTCGTCATTTTGAAATAACAAAAGTCAATAATGAGGAACGTGATGATTTGTCGGGTGAATACGAAAGCAAAATATTTTACCAGTAGAAGGAATAATTGTATCATTTTTTTTCCCCATGATCTAGGACTCATCTTACGTGTCTTGATTTTAAACAGATGTCGCTAGCGTGGCGCGATCCGTCATCAGCCCAGTTTAAATCTTCCCAGGCAATGGAAGAGCCGGCGATTACCGCATTGAAAAGTGAGACAGTCACGAGGCCGACTGACGGTTTTAATTTTAGGGGTGGTTGTTGAGGGAGGGGGAGAGTAATTTTCGAAAAGTCTCATTGAAGTGGGACTTCTACGGAAGCCGCATTGGGTTCACTTTGTTCGCATGATTTTAATTAAAAAACCGAGAGGCAAGCGAAACAGTCTTGGAGGCTTGGTGATGAGAGGGGGCTGGGGGGGGGGGAGTGGGCGAACGAGAAGAATAAAGGAATAAAGTGAAAAGGAACAAATAGAATAAGCAAAAAGAAAGAAAGTTCGCGCCCTCAAAGATTTCGTCCAGGTTCAAGTTCACCTGGTAACGAGGGAAGAAATTTTCGAATACAAGGGGCAACCTTGGGAACTGCAGAAGGCATAAGCCAAATAAGAAGACCGAAGTAGATGGTGAAGATGAAAAAGATGAAGCAGAAGCAGTAATAACCCCTCGCCTTCCGGCAAGCCAATGGATGCTGTTACGTTACCGCCTACGACTGCGAATCAAAATCTTATTAACTGTTGAAAGTGAGTTTCACTTCAAAGTGGAATTTAATTACATTCGCGCCTCCCTTACTTACTTTCAGTAGCCTGTGCTCTCGCATACCTCAGTCAGTCATCAGCTACCCCTGGCGCCCCGTACCCCCCCCGACCCGCCGGGGCCAGGCTTTCCGTTACTCGCAGACTTCATTTTTGAATAAAAATATTTAAATTACTCCCTTGGCCAACGGAAATTATTACGCCTCCTTCGAGCCACCTTCTACGCCACCCTCTCTCCCTCCCTCCTGCCACTCACGATTTTCATCCCTCTTCTAGCAGCCGACATTCACGCTCAGTCTACCCCCATCCCATCGACCTATGGCGTAGCTGCTGTTTACAGCGCGAACAAATATTCAAATGTAGGCACGATTATACTTTCCCGCCTGGCGTAACAACCCCTCGGCCCACCTCGAACATCGTCCCCCACTACCCTAATGCACGAGCACAAACCGCTCCTGGCAATTGCTTCCTTTGAGATTCTCGCAGATATATTCGCATTCTTTCTCCTTCCTCCTGCATTATGATTAATTTTTGTAGTCTTGATTATGCTAGAATTTCCCAGGACTGCCAGGCCAAGGCTATTCCCTTTATCATTCGTCCAGCCCCGAGAGACCTTGGGGCTTTACGAGTACACCCCAAGAAATAAACAGCCCACCCCCGAAGCCACCACCTCGTGCAACGAGGGAATAAATAATCGCTGGATAAAAATCTCACCCTGTTCCAACCTCACGGTTGAGGTCTGACGTTCGACCTCGTAGTCCTCGAAACCAAGACCCGATAACATAGGATCCTTATTGATTCATCAAGCTGAACCAGAGATCGAAGAGATAACAGTGCACGCAGCCACCGAAAAGAAAGATCTGGTCCATTGACAAATCCCGATGAGAATTACTCAGGAAGCTAGGAATGAATCGAAAGCCATAGCTATGGACCAGTCTGCACGCGCGAGAGGGTAAATGTCTAATGGATACACAAATGACTAGTAGAACCCACCAAGGGATGATGGTACCTCAGGGGGTAGCAAGGCCTCCGAGGGATTACGTTCCTTGCTCCCGAAATTGCTTGTGAGTCCGTTCTGATGAATCTGACCCTCAACCCTCCATCCCCTTGTCCTACATAGACGAGCGACCACCCCATCGGCCGTCGCATTACCCATGTATGTACCTACTAATATCTAATAACCAAGATCGTTTTAAGCCTACCCGTTCGATTACTCCCCCCCCACCCCCCCCCTCTCTTTTATTTTTATCTTTATCTCCACCCTTACCTACTACCACTGTTACCAGTACTATTGGTACTGCTACAGCATCCTAACAACCTCTAGGGGTCTCAATGTTCATAAACCGTCAGTCATATAGTCATAGTCAGTTTAGGTACACCTGACTGACTTATACTGTATTTTATAGTACATTTAACTAATGATTATTTTAGTCATAAAATCTCAACGACTCACCTTTACTGGTTCCGTCGGGTCCACGAAGGATGGTGCACTCCTCTATTGTGCCGAAGGGTGCGAACAACTGTCGAACATCGTCTTCGGTCTGTTGCTTGCTGAGCATTCCCACGAACAGCTTTCTGTCTGCAGGCCGGCCATTTTGGAATAAGAGAGAAAATAATCTGGTTAGTCGTGCCTCGTGTGCTTACGGTTAACTAAAGAACCGTGAAAGAAAAAGAAATCTTGCGGCTAACACCGACAACGACAAAGTTACACGGTACACCAGCATCCACCATCCTAAGGGGGTTGGTGTAGGGGGTTGGTGGGTAGGTCAAAGGTGATAGGTAGTATGGCTGGTGGGTATAAAGGTCTTGGGGTTAAAGGGTGAAGAGACAGGGAGGCTGTGAGGCATAAGGGTATGTTAAGGTTAAGGTTCAAGGGTGCGTTACATATCCGTGTAGGATTGCGTACGGCCCTGCCGACACGTACGCGATTTGTATTTACGTCAAAATATACATCTAACACCACGGGGCTGCATGTGTATGATAATAAGTATAATAACGATCAATAATCAATCCAATCAATCTCAACCTACGACCTACACCACAAGCTGAAGAAACAGATAGAACGGGACGCTAATCCGGGCGGGTTTTTAAGCGACTCACTCTACTCGCTAAACTCACCTCGTATTCTCATTAGGGGTGGTTTTCGACGGTGCTTTTGTCGTCATGATTTTTTTATTAAAATGCCTGAGAATACCGAGAGATCACGAGGTAGAATTTAGCGCGGTGCGGAGGCGACAATATTAATATATTATTTGTGGTTTTAAGGGGGTTGATTGGTGGTACGGGTTCGGGCAGGGGTTGGTGGAGGGTCACACGCCACTTATAGTACGACAGCGATGCTTACTCTGAGCGCACTGCAGCTATTTCTAATGTTAGATAATTTTTTTATCACTTTTCTTTCATCTATTCCTGTTTTTTTTTCAGTTTTTATCTTTTTTTTTTCTTTTTCATTTTTCGTCCTCACGAAATGGCAGATAATGTACGAGTCGACTGTGCTAGACTCTCGTTATCCGCCATCGTTTTGCATGGTCTATCCAACCTCTCACGCACACACATGTTTTGTCCATTTTCTTTTTGGGCCTAATTAGGTAATTTTGTCGCGTCATCACGTGCATTTCGCGTCTTCACGTGCAATTTCGCGCGTACCGTCCTTATCAGTGTCAAGATGAAATTTCGTCAACACGCCTAAACGCCGGAGTCTTTAGAAATATCTGCACTGAGTATCGTATGTAAACGTAGTGTATGTAATTGTATCTGACGTGTGTGATAAGGTGATATGGACCAATTGATAAGGAAATTGTTTTCACTCTTACATGGAATCTCGTGTAACAGGCCGTACGAGTGGAAACAAGTAAGACTGAAGGGAACGATGATACGAGGATAATATAACGTGGTAGGGGATGAGAATGGAGAATGGGGATGGTAAAGAGAATCCACAGCGTAATTTCTAAAAGTAAGGAACAGTCAAAAAATGTAACTGACATCATAATAATGAGAAAAATATGTACAGTGGTGATAAAAAACACATCGACAACGAACGAGACAAATACATCCAACGAGCGAGCCACTATTGGTATTTTGGTGACAGCTGTAATGACGGCAATAATGACTTAGGTAATCATCGTCGTCAGAGGAGCAATAAAATTGTGGACGTGGGTGCGAAAGAGGTTATAAAGAGAAAGGGTTTTAGCAGGGGTCGTGGGGGGGGGGGGGGGCAACCCCCCCGGTTACAGGTTATATAAGTTTTAGGTAATGGATAATATAGAGTTCAGTGCTGAGGAAGGTCCGTATAGGCTTGTGAGATAAATGTACAGGGGTAATGGTGATGACTAAGGGTTGATGACCGGGGTGGGTAAAATTTGAAGATCGTGTAGGTGGAATCGTTGATGTTGTGTCGTGAGACTGGCCGGTAGACGCTCTGAGATTAGTTTATGACAATGTTGCGTGGCTATTCGCGTTAATTCACACATGTGTTTCCGTGTGTGTGTATATATATATATACACACGTATATAAGGCAGGATAACAATTCCCTTCCTCTAGACATTTATCTTTCGCTATCTTGAGGTATTTACGAGATTCTAAGAGCGTCCACATACGTCACGCCGTAACGAGGCTTAATAATGTAATAACAATGATGTAATAAATAGGGATAAAACACGAACGACAGGTTTACGGCTACACGAATCAGTCACGCACTTAGGCACGCACAACACCTTCTAATATCTTTGGCACACGGACGTGACATTAGATAGATAGATATAGACAGATGGGATAGGGGTTGGTATATGGATGCCGTAATATCGTCCGTCCCGGCTCGGGTTAGAATTTGCGAGAGTAGAATAAAAATGATTATAATTATTATTGCCATGAGAAAAAAAAATATATATATAAAGAGGGTAGATTTTGAGATGATTTTTGTTTTTGTCAATTGATAATGATTTTGTTGTATTCTCTCGCAAGGGATGAATGCTGGCCGAGAAGGGACGGAGGGGTAGGCCTCGTGATGGTGTTAGGCGAAGGGGGGTTGTTGGCGGGGAAGGGTCGAACACTAGCGAGCAGCAAAATGAACTCTGCAGCAAACTGTGCTGGCTGAATCAGCGGTGATGGCGTGATGAAGGAAGAAAAGTTCGTTTCACTCGTGTTAGTTTTTTTTTTCTTTTTTCTCTCTGTCGGTCCCTCTGTTTTTTTTGTTCCTTGCGTGCTTTTTCCTCCTTCCTCGCACTCTCTCACTCTTCCCCTCTCACGTTCTCTCACGCTCGCGCTCACGCTCTCCCCATCGCTTTCACTCTCTGCCGTTTCTCTTTTTTGTCTCTGTCGCTTTGCGGAGAAGAAGAATAGAGGTCTGGAAGGAAGCTAGCTATCTCCTGGAAGTCGAAGTTACCTTCAGCGGCCGCCACTGGTGCCTCCTACTTCCAGAAGATGGCACTGGCGCTCCCGTCGTCCATCATGCACTCTGGAATACAGAACAGAAGAACAAAGATGGCAATGGGCCCCAAAAAAAGTACCATGGTCATCGTGAGCGCGCATAATCTTTTTTATTGTGAACGCGCGCATGCGCAATCATATGTACGTAGACGCGTTGTCATACGCTTAATAAAAAAATACTTATAAAATCATCTCGCGCGCATTCGCGAACTTTTAAAAGCCTCGTCGTCGTGTTCTCATGTATAAAACGTGACTGTACAGTGCAGGATATTTCCATACGATCTTTTTATACGATTGCAGTATCGATAATCAGTTTTCAAAGGGTTTTCAGTGCTTCTTGGGGGACCAGAAAGAAAAGCATTATTTACCCACTGCTGTCCTCTCGCGAATAGTCCCAACACCGGAATGTCCCTCGCGATGTAATTTTACTCGCGAGAGAGCGTAATGGCGTCGTGGAAGCTGAGAAGAGAAAAAAAAAACATAGGAAAATAAAAATGATAGCAAGTAAACGGCGAGAAATAAAATTGGAATAAAAGGCCATGGGAAGGTGTAAACGTAGAAAGTATTGGTTATAGGGGTGTCGGAGGGTACGAGTAGGTATGAGGGGTAGTTTGCGCATCGACGCGATTGCGCGTGCCGTTCGTTTGCTCGTTGCTCCTGAGGGGGTGGCTTTTGAAAACCCGCCTTTAGGCGAACAGGGGGGCACCTAAGTCTCTGCGCGCATGTAATAAGGCATTTAAAGAGAAGCCAGAGCCCTTGGGCTTGGGATACATAGCGCCAGCTTATTCCGCAGCGTCCTCCGACGTCCTCACCCCCCCCCGCCCCTCTCTCTTTTTCTCTCTCACTCTCGCTCTCTCGCACTCTAGGCTCTGGGGCACATTTAAGGATTTGTCTCGGGAAATTAGATTCTCGCCTGACTTGCAGCGTCGTTGCCTCTTCCTACCCCTAACCCATCACCTCTCTTCTAGCCAACCCTCTATATATACGCTATGTGCTATAACGCCACTACCCCTCAGGCAGATCTCTCCTTTTAGCCTCGAGAACGGGCGGACCCTTTTCATCGAGCCAAGGCTCCATTGTCCTGTCGAGACACTCGGAGGACCAGGAATTGGACTTTTGTCAGCGAGCAAAGTGTTAACACGCCCTTTAGACTTGGCGATTCCCGGATGGAGGAAAAAAAATATTAACCCTCTGGAAATTATGTTCAGCGCCAATAAACATATCAGTATCATGAAACATCCGGTCGATTGATCGAACACCATTGTAATTCCAGTGTTATGGAATTTTAGAAATTTAATATTTAAGTACAGCGAATGCTTGCTAGTCCTAGGAATTTTGAATAAAATATTCGCTTTTTTTTCGTGAAACCAGAAATTGGTATTTTTCAAAATTTCTTAATTGCGGTACAATTAGTCTGGCACTGAAGTGTTGGGCGGGGGCTGTTTCGCTGGCAAACATCGTCTCATCGACATTCAGTTGAGCCCGATGGGAAGGAGGGTGGCGGGAGTAAAAATTAACCCCCGGGAAATTATCTCCAGCGTGGCGTTGAGCAACGATAAGGGAAGGTTAGCAATGTCGATGATGGGCAGGTATAGAGGTAGTAGTGATGGCGGCACGGCAGAGGGCCGAGAAAAGTTTTAAGCAAGTTAACGCATGTCGGATAGATGAGGGTGGCTAAGGGCGAGCAATCTTCACTGGAGCGCGTTTAGTATTTACGTCAGCAGTTTTCTCTTTGCGGCCGCACGGAAGCCTCTGCCACTAGGGAGTAGGTAAAATTTCATGTTGAAAACGAGCCCTCGGAACCTCCTAGAAGTTCTCCCCTTGTCCCTACCCTTCAACCCCTGCACTCCCCCAGTCTCACTATCAGTCCCTTCAATATTACATGCGAGGAGTCTTGATACTAGTTCGAGTTAGAGTTCGTGTCTGACTCTTCGCATGAGACGACTACTAGTTTCAACCCTCCTACCCTTATTTTCTCAACCAATCCGAGGACACCTGGCAGAGTTAAATTTCCATAATACATTAGAGGAAAGAATCACTCGTGTCAATAATTCCAGTAGTTTAACGAAGTAGTCCAGTAAGAAACCACCCCTATCGGATGAAGATACCCCAAGCGTATATATAGTCATACTGGGTAAGCCAAGGGTTGGAATCGACCCCGCGGTATAAAGTTCGAAGAAAGGTAAAGTCGAGTGCTATAGGTTGATATGTCGAGATACGTTTATCCAAGTGGGTAGGAGTAGGTGAATCGAGCGATGGCGAAGATGGCTATGAACCAGGAAGCTTGTAGGTGGGAAGGTCGTAGAAGCCAGGGTGGCTCGCCAAGGGATCGAAACTTATCTACTTGCTCAACTAGCGTTGCTATACCAGTTCCCCCCCCCACCCTCCCTCCTGTTCACCTAACAGAGCCAAGTAGCAGAGGTTGGTAACTTGCTTCGAGTTCTAGGAACTTGGCGGAGATACGCATTTCTCAAATCTGCTCCATCGGTGCACCCTTAATTCCGCAGTGGCAAGGAGTCTCGTCTGCTTCCTCGGGCCCTTCGCCTACTCGCCTACTAACCCCCAGGAACCCAATCATTCGAGTCAAAAAGATATAGAGGATCCGGAATGTGTGTGGATGATAATGCGACTAGTTATATAAGTATATATATATATACCATATACAGTGTATATATATATATATATTCTTTCTTCTTCATCTTCTCCTTTCTCACCGGATCCAACGGAGGGGGTTGTAACTGACACAGTGAGATGATGAGAGCACTCGATCGTAGGGGGTGCAAGAGCAAGATAATGGACCAAGAGGATTCGCTACGTCACTCGGACTCTTCGTCAAGATTCAACGTCACTTCCTTTAATCGACGAGGCGTGTTAATACGCAACAGATAGAAATTTCACTGGTCATTTCATAGACCTGAATAAACGTCCAGTGCGCAGCATCCCAGTAGTCAGGGTCGCTGGTCCACGAGAATGGATCCACCGAAGAGAGTTGCGGGTATAGAGTCGAGGTTGTGGTCGTGGGTGGAGGGGTGGGGGTGGGTATCGCGGTAAAAAAAAGTCTAAAAAATAAAAGAGAAAAGATAAAGAGCGGAGAAGCAAGTGCGAGGGGCATCAGTAACAGCCGTCGACAGACACTAAAGATAACGAAGCGTTCCCTTAACGGGTCGCAATTAAAATTTGATCTATCCTTTGTATTGCTAATAGGACATTACCCCGCGGAGTTAAGTTGCGTTAAAGTGTCGCCGCTCAGGGAGGGATCTATAAATGATGTAATTAAGCGGCACGAGGGGGCCTCCAAGATGGCCTGTAAAGGGCAGCCATTAATGCAGAAAAAGCCCGGCAAACCGCTGAAACAATGAGACCTTTCGGGTGAGACGACGTTGGACTTGGGGTGGAAAGACATTTTGTCCGTGGAACTGAAAGCCACCGAGAACCAACGTTTTTGTCGAGTACGAGTAGCGTCGAGTTCGCCGAGCGGTTCGCACTCCATTTTCATCCCTCCGACTAGTAAAGAGCAGAAGGCGCGGCAGTTTTGATACTTTAGCCGAAAATATCGGGTTAACCCCCGCGTATAGGCTCAACCCCTACACTATTATCGGGATGTCTCCATAACCCGAGGATAAGCGTTCCTCAAAACTACCCTCTCTATAAATCCCTTGTACAAGGTCAGCCTACGAGACATACACGAGACTCTCGACAGGATCTCTTACATATGTTGGGTTATCAGTAGAGATTTTTCAACGGACTATATACTCGGTATTACGTAATCTCGTTCGTTTCAGATAAGATGAGATAAAGCAACCGTTTCTAGGAACCATCAATGGACTCTTATAGAGATTTCATATAGGCCGGTATGGCCACTGTATCAAAATAAGGCGGTACCGATCGGATCTTCGTCTCGTAGGCTGTGTAGGGTTGCCAAAGGGGTGAGAGGAGGTCCTGGTGACGGTGTTGCCAAAGTTCACTAACCCCTGATTGAACTCTGCAACTACGTGGATACAGGATCTACATAGGTATACAGCTTCCAGCGCGGATCACTCTGGCTGCATCCGCGTCAAGGCGAGGCTTTGTGGGGCGCACCGAGACGGGCGACCGGAGATTACAATGGCATCTCCTCGAGATTAGCATATGAATTACGATTCACCCCTACCTCATCTAGAAAGCCCTTCTACATCCCTCTGTACACCCGCGCCATCCCCCAGACCCGTTTCACTCGGTCCGAGGACCGAAGTGACTGCCTCCTGAATAGTAGGATAGTATCTACCTATAGGTTGCTACTATGGTTAGTTCTAAGGACGAAAGGAGGAAGATCCGTTTCTGTCATCGTCTGGCAAGCGATGCGGGCATCTCCTGGGAACTCTCGGAGCTTCTACGGTGTTGACTCAACTAAGAAGGACTCTTGGACGTTGCTGAGACCTTGCAGTGTTTGATGCATTAGGAAGAGGAGGAACCTTAGGATAGTCAAATGCGAGTGAGGACGACAGAGATCTGTGTATGTACGAGAAAGAGAGAGACAAAGAAAGAGAGAAAGAGAGAGAGAGAGAGAGACCGCGAAAATGGGGGGAGGGGATCAGGTCGAGGACGGGTGAGGGCAAGAAAAACGAGAAGAGATCTCGTCTTTCATTGCTTCTGAATTTAGCATTAGTTTCGAGAAAGTTCGTAGGAGGGTTGTTTTAATGGCTACCCCTGACGTGGACGTGTCGGAGTTTGGACACGCGACGGTGAACTTGATAAAAGGAAAGGTTGCGCAAAGAGGTCAGCCCGGTCTCCGGTGGATGGCTGATAATGGACGTGCGCTGTCTCGGCAACATTAATAATAATCCTTTGCGGCCTCTCGGTGAAACGTTTCTTTTTTTTTTTTCCTTTTTCTTTTTCTTTATTCGCTCGCATCCCTTCCATCTTTATTTCCTATCTTTCGTCCTTCTCTATCTCTCTCTCTCTCTCTCTCTCTCTCTTTTTTATTACCGAGCAAATGTGTAAGGGTCGAACGGCCTTCTGGTGTGTGAACGAGCGCAGATGATGTAGTTATAAAAAAAAAAATAAGAGTCGCGTGTCGGGCCTAGGGATAACAAGCTGATAGTTATCAGCACCACCTGGCTCTACGTCTTATCCATCCGGCATCGATAGGTTTATTGTTCCCGTGACCACAGCTCTTCTGCAATAAAACGTATTTATTCTACTTGCTTTCCTGCGAAAAGAAAAGTGCTCCATACTTTTTATTATTTCCGTCGAAGTAATCAGGAATGTCGTCACTCAAAAGTTGCATTGCAAGTCAAGTAATAGGCGTGAGCGTGCATTGTCGTTTTGAGGATAAAAAGATAATATGAGAATGCAATTGATTAAAGTGACTTGCCAATGTCGTATGATCGTTGCTTAGGGAATTGCAATAATTTTTTACCGGAAGTTGTAGAGACAGGAGCTAATGTAGGTATCCGCCCAAAAGGTGTTGAGAATTTAATCAACTCTGGTGAAAAAAAAAAAAGAAAAAAGCTAAAAACCTTTGGCTTCGATCCAAAAAGGATATTTAGGTCAGTGTGTGGTTCACGTAGACTCGAGGGTAACCAAGATAGAACGTCAAAGGATTCGAATAAAAACGAGACTCCGTGTTGCACCTAGGAGGCGTCCATAAAAAACGTCTTAATGCTCGATGTCTTCCTCGAGGGAAGGTTTAATTTTTTTGTTATCGCAGTCTTACGCCAGTCGCCCTCGAGAAGACTCCTGAAAATCGGCCCTTCGAATCGATCGTTTCAGCTAATACTAATGATGCAAGGGTGAAAAATCACGTTTCGAATATATCGCACGCGCGATTCCTACAGGATGAGTCGCGGCTGAAATATTGACGTCCCGAGCAATACAATGGCCAATTGAATGTATAACCTCTTAATTGTACAAGAATTAATTAGCTGTATTATAATCTTTTATATTCACTGCGTACATTATCGAATTCGATCGTTTCCTCTTACCTCCGCGGTTTTCACTGTCCGCCGGCTTCACTTGAATAGGACGGTTCATCTGAAACAAAAAGGACAAAAGACTTCCTTGAGTGACTGTACCGAAGGCAAAGACATTAATGATAATTTACGAGTAAAAAGGATATACTGAGATACTGCGACGTAATAGAATATCACGAGGTGACAAAGAGTCCAGAGGGGTTAGGGGGCTGAGGGGTGGCGAGAATAGTAGACATAAGACAGGGGTTGCTAGTATTAACGAAAGGTGAGACGACCGACGGAGTAAGACAGTTAAGAACTGAGAATAAAACGAGGATGTAGAAGGCACGAAGTGGAAGAGGGATGAAAATTCCAATCGAAGTTGGAAAGCCCTTTCAGTAGGAGTAGATGCCCCCAGTACAGTGGCAGACACAGTGTTAGTCGTAGAAGAGGTCGCCCTGAGGTCTTTGGAGGCGCGAAACACGGCGGGAAACAGGAAGAAGACATATACAGATATATTGATGGGAGTGTATATAGAATACACGGCAGGGATATCTCAAATGTCTGGAACATGTCGGGGCAATGGAAGTATCGTTATTTGTTCAGTTTACAGTGTCCGGTCCCGTCCACCCCTCGTCACTTTGCTCTTACTCAAACACCATCCGCGCCGGAGAAGAGATCTCTGTTGCTGACAGGACTAGCTTGGCCAGCCTGACTTGGCTGTAGGTTGGTACGACTGAATTCACCCTGTGAGAGAGGGTGTCCTTGCTCTAGGCCACGAAAGCTGGAGACTCCATCCCACGACTTTCATCCCCATCTCGAAGTCTCTCTGCTGTTACCCTTGCTCAATTCTCTTACCCGGCCAACCTTTCTCTTTCCTTTTCTCTCACCTCACTCTCTCTCTCTCTCTCTCTCTCCCCCTCTTCACCCAGTCGCTTCTCTGTCTCTTTGTGACTCCTGGCGTGGGCCACTCGTGTTTTACTCGCAAGGCCCCTTGCCAGCCCTTCTACCCCAAGTCCCTTGGCGAACTCAAATGGGAGGGGATGATGAGAACAAATAACATTGTTTATTTGTCGGACGGGTTGTTGCTGCTGCTGTACGCTCCAGTTCGTGACGTGGCTGAGGGTGAGGATGCATGATTCATGACGCAAGGGACACGAGACACGGAGCAGAGTACCCCAGGACTCTTACCGGAGTCTTCTGTTACTAAGAGGCTGCGTTTGTCCCACTGCTTCCTACTGGCTCCTACCAGCCAATTTTACTCCGTGCATGCATAGCATACGTATCCCGGATGCTGTGCTCTGGTCCCAGAAGACCATGTGGTCTCAGGCTTTACTGTCCCATCCATTACAAAGGTCAGTCCTTTCCCACTCTCCTCTCTCTGCTACCCAAGTGACCCAAAAATCACACTGATGCCTCTTATCCACTGCATAGTAACACCTGATCGTTAAGGTCCAACCAGGAAAAATGATTCTTCCTCTGCAAGTATCGTCCGACCCGCGTTACTTTACTTGCTACAATATTCTGTCAGTTGGTACAAAGTATCAGCTCAGGCACTATACACTCTATAGTCCCTGCGTACACACACAGGAAAATTGATCAGAGTCAGAAGTACCATATAAAAGGAGAAACGATCCATCGAGCCAAATGCCCTGGACCAGGGTACTTCCGCTGGTCGAATCTTCTCCAGCAGGTGATAGCAAGTCGCCGCGACGTGCCGACGAATTCTGGATAACTTTCTTCCACGGGCACAAGGGGCGAACGTTAGGCACGTACCGAAGGGGCTTTCACCAGGATGCTGCAGAGATGGTCTCGTGCTGGCTTCACCAAGGGAAAATTGCGTTACGCCTCGGAAGAGGCTCCGACGTAGGAGGTACCTGGCGGTAACGATGCTTTGCTACCTAGGGTAAATACCTCTGGGGAGGAATCGCCACGACGTATAAGGTTAATGGCATAAGTACATACACGTGGTACCAAGTACACACCCATACTGTACATACATACATAGCTTGGACCTATAAGGTTCTCCAACCCCTACGCCTTCGTAGCCTCGAAAGTTTGGCAGCTAGCACAGTTACAATGCTATAATTTGCGACAGAATGATATTTCACAACCCCCACCTACCCCTACAACGGGAAGTCACCTATTAGCTATTTAATATTTCATTTCAGTTATTAGAGGGTCGCTTCTGCTATCCTGGAAGGAGAGGGAAAGGGGTGGTCTAGGAAGATAGATAACTGAGAGAGGGGTCGGAGGATGAGGTTTGCAGGGTGTAGCGAAAGTAACAGGCAGAGAGTGTGAGAGGGGTGACGGATGAGGGAGGAGGTCACTTTAAGCACTGTTCGCCAGCCAGGAAATTAAATTTTGACTCGAGTAGTAGCCATTAGGCGTTTGTTGTCGGCTTGTTGTCAAGGGAACCTGGTGCTCGTAGATACAGGAACTGAGATACGCTACCCACTTGTCTCTCCTGGGAAGGTTAACGTTCAATGCATCGTGTAAAAGTCACCTAGGGTCCCCTGGGACGTGTTGCAGTCAATAACGATCGGACCGATCGGACCGATCAGTAGGATCGACACTTGGCGAGCACGAGACCCGAAAGATTTGCAATAAAGATTACCAAACGGTCCAAACCTACATAGACGGAAGTAGCTCCGTTAGCTCGTTGAAAAGAAGGTGGAAATATCTGTTAGAATCGAATCGAATGCCCGTACGTGGGATATGAGTGTAATCTGTTGATACTAGAGATCGATATGGTTGTTATCGATAATCGTCGTTTATAAGTGAGTCAGTGATCCCATGCTATGGCGTCTATATCTAATAATGGTTATTACGATCGAACGTCGACCCTTCTGTAACTTGTGTCATCAGCCCTCGTGCACTTAGAAAATCGATTCCCTTGAGAGACACTACTCAAGATGGATGGTAATAAGTAAATGTGTTTGCCGAGCCCCGAGCGCATATCCCAAGCAATTAATTAAGCTCGATTATCTATGTACACTGCGGGAAAGCATGCCGGCGACGCCAGGCGTCGAGGGGGAGATGCAAAATGATAGCCACGCTTGAAACTGTGCGCGGAGCTTGTTGCTTGGCTTCGTGGAACAACACTGAAGAATCATCGTCATTCCAGGCTGCTTGATGTTTGTTCAATGCTCTATGCTGTTTGCGTGTTTAGCCGGAAGGTCATTAGCAACCTCATTGTCATTCAATGTAATCATAATACTTTTAAAAGTTCTTTTTTTTTTCTCTTCTAGTAATCAGCTGATGTCCTGATCTCTACAGGCTCGGGTGGATGTTCGAAGGTAAACTATGCTACGTGCGTGCGTGTGTAATCGTAATAATATAGTTATTGATAAAAACTGAACGTATGATTATTCTTAACGCGTTTCCGGAAAGCCCCGCGAAATTCAGATACTGGATGGGTGTAGGCTGATAACCAGCAAATTGAATGGTGAATGCCGCTTCGGAAATTGAATAAGCTATCATGGCTGGCCCGAGTGGTGAGTGAAGCCCCTGGTATTTGACCTGCCTGCTTCGATGCCTGCCAGCCAGCCAGCCAGCCAGCCAGCCAGCCAGCCAGCCAGCCAGTCAGTCTACTATCTAGCTGGGTGGCTGGCTAACTGGATGGCTGGCTGCAATCAATGTACTGATTGGAGATAAGGGTAGTAGCCCTATACCCTGGCATCCCCCTGCTATGATTTATATAGGAACGGTCTTCGCCGCCAATGTATTCATTACTTGATTACCCTTCTCTGACTTGTGCCGGACTTGTAATTCGAACCTTCGGATCAATCTGATAACATTCTTAGGAGCGGATGCAGATTGTTCTCAACGTTTAAGTCCGTATAGACCCGACACTGCGATTAGGGATTATTTCTTGCTGATTCAATAGCGACGACATATTCTCTCTCTCTCTCTCTCTCTCTCGTTCTTCTCCCTATTTGCCATCCTCGTTGCTAACTCAACTCCATTTTGATAATTTCATCGGGGAGCAGCCTTGGGGTAGACAGACAAGAGCGTTTAGCGAACGAGATGGCAGGATCGAATTCTCGTATATGCACCGTTAAATTCACCAATTTGTCGAATGCTCCGAAGCAAATGCAGTTCCCTCTGTTCTGGCTGGGATGTCGGCGCGAGGGAGCGTGCGAGCGTATGCTGTTGAGCGCATGCGCAACAGCTAGTCAGAGCGAGAGAGGATGAGCCTGCTGGCAGATTAGATCTAAATGGAATCTAGCCGAGCTAATTGGCGAATTAATTGAAACTCGGAATTAATTCTACCACTCGACGGCTGATATTCGATAGTGCCTCGTGCGCTTCACGCTGATTCGCGCCATTGAAGAGGGACACGCGTGAAGGGGTGAGATGGGGGTGAAAATCTTTTAGAAAAATTTCACCGAATTCTAACGAATTATCTTCCTATTGTATATACGTTGATTTCACCATTTCTTTCGTAATTGCGAATAACAAGCAGCTCCACGCGTTTCGCGTTTCTCCCATTCTCGCCCCATCCGCCCTTCTATCTTTTGATGCTTGCGGACAATGCGCTCTCAGCCAACGACAACTCGTATTGAAACTTTCGTTACGATTCACAGTTGCATCGATAAAGCTGCACCTGTGTCTGCATATATGCCGCATGCTGTTCGCTTCATCCCCTCCGAGCAACCCTTACGATTATAAATAGAAGCTGTTTTATTGTTGAAAGCGGAGCGTTGTATGATTGAACATTATCCCGTAATGGCAGGCGAGAGCGTGGCGGAGGTGGGAGGGGTGGGAGAGGGTGCGGATAGTGCTAGCTTATGTCAGCCACAAAAGTACCCCAAGAGAATACGCTATCTCGTGATAATTCCAGGGGATGATAAAAATTTGTACTTGCCAATCCACCCTTTATGTCCCTTATCCGATGCAGCCACTTGCATCCATTCTAGCGTCTCGCTGTATACATGTATACGTACATATATACACCCTAGCTAGACTACGACTCGTAAACTAGAGACAGAAACTAGCAGTATGAAACTGCCTGTACTTTACGCGCTTCACAAATTACGGCCATGAACGGAGAGGAGAAAAAACATTGCTCGATTTATGAAATTGCTGATATCGTATTACATGGTGCACTAGGTGGGATGCGCGCGATTGTATATAGGGAATGGAATTCCGGGGATCTTCTAAGGGTTCGGGGGGAATCAGGAGTTCATGGATGTGAAATTGATAGTCTAGGTGGAAGCTGTGTGGCCATGTGGCAGACCACATTATTGCGTCCCTATATGCGGACGCACATTCATGTGTGCTGCTGCATTAATTCATGCACGGAGTTTGCATCAGGTTTGGTCCAGTGTGACGTCACGTGAGAACGCGTCATTTATGACTCAGCCACGTTACAGATACATAATCCGAGGATAGAAAATAGGAGACGAGGCAGTGGTTGACAGGGTGAATAGACATGGTAACAAAAAAAAAAAAAATTTTTTTACATTCCCTACCAGTTTAAGGGAAGCTACTGACTTTTTGAAGGGAATTTATAAATAGGCCATGACTCTAGGTGAGAATTTTATAGGCGCACCTTGCATTTGCGAAAAAGGGACTACGAAGGGTCGAAATCCTTGCGATACGAGGGTCCAAGCTGTCACCGTTCGAATTTATAAGGGGTGAATTTGAAAATAGGTAAAACGATAAATTTCTTGCTGGATAGTAACTGCAATTAGAAACCTACCCTAATCTTTATTTTGGTGACAATTTTTTTTTTTCCTCTAGTCACCCTCTTCATTTTATTTCTCAACTGATCCTGAAGGTTAACCATAAACTACGTGTGTACGTATAGCATACGGTACAACCCCTTTACGTCAGCCTATTACTTCTTCGAGGTTAAAATCCTCGACGATGCCAGTAGGAACGAAGTTGGCGCTTTTGCCGCAAAGTGCTGACTAATATAATGGCGCGCGTGCAACTGAGCAGCTGTTTTTCTCTCGGCTACCCACCCTGGTGCAACCGGCTGCGATTCTCACCGGGGCGTTATTGTAAACGGTGTATAGGAAGATTGTATAATATATGCGTAGATATACACAGGCTCACGCACTTACTAACTCATGCACGCACGCACCCTCCATTGCAGGGAGGGTGGCATTCAGTCACGCTATTAATAGTATTCCGTAGGAAAATACAGAGAGGCTACGCCGCTGCGGAAGGAACGTGACGACATGAATTTTCTTATCAGACTTCGATCGAATGATTAAATTCGTACGAGAATCGTTATCATTTTTCACTATTACCAAAATTTCTATTAATTAAAAAAAGTAAAGTTATCCTCATCGATAACGTTCTATGCTGTTGTTCCGTTTTCATGCGATAAGAGACAAAGTTCATATATACATGCACGACTATGGGTCTGGTGAATTCGAAGAAGACACATCGATATACATGTAACTGATAACGAGTAAATTGTTCGCTCGCGTGTTAAAAAAATGTTCACCACCAAGACTGCCACTTTGCCTTCGTAAACGTACTGGAGTAAGATAGAAAATAGCTGTGGTAAACTTTCATGTAATTATTGCACTCACTCACCATTTGAAAGTCGTTCCGATGCGACGGTATTATTTCCACAATATGAACCATTGGTGACAACGACGTGATAGTAATTCCAAAATCAACAAGAAAACTTAATAAAACTTGTAGCCCCGAGTCTACTCTCTTCCGAAGAGAGAGAGAGGGAGAGAGAGAGAGAGAGAGGGAGAGAGAATAAAATAAAAAAAGTAACTATCGAACAAACTGTAAACAGAACACTTGGTTAACGTCGAATCACACAGAAGGATATGCAAGGGAGTAACGTCCGCGTGTTTTCCCTATCACCATTAAACAGAATGAATATCGCGATTATTCAATCCGTATCGAATAGTCCAATAAAAAGAGGCGCGATAAGATTTAAACCCACAAAATATTCACAAGTGCGCGATTAAAGTTGTCGCGTTGCCAACGTTGGTCAGTGACGAGCGCGAACTGCGAAGATAGGAAATCCTTCCTGGGAAGTTTCAGTCTCGTGAGCACAGGAACAAGAAGAAGTGGTACGCAGAGCAGCAACGGTACCAGGAGCGTTAGTAGTTGTAGAAGAAGTAGTCGAAGAAGAAGAAGTATAAGAAGTAATAGAAGAAGAAGCTGCCCGGGCGTCGGGCTGTTTACAGAGCAATGTTTTAGCGGAGCTCCGAGAGCTATAGATAAAATCCCCAACGCAGCTCGTCCGCGACTGATTCCCCAGGCCTACACGCACCCTCTAGTTTTCTCCCCCTTTCATCCCTCTCACTCGTCCTCTGTCTCTCTCACTCTCTTTCTCGCTCCCTTGGCCATCCTACTTCACTCCGCCCCACCCCCTGTCTATTCCCTACCCTTGTGTCCGCTACCCTTCTCTTCGTCCTTCTTCTCCTCCTCCTCCTTCTCCTCCACCGCGTTCCTCCTTCGCCCCTTAGTCCCTACGAATTTCCCCTCTTTGCTACGCACCCTGCAAGAAAGCCGACGCACCCTCGCGCTCTGCGTATTGATAGAGCTCGGCATTCGGCCAATCAAACGCAAGGCGCTTCGCGTTGCAATCCCCAAAAAATGGGGACAACTGAAGTTGCAGGGAATTCTAGGTAATTTCTTTGCCAGGGATCGCGAGAATGCTGGTAATTTTTGAGATAATGGAAACCTGGGAAATTATTGCTGGCTTGCCGAACGAAAGTAACCGTTGCGTGTAACGATTTTTTTTTTATTAGATTTCTCTTAAATATTTTTCTCTGCAACCTGTGGATACCTGGTGTGGATGAGTGAATTTATTCTTTTTGTTCAACCCTTTTTCGTTTTTCCTTCCTTCAGCCTAGTTTTCACGTAGTTTCTCTTTGTACTTTGAATACGTATGGTTGGTACTCGTATATGGTTATAACTGCGTAGCCATTCTGCACGATCGACTGTCGCTTTTTCTCAAAGCTGTACAAAACCAACCGGAAATTACTGCTGGACTCACGACGTTTTACAGCTCATCCTCTCTCAGTGCCGGATGTCAATTTTCTCGAGCGAATAGAAAATTGTTGCCTGAGAATGACAGATTTGAATATCCCCCATGTTATATTATCTTTGACGTATTGTACTACCATACTAATGTAACGATACTATGACTCAGTAATTGTATAGAGCATGTCGAACAAGTACAAGTTCATTGCTTGTACAGTAAACAAAGAGTGCAGCATGAGAATTTTTAGGTCCACGTGTATTACGGATCGATCTGACGAGTAACGTCCACCCTGTAGTGCCCAACGAGTTACGTCATCCCCCTGGAAACAGTGGCGTGCTGTTAATGCATTACACGTGTGCCTCCCTTATAATAAGGGTGCAATGCTCCAGTTGCACAAGGGTGAACAAGAGATTGTATCACGAAGAAGCCAACAAGATAATTTCGTCCATGAAGAAACAACCCTTGAAAGAGATCTAGAAAATTGTTGAAAGAACAACCCCTACGCTTTTAACACAGTTAGACGCAAACGCCAAGAGGGTAGTTTTATCCCAATGGTACAAAATACCACAAAAGTTATATGCATCAAGTTTCTTATCACTAATTCAAGACTCTATCGCAACGAGCGAAAGCTCCAATTTTCTTCAGTTCTTTTTTTTTTTTAATATCAGCTGATCGATTCTGCAAGCTTCTCGAAAATATACATAAAGTCGGTCGATTCACCCCCTATGGCCAGGACAGTGCCTGAACGCTAAGAGAAACCCGTGGATGTTACAGTGGGTGCTGAGCAACCCTCCATGGCAACCCATGGGACCCCCTTCGGTTGGTTTCCCGGTCTCCCGGTTTCTAGGCCCGCGATTAGCAACCCTCCGTAACTGCCTGCTCGCTCTCGCAACCCTCTGCCACTACTACCACCACCACTACCGTTGCTACAATCATCCCCAGAAGCAGCGCCACCCTCTTTCAGTTTTCCAGCCTCTCTGGCTCTCCAGCACTTTACCCTTCTTACTCTGCTTCTACTTCACGACTCTTGCTTCGCCACCCCTTCGCTTTCTCTCAGGTCCATCCTGATCCTCGGACCACCACCACGACCCCCTGGTTTCACTAAAATCGATTCCTTCCTCTCTTCGCTATAGAGTCTATAGTGTCCCACACTGTATGCTAAGTATGTCCGGATTTTCACCCCATACGTATTTCTCCAGTGTCCAACCCTAGATTTCTATTTCTACTGAAACAATGGCCGCGCACTCCCTTCGAGGTGCGAATTATAACGGGACTTTATTTTATGTCACTTTTTCTTTTTTTTTTCACTTCTTCTCTAAGATATAGAACACGATACCACCACTGTCTCACGTGCACCCTTGTTTCTTGCGAACGAGCAGACGCACGCAATCAACCAGTTATTTTGATAGCCACAGCCACCATCTGCGTACTTCCTGATGAGATACCGTAGTACAGCATATGGTACCGTCACTGTCTATTTCTTCGATATCCCATCGACGTCGACTCCTGATATAAGAGAAATCGACTGTCTCTTAGTGTGTCTGATTAAATTTGAAGGATAAAGGATTTTCACGTAAGGGTGCTCTTATATCGTGATATAGGCAGGTCTTAACAAGGGGATGGGCCCTTGGAGTGTGAAAAATGATGCTACCTACAAAATTAATGGAATGAAGGGTAGTAGTGCGTTGTGTATTCGAGTATAGAGGGTTTGCCTTTGTGTAAATTCAGATAATAGAGGCTCGTTGACATAATCGTTAGTAGCTGTTATCCTCGGTTAAAAGGAGATAGTTACAATTTAATCGTTCATTGAAAATACTCGACAGTTTACTATGACTATATTCGTAATCGAGAGAGAAGGGTTGTAACACAAGAAATTGAATACCGATCGTGAATTAAATTCTCTCGTTATTAGAAACTACCCCTAAGACAATTTTTCTCATGCACAAGTATTTTGCTCTACCCTCGTCTACTGCTGTGAGAGCGTTAAGCCATAAGTGGCTGGGGCAGTAGGGCGAGGAGTTTGTCAAATTTTTCACGGCACGCATCAAGCGATTCCTGAAAAGGATAGGGGATGAGAATAAAAGAGAAAGGGGATGTTCCCCACACGCGCCAGGTGTATAAAAGAGTAAAAAGGCGACATGCAATGTTCTCCCCATTCAGTGCCATAAGGGAATAGTGCACGGGCAGTGACTATGGGGTACAATGACCTCGGAGTAATGACAGTCAAAGGGGTGTAATTGAAACGGAGAATTTTTCATGTTCAATTGCTACGTTAAGTCCTCGGGGGATTGAAATATTTCCGATTCTAATATTAGTGTGAATATTCAACGTTCGGTGTGAAGTATGCTTTACGGTATACGAGATATTACATAGAATTGCCAGTAAGAAAAAAAGAGTGAGAGAGAGAGAGAGATAGTGGGCCGTATTACGAGGCTAACAGTTGTAAGCATCCATATTGAATTTAGTAAGCGCCATTTGTGCCGGAAGTGCTCGGCCGTCTGGAAAATGACTGAAAATGGGTTAACTGGGCTTTACGTAAAAATCGTTATTTTAGTGATCGATAACGAAACGATTGCTAGAATAAAAATAATCCTCGCTATTTCGATCAAAAGCTACTACCCTTCTTTTTTTTTTCTCTTTATCTTCAATACTTGAGAGAATCAGGGACGTAGAGGCGATCGTTAGTAGCGATATAATACCTTTGGCAACGGTGCCATTTTGATTGGGGGGTGGCTCTATCATCGAAATCCGATGTTGGCCGAATGAAAAATTTCTACAGAATATTTCGGTTCGACTATTCGCTTGGTACGTACGATGGAATATGTGTCGAGTGGGTCGACCGAGTAAGAGCTAGTAAGAGAGAGAGAGAGAGAGAGAGAGAGAGAGAGAGAGAGAAAAGAAAAAAACAAACAAGGGTGGTCCAGAGAAAAAGAGAGAGAGAGAGAGGGTAGCATTTTATTTTCCTGTTTTCTCCGTAAAAGTTTCTCTACGCTAAGGGCGGTTCACAGATGCGATCCAATAGGGAGGACTTTCTAAATTAATTAGGCTAAGCCGCGGCCTCCTCTTTTCCCTTCCGTCCCTTACTCGCTTGGATATTGGCTATAAATAATGGAATTATGTAACTACGTCGCAACGAGGGGAGGACAAAGACCCGTTTCCCTTCGTTCCTCCGTTTCACTCTTCCACCATTCCCTATGCTGCTCTAGGGTTACACTGTTACACGCATCTAGGCTACCCTAACCTTATATCCTCCGTGTTCCTCCCTACAAGCAACTACGTTTCCCAGCTACCCTTATTTCTACTTACGCCTTCGTGCTTGGCCTATCCCATTCTAACCAACCCTGTCCCATCCTGTCCTATTGCGCATCTAGGTATATTACGTAACAGCCTAGCCGGCGTTTCGATTGGCCAAGTTAATGTGGAACGGATCAAAGGAACTCTTGTCTGTATTATACGTAGGTAGGACCATCATTTAAGCCATCCCTTATACTCCTCTCAAAGTCCATCTTGACCATCCCTTTCCGTTAAAGCCATCCTGGTCCATGGTATCCTTTTAGTTTATTCGAGTCAGCGGAATTCACAGGAGCACATTACGGGGATCGTCTCCATCGAGATGAAGAATCTAGCGGGGCGTCTGTCGCCGTCCTCGTTTTCAACACCTTTCAACTTAGATTACTCCGACGTCACTTAAATGCTACTTAGAAAGTTGCGTAATCGGCTTCTCACATAAAGTATGTTACCGAACTGATGCCTTTAGCCCTGGAGTTTTCCGACTGATAGAAGAAAAACTTCCCTGATGCGTATTGCCAATGGGATTACCGCCTATGTTTCCTCTCTCATTGTCACCTATACACTCCTTTGGAAAAGCTATTCTCGGTGCCGTTATCAAAGTATACTCGCGCCCTCGTCCTTGGGGGGTCCTCGTTACAGCCACCCTCAGGACCACCCATCGCCCATTCCTATCCCCATGGTATTACTTGACATCGGCTTGAGTTCGCCTGGTTCGCTAAGTGGCTGTAAATAGCATTATATCGCGACCTATCGAACTTTTCCAAGCCGATACTTCTTGAATCCAGTAAGTTCGCGGCATCCCTTGGAAAAAATAAAAGGAGGAAGAGACGACTTTTTAAATTTTACTCCGACCCGAAGGACGCGGTGTCAAATTTTAGCCCTCGTTACTCCTAGCGCCCTTGGCTCAACTCCTCGACAACCGACTCCAGGGCGACCTACGTTGTTCCCCGTAGAGTTTCTTTCGAGGAATCGAAGAGTCCGCCTCTGTCATCGCTGCCACCGCCGTCGGCGTCGCCGACGTCGATCGATCGGGAACCCCTCGAGAGAAAAGACGAGACAAAAGCGTGCGCGTACCTGTACGTAAGGCTTTTCGTATACTGTAAGGGTCTTATAGTCATCCCTAGGAAAGGGTAGTAGAAATCCTGGCTGGAACTTTGAGAAGAGATTCGCCAGGAATTTTTGGATGAAAGGAGAGCAATGAAAGCATTCGAGTGTAGAAGAGAGGGTGGCAAGAGGACGGAGTGTTAATTTATCGTTGGGTTCGTAGGGGGGGGGAGGGGGGGTTGGTAGAGGGTGAGATTGCCTGCCGGATAGCCAGGGAAGGCGAGAGGAACGTCTGTGAGTGACAGTCAGACAGGGAGGCATTGTCGAGGTCGCGTGGCTGTGCTCCTAGGGGTAGTAAAGCTGCGAAGGGTTGCTCCATGCGTTCTGTGGTCAGTACAGGAGAAGAGTTTCAAGTAAAACAAGGGTATATTTCCACCAAGATCCCTGGTGTACCACCAGTGTACCACCAGTGTACCAGTAAGGTACCAGTAGTGCTAGGACTGAGGTACCAATAGCAATGTCGTACCGTTACTGCTACTGAACTCGTACTAGGCAGTAGCCACTAGGAGCAGATATACCACAGTTGTACGCCTTGCGCTGTTCCCGCACTGAATTATTGAGACGGCAGCAGATCGATGTCACAAAAGGAAAACGGTAAAGCGGCTGAAATGACGGGCTTTCGCGCTTCTCATACATTATGCACGTGACTGGCTCTGCCCGTGGCCACCGCGTGTATCTTCCAAGTACACAAAACCTAGCTCCCATTCTCAACAACCTTCTATGGGATTATGGGTTCCACGGTTGGATGCAAAATGAAGAACAAAACCATCTCTAGGCTCACGTGTGACACCGTCGTACGATCTGGTCCAGTCCTGATGGACGAATGGGGATCTTCCCCTTGTATCTATATACACGTATACAGAGACGGAGACTAGCGGTTATCTATTCATATAAGCAGACCAAATTTTATTGACTAGTAGTATAGGTGCTACGGTATGAAGATGGCTGATCAGTGTACATTGGAGATCTATTGGGAAGACAGATTAGAGTGATGGAAAAGTCGAGAACGTCCATGAGTACACATGGTCCTATTCTCCTTATATGGATGAGTACTTTGCCAAGTGGGTGCTGCGGCGGGGTTTGGATGATCGCAAAGAGAAGGTTGCTATAGGTATATGTACAAGGGTACCGAAGGATCTGCTGGGCTGAAGGGGAATATTCGGAGGGTGGTATCGGAGGTTGTCGAGGGTGGCACGGAGGTACCGCGTATTGAGGGCAGCTGATATCGACTGAAGAGACTCATCCTCTGCTCGAGACTCTGCCAAAGAGAAAAGGGAGAAGCGCTATCTTATGTAATATTTACCCCACCTCTATCCTTTCTTCTACCCCTAGAACTACCTATTCCCTCTTATGCCTCTGCCAACCGTTCCCTTTCTTCCTAGCCACCCTTGTGTACCTTCTTCTCTTCTACCTTCTACTACTCCTGGTACCTACCCTTCCTCTCTCATTTGCACGACCCATTCCTTCAGACCTCGTATCAGCATCTAACAACCCCTTGGGTATCCTCTGTTTACCCCTGTGATAACTATCATTGATTGCGGACTATGGGAAGATTCGTGTGCCGTATAAAATCTCTCTTAGGACCGTTTCGGTATTACCAATCTTATTACGCAAATTGTTTATTATAATCAATATACTGTGTCGTGTAAAAATATCATTTACCGTTGATCGTTCGACACTTTTGTTCTGCACTGTATTTACTTGGGGTTCTTGTTTTATTATTATAAGATTCGAGAAGGGTCTGGTGTCTTTTGGGGTAGTTGTACCTGTTTCTTTGTGTATAGGAGTATCTATGGAACCGGAAGAGGCAATGGTAAGGAAAATCCTCTAGGAGAGTTGAGTTTTCTTGGTATATAACGGGGCGCACTTTTCCGGGATACCATTTGCTCCGCCAGGGGGCAAAGGTATATATCGCCTTACTCTCTGCTTTTCTCAAATTTAGGGTTGCTTTTTTCGTATTTTTTTTTTTTTTCTTTTTACGAACCTCGTCATTAATACCTCATTATTTTTACTAGGGGTCAATTAACCCCAGGGACAATTGTGGGGCGTAAAGTAACCTTCAATGAGAATAATGTTATAGCACACGCGGTGGGGGTGGAGCGACGGTGGGTCGACGCGTGGTCGGCATGGGGTTCCGTAATGCTAGACTGCTTCCATTTACATGAACCAGCTGGTTTCGCTCGACGAAATGACCGGAACGCACGGAAATCGAAGCGACCAAGTCACTTTCCATGGCTTCGTCCATGGATCCAATATGACATTCTCGTTACAACTTAATTTCTGGTAAACTGAATAAAAATGCAATAGCGCGAAATCGCGTTATCGAAATTCACTTTTCATTTTGCGTTTCGTAGTTCCCTTCGATTTTGCAGCCTGGCAGATTCATTGGATATTCGACAAAGTTGGCAAATACACGATGGAGAAGGTTCCAGATAGAAAAGATTGTGGAATTTCTTTTTTTTTTTTTATTTATAAAGAAATTAGAATTTTCTACTGGTGACGTACGAGAGGTAATGACAATAAATAAAAAGAAAATCGTATATATAAATGACCGAAGGTGATAGAGCGAGGGAGAGCAAGAGAAATAGTGAAGACTGTTTCGAAGGGAAACGAAGGGTTGCCAAGGAGTAGAAGGGCTCTCGTATTACATTCCGAATGACGGCGAAGGGTCAGTTTTTGGGGATCGGATTCACCCTCGAGAATCCCGAGAGCCTATTGATTCGCAGCAACCCCCTCGAATGGACCACGCTGAGAAATCAAGGCGCGAAATCGCAATCGCTCCTGAGGTCCAGTCGAGAAAGTTGAGGAAAAATTTTTCAAGGGAAACTGAACACTGTTCATTTTTCTCCCTTAAAGTTCCCTCTAGGTCGTTCAGTGTCCCTTGATATACCGCATGTATGCATCTTTCATTTAGTTACAGCCAGGAGTGACGTACGATAAAAGTGCACCCTTCACAGAATTGAGAGCGTATACGGCCCTGACCACTGCACTAGGTACCTTCAATTGCCTGCAGGTAATTTGATTAAAGAGGCTGCCGCTCTCGGTATGCTGGACCAATTCATTCGAGAGAAACGTGAATTCGCTGCGGTGAGTTTCACACCTCCAACTGTGCGACTAAAACGTCACGAGTGTCGTTCGCAATGTGTGCTACGCGTTTGTTCGCTCTTGTCGCCTATGCGCGTCCTATCGTGACGTCAGATAATTTAGTCAGGACGCAAAGTAATTTGCACCCGACGAATGATAATGCCGTCGCCTAGAGATATATTAAAGGTAAATTGCGACAACAACCTTCCGCATGCCATAGACGCCACTTCGTTCCCATACATACATGCTATACATTTACTATACATACAGTCAGCTTCAACCCCATTTCTCTGACCTCCACTTCATTCTCAGGGTTTGACCATAGCAAAGTCTACAGGGCCCCTTGGGGTCCCATTGACCTTTGAGGAAACTACTGTGACACGTTGCAACTGCCAGAGGGCTGTCAACTGGCGAAGGGGTGACTGAATTTCTGTTGGGTCCAGTTAGGAAGGATTTTCAGAGGGGTGGACTCGCTATTTGATGAGGGCTCAAGATGGATGACGGCTAATATTTAGGTGGTTGTGTATCCGAAAAGTTTTTAGAATCATGAGGGGCGCCTGGGACGAGGGTCGTCACGTAGGAAATGCAGTGCAATTTAGCACGTCAAATATTACTTCCTATTTCGGTACATAGTACAGGCATACTCGCTTCGTATACCATCGGCCAAAATAAGGGATGATAATGTCACCGTCGTAGTTTTAAACACTCGGAATAAAACTTCTGTTTTTAACTATACTATAGTCCGAGGTCTTTACACTCTACTCTATGGTTCTTATAATAATTTATTCAGTGCTGACATTACACGCTACTTTCTTACTTTGCCAGCAACCCTTAGCATTTGGCTACGTCACGAAAGTAACTCTGCAGGTGGACGCGAATCCATTTGTACTTCAAGATACTTGTACTGGCTGTCAGTGTCTATATATATATATATATATGTATGAGTATGGGAGGAAGGTGGCGGACACGTGGGCCTTCGTTTGAAGGGTATCGATTTTCTTGACTGTCGATGAATAAACTGGAGACACCCGGTATAGGCGCTGAATACAATGATATAAGAGAGAGAGAGAGAGAGAGAGAGAGAGAGAGAGAGAGATGAATATGTATATATATAACTGATTAGTATTATCTATCGAAGAATAAGGGACCAAAGGAATGAAATGACGGACACAAGAGATAGAGAGAGAAAGATAATTAGATAGATAGAAAGAAAAAGAAAGGACCTTTCGAGAAAAACAATTCTCTTGCGTTAGGGGATGGTCTCTCCTCTTCTTTATTTTCGCCGAAACTTTTTCTCCGTACATATTAAAGTTTCTCAGTCAGTTCTCTACGTCGTGCTATTCATCCTCGTAATTCGAAAGTGGGACCATCCCCGCTGAATCCAGCCCACCGAAAAACGGTCCTACGGAAGTGGAAGTATACCAAAGAGGTGTATAACGCTTCGTGCTTAGTACCCTTCCTTATAAGGGTGGTCGAGGATAGCCATTTCGCGGGTGCGATAAACCGTATAATTTTGACAAGTTTTCAAGTTACCTCGTTAACGGGAAGGCAGAAAATTACTTTTCAAGGATTCTACGTACTGGCTGGCATACGTGTTACGTGTGTGCCGTGTGTTAAGGGATGGCATGGATTATCGTTATGGGTATAGGCACGTTAAAGCATAGCAGGGATTGACGGAAAGTTTTACATTGGCATTTAATATAGAAGTGGATAATAAGATGGACACCTTGATGACCCGATAGCATCAACCCCTAAAGCCAGTTCTAACGCAAACCAAGTTTGCTTCGTTACCCCCTTGAATATTCAGGAGTTTCGCACGCGCCCGCGGCTATTCGACGGAGCTCAATATGTTTGGCAATATGTAGATGGGCCCATAAATATCGATGCCGTAAGGGTAACCGTATCGCCTGACGCCATACTATAAACCTCAGCGCCCTACACCTTGGCATCCAACTACCCCATAAGGTGTCACATCCCCTGTATAAACCACTCGGCTGTTTTCCGTTTCCCGATGGCGTTAATGAGAATAAACTTGCTTGACGTTTCCCGCCGAGATTTCTGATATCGACCAAGCAGATTTAATCGGTCCTGCAGCCCCCATTAGGATTTGTGTATTTTGTCAATTAGTGAGAAACGAGACCAAAGGATGGCGGATGCAAACAAAAGTAAGGTCGATTCTCAGAAAGCGATAAAAGGTACCTACCAGGTACTACTGTTAGTCTATTTATGAATATTTAACACAGTTTCCATGACGACGCACTTATGTCTCATTTAGGGAATATTTCGAAAGTTAATCCCTCTATCCAATTGGGACACAGATATATTAATTGCCAATTTCAAATTGGCCCATCTGATTGGCCCGAGATGCTTGAGACACAGACGACAAGCAAAAGCACTCGATATTCCACTCCTTCGGGTGGACTTTCATGAAACTTTCATTGCCTCGGCTCGAGAATTAAAGGGGAATAAAGCGAGAAGTCGTGCCGACGGTGTTGCAGGCAATAAACTGATAATCCTAAGTATCGACGTGTCGTCCCATGAGGATATACGGCTGCCGAAGCAACGCTATCAGGACGCAATTCATATTAAAGTCCCGAGGGATCAGTTGGGATTGGTCCAGCGGATGTAGGGCAGCAGCAGCAGCAGCAGCAGCAGCTTCCACATTGAGAATCGTAAAGACTTAGAGACGATCCTAAAGGCTTGGTCCTGTACAGTGGCGTGAGAAAGGGGAGGTAGGAGGGGAGGGGGAAGATGGCTGAAGGCAGTTCACTACGACAGAAGGCAGAAAGGCAGTTCTTTGGGCTGGCTTATCGCTTGCGAACAGGCACGCTTTTTCCGCCGCCACTCTTAGCTCTCTCTCTCTCTCTCTCTCTTCCACTCAGGAACTTCTCTCCCTTTCTCTCTGGTTCGTTCTACCTTTCACTTTCTCCCGGCAAACCCCCCTCCCACCCCTCCTACGTACTGCGTGGATCTAGTAGGCCCTCTACTTGGGGACCAGATTACGTGCACCCTTCTCTCTACCTCGATTTCCGCTAGCATCTCAAGGACCTCAACCTACTTCACCTAGTACTACCTCTTCCTCTTTCATCCCGGAACCTCGTCCACAGCTGCCATTATAGTCGGTGAAGAGGGAGGGTGGAGGGGAGTGTACGACAACGGTCTCCGAAAAATAACGACTCTAATAATCCTGCTAGGCAGAGAGGCCCTTTTCTGTGCCATTCAAAGGCTGTGCTTAACCGGATCTTATTGTCTCTTTCTCACTCTCTCTCCATTGCTTGTCAGTTACCGTAGCATTCTCTCTCTCTCTCTCTCTCTCTTACTAAAAGTCTAGGCACCTTCAAGAGATTTTTTTTCGTGCGAATGTTCCGGACGTCTCTTCTTACTTCTACGTAACAGAGACACGAGGACGTTTACCTTAGAACGAAACTTTCTCAAAAATGTCATTATGATCGCGAGAGAAAGTAACTTTCAAGTTCTTTAAAGAACGAGGAGGAATACGAAACCTTCGTGTGTGATTGTATCAGTGTTCTTAGTTCGATTTCAGAAGTGGATACAGGATCCATTCGCAGCGAGAAGTGTGTCTCCGAAGTAAGGAGACACTGAGTACATAGACGCACCCTCGCCTAACGGAAGTCTCGAGGTACCAGAGTGCCATTCAGGCACGAGTGGTTTCGGGCTCGTTTATCCAATTAATATATTGCCGTGTCCCATCGAAGCTGCGTCGAAGTACAGAATCCGAAAGATAGAGAAAATCTAAGAGAGAGAGAGAGAGAGAGAGATACATAATATACACAGTGGTACAAAAGAATCAATTGACGAACGTTACGTCTGGCACTATTAGAGTAATTACATGCTTTACTACGTAGACATCAAATTGAGATGAAATTTTGGTACCCGCGTACGTCTCTCTTAGCAGTACCGTGTAGAAGCATTACTATCAGTAATTATCAGTTGGGTTTGTCTAATTAACTAATGCACTTAATTCACGCCCCTCGCGCTGTCGGGGATGTTCGATCGAGACTACTCTGTATATGTGTATGTTTGTTCCCAAGTGAGATTGTCCAACGTCCTTTTACCTATTATCTCTCTCTCTTCCTCTCGTCATCACCCTTCAGGTTTTCTGTATACTATATATGTGTCTCTTTCTCGTAATCTCAGTTACTTCCGGTATCTCTATCTCACTCGTACCGAAGAGAAGTCTCTGAAGCGCATACTGCCCTGGGGGGTCACCAAGTAATTGGTTTCATTCCCGAGGAGACAGGCTCTGGCTAGGTTCGAGTCCAGCACTCCGAGAGTCCTGAGTCCTGAAGGTCTTGGGAGTTCAGAGTGAGCTTGCCCGGGGCCGGAGGTACGGCTAAGTAACGCATTTTCCTGGATAATTATGCAGATGAAGCTGTTAGTTATGATAACGCTATACGGAGGCTGGAGTATCCCGTCTGGTTATCTTAGCAGGATCCCGTAGGAGGCTGTGCCGTGGTGCAGGAAGATCCTGCTTGAAAAGCAGGCTGTAAACTCTTCTTCCGGTAGAGTATTAGGAACGCTGGGGACACCTTTTCTCGAGTACCAAGATCTATATATATGTATATATACACATACGCGCACACATATACGCTTCTTATGGTAGAGGATCGATTCTGGACCAGGATTCGATCGACACCGCTGAGATTGCGCCTGGAACTGGTCTAGGCCTTTGGTGAAATTGAAAGCTCTGGCCCCTAATCGATAAATAATCGAAGGGGCGGATAAGGGATTCTGGAAGGATAACGTATCGACGTAACAACCTACGAGACGACCTCTTCCTCTGGATATAACGAATGATTTGACTGAAAATGTTTTTCCCGGGAAACTTAGCCCCTTCGCTATAATCGGCATTTATACCCAAACGGGGTGTAATTTCGGCATGTGGGCTTGCGGGTACAATATTAAAGTCGGACGTGACTACTGACCGCAACGGTTCGGCCCCCCACGGGAATCGAGTCTGCCGTTCGCTCCTGCGCCGGACGTGACGTCATTAACCGCAGACACGTACGCGATGGATGTGTATACGTATATGGAAATCTTTTAAAGCTTTCGGACTGTCCTGCAGCGACTATTAAGAAATATGTGTAGTCATGATCTTCTTTTTTCGTATAATGGCACAAGAAACGATTCAAAAGTATTTTCAGATACTTTCAGTCTGAATGTCTTCATGTATCGAATACAGGAGTATGGAATGTGATAAAAATGTATGGCGTGCGCGAGATCGTGGCAAAGCTGTGTAAGGTGGAGGGAGAGAGAGAGAGAGAGAGAAAAGGTGGATAAGGAAAAATGAAAAAGAAATGAAATAGGAACGATGGGCAACACGTGCGCCATTTCATATTCCGTTGTGTCTAATACAAGACAACGTAGGGGTTGGTAGATGGCGTGTAAAAATAGGGTTGTCCAGTCCACCTGACCGGAAGTGGTTGGACGAACAACAGAGAAAAATCGAATGAACAACTATAATGATAATATTCCGAGTTGAAGAGGTGGGTCGTAGTCTCGAGGCATATAGGTTATATATATATATATATATATATATATATACTAGGTCGTAGGGTCAGTCAGGGCTCAGGATTCAACCCTCAGGACTCGTGATATCTCCTTAGGATATTATTATACTTCCTTTAGAGAACCCTGGGGCCTTAGGGATTTCTGTGCTACACTGTCCTGATTATTTTGGACAAGTTTTCGGGATGTCTGCCATTCGGCATATCCAAAGACGTAGAAGCCCCTCATCTCCAAGAAGTGAAGTGTCTGTCCCGAAGAAATGCCTACGTTAGAAAATTCATATGCTAAAGGAATCAGCTAATTCCATTCGTAAAAGTTTAATGGGGCGTTCCGTTTTTTTTTTTTTTTTTTTTTAATTCATAAACAATGAATTTCCCAACCAGTATTCACTGAGCATACGTGCATTATATATACGTAGCTCCGTGCTCGAGATAAGAAAAGATTTCCGCGGCATAGAATGGCAGACGGAGAAAAGTGTGGAGAAGGATAGAAAAATAAAGGTAAAAGGGAAAAGAAAGAAAAGGGCAAGGATCAAAGGGGAGTAAAATCAAATCGTAGAAAGAGCGTCTGGTCCTGTCGAGGAGGCACATGTAAATTCACTTTAACTCAGGTGGATTTACACCGCACATGCTTTTCCGTGTCCTGGCAGGAACCATAGCTGAGATCCCAGGATGGTCCTGGGGATCAAAGGCCAGGGAGGAGAACATAGGAGGGACTTATGCGTGGAAAAATCGCGATGTCTTCCTACAGGGTGGATCTCGATGAAAATTCACTTTTCACCTCGCTTATTCAAACGCGCATGTAAAACCACGAGAAATTCAGTTTGGCACGCACGTACGAACCTCACGTGCTATCCTCGTGTGTGCATATGCAGATATGTGAATTTTATCAGTGAATTGTATGTGCATTCCGTGATAAAAGGGGGTCGCGATTGCCGCGATAGTGCAGCACGAAGTGCATCGAAATACATTGTAGGAACGTAGAAAAAGAGAATGAGTAAGGGGATAGGGGATGACAGTAGAGGAGTACGATGCAATGGTGAGAAAGAAAGAGAGAGATAGAGATGGAGTGAATATCGCTGAATGGGCGCACGTGTGTGACATCGTGACGTGACGGCATGGCGCTCGTTTGTTTCAATTATTGTAAGTCACGTATCGCTTGTCATGTTTGTTGCCGGGGCGTAATTTAATTAGCTACTCTCTAGCGCTCGGTGATAAACCATTGTGTGTTCAATTCACGCGATACGGGCAATAATTCAGGGGCTTCCGTTTTAAACGGTACGAGGCTGCCATTCGATTCTTTGAACCACTCTGTAGCAGTGTCATTATTAACCATCCCTTTTATTTGCCAATCCCAATGGAATCAAACACTGCTGGCTGTTGCATGTCAGCCTTGAGTCTGGTATTCGAGCATTCATTAGGAATCGTATAATAATTACTGAACTACTGCAGTATTAATTACGTGTACATTTACCATGTGCTTTTATTACATCTATAACGTAGGGGTTGGTAAGAAAAATTTTACTGGTTATTCTTTATGCTGTTGTGTCGTGGGATACTAGTGATACTACTGGTATTATTGATATTATTAGTATCGGTTGAACTATCAGTACCGATATCGTCTTTCCCCTTCATCCCATCCCTTTTCTATGTTTTATATCACATTTCTCGTTGACTCGACGCGGAGCTATCGCAAAGTTCGCCCCATTTCACATATCTACGTAGACGACGAGCTTTTTATGTTGGTACCGCTGGAGCATATACGGTACTTCCGTTATCTGTTATTCTTAAAAATTGTCGGGACAGGACAGTCTTTGCTGATAATACGTTTTTATTGTATTGGTAAAGTTAGCTACCCCTTGGCAGAGGGGGTTACGATGATTATGAAATAAAAGACAATTTTATTTCTTGTACTAAGGGGTGCAATGGATTTTTCAGATAAATATTTTTCACTGGTTCTGATGATATGACCGGATATTACATGCTGACTTGGGCTAGTCTTGGGTTGTACTTTTTGTTAAGGGATGATTCACGTCCTTGGGATGAAGTTACGTGGAGAGTCGGAGATTCGGTTCTCTTTTCTCTCTGGATGGAGCACATCTCTCGCAGCATCTTTATACTACGACCACCATGAAGTATCTGGAGACTATGGGAACTCTTGCAGTAGTAGCAAGTCCAAGAAAAGTTTCCTCCCCCCTCAGTCAGCTCCATCCGAACGTGACCGATCTGGTATCTCAAGGGATGCCCTCAGATTTCCCCCGATAATAATACTTCTCTCTTACCATTTCCACTGGTACGGGATGCTGGGCTCGCTTGCATCAGTCGGAGAGGCCAGTGACCGTTCAGAAATGAAAACGCCACGACGTTCACTCTTGGGAATGTCGAGATTGGCATATGGCGACGTCAGAGACTACTTTTTCACAAGTTCACCGGTAGCAGACCTCCAAAGCTTGGCTGTATCGAAATTGCATCATTGATATCCAATATTCCAAATCATCCCCTACCAGGATAAGGGTATAAGAACTGATTCTTATCATCACTCACTACACACGTTCCGGTCCGTTTGCACGAATTCTGCAAACTCATTTCAAAGAAAGGACGCTCAGGGGTAGGTTCCCTAGGTTTAAGGCGATGCTGGTACCGGCTTGATAGAGGATCATGCCCAAGGACTAGACGCGGGCTTCAACAGGGTGCGGTAGTAACTAGCTTTTCTCAGGCTGCTGAAGCGTGAAGTCTGAAACAGGGTGGTGAACGTACGGTGGCTGTAATGACGATGTGATGGATGGCCACTTCGCACAACAGGTCCGGCAGGCCAGGCTGCTAGGCTGCCAGGCACGGCTGGCCAGTAGTAGCTATGGTCCTGACGATGGTGGTGGTTACTAGTGGTTGTGACGATACTACCAGTACTAGTATCACTAGTATAGCAGTATTCTCCATGGTGAAACTAGGGGTGGGTTCGCTCACCGAGGCGTGCCATGAGCGATAGCCCAACGGGCCGAGCGATACCCTCAACGCCTCCCAATTCAATTCCTTAATACCTCCTCACCTCTTCAGCTCCAACTTCACCACCTCCTTCATCCTGACCAGCCTTTCCTTCCGATCGCCACCACCCTTACGTTCCTAGACACTCTGTAGCTCCAGACTTCGAGACTGTGAGTGATACCGCGGATATATTAGTTCCGTCGATTGAGAATCACCCTTTCTGGATGCTGCTCCAGCCTCGTGGATCCTGACGAGCATCAATTGCGCAAACCTGTTCGCCACTTCCACGACCATCCACGAAGCCTGGATGAGTTCAGATGATAAATTGGCCAGCGGGATCGAAAGCTCCGTTAATTTTTACTAGGTATTCCCTTTAGAATTCGCGACCTGTTCGTCCCTCTATTCGTCTGTCTTTTCTCCACCAATCGCATGATAGAGCGTCCCACGTCACTTTCGACAGGGTGAGTTCTCACTGCACGCGAGCTACCAACAACCCCATCCAACAACCCCATCCAACTCTCCCTTATTACATTTTTATCCGAGAATTTTTTAAACCTGTCCCATTTGTTCCCTCCATGTTTTTTTTTTATACTTTGTCTATTTCTTTTTCTTCATTTTTCCATGGATCCCACCCTTCATCCTCCTCCACCTAGGCGCATAAAAAAAGACGCTTACATATCAATATCCTCCGCTCGTATCCTCGCGTACGTTTTCATCTCCTCTTCAGGGGGATGTTTAACGCGTCATTATGTGATACTAGAGACAGTCCATGGATAATTTCGTGGAATCACATTATCTCGCCTCTATGTTTACACCCATGGGATATGCCAAGAGCATCGCCACCGGTTGTAAGTCCGTGGTTTATGTCTTTATGGCTGTTGCAACGGGGATTCTTGGATTAACCCATAAAAGGCTAGGATGGCCGTGATGCGTAACCTTGCTTTATAGTACAGCATCCGGGAACCAAATAAGACAAGTAGCAACTCCACCCTTAATTACCAAGATATACCAATATACCTATAGCTACTAAAACCATATAGATACTATATCCTATCTACGGTAACAACTTCATGGAGTTTCAGGAAGCAGCCTAGTTTTCCCGGACTTCACGGAATTAGAGGGTTTATCGTGTTTCTTTCGATCGGCACCCTTATCTGGCTGGTATTCTCGATCGGTTGGCAACCCTGTGAAACTATTCTCTACCACGGAGTCTATCCCCGTTTATTCTTGTCTCGAGGCCAAGCCAATTTGAAACTTTGGCATAATCTATTGCTCGCCGTAGACTCGTATATATACAGATATATAGATATCTATGTACCATATGTGGTTTTACACTGAAGTATATACGTATACATACACATATGTATATATAATCGCGGCGCAGTGTATGTCGCGGATTATCTTCCAATTTGTCAGCAACGTAACATATTGCCGAGGGCCGGACTTGGTGCACGCCCGGACTATTATTCATTCGGCCGACTCCACGTGCACTTCGTGTTTTACCTAAAGCCAATTCATTCCCGACATTGGGATCGTCTTTGTATCCTAATACGCAATTGGGGACGAAATATAATCAACTACCTGTATTGGGCCATCGTATGATAACTTCAGTTGGGTTTTATAGTACGTGTATACGAGATGGGTTTTTTTTTTCTGTTATTTATAAATGTTATCTATACACGTATGTACAGGCGCTGATAAAAATCTGAAGTTAGCAAGTATCGAGTGAGCTTAATGACAGACTCTAGGTATGACGATGCTGTAGGTTGGCACTGTTGCAGGTGGCTTTTACAGGGTGGCTCTCTGGACGAATTCCCAGGTTGAAATTCAACACAGAAAAGGGCGAAAGCGAGTGCTCTTGTAGTCGGATTAAAGTGTAATTTCGTCGGCGGCTTATGCGACACGTAATTGCGTTGTTACACCCCTTATGTGGGTGTATAGGCCTCCTGGCAAGCCGAGAGCGGCGAAGGGTGTTAGAGGGAATTTGTGTAGTTGGATTGGATACGAAGTTCGAGCCTATTTTGTACGTCAGCCTGTTACTCGTGTAAAATTAATTTGAAGTTTTAATGGAACGCATCGTGTTACCTTTACGAGCTACTCTTATGCATCGACGAAATGTTTATGCCAGCTATACCCGTTGGTGAGGTGAATTACTTGAAGAATACTGGTCATTTTGATTAGGGGTTGACGCGATACTAGGTGGATTGGATTCAGTGAATTTTTATGATTTTTTCAACTTTCCTTGTCGCTCCATTGTCAATGGTAGAATATATTTCTATTGTTCACAGTGCGGCTGACATATAAAGGTTATGTCTACTGATTTAATGGGTCATGAGATTGCGTGACGTAACTGCTGCAGGTTCTTACTTTCTCATTGAGTTTAGGGCTTGACGCTACCGTCGGATTGCTTCCTTTGCTTCGGGATGAAAAAGTGTGCGAGAGGGTTGATACCGTGCAGAGGGTAGTGGAAGAGGGTGCGATATAAGCGTGAGTCTCAAGGCGGCAAGGCCGCGTGTCGTTCATTTTCACACCCCTGAACACTGAGCTACCCTGTGCTGTGCTGTGCTGCGCCGATGAGGGACCGACTACAGCGTTTCCACCGAACGCGAATTCCCTGTTCAGGCCTCGAAGCACGTTTCACATTATTGCTGAGCTGCTCTACCTCTCGCACCCTGCTATAGCTACTACTAGCTTCTATATATGCCAACCCCCGACCTTTCCACCCCCTGCCTACAGCCTTGCTGATCGATGTGGGGGCGCGGCCGATATCGTGCTCGAAATTGTGACGCGATTTACAAACTCTGAGGTCCTTCTTAAATTGTACTTTATAGACTAACGATCTGTAGCACCTTTGTCGTGTGTTCATCTTTCATTGGCAAGGGATTTTTACTATATGCGTTTAGAGGCGGTTCTGGGCTATAGGTTCATATTATTTTTTTTGGGCTCAAGGATGTTTTTGAAAAATTCATTCCTTATCCCTCTCTACGGCATCATCCCTTGTTCGTTTTGGACAAACCTGAAACAGCGTTGGACGAGTGCAATATAAATATCAGGCGTTGTAGTATCTAAACGAGTTAGCATTTCGGATAGGTACTGAACTCGAAAAAGACGAGGGTGCTGGTCCTCGAGGAAGGATCCTTCAGTTTGCGTTCTCTTTCTCGTAGACTCCTCGTTGAGCCCTGTCCTGCCTGCTCACTTTCTCCATCCCTTTTACTTCTCTCTTCTCTCTTTCATTCTTCTTCGTTTCTTCTCCTTTTGGAAAACCAGCAATAAGCCCCGGAACCGTTCCTGCAGATCGTGGAGTAGCAATATTTCTTATTGGTTGGCAACGTGACTGCCAGCTTCGTGTCTAGCTGCCTCCGGGCTGAGACTTTCTCGACTCGAGATGACGACCCCACTTACGATGTATATTGTCAAATAATAGGGGGGAGGGTATATTATTCGATACTTTTCAAGAGAATCGAGTTCAGATCAAACGCTGAAAAACTTGGCGGCCGACGTGTATTCGGCTTCGGGATGGATTTTACCAACAAGGACTCAATGTCTAGAGGGGTAACTTTATTCGCGAGCGACAAACCAGCGAATTCAGGTATTCTCACGTTTCCTCTTTTCTTGTCAGACTTGTTCGAAGTATATAGGGGATGTTGGGATTATATACATGTGAAATATTGTATTTTCCTTTACAAGTATTTGTCATTTCACCCAAGAGGAAAATACGTATCATTGCTCATTTATTCAAATATCTCATACCGCGCAGGGGTGGCAGGTTTCACGAGTTATAGAGACTGTACCCCCAAGGTGCAGGTTGTTCAAACTAAAACTTTAAATCCACCCTGAGGAAGTTTAAGCCTCACAATTGTACAAGTCCATAACCCAATTCGTATCGGCACCCTAGCACAGATGCTCCGTCATCCCTGAGTTCCTCCAGTTAAATATACAGATTAATACGTAGTCTAAGATACGGAAGACTCGCACTTTAATCTTGTTTTCCTAAGGTTGTCATCCCTCCGTTTCGAGGCCTTCGTCGAAGAATCATTTATCGTGATTCAAACCCCAAGGATCGGCACAATGCGCGGTCGATGTGAATGCGCCTTCCAAGGGTGCCAAGCCCTGCTGAGAATCAGAAGGGAGGTTTGCGTAGGTCGTAAAGCCGAAGTAATTTGCGGTCCACGAGTGAAGCATGAGTTTGACAGGTGTCGCTAGGAGAGAGAGGTAGAAAAAAGAAAGTAGTTAGATTTCAACTCTCGGATTTCACGTTTCTACAAGAGCGAGATGAATTCTGAGCCTCTGGATTTCTGGACGGAGAGAGTAGGAGAGAGCGAGAGGGTTAGTGAGTGATGAGTTGCGGTAAAGATAGGGGATGATGGGTATACAGAAGGGAAGTGAATTCGTACCTATACTATCGACCCAATTAGATTTTGTGAGATTTCGATTGTGGGGGCGGGTGGATTGGTTGAGTCGACGGGTGAAAATTCTACTTGGGGGGTGGTTTTCTCCAAAAATTCCTGGAATGATACGGGATTGCGGAGAGGGGCTCTTTATACTATAAGGAGATTCGGATTAATACTGAATCGTATGTGGGGTGGGTTTGAATCATCCCCTTCCACGGTAACAGCGCTTGCGGGATGTTCTATACCTAAAATATTCAGTGAATGTATCGATTCCTCAGTAGGTATTCGCGATGGGGGTTCAAGGAATTTAATAATCCAGCATCGGAAACTTTCTACGGTCCCTTCTTTGCGTACCTATCGATATCAAGGTACCCCCGGGTGACGGGATTTCTCATCGATAAATAATCCAATCGAAAGTAAGTAATTGTTCGACTAGAAATGCGTTTACTCCACTTCAGAGTATCGAGTTGTTTTTATTTTATTATTTCTATATTTATTATTCACACAATGCATAGGCGGTTAACTGTAATAGCTGAATAAATATTTAATTGTCAGGTATCAATATTCGATGAAACTTATCAAAGATTATTATAGGGTGACTTTGAATTATTTCAGCTATCACTGCTATTTCTCTTATATCCCAAATTATACGTATATAATATTTATTCCTATATTATGCCACGTCGGATTTTATTTCCCTTCGAATCTAACCTACATTTCTATCTTCCATTCGTATTGCGTTATCGCATTTCTCGCGATTCAATTGGCTCGCACAATACCCTTCGGAATATCGAACTGCTATTTCCGTCGGCTATACATTCCGGCCGACACAAGGCTGACCAATTTATTAGGCAGTTTCCGTGAAAACGAAGTAACTCCTAAAATTCGTTCAGCTCATACAGATAGCCTATATAGCAGTCAAAAGCTTCATGGGGGACCATGGTTATACCCAGACTGGTGCACTGGAGTATACGTTACGCCAGTAATGAATTTTAATAGTTCTCAAAGCGCGTTGGAAACGAGAGAGGCGAAATGGAAACGCATCGTTATTTGCCGGCTACATCAGCCGGATGTAATCCACTCGGTAAATAAAGATTTTACACAGTGGTAAATGTTTGCCTGGATTCGCGCAAGGCTAATGAAACGTTTCCTGCTAGTGCAAATAATCCGTATAAATTTATGCAAATAAACTTTTCCCAAATATTCCTGTATTCGGGTATCGTTTTCATACGCAGTAGCGGAATAAAAGAAAAAGTGGAAAAAAATAAATTTAAAAGTAACACCCATCCTCCGCAAAAAAGTAGGTTTAGGCAAAAGTGCGTCATTGGAAGCCATTATGGTTTCCCAAGAAAAAAAGAAAACAAAAAAACCAAAAGAAAAGTTAACCTGAAGTGGGTCTGAAGGGACGCGAGGACACTGATACGCCATTTGTGATCCTTTGGGAATCGTAATGGTTGATCGGGATGTTTAGGGTGTTCTTACGAGCCGTGCATTATTGAGATACCTTGACTTGGGCCGAAGGCCTGCGGAATGGAATAGTAGGTACTTGGCGCCGCATACGGAACCGCGGACGGCCCTTTCGGGGCTTTGCATCATTTATGCATGTGCGCCGGAAGCCTTTTTCAGCTAAGAGGCGATGAGGGACTCATCGGACCTACATTCATGGCTACGTTCACTTTGCTTTCTTTCACTGCCATCTTTACAACCCCCATAGTACAGTTACCTATTGCTTTTTCAAATTCGACCATATACTTCGTCAATAGAGATCACGGGTATATACACTTATTAATATTTAAACTAGACTCTATCACTACTTTTATTATCTACATGTCTATATATATATATAAAGAAAGAAAAAAGAAAAAAAAACCTGGATCTACGACTTTAATAATAAGAATACCAGATAAGATATCAGATAAGCCATAAGATCTCAGCCTATTTCTTGGGAAAAGCTTGAAAGTGGTTTTGGCCAGAAGCCAAGGCCTTTTTCTCTTATCCCTTGGATTTTCTCTCTATTTGAGAACAAACGGAACGTAGCGATGCAAGTGGGCTCGGCAGAGCACAGCACGGGCACGCTGGTGCAACCACCAGTTGCTACCGCAGAGCTAGTGGAGATACGTATAGCCTAGGCCTACCTAAGTACATAGTTAGTTTCATATCGCCTGTTGCATTGGCAAAGTGTTTCTTTAGGAGCCTCCGCCATTCTCACACTCGCCATTCTTGATGCTTCCAACACTCTCGACACTCGAGACTCCTCTCTCGCTTGCTCTTTCTATCTCGAAGGAAATGACTTGGTCTTTTCTTATATTCTCAGATCTCTCTCTCTCTCTCTCGCACTTTCTATCTTTACCTCTCAGTCCACCCTTTTCACTACCACCAGCAACCAGGGCAACCCTGATAAATTGCTTCCTCGCGACAGAATGAGTCATCGCTTTCTACGCTCTATATACGTCCCTCTCTTTCTCTCTTGATACCTATGGATCTTGTATTCCTTTTCTTTTCTCTCCACTTATTTCTCTTCATTCATTCTCCCCAGTCTCGTCCAGCTTCGTCACTTTCTTTAACGGCTCGAGCAGCTTATGAATTAACAGAGACTCTTCCCAGGGTCGTAACGTTATCGGTTAGTTTAAATTGTCAGGTATTAACGATGATATAGTGATATTAATAATAGAAAAATTGACGAACCTAATCGAAATTGTAATCGGCAATGATATTTTATGTACAAGTCAATGATCGTCATAGGCAACCTCTATATTTATAATACAAATTAATATTATCTCAATAACACACTTATCAGTTACCCTTCACTTTTTTTTTCTTATACTCAAGAAATACATATTTTTCAGAAATTTCGAGATGGGATATCCATATTAGAAAATCGTTAAGGCACAGTCATACTTCACCTCGATATTCACAAGATGTTACGAATCTGGGGGGGGGGGGGGGGGGATTTTGAATTCGACGCACGGGCTCACAGGACCAACAAGTGGTCCATATAACAGCCAGCCAACCAGTCAGCCATCCACGCCTACCCGGCTACATCGCGATCCTACGTGCGGTAATTACTAATCAATGTTATTCCACTCCACTATATCGTCCTGGTGCCAGAGCAGACAAACGTGTCCGGTAACTGAAATCTGATCTTAGATTACTCCACATTCCTATAACGACAGCGATCAATCTCCAGAGAGTGCAAATCTGATACGGGAACGTTCCAATCGGTTAGATCAAAGTATCGGCAGATATATCCTCTTACTGAAATAGAATCATCTCTCTAGAGCAGCATATATATACGTATGCTTTTCTAGAACAGATTTCTGCTTTCACAGGAAATCATCGTTAACCAAATGGCCACTACTAGATTCCAATACCCGGTACACGTATTTACTCATATGTATGAAATATCGATCTAACCAAATTCTGCCTTTGGATATACAAAGTTTCTCATATGATAAACACGTATGGGACAAGTGTGTCGTAAAATGGAGGACATGTAGAAATTGATTAAGCATCTGGACAGACATTATCATAAATTCTAGGACTATCTGAATTTCTAGTAATATATGTAAGTACAGTCGATGCAGTAAATTCATACAAATCAATCCAACATGCGAGTAACGTATGTATAGACGATTATAAAATTATGTATAATGGACTGTAATAAATATATTTGAATATTAATCCTTTTTCTCGTAAAATCATTGCTCATACCAGTATTTACATTTTTATATTATTTGTCACATTCGTATCTCCCGCCACTTCCTTTTGGTCTAATAGAATTGCTTTCGGCAATTCGATCGAAAAGTTCTCATGCGTTACGCACCTCATGAAAGATGCGTGTTTTCTATACGTGCTGTGCAATACTTTCTTTATATACGAATACTGTATATGTAAATGTACGTGTGGGGTGGTTTTGGGGTGATTTTCATGGTAGAACAGGGTCTTCTCTCTCTTCTCATTAAGTTGAGTGTTGCGTGTTGCAAGGAGGCTCGAGGGGCACTCACTACCCCCGGAGTAGAGTAGACACGCTAACGCTCACCCCTAGAGCCACAGGTTGCCACAGAAGACCAGCAACTTAAAAAGCGCTTTACCCAAACACGGAAGCGAATCCCTCAATTAAGGATCTTAAGTGCTACGCGCCAAAGAGGAATTAAAGGCTCGACCTGCGGTCGCTATGTACAGGTCCTGGCTACTTAAATCCTCATCCGAGAATTATTATGCGTCGACTCAAAATGTACGTTGGACTTGAAAAAAAAAATAAAAAAAATTAATTCTCCCATAATATTCTATGCAGAATTTTCAATTACCGATAAGAACCTCCCGCTTCTTAAAATTACAGGAAAACTTGCAGAAAATTCAAATTCTTTGTAGACAGACTATCGTCATTTTTTTTTTATCCTTAAGGACCAAAAGCAATTTCAGTTTGTCCCACTTGAAAAATAAAGGTCCACCAGTTTTCCACCAAGGTACATTTCCAAATCGAATTTTTCTTCAAAACATCACCATCATCCCCTATGGACCTTAAAGACTCGCGAGATCTGCCATCCCCTCTAAGTGCGACTAAGTAGAAGTTTGTCGGAAAAAAAAAGTGAGACAGAGCCATGTGACTGCGAGTGAGAGTGAGAGAGAGAGAGAGAGAGAGAGGTTGAATTGTGATCACGTTATTTTAAAACGACGCGATTTTCAAAGCGTACGAATATACGAAAACGTAGAACCGAACCACGGAACAGGTAGACGTAGAGAACCTACAGCAAATACTTGAGGTATTCGCTCGCGTCTCTAGATACACAGTGAATGTGCCGACGGGCACTGAGTTCTCTTTTGCGAGCAGCAAAGAAAGCCTGCTCTGTACAAACGGCAAAGAAAAAACGCTTTGCGCTCCGTTCTAGCCGGTTTGCTTCTCTAACTCTTCCCTCTGATTCCACCCTTATTTTATTTTTACGCCACCCCTTTCTGGCAACCTTTACCACTGGTCCTCCGCATCTGGCTCCACCTGCTCGCCAAACAAATTTCCTTTTCCTACGTCGTACCTGCTACAGGTACTTGAGCATTAAAGTATTTAGCCTTAGGCGCCGTCATTAGCCAGACATTTGTTACCCTTTGAACGTATCTTAAAAAATCATATACTACTAAAATCTCTTGCCTCGTATAATGTGATATTTGATATTTTGAAAATAATACAGAGTTTACAATGCAATAAAGAATTTTTTGATGAAATTATTTTCTAGTTTACTCGTCAAATTGGATCCTACCCCTTGATGTAATATCATGGACATGAAAGTGGTACTTGTAGGTCTGCTTGTTTTTCGGGATGATTCGCGTTCTATTCGTTTTGCAATTTTATTCCCGTCCACAGTCTCCGTCATAGGAGCACAGGCTATGTGCCCCTGCGCTACCGTCATTATAGTTCAATCATGCTGCTTTTCTACTCTACGGCTTCGCAATACCACAAGATGGACTTGGTTGCTCTAGCTTGCGCGTATATATATATATATATATATATATATAACTTTTTACTATATATGTATATATTCGCGGGTATATCAATTCTACAACGACATGGTTAAATTGCATCTGTGTCTCCAGCACATCTACTTTATGAGATGATAACCTGTGTCATATCGCAGTTCATCCATGAGGTAGTAAAGCATCCCTGGTATACGTACGTAAAGAGCTTCTGAATAACGGGAATATGCGTCTGCCGAGTAGATAAGTACAATTTGCCAGTCTCGATCAGCCATTGGTATATATAGTTATATGAATGATTAGATAGATTTATCATGATTTATCAGAATAACGTAATGGATAATATATATGTATATGTAATAAAACAGATGATCTTTGACAGACACTTTGCCAAGAATATTATAGAGGCATCTTTAGGTCGCTTACGTATGGTGTCGAGTATTATTAGCAATTAAGGGGTGAGTTTAATTATCTAGCTGTCTTTAGAGAATGGTACAGAGAGGAGTTAAAATTCACGATAAACCTTCAGTCCCTTTACGCTGAACGCGAAGCCATTCAGCATCCAGCATCCGCCATTTATTAGCCCACCAAACTCGATGGGCCTTAGATACTGGGTTAGTGCTCCCTTTAGACACTGTAATAGGGGAGGTTAAATCGTTTCCATTTAATTATACAAAGCATCCGGTACCTTAGGCAGATGACTGTAGGTACCAACCTAGACACCTACCTATTCCAAGATACTTGGACCGTCCAATGGATCTTGGTGAGAGAAGGTTGAAGGTTATCGCTATTTTCGATTTACTGGATACTTTCAGTCGGCTCGTGGAATTCCAATATGTCGTCCGAGGGTGAGGGTAGGGGTAGGTGTATTGGGATCAATACGGATACGTAATCGTTTTCTGGAGCATAAGGTGTGAAGTCAAACCAGGTCATTTCGGTTGAAACGAATAACAAAAATTTTAGGGTGGTACCAAAGTTAAGGGTTGGTTGTTTGTCTTATTATCTGTATGGAATTACATGGTCTATTGTTATAGCGACTATAGTGTAATATACTACTCTTCAAGGATATCTACCATCTTTCTCGATGTAGGAACATCCGGTGGCGACAGCCACTGATGGAGCTAGTGATGGCCTCTGGTTAAACTTCCTAAACCACCCTTACTACTCTGTCGTGGATTGAGTTAGAGTTTAGTCCGGCATACCCGGAGTTTACGTTTAATTTGGAAATTGTACGACCGAAATAACTCACGTGCCTCGACACTCGCGAGACGATACCTTGTGGTTTGTATTTTATGGAAGCAAGGGAAATAGTGGATAAGTCTGTTGGTTTGGAAAAGTTGGAGTGATTTTACATGGAACGACAAGACTCTACGTTGTGAGTGCTCCTTGAGGTTCTATGGACAGTGAGCAGCTTCAGGATAACTTAACAAGGATAAAATGCAGTTGGAGAGTTGCACTATTTTTGCTGTAGATATTTTTTTTTTTATTTTTTTATTTTATTGGAAAACTACTACGAACGAGGGAAAGACGAGGGTGCAAGATGGCGCCGGAAAGAAGAGACCGAGGGACAAAGTTAAATCTATGTTCGGAGACTTTGATACTGGAAGAGTCTGTGTACTGTATCAGGGATGCTCGAAGCTACGGAATGCATCGTGGGTTGGGAAGTTGAGATGAATAGATATTGATAAGAATGAGATAAGAGAGATAAGGAGCGACGAGGGGGGGGGGGGGGATGTCGATGCTGTGCGTATGCGCGTCTGAGCCAGAGTAAAATCTACTGACCTCCATTGAAAAAGCTCGGGCGAGCATGTTTTACAGGAACGTGACTACTCGGAAAAGTGGGTCAAACCGGGTGTGACGTCACAAACACAATTCCCAGAGGTATACTGAAACGCCCTTCATTTTATTATGAACTCGCCAAAGTGCCTCTCCTACGGCCGTCGAGCCCTGCGAATTTCGTTAATCGAGATACCCGTGGTCGGTTGGAAGCGTTCCAATTTACATGGACTGTGAATGCGACCTACCACCCCTGCTGTTACCACCCATTGTCCAAGAGACCCTTATTTTGGGGGCTGGTGTAAGAATCTATGTGAATTCATTAAGGGTGCTTGGTGGGAACGTGTTTAGGTACGATGCTCATTATAGTAAATTATTTTTTGATTTGAAAAATTGATGTTTGCCTTTTTTCGCCGACCTGAATTCGACGTTTTATCTGTACTACGTGCATGGATATTCAGGCGAGACTCAACAGGTGTATTCGTGATATCTTAGCACGACCTGCAGCAGCAAGAGGGAGCAGCTACCGTATAGTCAAAGCCAGGAAGTATTCAGCTAGCGGAAGTAATCGCACAGACTGCCCTGTTCTTTTCGAAGGGTTGGAAGTAGCTATTGTAGGATGAAGTGGAAGGTGGAAGTGGAAGAGAAAGTAGAGCACTAGGAAATCTCGTGGGATCACTTTGTAAAGGTACAACCAGCGTGTTGCATAAGTGATGCTGCGCTAAAATACTCACGACACGACGCTTCGGGGTTTCCTTCGGGAACTCGATTGCCCTTTGCCGGTCACCTGCATATGCACCCTTATGCAAGCTCAGAGAAGACTCGTTAGTTTTTCTCCAAGTGGCAGCTTTTTCGAAACCTTCGAATTACATTAGACCTCCTCAAAAAACTTGCCATGCTCTAGGAAAAATTTGTAAAAAAGTAACCAGGTTTTTTTTTTACAAAAAAAAAAACAAAAAAAAACAATCGAAAGTTCAATTCAAAGACCAGGAATGCACCGGAACGATGAGATTCTCTATCGGATGCTGGAAACGTTAGAAGCGGCTGTTTGAGCAGGGTGCACTAATCTCGTTAGCGTCGATCCGAAGGGGTTGCACTTGTAAACAGAGGAGGCAAAGCGTTTAAACATTTAGTCTGATGTTTCGGAGGTCTATGGGGGTAAGGGGAGGGGATGAGGGTTGGTTGTGATGCTGAACTTCTAAGATCGGATGAGGTTGAGTAGAAGGTCGTGTATAGGTAGGTAGGTAAATGCAGATAGGGGGTGAGTATATAGAGAGTGAGACGGCGGGCGCCATGAGTCTTAATGAAGCCCATTCATGCGGCTATTATCGCAAGGACCGCGTAATCGTCTACGGCTGCTCTCACTTAATAATCATACCCCATATTCCAAAGCTCGTAATAGTTCCGACGCCCGCTGTGCTTTCGTTCGCGCAGTTGCGTTTGCGGCGACCGTCGCAACTGCACTTTCCTCGATTTTGCATTCAATTGCACCGAGCTCCATATCCCCAGCCTTGATATGCATAGGTGCAGCATAGGTTACGTACAAGATTCTTAGTGCATGCTAAGACGTAGAATAGAGCAGAGGTAGTATGAATAAGGGAAGTAAAACTTGAAAGGGGTAGGAGACTAAGAGGGTGGATTTATGCTTTTGGAGAATTATACGAAGCTAGATTCACTTATAAGCTGCAACGATGCACTGGGAATGCGGAATGGGAATGGAAGCGTGGAAAGTCCGGGTCACAGGGGTTGATATGGGAAATCTACTTGGGATAAAGGAAAACGGCGCCTGGCGTCGTTTCTAAGGCGCAAGTGTTTTACATTCCAATGGCTTGATTCCTCGGCCGATTTAATTCGGAATGAGTGTAGCGGAACTTTCTCTTCTAGGAAGTCCAGGAGCGCCGCGTCGATCCTCAAATGTTCATTAATTCACAAGTCACTTCCGGACAGTTTTACGATCGAGGAAAGTTTGAGGCCGTCGCGCCACTTCATTCCGTCTCCTATCGTGCACTCGTATCGGAAAACAAATTTGCCTGGGATAATGGATGAAGCGGTCGACCGAATGGTCTCCGAGTGTATTCCGAGAGCGTCGCCGGTACACGAAATTCCACGGGCGTCGGTAATTAATGACACAGATACCGCCTATTGTTTTCCAGTAGCAGAATCGCACCACCCACGCACCCTTATATAGTTACGTTAAATAACACAGGGTGGGTATCGGCCCGTGAGTGAAAGCTATGACGATAATTTTTCTTGCTGTAATTATTAGAAGCTCTGCGAGCAGAGGCGAAGACGCCTTTGGGGTGGTGGCCGTCTAGGGATGGTGTCCGTAATGGTA